>CM062804.1:1052251194-1052890119 GCA_031772625.1 Pinus tabuliformis
TACACCATGTGTGTGTCCAATAGGGTGGGCCATCTTCTTCGTTGTGTGTTGCCAAGATGGTTGTCTATTACCAGACTCACCAAGACTTGGATGATGAGTAGTCATAGGAACCTCTTCTTACTATATATACTTCCTTCAGGGAAATTTTTGACATTAGTGTATTAGTTATGGGCATATGAGCCTAGTATACAAGCCAATTTTGGCACTACACTTGGTTATATGTTTTATAATTATGTATGCAATTTTTTTCTATATATGTACACATATGTTTCAGTTGTAACTTATCGATACTGACAATGATGAGTAAAATGGTCCCATGTTTTTTATGTACATGCATGTTCATTTTACTAGGGGTTATAATGTGATAGATGTCATTCTAGCACATAGTTAATCAATGAATCAAATAATCCATTAAAACTCCTAGGGACATGCTGATAAATGATGTATTCAAGTGAAGGTGCATGAAGGCATACCTTGAGACAAAAAAAATAACAAAGGATGCCTAACATGGTAGATGTGATTTGGCTGTGATACCACATGTTGAGAGTCCATATGGATCACCAATTGACAAATTCCTATAGCTATGGACTCTGTTAAGAGTTCAATAATAACACTTTATTTCACAATTTGTTGGTGGCGAGTGCTAGAAAGATGGTCCCTAAACTCATAGTTTGTTTGTTAATGGGCGAAAAGAGGACCCAAGTGGCAAAAGTAATGTTCCAAGAATGATGGTTGGTGCTATCGACATATCCTATGTAGCTTAAGTGGGATATGAACACCTACAAGCCAAGTAACATGTTAGAAAATTATATATTACAGAGCAATGCAACACATAAATAATGCAGAAATATAAACACAGAAAACGCATAAAACAAGAGAGACACAAATATACATGGTTCACCCAATTTGGGCTACGTCCATGGAGAAATATCCAGTCCTTCTTTTATTATAATATCTAGCAAACTAAAGAGATACAACCTACAGCAGATCCACTGTAACACCCTCTTCGCTCTCAATCTCCTCTCTCTTCCTCACTCAGAATATAGATCTACATAAGCGTAATACAATTCCCTCATATATAGCGAGGGGTTGCCTTATAGGGCAAAAAACCCTAAATTAAACATAACTTCTACCGTCAGATCATCCGCCTAATGAACGGCCCAGATTTACTACCAAATTGCAACATTTTACAAGGCAATTTTACATCTATTCTTAGCTTCGGGGGCGCTGCCCCTGCACCCCCGTCGGGGGAATACTGGCCCCCGGACCCCTAGTCGGCGGGGATCGCACCCCCCCCCCCCCCCCCCGAACCCCCACGAGGGGGAGGGGACAAGCCTCCCCCTCACCCCCCCGCGTGGAGGGGTGTACAGTCTTCCTGGGGTATACATCCGGCTGAGACCTAGATAATCAGGCTCCACACCCAACAATCTCCACTTGGAGACTAATTATAGCAAATCCACCACTGCTTCATTTGCTAAACAATGACTCCACTTTGGACCTGGATGTTCTCATCTTCTTCATCATACTTGAAGACCAATTGAAACTGAGCAGATTCTTAGTTTCTCCCTGGTTACAACTTTTGTTAGCATATCTGTAGGATTCTGGCTAGTGTGTATCTTTTCTAGCTTCAACTGTCCATCTTCCAATGCTGACTGTATGAAATGGTACTTGAGATGTATATGTTTAGTCTTGGAATGAAATGCAGAGTTCTTTGCAAGATGTATGGCACTCTGGCTGTCATTGTATAACCTGCCCAACTCCTACTTTTACCCAATTCATCCAGAAACCTTTGTAACCAAATCATTTCTTTACTAGCCTCTGTAGCAGCAACATACTCTGCTTCTGTTGTTGAAAGTGCAACAACACTTTGGATTTTTGAAACCCAACTGATAGTTGTTCCACCTACAGTAAATACATATCTTGTAGTGCTCCTCCTGTTATCTCTATCACCTGCCATATCTACATCAACATATCCCTGTAGAGCAATGTTTGAACCACCAAAGCATAATGCTTGATTTGTGGTACCTCTCAAATACCTGAGAATCCACTTCACCACCATCCAATTTCTTTTCCTAGATTGTTCATGTATTCTTACAACTCCCACTGCATGTGCAATTCAGGTTGTGCAGACCATTGCATACATTAAGCTTCCAACTTCTGATGGATATGGAACTTTAGACATATGAGCCATTCTTCCTAAGTCTTGGGATAGGCTCCTTACTTAAATTTGAATGGCTAGCAAGGTATACTAACTAGTTTTGCTTTCTGCATATTAAACCTTTTCAACACCTTTTCTATGTATCACTTTGAGACAATGTTATTTGTGATTCTTCCTTACTATCTCTAGTAATTTCATACCAAGATTTGTTTTGCAGCACCCAAATCCTTCATTGCAATGAGTTTGCAAATTTCTTTAAGTGTTGGCATTATGATTCAGGTGTTGTCCTTGATGGCAAACCCATTCAGGTGATAAATCAAGAAGGACGCAGGAAATATGTTCAGCAAGTGCGTCCCCGCAGGTATACCATACAGAACCCGCGTCCAGGGACGCAGGCCAGCCGTTCAGGAGGTGCGTCCGCCCAGTGCACACATTTCAAGGCAGAGAAAAGCACGTGGGGGTTTCTTGTGTGGTATCTAGCCGACGGTTTTGTGTTTCTATGGTGTCGGCTCGTGGTTTTGTTCCATGTTTTGGGGAGAAGCTTGCCTATATAAAGCAAAGGAGTTCATTTGGATTAGGCATCATCTTGGTTGAATATCTTTTGGTGAGATCTAGTCCAGATCTATGAAGGCGAATCTTCTAATGGACTGTGATCTCTATGGCGCATGATCAGATCTGTGGATCTGAGTGTTTGGGTTGGTTCTGAAGTCCTCATATCTTTTATATCTGAAGGGACGCAGGTTCAGTGAAGGGAAAGTGCGCCGGGACGCAGTACAGTAAAGGCTCAGGTGCGTCTCTGAGGCAAAGGACGCGGCGCGACTGTGTTATTGGGTGCGTCTCTGAAGCAAAAGACGCGGCGCGATAGTGTTTTTGGGTGCGCCGGTCGCAGCAAAGCATAGAGGAACAGTGCGTCGGCACGCAGAACAGTGGAAGGTTGACTGCGTCCAGTCGCAGGTCACAGAAAGAAAATATGCGTCCCTGTCTTAAAGATGATCTGTTGACTGTATATTTCTGTTCATAAGGTGTTCTGGGTTATTTCTGTAATTACTGATCTGATATCTGTAGTGGACTGTATCTGTTGTATACTTGTTGATCATTTGATTCTTCATGAAAAGAAGTAGGGGGTTGTAGCTCCCTTCCAGGAGAGACTGGAAAACGAGAGAGAGTTGTAGCTCTCTGCAGGTTGCAGCCTGCGTGCTGGTAAAGGACTGCACCAGTACAAAATCATTGTAAAAAGAATTTCTTGAAAGAAGATAGAGACATATTGCAGCAGGTGGTTTTCTCCCGCATTGGGTTTCCACCTTACATCTTGTGTTCTTTGGTGTGACTGTCTATTTTCTTTATTCATGCTCATTATTTTATGGTACTGATATGCAAGAATAATTCAAAAGATCAAATAAGGAAGATTTGGTAAATTGCTTGATAATACTGATTCACCCCCCCTCTCAGTATTATTTCCAACAATTGGTATCAGAGCAGGTCCTTCAGAAAAGCTTGATCGCTTGAAGGTAGATCGTTCATCATGAGCAACTACGAGAGAGAAGCATCAATCAGGCCACCAGTTTTTGATGGGACAAACTTCAATTATTGGAAGGTAAGAGTTACTGCATATCTTCAATCTCTTGGTACTGAAGTTTGGGACATTGTAGAAACAGGCTATGCTTTTCCTTCAGCTACTCCTACAGATCCAGCTGAGAAAAAGAAGTATGAAACAAATGCAAAAGCAGTCAGTACTCTATTAGGAAGTATATCCCAAACAGAATTCATGAAGGTAATGCACTTCAAATCAGCAAAAGAAATATGGGACAAAATGATCACAAGCTATGAAGGAGATGAACAGGTAAAACAAGCCAAACTTCAAACTCTCAGAATTCAATATGAGACTCTCAAGATGTATAATGATGAAAGTGTGGCTAATTATTTTCTTCGGGTAGATGAGATTGTAAATTGTATGAAAAATTTGGGTGAAGAAGTAAAGGAGTCTCTAGTAGTTCAAAAGATTCTAAGATCATTATCCCCCAAGTTTGAATCCAAAGTATCTGCAATAGAAGAAAAAGAAAATCTCCGTGTTCTTACTATGTCTCAGCTACATGGAATTCTAACTGCTTATGAAATGAGAAAGGGTGGACCATCAGACAGAAGGGAGGCTGCTTTTAAAGCATCAGGCAAAGAAGATTACTATGAAGCAAGCCATGATCCAGAAGAAGAGGAAGAAGAATCAAATTTTGTCAGAAATCTTCAAAGAGGTTCTGGAAGGTTCAGAGGTAAGCTACCTTTCAAATGCTTTGCTTGTGGAAGAGTAGGTCATTATGCTGCAAAATGCTCTTATAAGGATAAAGGAAAGGAACCAGTTAGATGGAACAAGAAACAAAGCGCAAATAAGAAAAGCTACTACACCCATGAAGATAGTGATGGCTTATCAAACAGTGATGAAGATGAACAAGGTAATAAATATAGGTTGTTAATGGCATTTGAAGATGATGATTATGAGGATGCTGTAGATGTGGATAACCTTTATGATGAAATTACTAGACTCAAGAGATGCATAGAAGAAAAGAACATGATTATTGATACTCTACAATTCCAAATTGATGAAAAGGAAAAACATCTTGAAAAATTAGAAGGTGAAATTGTTGGTCTTAGAAAAGAAATTGAGAAAACAAAAACTATTAATCTCAAGTTTGTCAAAGGATCTGAAACTTTGGATGAGATTATCAGTGTGCAGCGGTCTCCACTAAATAAGACAGGTTTGGGCTATAATGGAGAAACTTCTCAAGCATCCACTTCAAAAAGTTATCTTGATGCAGCAAGAAGAAATGAGCAAGAGCACAAGGAAGATCATCAGGTAAAGCAGGGACAAATGTCAAGCAGAAACTATCAGGGGCAATCCAGCTTAAGGGTGAACAAAAGCCACAACCAGCCACAGGTAAAATCTTCTCAATTTGGTTCAAGAATAGATGAAAATAGAAATTACAATCAGTTGGCTGGTAGATCCAATAATCGCAGAAGCTTCTTCAATGGACAATGCTTTTCTTGCCATAACTTTGGTCACAAAGCAGCTCAATGTGTTGCGTATAAAACAATCATGACTAGAGAAGCTCAAAAACAAAGAAGTATGACAGGGATTACAAAAAGGACCTATAACAACTTTTCAGCTCTTGAAAATGAAGTTGAATGTTCTATTTGCAATAATTTTGGACATAAAGACTTTGAATGCAGAAGCAGGTTTCCGGAAAGAAAGGTACAAGAGCAGAAAAAGGAACAAGCCTCAGACGCCAAAACATGGAGAATAAAGGAACCTCAAACAGAAAGATGTGGGATAGCATTTTATGCAGAAGGACAAGAAAATCTATGGTACATTGACAGTGGATGTTCGAAGCATATGACAGGTGATAAAGAAAAACTTGAGTCTTATTCTAATTTAGAAAAGGGAAAGAAAGTCTCTTTTGGAAATGATACTCCTGCAACTATAAAAGGAAAAGGTATTGCTCCTTTAAAAGAAGATGTTAAGGCTGGAAATGTTTTGTTTGTTGATGGATTGAAGCATAATCTACTAAGTGTCAGCCAGATGTGTGATCAAAGAACCGAGGTTATATTCAGATCAAATGGATGCCTTGTTCGTGATCTTGATACAGGTAAAACAGTTCTCAAAGGAAAGAGAACTCCAAATAATCTATACATATTTGATGAAGGACAACAACAATGCTATCTAAGCAAGAATGAAGAGCACTGGTTATGGCATCGAAGGTTGGGACATCTAAGCTTTTCACAAATAAGGAAAGCTTGCAAATATCAGGCAGTTCGCGATCTTCCAGATATCAAAATTCCTGACAACACCATATGCAGATCATGTCAGTTTGGAAAACAAACCAGAACTAACTTTCCAGAGAAAGAAGGATCAGCCAGCATGCCTCTTGAGCTAGTACATACAGATGTATGTGGACCATTCAGAAAAAGAACACCTAGAGGAGAGGAATACTTGATATTATTTATTGACGATTTCTCCAGGTTTGTTTGGTTAGGACTTATGAAGCACAAAGATGAAGCATTCGAAAAATTCAAAACCTTCAAAGCCTTGGCTGAAAATGAATCAGGTCACAAAATTAAGTGCCTCAGATCTGACAGAGGTGGGGAATTTACTTCAAATGAATTTTTCGATTTCTGTGATGAACATGGGATAAGGAGAGAATTCTCTACAGCTAGAACGCCTCAGCAAAATGGAGTTGTTGAAAGAATGAACAGAACAATCCAACAAATGGCTCGTGCTATGCTTGATGAATCAGGAACCCCCGCAACCTTCTGGGGTGAGGCTGCACATACTGCGGTTATTATTCTCAACAAGACAAATGTCCGGGTGAACAGCACTCAAACCCCTCATGAGCTCTAGAGTGGTAAAACTCCTTCGGTAAAGCACTTCAAAATATTTGGGAGCAAATGCTATATCAAGAATACTGAGGAGCAGCTTGGCAAACTTGATCCTAGAGCAGATGAAGGCATTCTTCTTGGCTATTCTCCACATAGCAAAGCATACAAATGCTACAATAAAAGACTTGGCAGAATTGTTGACAGCATTGATGTAGTGGTTGATGAAAAGGGATATATTCCTAGGCAAATACATCGTGAAGACATCGAAGAAGATGAGAGCTACCCTCAAAGACAGAATGATGAAGAAGAAGAACCTCAAGAAGAATCTCAAGAAGAACCTCACGAAGAAGCAGAAGAACGGACAAGAATAGAAGAAAAGACTCCATCCAGATATGTTCAGAAGAACCATCCAGAATCTCAGATCATGGGACAAAAAGAAGCAGGTATACAAACTAGAAGAACAATTGCAGAAGCTTCAAGCTATTTGGCATTACTTTCCTCCACCGAACCACAAAATGTGAAAGAGGCATGCAAAGATGAATGTTGGGTGAAAGCAATGGATGAAGAACTTGAGCAAATCGAAAAGAACAACACTTGGGAGCTGGTTCCTAGACCAAAAGATAAGAATGTTATTGGAACAAAATGGGTCTTCAAAAATAAATTGAATGAAAATGGAGAAGTAATTAGAAACAAAGCCAGACTCGTTTGTAAAGGGTATGCGCAGCAAGAAGGAATAGACTTTGAAGAAACTTTTGCTCCTGTTGCAAGACTTGAGGCCATCCGAATGTTCCTTGCTCTCTCAAGTTTTCAGAATTTCAAAGTATTTCAAATGGATGTGAAATCAGCCTTTTTGAATGGAGACTTGGAAGAAGAAGTGTACATTGAACAGCCAGATGGGTTCATTCTTGGAAATGATCCAAATCTTGTATGCCGATTGAAAAAGGCTCTCTATGGTCTCAAACAAGCTCCAAGGGCTTGGTACTACCGGTTGGACAAATATCTTCATCAACAAGGTTTCTTAAAAGGTTCAGCAGATAGCAATCTGTATATAAAAGTTGAAAATGACAAATTGCTAATACTTGTTGTGTATGTAGATGACATTATTTTTGGCAGTAATGAAGAAGCTATGAGTCAAAGCTTTGCCTCAGTCATGCAGAAAGAATTTGAAATGTCCTTGCTAGGAGAACTGACATATTTCCTTGGTTTACAAATCCAACAGAAGGAAGGAGGAATCTTTTTATCTCAAACCAAGTATCTCAAGCAGATTTTGAAGAAATATGGCATGGAAGATGCAAAACCAGTATGTACACCCATGGTGACAGGATGTAGTCTCAGTGCAAATGATGAATCTGCAGCAGTACATCAACCAACCTACAGATCTATGATTGGAAGTTTACTATATTTGACAGGTACCCGACCAGACATCATGCATGCAGTTGGAATAGTTGGAAGATTTCAGGCAAATCCGAAGGAGACTCATCTTCAAGCAGTGAAGAGAATTTTCAAATATCTTCAAGGGACTCAAAATTATGGCTTATGGTATCCTAGAGATACAGATCTTACTCTTCATGCCTATACAGATGCAGATTGGGCCGGAAGCGTGGATGACAGGAAAAGCACAAGTGGTGGTGCGTTCTTTATGGGTCCCAAACTGGTCTCTTGGTTCAGCAAGAAACAGAGTTCAATTGCCTTGTCTACAGCTGAAGCAGAATATGTTGCTGCTGCATCTTGTTGCACCCAACTCCTTTGGATGATGCAGAATTTGCAGGATTATCAAATCACTTGTACTCCTCCAATCCCTATCTTATGTGACAACACAAGTGCAATCAACATCTCAAAGAATCCGGTTATGCATTCAAAAACCAAGCACATACCAATCAAGTACCATTTTCTCCGGGAACAAGTACTTGAACAGAAGGTCAAGTTGGAGTATGTTCCTTCTAAGGAACAAGTTGCTGATATTTTCACCAAACCGTTGCCCAGGGACACTTTTGAATACCTCAGGCAAAAGCTGGGGGTTGTTGATGCATCATCTTACTGTTGATCATCTTCCTATTGGTGGTATAGGCTCAGGGGGAGCACATAATGCATTGTTGGCATTATGGAGAAGGAGATCTTGGAAATAGCTGCAATATGTCTTTATCTCCTTCATGATGGATTTCTGGTTACAGATCTGGAGATACATGAGCATAGGGGGAGCATACCCTTTGCCCTTGATGTCAAAGGGGGAGAATGAAGCTGAAGATTATGTGGTTGCCATCAAGTCCAAAGGGGGAGATTGTTGGCATTATGATTCAGGTGTTGTCCTTGATGGCAAACCCATTCAGGTGATAAATCAAGAAGGACGCAGGAAATATGTTCAGCAAGTGTGTCCCCGCAGGTATACCATACAGAACCCGCGTCCAGGGACGCAGGCCAGCCGTTCAGGAGGTGCGTCCGCCCAGTGCACACATTTCAAGGCAGAGAAAAGCACGTGGGGGTTTCTTGTGTGGTATCTAGCCGACGGTTTTGTGTTTCTATGGTGTCGGCTCGTGGTTTTGTTCCACGTTTTGGGGAGAAGCTTGCCTATATAAAGCAAAGGAGTTCATTTGGATTAGGCATCATCTTGGTTGAATATCTTTTGGTGAGATCTAGTCCAGATCTATGAAGGCGAATCTTCTAATGGACTGTGATCTCTATGGCGCATGATCAGATCTGTGGATCTGAGTATTTGGGTTGGTTCTGAAGTCCTCATATCTTTTATATCTGAAGGGACGCAGGTTCAGTGAAGGGAAAGTGCGCCGGGACGCAGTACAGTAAAGGCTCAGGTGCGTCTCTGAGGCAAAGGACGCGGCGCGACTGTGTTATTGGGTGCGTCTCTGAAGCAAAAGACGCGGCGCGATAGTGTTTTTGGGTGCGCCGGTCGCAGCAAAGCATAGAGGAACAGTGCGTCGGCACGCAGAACAGTGGAAGGTTGACTGCGTCCAGTCGCAGGTCACAGAAAGAAAATATGCGTCCCTATCTTAAAGATGATCTGTTGACTGTATATTTCTGTTCATAAGGTGTTCTGGGTTATTTTTGTAATTACCGATCTGATATCTGTAGTGGACTGTATCTGTTGTATACTTGCTGATCTTTTGATTCTTCATGAAAAGAAGTAGGGGGTTGTAGCTCCCTTCCAGGAGAGACTGGAAAACGAGAGAGAGTTGTAGCTCTCTGCAGGTTGCAGCCTGCGTGCTGGTAAAGGACTGCACCAGTACAAAATCATTGTAAAAAGAATTTCTTGAAAGAAGATAGAGACATATTGCAGCAGGTGGTTTTCTCCCGCATTGGGTTTCCACCTTACATCTTGTGTTCTTTGGTGTGACTGTCTATTTTCTTATTCATGCTCATTATTTTATGGTACTGATATGCAAGAATAATTCAAAAGATCAAATAAGGAAGATTTGGTAATTTGCTTGATAATACTGATTCACCCCCCCTCTCAGTATTATTTCCAACACTAAGCACATTTATTTCCTGCATGTTAGAACCTGCAACAAGCATGTCATCTACATACAATAACAATATAATATAGCTTCCGTCATTTTGCATTTTGAGATAAACACAATGATCAGAGTGACGCCTAGTATAACCTTGTTCAGACATAAACCTATCAAATTTTAGATACCACTACCTTGGAGCCTGTTTTAAGCCATACAAGCTCTTCTTCAACCTGCACACTAGTTTCTCCTTCTCTTTTACCTCATATCCTTGTGGTTGCTGCAGATATATCTCTTCCTCCAAATCCCCATGGAGAAAGGCTATCTTTACATCTAACTACTCAAGATGCAAATCTTCAGCTGCTACTAGACTTAGAATAGTTCTGATTGAAGTGATTTTCACAACAGGAGAAAATATCTCATCAAAGTCTATACCCTTTTTCTGTGCAAACCCTCTCACCACAAGTCTAGCTTTATACCTTTTTCTACCTCCATATTCTTCCTTCAACTTGTAAACCCATTTATTCTGCAATGATGTTTTACCTGCAGGCAATCTGACTAAGTCCCAAGTCTGGTTATGTGCTAAGGAGTCCATCTCTTCTTTCATGGATTGCTCCCACTTCTTCTTGGTTTCTACCTGCACTGCTTCTTCATAACATTCTGGTTCACCAGAATCAGTCAAAAATACATAATATAATGAAGGAGAGTATCATTCAGGGGGTATACTCATCCTAGTAGATCTTCTAACACCACTTTCAGGTGTTTGAAGTGCTTGTTGTCGTTGTGGTTATTGTTCTGGCTGTTGATCATTATGATTTTTAGGCACCATCACCTTTTATGTGATCTCGTCAAGCACTGTGTATTCTCTATTTTCTTTTTCCTGTTTCTTTTCCTGCAGCTGATCCTTATACAAAAACTTTTCATTGAATATGACATCTCTGCTCCTAATGATTTTATGTTTTTCATAATCATAAAAGAGATAACCAAAATCATTAACACCATATCCAATAAAGGTACATTTCTTTGATTTTGCCTCAAGATTTGTTCTATTTTCTTCGTTAGTGTGGACAAAGGCTTCACAACCAAAAGTTTTTAAAAAAGAGTAGTTTACCTTTTTACTTGTCCATGCCTCCTCTGGAATACCACCATCCAAGGAACTTGAAGGCCCTTTGTTTATTAGATAAACAACAATATCTACAGCATCTGCCCAAAATTGTAAAGGCAATCCTGCATGCAATCTCATGCACCTTTCACGCTCCATGATTGTCCTGTTCATCCTTTCTGACACGCCATTTTCTTGTGGTGTTCTTGGAACTATCTTCTCTCTATGAATTCCATTCTCTGAACAGTACCTATCAAACTCTTTGCTGCAATATTCACCTCCATTATCTGATCTGAGACACTTCAACCTTTTTCCTGTCTCATTTTCAACCAAAGCTTTCCATTTATTGAAAGTATCAAATACATCAGATTTATTTCGAATACAATAAATCCAGGTTTTTCTAGTTGCATCATCAATAAAAGTAACATAATAATGAGAGCCACCAAGAGATGATACTTGAGCAGGTCCCCATACATCTGTATGCACAAGATCTAATTTTTCGCTCTTCTTTTCTTTCCCAACTCTAAGGAATTTGACTCTCTTCTGTTTTCCATAAACACAATTCTCACAGAATTTTAAATCAACATGCTTCAAACCTGGCAACAAATTTCTTGAGTGAAGAATCTGCATCCCCTTCTCACTCATGTGCCCGAGCCTATGATGCCACAATGCCATATCTTCTCCTGTAGAGGTTAAAGAATTAACAGAATTAGAAATACCATTGCATAAATACAATGTACCAACCTTTCCTTCTTTCGCTATTACCAAGGATCCTTTAGTGACCTTCCAGGTTTTATCTGTGAAAGTAGTTACGCAAACTTCACCACCCAACTGCCCTGTTGAAATCAGATTTTTCTTCAGATCTGAAACATGCCTTACCTCCTTCAATAGCCATTGATTTCCATTCTGTTGTTTTATGAAAACTGTACCCATTCCAATGATTTTACAGGGTTTATCATCACCCAATCAAACCTGTCCAAAATCTCCTTGAACATAAACATGAAAATGTTTCTTATCAGGTGTGGCATTGAATGAGGCCCCTGAATCTACCACCTAGGCATCAATAATATTTTCTAATGAAAGAATCAAAGCATCTTGCAACACATCACCTTTTACATTCGCTTCATGATTAGTTTCTTGCTACACGTCTCCTTCTTTTCCCTTCCGAGACTTGCAATCTTTCTTTAGGTGTCCTTTCTTCCCACATTTCTAGCACACTATCCCTGATCTGGACTTGGATCTACCTTTTCTTGACTTACTGTGATATCCTGGGATCTTTCCTCTTTCCATTTTTCTTCCCCTAGTCTCTGCAGTCAAAGCATTACCTGATGTCTCACCAGAGCTTTTCTGTCGCATTTCCTCGCTAAGGATTGCACCAACAACATCATCAAACTTTAAAGTACTAGATCCAGAGACAGAGTTACTAATGGCCATAACTAAACCATTCCAACTTTCTGGCAATGAGCACAGAAATAACAGAGCCCTAACTTCATCATCAAAATTTACCCCTACAGAACTTAACTGACTTGTAACTGTATTAAAATCATTTAAATGATCAGCAACAAATCCACCATCTCACATCTTCATATTAAATAAATGTTTTATAAGAAATACCTTATTTGAGGCCAAGTGTTTTTCATATAGTTTGGCCAATGTCGACATTAAACCCTTTGTTGTCATTTCCTTCGAAATACTTAACGCTACCGACGCCTCTAGGCACAACCGTATTGTTCCAAGTGCCTTTCTGTCGAGAATATTCCATTTTGTGTTTGTCATACTTGTTGGCTTCATTGTCTTTCCACTCAATGGTAGGTATAGATCTCTCTCAAAAAGATAATCTTCCATCTGCATCTTCCACAGCTGGTAGTTTTGGCTTTAAATTTTTTGATCCTAAACCTACCATCTTCTGCCATTGCTCCCACTCAAACCAAGAACCTTTCTCTCCTGCGTGTTTATCAGCCAAATAGACCTTCGGCTCTAATATCAGTTGTTAGAAAATTATATATTACAGAGCAATGGAACATATAAAATATTGCAGAAATATTAACACAGAAAATGCATAAAACAAGAGAGGCACAGATATACGTGGTTCACCCAATTTGAGCTACGTCCACAGAGAAACAACCAATCCTTCTTTTATTATATTATCCAACAAACTAAAGAGATACAATCTATAGCAGATCCACTGTAAAACCCTCTTCGCTCTCAATCTCCTCTCTCTTCCTCACTCAGAATACAGATCTACATAGACGTAATACAATCCCCTCATGTATAGCGAGGGGTTTCCTTCTAGGGAAAAAAACTTGAAATTAAACATAACTTCTACAGTCAAATCATCTGCCTAATGAATGGCCCAGATTGACTATGAAATTACAACATTTTACAAAGCAATTTTATATCTATTCTTAGCTTTGGGGGCGCTTCCCCCAAACCCCTGCCGGGGGACCGCTGGCCCTCGGACCCCCCAGCCAAGGGGGATCGGCCCCCTCGAACCCCCATGGGGGGGACAAGTCCCCCCCGCGTGGAGGGGTGTATAGTCTTCTTGGGGTATACATCTGGCTGAGACCTTTGAATACAGAAGATAATCAGGCTCCACACCCAACATACCAAACATGATAAGAAATGAACATAAATTTAGCACACATTCAGAAAAGAGAAACATCATATACTAAATACATATTTATAGAGCACCATGCCTAATTTCCTAAGGATAATACTTCTTTAGGTAGAGCCCATTGTGGGGATCAAAGAGGGTTTTCCCATTGTAATTGACTAACACATATGAGACCTTATTTAATACAGGTTTAATAATGTATGGATAGTGTCATATGGGTTCTGACTTTCCCACACATAGTTTTTCATGTTGTTATTCATAGACTAGGACCAAATCATCTTCAAAAAACACTTGAGGTTGAATAGACTTGTCGTACCAAAGTTTGACTCATTTTTTATGGGCCTTGTTGGCTAGTGTAGTGTCACAACATTGTTCATTGACATGGGCCAAATAAAGGTGGAATTGTTCCTTGGTCAAAGTGTTAGGCATAAGTTCAATGACAAGTTTCAATGATGGAATTTCACATTAAATGGGTAAGGAGTAAGCCTAATGGAGGTCTTGGCCAAGGTTTTATAAGCCCAAAGAGCTAAAAAAAAAATTAGATGTCAATTCTATTTATCATTCCCTACCATGCATTGAATCATACTTTTCAAATGTGATTGAAAACCTCAACTTCACCATTGGCTTGAGAGTAGTATGGAGAGGAGTTCTTGTGGTGGAACCCCAACTTGGTTACCAATTTAGTCATCATATGATTCGAAAGTTAGATCCATTATCAATCATAATTTATTTGGGGAGATCAAACCTAGTGGTGATGTAGTTAAATATGAAAAGATCCATGGTGGCAGCGTCATTTGAGTAGGTAGACATGGCCTTATCCCAATTAGTGAAGTAATCAATAGCCAAAATGACATATTTGTGACCATTTTATGAAGTATTATTACACTATGTTAGTGCTTGAGATTTCACCCTAGGTTGAGGAAGGTAAACCTTCAAGGCAACATCAAACCATTTCACCTCGTAGCTAGCCCTACGGGGTATGAGAAGGCTCTCTCCGGTCAATCTCAGTAAAATATTCAATGGACAGAGATGACCAATACAGTGACACTGATATTAGGCTAGTAAACTGATAAGGAGGGTTGATTTAAAGTTTTTGGGGTTTTTGGTGGCAATTGGAGGGAGTGCAATTCAGGGTGTGGGGATTGAGCTCAGTTTTTGCAGGTGGGTCTTTGGGGCAAGGAAGGAGTTTGTGCTGATGCCTTAAGCTGAGATGGATGATCAAGGAAGAAAGAGAGGGAGCTAAAGAGGGCAAACAATGACTTTGAATCCTCTTTAGACAGTGGAAAACATAAATATTAAACAAAATTGAAAGTTGAGCATGGCATGCATGAATTCAAACTTTATCACTTCTTTTGTTTAATTGGCAGCAATAGAATAAGAGATGGAACACATAAACACACTTACAATGACAAGTAGGAAACACACCATCAACACAATAATCCACAAGAATCCACAATGATGTCTGCAAAACCCTGGCCTTCCTTTTCCTCAAATTGCAGAGATACAAGTAAAATATACAATAGGAGCTTCTCCCTCAAGAGTCCAACCATGAAAATGAGCAAGAGAAGGCATAATATAGATCATCTAACTCCTTTCCCCACCTCTAGGGGTCGAGCTCAGCTTCCTAGGAGCAGTTTGAACTAATTCTAAACTGAGCACTAGATAATAGGCAGTCAAAACAACTTGCCTCTAAAACTTAGGTAACCCATCCATGCATTAAATATTCACTATTTACATCAAAGAAACTTCTAGAAGTGTTAAAGGAGAGTAAATGTATCCATGTGCCATGAAAATTACCCAACAATCCATCATTTACATGCCTCAAAAGTCAACCAAAGTAAAAACAGTGTTTTGCTGGCCGAAATAGTCAAAATGGTGAAATTTCCCTGAGTGGTCGCGCCCCTCCCTTGGAGTGGTCGCGCACATTGGCAGCTATGTTTGAGGGCCTTCCTGGTGTCCAAATCAGGTGCACGATAGCTCATTGGAAAGGTCTGTGAGTCTACTTTCCAACCCAACTGGAATTTCTGAATTTGGAGTTGATTTGACCCCTCAAAAGTCATTTCTCCCAAGACAGCTTTCTGCAACTCAAAAAGTGGGCAGAAAGTCAAAATTTGCATGTATTTTGAGCTTTTGGAGGCCCAAATCTCCATAAAAAATTGACCCCATGCATAGGCAAGTGTATTTTTGCATGAAAATTCCAAAAATGCAAAGTTTTTCTCATTCTGAGCTGTCCCCACGAGTGGTCGCGCGCGGGGTGAGACCACTCCAACGGCCAAAACCTGTAAAATTGCACAAAAAATTCACAAATGACAAAATTTTCTCCAAATTTCTTGAAATTTGGGCTGGGAGTCCCCAATCAAGTACCATGCTCAGTCAAAGAGGCTTTGGCCAAAATTTGGAGTGGATTGGGCGTTTTCCTTCGTTTTTGTGCTTTGGCCAACCGTCCTTGGAGCACCTTCGTTCTCGCCGGTATTTTTGACTTTTCTCTCAAACCATGACACCTGTGTAAAAAGTGAAAGAGGGTTTTCTTCCTTGGCATGTTGTGGACAAAAACCTCTCTCAGTTTTGCAAAATTCACCTTTGATTGCTCAGAAACAGCTTTTGAGTGAAACTTGTCCCGATGTGTGAAACAAGGGATTTTGTCGAAATGTAGCGAAATGAAGGGGATAGAGGGCTTCTAAATTCTTGGGGAAATTTTGGGGAGTGGGGAGGGATATTAGGAAGCAGGGGAAAGTGGAATCTCAGAGATTGAGTGAGGGGAAGGGGTCGAAAAGGACAAAACACAGGCCAAACCTAGAAAATTGCCAGGTTGTAGCTAGAAACTAGGGTTTGTGCAAAAATGAGGAATTTGGCGGATCTAAGGGATGGGAAGTGTTTGATAAGGTAATTTAAGGATAGGGGAAGGTGTATGAACATCAGGAAACAAGTTTTGCCGGTGATTTGACCATCCAAGAGAAATTGCCTTCAAAACCCTAGGAGAGGGAAATGACCTTGCCTGGGCGCAACATGAAGCATGAACAAGGTGTAAAATGACTCATTAGACACTGACATGATAATGAAAACCCTACGAATGATGATAAACTCAGCTGAATGGTGGCATGGACTGACATTTGGGCAAACCCTAGACCTAATGCCTAGTGACCAAATTTTGCTTGAAGACTCACTGAAATGACAAAATTTGACCTTGACACTCTGAGACCACTTTGTAAGAGCATATTTGATCACTGTAGGAAGGCTGGAAAGACTGACACTAACACACTACATGAAATTGATACCCCATTTTACGAAGGGGCCAACAACGACCACATGATGAAGGGGAGTAGGATGGGTGAGCATTTTATAGGTTAAGATTTGATAAGGATGACACCTATGGAATGCAATCATACAATATTTGAAGATCAACAACCAAAAGTACTTGGTACATAAAATATTCTAATAAATGGCTAACTTAGAGAGATGACTTCCACATGCTTATGCATGAAAATAATTCAAGAGATGTTTGGCTTCATCATGACTCAAACATTGACAAAACACCAATTCAAATCCACGACGATAAAAGGTATCATCTATGATGAGGTATTTCTTGGTGTTGTCACATATGCACCAAAAATCATCACGGGGTAACCCATACCTGAAGCGTTGAGTATGGAGGTAGAGAAGTATATCCCCGTATCACAAATTAGATGACCTAATGAGGAACAAAGACTCATAAGGAAATTAATCAGGAACCATTGTTCCATCACTAATGGGAGGGAGATTAAATATCATCTCTGTGAATACTAACAATTTCTTGGATTTCATGGCCACAAAACCTAAATCAAATTCATGCAAGATAACTATCCATTCAGAATAATTGAAGCTAATTACTTGTTTGTTGAGAAAATGTCGCATGGATTTGGAGTTAGCAACTATGACAGTCTCATGGAGGAGGATGTAGTGCATAAGCCATTAGACAATGACAATAATAACTAGACAAAAAAATTTCAATGTGCAGATAGAAAATTTATATTCTAACTAATCCTTTTCTAAGGTACTAGATGATGTTCATATAGAGGTCCTTGTCCTCTTAGAAAAAATTATTTCCAAGGTCAAATCAGAGGATGCGATATATAAAATTAAGTCTCGACTATAGTCAAGAGGGTTGAGTAGTGGGGTTGACATCAAGGCCTTTTTTCAAGGCATCAAAATATCATTATGCTGAGTCATCCCACATAAATGGTGTCTCCTTTTCTATGAGGTGCATGAAACCCTTTGTGATCTCCGCATAGTTGGAAATTGATCAACATAAGAAGTTTTATTTTTACCTTGAAAACTTTGAAGTTTACTAATAGCGTGAAAAGGAGGTAGATTGATGATCGTCTAGACCTTGAGAGGATCAACCATGATAACATACTTGGACATAGTGAAGCCTAATAATCACCCAGGAAAAATGAAAATGATGTGTTTGTGAGGATATAAATGAATATTCTAGTAGAAATGACACATACCAATAGCTTGTTGATGTACCAGATGATTGACCTGTCGATAAGAGTGAGCAGTGAGATCATCTAGATATGCCTCCAAAATTCACTTGATGTCATGAAAATCATATGACAAGGCCTACTAGAAAGTGGCCCCAACATTTTTAATACCAAAAGGAAGTTCCTATATGCAAACATACATCGAGGAAAAATGAAAATGATTTTATGTTTAACTTCTAGTTTTATCTATATCTTATTATAGTTAGATAAACCGTCCATGAAGGAGAAGATCTAATTATCGAAACACTCATCGATGATCTGGTTAATGAACATGGTTGGGTAGTTATACTTTGGACATGCCTAAATGAGGTACCTATTTTTTGTGAGAGGAACAATGTTGGAAACAAGTTCCATCAAGGGAACTAGATAGATAAACTCAACATTGAGCAATTTTCCAACCTCCACCTTAATAGAAACAACTTTTTGAGGATTGATCAACTAAAGTCATTGTCTAACTATCTTAGCTCCTTCATAAGTGATGATTTCATGTTCTATATTTTTTAGGATCGATGCCACTCATTTATTTGTAAGACCAAGTGAATATTTCACATAATTATTTGAAAATGGTAGTATAGGAAGCAATCTCATTTGGAGTGCAATCTGCTCTAGCCATGATATTTTCCATGACTCAAAGTTTCATAGAAATATCAATGTGAATAATGTGAGATTTTTTGTTAAGTTTGCCTTAGGGAACACATCATGTGTCATCACATGATCTTGCACCCAATTGACATTTCTCAATGAAACAAGGTGGTGCAAGTAGTCACTCAAATGTTTCAAACAAAGGGGGAAGGATGACCAATGGTTAGATTCTTCCAACGGTGGATAGATATCATCATAACTTATAAGATGACTTCATTATATGGCATCATGGTATCGAGGAAGTCACTTAAACTTGAGCCCTAAATATTCTTTCCTTATCTACCTTGCAACTTCTTAACACTGACATTAGACTTCTAAGGGTGTCCATCCATTCAAGGGAATCTTCCTCCAACCTCTTCACAACAGATTAGTCCTCTTAATCATATTAGGGTTTGTTTGTACTATATTGCACCATCTTGCTACTCATATTTTACTTTTTGGCTGGTGTTAGTGTCTAGTAGTCACAGTGATCTAATGTACTCTTTTCATATTGTTGATAAAGTCTTAGGTCAAACTATTATATTTTTCAAAATAAACTTTGACACATATCATGGTTGTCAAATGGTCACAAGTCATGGTATAGTTGTCATTGCTACTCCCTCCAGTGCATTAAAGGTCACCAAAATCCATCATGGTCATGTCATCATTCCCTACCCTAGGTCATCAAAAAAGTTAGTGGGTCATGATATAGGTCATGGTCTAGGATATACATTTGATAATCATCATATCAGTCATTAATATCAAACAAGGGAGTCATGTAATTCATTTTTGACATCATAATGGGAGTTAGAAAATTAGGCAATAATTTTTTCAAAAAGAATCAAAGTAACATTTCCTTTTGAATAAATAATGTTGTAGTCAAATCACATCACTAGTCATTTTATCAAAAAGTACACATGATGTCATTCCATCATTAAGCCAAAAAATTGAGTTTCTAAGTTCTTAAGGAGAATCAAATAATTTTAGAACTTCAATCTATCCTTCCAAAACCTCCAAGAGCTCCCCTCTACCATTGTGATACTTGTCATATCCATCAGATTTTGAAATTCACCACCAACTGCTTGTTTCATCTACTCATTGCGCTTCTGGAGCAGGTTGTTGTGCTTTTGATTTGGATACCAAAAGGAGGAAATAACATGTTCAATATTCATCTCAGTGTTTCAAATCATCTCTAAACAATTAAGTGGAGCATTCACAAACATTTGATGCAGTCATTTTCCTTATAAAGATGATTAAAATCCTTACCTAGGGTTTTGCTGCGCTTTTCATTTTTATGGGATTTTGCTTCAATTGATAAAGAAATCATTTTGTTTCTAAGCCTACACATACATAATTACCATCATCAAGAACTTACCACCATTTATCACACTCAAACTCACTCGTTTTATCATTTTCCCTCACGACCCTAGCTAGTTGTTGTGCTTCTAGCTTAGGACTATGTTTTGCCCTTTTCACCCCTTCTTTCTTGCTCATTTTGAGAAATTCCACTTTCATTGTATCCCTATCATATATCCCTACCCCAAATAATTTTCTCAGATTTTATTCTACCTCCATTTCCACTCATTCCTTTCCCTCAAGTTGTTGCGCTTTTAGCTCTGTGTCACTATCCTACAGAAACACAACATATATTTGTTGCACCAACTTCAAGCTTGGATTTTGAACAAATGGGAAAGTATTTTTGAAATCTGGAGGAGGTTTTTGTTAATAACATACCCAAAAATAATAACCTCTCTAATTTTTTTAATATACTTTATGATATAGGTGGTACGCCCAAAATACAAGTTGCCACAAGAAAGTCGTTGCGCTTTTGACTCTGTTTTTAGTCATCATTTTCAAAAGCGGTTTCTGACCAAATTAAGATGAAGTTTGGGAAACCAAAGGAGATTTGTGTTAAATCCTTCAAGTTCTACACGGGTATCATATATTGGGAGATATTCAACTTTCTTGGAGGCCTATTTCAAAAAATCAAATTCTCCAATTTTTCTTGGTTGTTTTAGTCATTCTTTTGTGGCATGTATTCCCATAATATGGGAACGAATTTCAAAAAAATAAGAGAGGTTTTTATCCAAAACCACCTTATCAACAAACACCTCTCCCATATTTGTAAAAAGTATTATGTTTAAAGAGATATTAGTTCGTCTTTGACCCCTAGTTTTTTGTTGTGCTTCTAGAGAATTTGTCATGTTTCTGTGTGAGCAATGTTTTTTTTACTACATGTAAAAGGTTAAAGTGAAACAAGGTTAATGTAAATGGTAAATTAGATTTTTTTATGGCATTGTAAATGTAAATATCCTATGGTTAAATTTAACATTGGATACTCTTTGGAGATAGGATTAGTTAGCTAAAAGGAGGAAAGTTTGTTCTAACTCCTCCCAGGTCTTAGCAGAGATAGGATATGTGCATGTACCTTGTTAGTTGACTTTTTGAAGATAGAATTCGACCTCCTTAAGAGGAATTAGACCTCATCTCCTATATGAGGCTGAAATGTAATGTAATCAAAGGTTGGATACTTGGAGTTCATACTCTTGGAACTAGTGTACTTGGCTTTTTGCATAAATATAACAGACAGTTGCAACTATTATTGTGGGATTCATGTGTTATGGTTAGTGGAATTGTTTTCTCCAGTGTTTCTCATACATTTGATTTTAAATTCTTTTTCCAATAATCTACATTTCTTCTTATGATGATCTCTTAAGTTTTTAAGCAAAATACATTGTCTTGAATGCTCTGTTTTTGTCTAAGATTTTCATATAAGTGTTATCATCTTCTGAAACAAATGAATTCATATATGTATGCTCATTTGGCTTCTTCTTTCCTCCTCACCATACTACAATGACAAACCAATTGTGCCACTATTTATACCTATCTTTCCCAATTCTATGACTACAACTGGCCTAAAGGAATACTTGACCTAGTTCCTAGCCTAGTGCTCTCTATCCAACAAACCCTAATCAAAACCCTACTGAACTAATAATTAGCCTAAAACCCTAATATTCTCTAGTCACTTCCATTGGCTGTGAGGTTGATTTAGAGAGAGCCCTGTCTGATTTGACGGGGCTAGATGCCAAGTCCAAAATTGGTCTGAGGTTGCCTCTTTGGTTTCCTTTCTCGGCCTTGGGAAACTAAGGAGTGTTAACAGTTGGGATGTGTGGTTTCTTATGTGTTTTTACACACATGTAACTGCCAATCAAAACATGACATGTCAACATGCTAACAAAGTATTCATTCATATTAATCATAATTGAAATTACTGAGATATATTTAAATTTTATCTGTGAATATTCATTTTTCAAATCCCATTTTGTCCAATTGTTGAACCTGGGCTCTAATATCACTTTCTAACACTATCTACCACCCTACTTGTATTATTATGGGTTGTGGGATGTGTTATTGACATTTTAAATTTAATCTCTCGATGATAAAAAAAAAAAAATTGGGTTACAAAAATATCATTTTTCTAAAACTTGTGGAAATAGATGTTAATGTAACCATTAGGTCTAGCTCAATGGGAGCTTTTCTGGAGATGTAAATATTTCATTGATTCAAGAGCCAGATTAAAAGTAACAATTCAAAGAAAAACTATATTATTCATGTTGCCCACATCACTCTATCATGGCACATGACCCTTGAGGTTTGGATTGGTCAACCTAGCTACGCTACATGGACCAATGGGTCTGCCACAATAATTCAAGGCTTGTTAGACACACACACACATGCCTACATATTTAAGGTATTTGTTTCCGTGCTATTTATATATTAAACATGTACATCAACCACAGTTCTTGAATTGCCATAAAAAAAATGATATGCAAACACTTTGCATGAGTTAGAACCTTAGAATTTATAATGTCATGGAAGAATATATTTGTAAAATATATAGCGTGTATACTGTTTGTGTGACACCTTTTTTTTCAAAAGAAAAAAATAGATCTTCTTCACTAAAGTAATAGAAGTTACATAATTTAGTACCAAGGAAAAAAATGCCCAGTTGTAGGGGAGATGCATATATAACATGACAAAAAAGAAAGAAAGAAAAACAGAGGAATATCAAAGAGGAGCAAGAAAGACTGTAAAACACCATAAAAGCATGATGCACCAACTTGGCCAAGTCCAGCCAGGAAACAAAAAGGAAACATGTTTCCGATTAGCCGAAGAATTCAGAGCTTAAAGGAGCCTAAATGGAGGATGGACCCACCAACCACAAGTTCATAAAACATTATTCTAGGAGGAAGACAAATCCCATGCTTAGAAAAAGCATTTGCTTTGACATTTTTCTCCCTGTAAACGTGGATGAAAGATATATCACTGAAAGAAGAGTGAAGAACAACAATGTATTCCATCTAGTGGTAAAGCAGTGGAACCTCCAAATAATTCTACTCCAATTACCAATTGATGATAATTTTTGAATCACTAACGATCTTTATGGAATCAATGGACATCCAAACAACACTCTAAAGTAATCCCCACAAAGCCATGACCTCTGCCTGATAGTTTGTGTCACCACCATAGTTCCAAAAGAAATGATTCCCTAATAGGACAAAGCTTGATGAGGGCCCCACATCTGCAATTACCATCGACAGAGGCCCATCAAAGAAGCCAAAAGGATAATGATACCCCAACTCCTGAAATTAAATAGAAATATGAGGAGACCTATGGGACTAGGGTCCAACATCAAGGAAATAATCAACAATTTTGAGGCAAGCATAATGGAAATTAGGAATCTGATTCTCAAAAATAGAGGCGTTCCTAGAATGCTAGATCCCCCATAGAACATATAGGGTAAGCAATCTATATGGTTTATGGCTTGAGGACCAATACATAAGGCAATAAAAGATAGAGGACCTGCCCCTATCAATCGTAAGGTTTGACAAATCCACCACATGATCCCAGATGGCCTCAGTAAAGGAGCAATCAAGGAATAGATGAAAAATATCTTCAAAGGCTGAATGGAAAAGATGGTAGTGACCCAGACCATGTAAACACCTTTTCATCAAATTCTCCCAAGTCAATATCCAGTTGACCCTTTTCAATCATAAGGGCATTGTCCACGTGTCATAAGGGCATCTAGGAGGAGAACCTGAAATCTAAGAATAAATTTCTTTGACTGCAATTCTACAACATGCAACATGGCCTCCCCAAACAATAGAATCAGGCCTATCATTTAAAAAAATTACACCCTTAATGAGTTTGAGAGCCTATAGGACTCCCATTCACATTCAAACTTCGCATGAAGTCCTAGATCCCAAAAATGGGGGCCAAGAAAGAGAAAAATGCTCTAGGGGGAGCACATTCTTTAGGTCTGATAAGAAACAAAACCCTAATTGGTGCAGAGAAAAAATAATTTGAGGAGAGAGGATGTGCTCACCCATAATACCATTGATTTTGTCGAAATCGATTAATATTTTGTCACTATTTCTTTCTTTCCATCTTAGATTACCACATAGCTAGCATTTGGCATGCATCAAACCACTCCATATCACAAATTTCCCACGCTTAGATGGAGATCTTTCAGCAACCCAATCCTTTAAGCTTTGATGATGGAGATATTTAACTTTGATAATTCCACTCCATAAACCTTGAACATTAAAATACCTCCAAATATTATGGGAAAGAAGGACTAGGTTAAAGCACTTCATGTCCCTAAGGCCCCAAACTCCCAAGTATTGAGGGAAGGAGAGAGAGTCAAGGTTGATAAGGTGGAATTTTTTAAGTTGTCATGTTCCTGACCATAAGAATTTGGCAAAAATGGCATTGATTTTATGGATGACCATTGTAGGCAAAAGGAATAAGTGCATCCAATACACTGATATTCCCTAAAGGATAGATTTAATCATGATCACCCTACCACCAAGGGACAAACATATAGATCCCATAGAGAGTTTTTTTTATATATTTTAAGGACCAATTAGTCCCAATCCAGAATGCAATAGTTGCATGGTTTGAGAAAACAACCCAAGTACTTGAATCTTGAAGATAAAGGGATAAAATTGATCCCAAATAGGGAAAATATTTGCTGACAAGTTGCAGTGTCCTTCTCATCAGATATAAGTTCAGATTTTTCCTTGTTAAGAATGAGGCATGTGGCTCTTCCAAATGTAGATAGAATTTGATATAGAGCTTCCCATTCAGAATAATTGACAACTCCAAAACAAAGGACATCGTCTACAAAAAGAAGATGAGTAATAGAGGATGTGGGAGAGACCCTGCAGCAAGAGATAACACCATTTGTATTTTTTGTGCTGACACTTCTGCTAAGAGAATCCATAACCAAAATAAAAAGGAGTGGGGATAGAGAACATCATTGTCTCAGGCCCCTAGAAACTTTGAAGAAATCTGTTGGGAACCCATTGATTAAGACCGCCATTGAAACCGAGGTCACACAAGCCATTATCCATTTAACATGGCAATGAGGAAAGCCAATTTTGTGAAGGATCAAGCAAAGGAAATCCCAATCTACCTAATCATACGTCCTTAGAATATTTATTTTATGAGACATACATTTTGGTTTCCCAAATTGATCAAATGTATACACTCTTGAGCAATGGAAATTGCATCTTGTATTCTCCTATCAGGAAGAAAGCCAAATTGTTCTGGGCATATATAGGGAGATAGAATATTTTTAACTTTGTTAGCAATAATTTTAGAAATCACCTTATAAGTAAAGTTACAAAGATAAATTGGCCTAAAGTCAGAAAAGAAGATGGATTTAGATTTCTTAGGAATTAAAGCAAGGAAGGTTGCATTGATAGCACCTGAGATCTGCCCAGTAATCCAAAATTCTTCAACCAGTTGCAACAATTCAAGCCCCATGATGTCAAAAAAAGATAAATACAACTCAATTGGCTAGCCATCAAGGCCCAGACTTTTGTCTTTGGCCATCTCTTTCAGTATATGTAGGAGCTCCTCTTTAGTAACAGGGCTATCCATAAGACTGATGTCATCCTCATTAACTGTGTTGGGAAAAATTTTGCCAGCTCAATCTTGTCTATGATGGTATCCTCCACCAGTTCTTTGAACTAACTATTGAAAAACCTAAATGCCTCATTCTTTATGTCCTTTTGTGATATGAGTATTCTACCCTTAGAATCCCTTATTTTCTAGATAGTGTTGACAACCTTTCACTTAGAAGCAACCTTATGGAGAAATTTTGTATTTTTATCCCCACATTTGATCTAAGAAACCCTTCTCTTAAGTCGTCATTCTTCCTCTTATTATTTTAGGATTGTGTTCTTCTTTTGAATTAGGTCCATCACCAGATTTTTTTGGTTATCATAGAAAAAATGGTCATTAGAAGGGTCCATAAAGAAGGTTATATCATCCCCTATCTTTCGTAGTTCCATAATTGTTCCTCCTTACATCTAAAGATCCAAACCCAAATTTTTTCCTTCAATCTCTTGAGCTTATAGCTGAATGGATCCATTTTTTATTTGTTAACAAGCCAAGTAGGTTGAATCCATGAATTAAAGAAACTCCTTAAAATATTGCTCATTGAAACAATGATGATTGAATTTAAAGGGAAGATAGCTTTATTCCTCAGAACCCCTCCATTGAATCATAATTTCATGGTGGTCAGAGGATTCAGAAAAGATAGATGTGGCCTCCAGAGCATCCATCCTCATAGACAGAGATGAGTGAACTAAGAATCTATCGAGCCTTTTGGCAATGCCCTCTTCTCTAGCCCACCCATTTCTCCATGACAAGCTTAAAGGGAAAGAGATGATGTCCAAGAGAAACTTATGAGTAAATATATCCTTAAAGTATTTAGCCAGAGGACCAAACCTTGGTCTATCCCCTAATTAGGTGCTCAAGTTTATGCTCAAAAATTAAAGTTCATAGAATGGAATGGAAACTGTATGGTTGAATAGATCTCGATGATCTTAATCCACCACAACTTTTTTCATCGCAAATGGAGTTTGGATTCTCCCAGAAATGAGTTCTAATCAGTTTGCTAAACAGGCAAAATAAGTGCACAATCAACAAGTTCAAGTCTCTTCAGCCAATCCGGAGGTGCCAAGTGTCACTCTGTCACTGGTATCTACAATCGGCCCATTGCATCGCATCAGCATAAGTTTTCTGTTAAAAATCGGCCCTCGGTCCCGCTGAGATGCGATATGTGATGTCGCATGGATCGCATTGCAAAATCGCATCACAGCAAGAATTCTTGTTACGAATTGCCCTTCTCGCGCCAATAACAAAACGTCGATGGAACTAGATGCAAAAAGGGAATAGGTTGCAATGTATGGAATGTTCAGGTCTCGTGCCAATTGTGAAAAGCCGATATATACCATACGCAAAATTGTTATGAACCGTGGTGCATAAATCATTAAGTCCGTCATCGCAAATCACCCATCGCAGTTTTTGAAAGGAGTTGTTCCATCTGTCTCTCCACCAACACCAATTCCGATTGGGATTTATGAACCTGCTGATAAGTATGGCTCCAGTGTTCGAAATGTGGCAAATTTGGTGGATTCCATGCCTAATTTTATGGTTAGTGGTCGAAAAGGGGAATTTGTTGAGCAAATTATGGGAGAATTGGGAGAGGTCATAACTTCTTTAGTTCTTATCCAAATTAGGTGCAGAAAGAATCAATTCTAGCAGTTTTGACTATTCTAGACTCATTGAGACAGGTTTTAGAGGCATTTGAGCATTGTAAACACACTTTTGTTGTAAATTTGAGCATAATAGAGAGGCCCAATCATTGGAAGCTAGACCAAGGAGACGTAGCCCATGAGGGGTGAAATCCTCATCAAATCTCTATGTTGTGTGTTGTATTTTGATGTTCTTTTTTGTGATTTTGCTATTGTTCAACATATGTTTTATGTTAAATTGTTTATAACATTTACATAAGAAACTCTCACAGGAATCAATTAATTAAGCAAAAATGGTGAATCCTTAAACACTTGATAAGAAAATGATAAGCATATTGGGTTTTATTCTAAATGGGGAATTAACACAGAATTACTAATTTGCTCCATTTCATATCAAGTTGGTATCAGAGCACTGGTTTTTTCTTACTAGATTTTCTTCTGCAAAGAAGGAGTATTGTTTGCTAGTTTTGTGTCATGCTAACAAGGTTAAAACTCAAAAGAGGTGAAGGAAAGCTGGTTGGGAGCCCTGAAGTTGGGTCAAGGGGAAGAAGAGAAAGGTTGCCACAATCTCCAACACCATTTCAACCTCAAGTTGTAGTTGAGACTCCAAAGATCATGTCTCATGAAGGAGAACATACAAACATGACAGAAGATGGGAAGACTTTCAGAAAGGCTTTCTTTTATATGACAGAGATGATGAAGGTCCTGTATGAAGAGAGGAATAGCAGGTTGCAAGGAGAAATTTCCAAACCTCCCAAAGGAGAAGGCTCTTCAGGAGGAGGTAATGCGAATGGAGACAAACCTCCACCCTCTCCACCATCTTCTTCATCTTCTTCTTCACAAGCACCTTCACACTCTTCCACTAATACAACCCTTACTCATACTTACCATCATTCTTCAAAAGGAGCTAGAAAATCACCTCTACTTAAACTTGATGTTAAATTCGAGTTATTCATGTATAATGGTGAAGTGAATGCAAAGAAGCTTGATAATTCGATTCGTCAGTTGGAGGTGTATTGTAAATTCAGAACCTTCAAGAAGATGATATCAAAATTCAGTTGGCTTCATTGAGAATGGAGGGTGCAACACTCATTTGGTGGGAAGCAAGGACTCAAGACAAGATCAAAAACATGGTAAGATCTCTATTACTTGGTATGATTTCATTGTTGCTATAAAAAAAAACTATACCCTTTAGCTCATATGAGAAGATCTATCATGAATTGGAAAAATTTTAGATAGTTAAAAGATCAAATTGTGCAAGAGTATACTCAGGAGTTTAGGAGAAGAGCTCTTATGCTTGGAGTAGACTTGCAGTCACAAGATACTTTTTTGAAATACATAGAAGGTTTGCATAGCTATCTTTGACACACCATTCTTATGTTTAATCCCATGAATTTTGATGAGGTATGTGTTCAAGCTACACATCTCGAAGTAAGGGGGAAAAATTTACAAGAGGAAGGTAAGAAGAAGCCATTCCAAAGTGGTGAAAAAGGAAAGAAATCTAAAGGAAAGTAGAAGAAAAATGTTTCTATTAAGAAAGAAGGGGAGAAACCCGTGTGCAATAATTCTTCCAAAGAGGGCCATGATGAAGCGCGTTGTTGGAAGCTTCATCCTGAATTAAGACCGAATAAATTTAACAATAAATGGAAACTGAAGACAAATGCTGCTATACAAAAAGACTTGGGTTCCAACTTAGGTGATGAAACAAAGATTGCAGCCACAATCACTAAAGGAAAAGTCATGGCAAAACCAAGCAAAGAGGAAGCCATGGCAAGCACCAATGTGGCAAATAACTCCAACAACACTTCAAATGAAGAAAATAGAATTGAACTGTTCCATATCAGATTTATTTCCAAACACACCAAGGTTGATATGTTGTTTGACAGTGGATCCCAGGCAAATTTAATTTCTACAAACTTGGTCAAGAAGTTGAATCTGGAAACCATGGCTCATCATAAACCATATCCATTAGGTTGGATAACTAAGGATGAAAATATTCAGGTCACAAGAAAATGCATTTTCAAGTTTACTATTACTGCCAATTTTGTTGATGAAGTCGAATTAGATGTAATGCCACTAGATATTTATGGAATTGTGTTGGGAAGCTCGTATCTGTATGACTGGAAAGCCATTTTCCATATATTTGAGAACAAATATCATTTTTTCAAAGATGGAGTGGAGTATATTGTGAGAGCCCATCGTAGAAATCTTAATCTGTCTTTAGCAAGTGCAGGGAAAATGAAGCGACTAGTCAATTCCAACAAGAATCTCGTGCTCCTTATGATCAAGAAAAAGGATGACATGGAGCATGAATCATTTGCAAGTTGTGATGTGAAGCTAAAAGACGAATTGGTTGATGTGGTCAATAAATATGGAGATGTGTTTCAATAGCCAGAGGGATTGCCACCAAAAAGGGGAATTCAACACAAAATTCAGCCACAGCAAGACTTTCCACTCCCAAATATCGGTATGTATCGAATGTCAATTCTGGAAAGTTTAGAAATTAAGAAACAAGTCTAGGAATTGTTAGATAAAGGTGTAATTTGTCCCTCTACTTCACCATGTGGTTCACCAATTGTTTTGGTACCCAAGAAAGATGGAACCTGGTGCATGTGTGTAGATTATCGAGCTTTGAATAAACTTACCATAAATAATCGATACCAACTGCTTGGAATAGATGATTTGCTAGATCAGTTGAAGAATGAAAAATATTTCACTAAATTAGACTTGAGAAGTGGATATCATCAAGTTAGAATAGCTGAGGAGGATATTTGGAAGACTCCTTTTAAAACCAAACAGGGATTTTTTGAGTGGCTGGTTATGCCTTTCGGTCTTTGCAACACTCCAGCGATATTCATGAGAGTTATGAGTGATGTTTCAATATCCTTTCTTGATGAATTTGTAATTGTCTGTTTAGATGATATTTTGATATTCAACAAATCACGAGAAGAGCATGTCAAGTATGTGAGGAAAGTGTTGGATGCCTTGAAAAAAGAACAGTTATTTCTGAAGATGTCTAAATGTGAATTCGGCAAAAATTTATTAGTGTATTTGGGCCAAATAGTTGGATGAGATGAGCTAAAGACTAACCCCTCTAAAGTTTCGGTCATTGTGAATTGGCCAATATCCAAATAAATCACAGAAGTAAGGAGTTTTCTGGGAGTAGCGTAGTACTCGAGGAAGTTCATTGCCAATTTCTCTTCCATAGCAGCTCCACTACATGCTTTGACCATCATGAAGTTTGTCTTCCAGTGGGGAGGAAAACAGCAAAAAGAATTCGATGCACTAAAACAAAAGATCAGTTCAGTCCCAAATTTAGCATTACCGGTGTCACACGGAATAAGTCGATCTTGCGGACAAGATAGACCTTCCTAGAATCTAAAGAAGACCTAATGACAAGCAAACCAACCAGACACTATCTTTCTCTAAATATGTTTTAATAAACAATGACAAACAAGTGTTTTTAGGGCCTACCTTAGGTCCAACAAAAGTTTGTGGATGCCCTCGCTCCTTCGATCCAAATGAGCTCCTTTGTCGCGAATCTGCAAACACAAACAAGGCAAACAAATTAAATAGCACTTGAAAAGCCAATATCATAAAACATATTTAACATGAAATTCAAGGAGTCCATGAAACAAATAACATGAGATACTTGTTGAGAAAAATGAGTTTGATTGTATTAATTCAAAAGAAGAAGAACTTTACAACCTTTTCCTTGACGCTTTACAAGCTCCTCCCAAGGTCCAGCAAGAAGTCTCCTCGACTTTAACAAGTTTCACTCACTCCCCAATGAAGCCAAAAAGGTATGTGATCTCTCCTCTTAAGCTCAACTAGGAAGTCTTGATTTCACCAGCATTTACCCTCAAAAATGTTCAGCTTCTAACCTCCCCAGCAACCAGCCCCATGCCTGTATTTATAGTGCAATGGAGGGAGGTTACTAGGTCCTCCTTCAAAGGGATAAAGCCCTCCTTCAAAGGGATAGCTCCTCTCATCAAGGGATTAGCTCCTTCTCTTTTGGGATGCATGAACCACCTCAGAGCGAACAATCCATGTCAAAATTCCTTCTAGAATCCTCTAGAATTAACCCAAAGTGAGTTTTTTAAGATAAAACTTGCGCCTTTTGACTTTCACAGGGGTCCACACCTACACCGTTAGGGACAGAGCGGGAAGGTCCACAGTTTTTGTATACAGAAGGTGCGGGACCACAGGCAATAGTGAGAGAAAGTGCGGAACCAGAGTTTCATTGATTTTTAATGTCTTTCTCCCATTCTCAAAGCTTGACTTGAAGAGCTGAGGTCTGAGACTTGCTTAGGAGGACAGTACAAGTGATGATGGACCCATACTGACTGCAAATAATCATGGTGACGATATTTTTGTGTAACATATTTCCCCCTAAAGTGCGAAGTCTGTAGTAGATGAGGATTTCATTTATCATTTAGGAAGAGTGAAGTACTTTATCATTTCGAGGATCATCTTGTGGAGAGCCCAGTTGGAACCTGTAAAAACATTCAATGCAAGATATATATATGAGATCATATCATCGCTGAGGTAGGCATTCCCATACTCGGATCAAAACTGACTAGAAAACTAACTACTGGTCTGATACAGGAATGATCTTGTAAAACATCACAAGTACAGACTCATGTGGACACAGTATGGATGCAGCCATCTGTTTATGAATAGTCCATTATATAATGAATACAAAATTCCTCACAACCTGGATTGTGGAAACTAGATCCAGGGTCTTCATTTCTACTTCCCGAAACAGTACGATTCTATCCATGCGAATGAATGTGTTGATGTCGAACATGGTAGGAACCACTTGATTACTAGTCAATGATGTAAACTGTTAACAAGTGTGAGAGAAACCACCAGTGATGTTAATGGCTCTCAAAGTACCCAGTACAATCCATGAGATGCGAATAAATGTGTTGATGTCGAACATGTCACGGAATCCTTTGATCGAAGGTCAATGATGCAACCTGTCATCAAAGGCAAGAAACCTGCCATTGAGGCATGCAGATCCCAAGGTACTGACGATTTCTAGATCATCTTTCTAGATAATGAGCTGAAGTCGATAGAAAGTGATCCGTCGCAGGCAAGCCCACAACACGAAATCATAGATCAAGTCGAAGAAATTTAGTTGCAAGGACTGACTCAGGGATGGTCAAGATGGATGACAAATATTTTGCAGATGAATGGCTTATTAGCAGTGACCTCTTGAACACATAACGACAGACAGATGGCTTGGTGACGATTGACCCAAAGTTAATACCCAGAAATCGGCTGAAGACTTTTAATGTGGTTTAATCAACTGTTAGGCAAAGGATTTCCCAACCCAGGTGAATAAAAGTGTCATGTTCAAGAGTGGTTACAAAGTATGACAAACAGGCTCATTTTTCTCTCTTTTCCCCCACCATTTCTGGCAAGTACCTCTTTATTTTTGACAAGATTGAGGAGGATAACATTTGCTTGATTATAAGCTCATCCTTCGAATGAGTCCAACTTAGTTTAAATTCGAACCCTAAGAAGGAGTGGTTCGTTCCTGTTTGTAATTGAAGAGGTCCTTTACTGTGAAATTTTAATGAGTCCAGTGTAGGAGAAACTTGGCATTTTTCAATTTTAGAGAGTCTGAAAAAACTTAAGAAGACTCCAAGGTTGACCTTTTTCGTAAATTTGTGTCTCCCAAGCCCGAAAAAGTATAAAATAATACTTGAGAGAACCGCTTGATCTTTTACGACCAAGGAGTACTTTTCGTTATTAGTGCCCTTGACCCGAAAAAGTAAAAAAGTGATCAATGACATGTCGTTTTATAACCAATATCGAATTTGAAACGACAAAAATCGGCAATCTTTTCATGTTTTTACGGTCGGAAAAGAGCTGTAAGTGGACCGTCTTTTAATTCCGTTTTAACGAGTTTAAAAGAAGAACTCGGCAATATTTTCATGTTTCAGGAGTCAGAAAAGGGCTTAAAGATGACTCTAAATGTTTTTTCGTTGAAAACGATAGATTTCGCCTAAATAATCCGTTATCCTGCACAAAAACACAAACATTACTCGTACCTGTTTGAAATGGATAAAAATGTCGCAAAAATACCTTTTCAAAGTGAAACATAAACAAATTTGCAATTTATTTACTCAAAAACTTATAAAAAGGGCCTTCGTCAATTCATTTTTACCGTTTGAGTTTTGGGTGAGAAAATAGTGCTTTTGCTCAGAAAACTTCCCGTGAAGATTACGGAAAATCCAACTGTCGGAATCGAACGTCGTCTTCTCCAGGTAATCCACATCATCCTACTCTTCATTTTTAACTGTTTCAATTTTTGTTTTCGTCATTTATTTCATTTTTGGGAGGGCTTTTAGGCATAAAACCCGCGCGTGGGGGCCCGTAGGTTTACCACTGCTGGCCTGCGGACCCCGACTTTTTCTCCATTGGGAAAAAGCTCGGGGTCCGCACCTTCCATGTAGACAAGGTGCGGTCCCATGCACTGTGTCTAACCCGGAGGGTGCGGTCCCCGTCGCAAGGGTTTTTAACCTAAAAATTCTCAAAAATGGACCAATCAAAATAATTTCTAGCAATTTAATTTATCCTTATACTTGATGCAGAGAGTACATCATGCTAGATTGGCGTGAACGAGAGCATGAGGACGTGGATGCTGCCGCATGGAATCATCAGCCTTCACTTGATGCTTTGAGGGCGTGCGGATTGTACAAATTCTAGGCCATTCCTGGCATGAGGGCTCAGGTGGATTTCTTACAGTGGTTGGTTGACAGATGGAGTGTACAGGACCAGTGCTTCTTCATTGGTGGCCACCAGCTCGAAATCGAGTCGGCGGACATATATTTCTTGACTGGTTTGCCTAAGAGAGGCGAAGACTTGACTCTGTTTAGGGCTAGGCCAGGTGGCCAGTCTGTCGATAGCCTCAGGCTAGAGTACTGCAACAGCCAAGCTAGAGACAAAGGGATAGACATAAAGACCATATCCCGTCCTGAACTCATGGTGATTGCGTTTATTGTCACCAGACTTTGTGGGGCTGTCGCATTACATATTGCCACCAGATCCCATATGCGTATGGCAGTTGATTGCTTCCGAGGCACCATCTTTAACTGGTGCGATGCCGTGTTGGCCAATCTGAAAGGCCAACTAACCAGGGCCAAAAACGGACAACTAAAGACCTTTGGTTATGGGGCTTTGGTTGTGAGTTTTGGCCTGGAGAGGGTTCCTATGTTGATCCCGCAGCACCTTACTGTTGGAGCTGAGCTTCCTCGAGAGCCCAAACTGATGCGATGGGTCGCAGTTATGGCCCGTCACCCGGATGAGAGGACAGAGGTTGCTCAATTCAAACCTAAGTATTTCCAATGGTTGGAAAACCAGGTTTTTTCTATTCAGGACTTCCCTTATGCTGGGATAGATTTTCATGGTGACCCAGACATGGTTCTTCCACCAGAAGAGCAGTGGGATGACTCAGGTAAAATTATTTTCAACATTTTTCCTATTTTAATTTTTTTTTTTTTAATTTTTCCATCGTCTCAAAACTAATAGCAAAAGTTTCAAATGCAGATGTGGGTCCACAGCAACCAGCCGCTCTCCGGCCTTACGAGAGGAAACAACCAGTTGCACCCACGCCAGCCCCACAAGACGAATCAGCAGAGGTTTTGGCCGAGTTGGAGGGTCATCTCGAGCACTTGACAGGAGATATTCTGGAGACCACTATAGATGACATTCCTCGTCGACTTCAGCGCTATGTGATTGGGGTCCCGGGACCTTTTAGAAGGTTCCTTTGCAAGGTGGCCCATGCAGTGGTTTCTTATAGAGATCATCACCAGTGATAGGATGATCGCCTATTGTGGGCACATGTGACATTTTTGTTTTTTGTACTTATCATTTTTGTCGATCATAAGGTTTTTTTCAACCTATGATCGAGGACGATGTATTTTTTGACACACTCCTATATATATATCACTATTACCGGCTTATCTTGTAAATCATGTTATGGAATGGTTTTAAATTTACATGTATGATTATTGCAAATGTCTATTTAACATTCGAGAAGCAATTGCATCTGCTAATGTATTTAAAGATCTTGGAATATGCTGATATTCAATATAATCAAATTCACGTTCCAAGAGACACACTCTCAAAAATAATCTTAATAACACTGGATTTCTAATGGCATACACTCTATTAAGCTGTAATACAATGAGTTCAGAATCTAACCTCACTATCAAACTCCGAATCCCAAATGAAATAGATTCAGATAATAACTCAATCACTGCACTATACTTGGAAATTTTGTTCGTTGTTTGACCGAGGCTTACCCCATGCATAGATACTAACTCGTCAAAGGGCGAATAGATAACCCAAGCTACGGAAGAAATGTTCTGTGTATTACGACAAGCACCATCTGCAAAACCAATGTATGTTTGGAGAGGCATCAACATCTGCAATATCAAGAGTAAAGCCAAGATAAGCAGGAATAATGACGAAAAAACACTCTCTAAGCTAAGCACACTGTTTAAACTAAAACACACCAGCTAGAAAGAAAAACTACCCTAACTAAAAATCTCCATACCCATTCTTTAAGCATAATACCTCTTCAAGTAAAGACCATTTCTGGGTTTACCCAAAGAGTCCCCGTCAAAGTCTACCAATTCATAGGCCCCTTTTGCTACCTTTTGCTTGACAACATAGAGACCATGCCACATAGGAACGAATTTTCCAGTGCCTAATTTATCATTAGCTTGATCGTAAACTAAAACTAGATCTCCTTCCGAAAAATTTTGAGGGGTCACATTTCGATCATACTGAGCTTTCATGCGTTTTGCGTGACTCTCGATCACCAATGCAGCATCACGTCGATTCTCATCGAATTGAGCCAAGTATAACAAACGCTTTTCCTCTTTGGAAGTGGCTGGAAGTAACTCGATGGCCATTTGCAGTGACGGGATTTCACATTCAATGGGTAACACAGCTTCCAAACCATAGACTAGTTGGAAAGGAGTGAACCCTGTTGATGTTTTTACTGAAGTTCGGTACGCCCAAAGCGCTGAAAATAGCATGTTATGCCAATTTGACCGATGAATCCCAATGATTCGTCGGATCATGATAACTAAAACTTTGTTGATGGATTCAACTAGACCATTCGCTTGTGGATAATAAGGGGTTGAACTATCATGACGTAAACCAAGCTGGCCTGTAAGTTCGGTCATCATAACATTTCGAAAATGACGCCCATGATCAATGATTATCGCTTGCGGGACACCAAACCTAGCAATTATATGATTGAACACGAAAATTGCAGTTGTCTTGCCGTCTGCCTCAAATGTAGGCATCGCCTCGGCCCACTTGGTAAAATAATCTACCGCAAGGATGATATACGCATGCCCCCCGGCCGAGTGAGGGTTACATGTAATAAAATCGATACCCCATTTGGCAAAAGGACCAACGACAATTATAGGGTGGAGAGGAGCAGGTGGAGCGCGCATCTTTCGATCAAAAATTTGGCAGTTGTGGCATTTTCGGACCACCGTAATACAATCTTTAAATAAAGACGGCCAGAAGTAGCCAGCGCGAAATATCTTTTGGGCTATGGCATACCCAGACATATGACCGCCACACGCTCCAGAGTGACAATCATTTAGAACCCTTTCATCTTCCTCATGAGTTAAGCAACGTCGAAACATAGAGTCCGCCCCACGGCAGTAAAGAGTATCTCCAATAATCCTGAATTGTTGGGACTGGAATCGTATTTTCCGACGTTCTTACCTTGAAATTTCTGGCTGAAAGGATTGGGTTTGGAGATAAATGATGATATCCCCATACCACGGATCTAAAGTGCTGATTAGAAACAAGGATTCGTCCACAATGGGCTCCTCCGCCACAGTTTCCGTGTCAGCACGCGGGAAGTCACACATTAACTCCGCAAAAACTAAAGATTTCTTAGACTTGGATTTCTCAAATTCCAAGTCGAACTCCTGCAGGATAACAATCCATTTAGAGTACTTGCCCCCTAGCAATTGCTTGGTCAAAATGTAGATCATAGGGTTGCAATCCGAAATTACTGTAGTTTTATGTAGTAAAATGTAGTGACGAAAACGTTGGACAGCTTGAACAGCTGCCAATGCCAATTTCTCCACATGTGAGTATTTTAGCTCAGTTGGATTTAAAGTTCGACTAAGGTAATATATCACATGTTCAGTTCCGAATTCATCTTCCTGAACTAAGACCATTCCAATGGTGGAATGAGAGGCGGCGAGATACAAGAAGTAATCCTGGTTGTAGTTGGGAGGATGCAATAACGGTGCATGGGTCAATGCATGTTTAAGTGCATCAAAAGATTTCTGAGCTATCTCATCCCAATAGAATGGAGTATTTTGCTTCAACAACCGGGTAAAACCCTTTGTAACCTCGGCGTAGTTAGGAATGAATCGTCGTAAAAAGTTTGCTTTCCCTTGCAAACTTTGGAGTTGGCGAAGACTCGAAGGAGGAGGCAATTTGATGATAGCTTCGACCTTCGAGGGATCAACGCGAATGCCGGCTTTCGAAACTACAAACCCCAGAAATCAACCCGTTTCTATACAGAAGACACATTTGTGTGGGTTCAACCTGTTAGAAAATGATATATTACGGAGCAATGGAACACATAAAATATTGCAAAAATATAAACACAGAAAATGCACAAAACAAGAGAGACACAGATATACGTGGTTCACCCAGTTTGGGCTACGTCCACCCCGAACAGCTAGTCCTTCCTTTCTATTATCTATCAAAATGAAGAGACACAACCTACAGCAAATCCGCTGTAATATCCTCTGTTTTCTCTCACAGTCTCACCTCTCTGTTTCTCACTCCCAGAATACACATCTATCACACAGCCTCAAATACAATACCCTCATACAAAGAGAGGGGTTGCCTTCTAGGGCAAGAAACCCTAAACTAAACATAAGTTCTACTGTTAGATCATCCGCCTAATGAACGGCCCAGATTGACTAGAAATTACTATACTATTACAAGGAAATTTTACAGCTGTTTTTAGCTTCGGGGGCGCTGCCCCCGAAACCCCCCGCTAGGGGGGGGCTCCCAAAGGTCGCAACCGCCCCCCCCAGACCCCCCCTGCTGGGGCCCTATGTGACGATACCTTTGAATATAGAAGATAATCAGGCTCCACACCCAACAATCTCCCACTTGGAGACTGATTGTAGCAACTCCACTGCTGCTCCATTTGCTGGACAATGACTCCTCTTTTGGACCTGGCTGTTTCTCATCTTCATCGTCATCCTTGAAGACCAACTGAAACTGAGCATATTCTCAGTTTCCCCCTGGTTACAACTTTTGTTAGCATATCTGTAGGATTCTGGCTAGTGTGTATCTTTTCCAGCTTCAACTCTCCATCTTCCAACATTGATCGTATGAAATGGTACTTGAGCTGTATGTGTTTTGTCCTGGAATGAAATGCTGAGTTCTTTGCAAGATGAATGGCACTTTGGCTATCACTGTATAACGTGCCCATTTCATGATCCTTACCCAATTCACCCATAAACCTTTGTAACCAAATCATTTCTTTACTAGCCTCTGTAGCAGCAACATACTCTGCTTCTGTTGTTGAAAGTGCAACAACACTTTGGATTTTTGAAACCCAACTGACAGCTGTTCCTCCAACAGTAAATACATATCCTGTAGTGCTCCTCCTGTTATCTCTGTCACCTGCCATATCTGCATCAACATATCCTTGTAGGGAGATGTTTGAACCACCAAAGCATAATGCTTGATTTGTGGTACCTTTCAAATATCTGAGAATCCATTTCACTGCCATCCAATGTTCCTTTCCTGGATTGTTCATGTACCTGCTTACAACTCCCACTGCATGTGCAATATCAGGCCTTGTGCAGACCATTGCATACATTAAGCTTCCAACTGCTGATGCATATGGAACTTTAGACATATAATCCATGTCTTCTTGGGTCTTTGGGCACATTTCCTTGCTAAGTTTGAAATGGCTAGCAAAAGGTGTACTAACTGGTTTTGCATTGTGCATGTTAAATCTTTTCAACACCTTTTGTATGTACTCATTCTGAGACAATGTTAATTTACGATTTTTCCTGTCTCTAGTTATTCTCATACCAAGGATTTGTTTTGCAGCTCCCAAATCCTTCATTGCAAATGAATTTGCCAATTTTCTTTTGAGCACATTTATTTCCTGCATGTTAGATCCTGCAACAAGCATGTCATCTACATACAATAACAATATAATATAGCTGCCATCATTTTGCTTTTTCAAATAAAGACAATGATCAGAGTGACATCTAGTATAACCTTTCAGACATAAACTTGTCAAATTTTAGATACCACTGCCTTGGAGCCTGTTTTAAGCCATACAAGCTCTTCTTCAACCTGCACACTAGTTTCTCCTTCCCTTTCACCTCATATCCTTGTGATTGCTGCATATATACCTCTTCCTCCAAATCCCCATGGAGAAAGGCTGTCTTTACATCTAACTACTCAAGATGCAAATCTTCAGCTGCTATAAGACTTAAAATAGTTCTGATTGAAGTCATTTTAACAACAGGAGAAAATATTTCATCAAAATCAATACCTTTCTTCTGTGCAAACCCCTTCACCACAAGTCTAGCTTTATACCTCTGTTTTCCTCCATCTTCTTCCTTCAGCCTGTAAACCCATTTATTCTTCAATGTAGTTTTTCCTACAGGAAACCTGACTAAATCCCAAGTCTGGTTATGCATTAAGGAGTCCATCTCTTCTTCCATGGCTACCTCCCACTTCTTCCTACTTTCAACCTGCATTGCTTCTTCATAACACTCGGGTTCACCGGAATCAGTCAACAATAAATAATATAATGAAGGAGAGTATCGTTCAGGGGTCTACTTATCCTGGTAGATCTTCTAACACCACTTTCAGGTGTTTGGGGTGCCTGTTGTTGTTGTGGTGGTTGTTGTTGTGGTTGTTGATTATTATTATTTTCAGGCACCTTTCCTTTTTCAGTGATTTCATCAAGAACTGCGTATTCCTTGTTTTCCTTTTCCTGCAACTGATTCTTATACAAGACCTTTTCATTGAATATTACATCTCTGCTCCTAATGATTTTGTGATTTTCGTAATCATATAAGCGATAACCAAAATCATTAACACCATATCCAATAAAGGTACATTTCTTTGACTTTGCCTCAAGCTTTGTTCTATTTTCTTTATCAATATGGACAAAGGCCTCACAACAAAAAGGCTTTAAAATAGAGTAGTTTACCTTTTTACCTGTCCATGCTTCCTCTGGAACACCACCATCCAAGGAACTTGAAGGCCCTCTGTTTATTAGATAAACAACAGTATCTACAGCATCTGCCCAAAACTGTAAAGGCAATCTTGAATGCAATCTCATGCACCTTGCACGCTCCATGATTGTTTTGTTCATCCTTTCTGACACACCATTTTCTTATGGTGTTCTTGGAACTCTCTTCTCTCTGCGAATTCCATGCTCTGAAAAGTACCTATCAAACTCTTTGCTGCAATATTCACCTCCATTGTCTGATCTAAGACACTTCAATTTCTTTCCTGTCTCAATCTCAACCAAAGCTTTCCATTTCTTGAAAGTATCAAATACATCAGATTTATTCTTAATACAATAAATCCAAGTTTTTCTAGTTGCATCATCAATAAAAGTAACATAATAACGAGAGCCACTGAGAGATGATACCTGAGCAGGTCCCCATACATCTGTATGCACAAGCTCTAATTTTTCATTCTTCTTTTCTTTCCCAATTCTGAGAAATCTGACTCTCTTCTGTTTTCCATAAATGCAATTCTCACAGAAGTCCAAATCAACATTCTTCAACCCTGGCAACAAATTCCTTGAGTGAAGAATCTTCATCCCCTTTTCACTCATGTGTCCGAGCCTATGATGCCATAATGCTGCATCTGCTCCTTTGGAAGTTAAAGCATTAACAGAGTTAGAAATACCATTGCATAAATACAATGTACCAACCTTTTCGCCTTTTGCTATTACCAGGGCTCCTTTGGTGACCTTCCAAGCTTTCTCTGTGAAAGTTGTCACACAACCTTCACCGCCTAATTGCCCTGTTGAAATCAGATTTTTCTTTAGATCTGGAACATGCCTTACCTCCTTTAATAGCCATTGGTTTCCATTCTGCTGTTTTACAAGAACCTTACCCATTCCAATGATTTTACAGGGTTTATCATCACCCAGACGAACTTGTCCAAAATCTCCTTGAACATAGTCATGAAAGTATTTCTTATCAGGTGTGGCATGGAATGAAGCCCCTGAATCTACCACCCAGGAATTGGTAATATTTTCGAAAGAAAGAAGCAAAGCATCTTGCAACACCTCACCTATCACATTTGCTTCATGATTGTTTTCTTGTTGTGCATCTCCTTCTTTTCCCTTCCGAGATCTACAGTCTTTCTTTAGGTGTCCTTTCTTTCCACATTTCCAGCACACTATCCCCGATCTGGACTTGGATCTGCCTTTCCTTGATTTACTGCGATATCCTGAGCTCTTTCCTCTTTCCATTTTTCTTCCTCTAGACTCTGCACTCAAAGAATTTCCCGATGTCTCACTGGAGCTTTTCCATCGCATTTCCTCGCTAAGGATAGCACCGACAACATCATCAAACTTTAAAGTACTAGATCCAGAAACGGAGTTACTAATGGCCATTACCAAACCATTCCAACTTTCTGGTAATGAGCACAAGAATAACAGAGCTCTAACTTCATCATCAAAGTTTACCCCTACAGAACTTAACTAACTTGTAACTGTATTAAAATCATTTAAATGGTTTGCAACAGATCCACCTTCTGACATATTCATATTAAATAACCGTTTCATAAGAAATACCTTGTTTGAGTTCGGGGGTTTTTCATATAGTTTCGACAACGTCTGCATCAAACCCTCTGTCGTGGTTTCCTTCGAAATGTTGAAGGCGACTGACGTAGCAAGGCACAATTGTATTGTTCCGAGTGCCTTTCTATCAAGAAGGTTCCATTCTTCGTCTTTCATACCCGTCGGCATCTTTGTTTTTCTGCCCAATGGTAGGTATAGATCTTTCTGATACAGATAATCTTCCATCTGCATCTTCCACAGCGAGAAGTTTTGGCCGTTAAATTTCTCGACCCTAAACTTACCATCTTCCGCCATTGCTCCCACTCGAACCAGGAACCATTCTTTCCTGCGAATTTATCAGCCAAATAGACCTTCGGCTCTGATACCAGTTGTTAGAAAATTATATATTACGGAGCAATGGAACACATAAAATATTGCAGAAATATAAACACAGAAAACGCACAAAACAAGAAAGACACAGATATACGTGGTTCTCCCAATTTGGGCTACGTCCACCCCGAACAGCCAGTCCTTCCTTTCTATTATCCTGCAAAATGAAGAGACACAACCTACAGCAAATCCGCTGTAATATCCTCTGTTTTCTCTCACAGTCTCACCTCTCTGTTTCTCGCTCCCAAAATACACATCTATCACACAGCCTCAAATACAATACCCTCATACAAAGAGAGGGGTTGCCTTCTAGGGCAAAAAACCCTAAACTAAACATAAGTTCTACCATCAGATCATCCGCCTAATGAATGGCCCAGATTGACTAGAAATTACTATACTTTTACAAGGCAATTTTACAGCTGTTTTTAGCTTTAGGGGCACTGCCCCCGAAACCCCCCGCCAGGAGGGGGCTCCCAAAGGTCGCAGCCGCCCCCCCCTGGACCCCCCCTGCTGGGGTCCTATGTGGCGATACCTTTGAATATAGAAGATAATCAGGCTCCACACCCAACACAACCGAATCCGATAATGCCTACACCTCATAAAGATTGCTCATAAATGGACGAGGTGATCAGCTCGATGTAATGAATGAGCAGGCAAGTCATCGAGATATGGTTGCACAATGTGCTTGATGTCATGAAACGCATAAGACATCGCCCTTTGAAATGTTGCTCTAGCATTCTTGAGCCCAAAAGGTAATTTGCAATAAGCAAATGTCCCCCATGGACAAATGAAAGCCGTTTTTGGTTGATCGGCAGGTAGAATATTGATTTGAATGTATCCGGAAAAACCATCCATAAAGGAGAATATTTTGCTGCCGGCACAATCATCAATAATTTGATCGATATAGGGAGTTGGGTAATTGTCCTTTGGACAGGCTCGATTAATGTCCCTATAATCGATGCATATTCTTATTGTTCCCTGCTTTTTGTTAACCAGAACAATATTCGATACCCAATCCGTTAACGGGATCGGATAAATGAATCCTGCTTTCAATAATTTTTCAACTTCTGCTTTAATTGCAGCAGCTTTTCGTGGGTGAATCTGATGCAAACGTTTCCGGACAGGTTTAGCGTCCGAATAAGTCTTGATCTCATGAACAACAATCGCGGGATCAATTCCTAGCATTTCCTCATAGGACCAGGCAAACACGTCGCGGAATTCTTGAAATAGGGCCTTATATAGCTGAATTTCGTCATCTGTACACGAGGCACCTATATGAATGTTCTCAACAATTCTAGGCTTAACTGAAATGTCAATAGGAATAGTTCGAGAGATGTTTCCCAAATTTAACTCTGAATCGGGATGTTTCATTGGATTCTGAGGTTCCTTGACATATTCGGTCGTAAAAATTGATGAGAAATCATTTTCAAAACGATCATTCTCGGGTAAAAACTAAGATCTGTGATGGAGATCTTCCCATGGTAAATCATCTGCACATAGGATTTCACGAATTTTCTCATTAGAGTGAACAAGTTCAGAAAACGTGATTAAATCTGAGGTTGATGTGAAAAGTGATTCCTCACGGACCACATTCATGAAGTCATTTTCGGTTGAAGATGGGTCGGCAAACGACTGCATGGCTTCATAGGCAATTTCATATGGACTCAAAGGCATGGCATTACCAAATGAGTCTATCTCAGATTCAGAAGGAACAATCCAAGGATCATCATAAACAATGGTGTCTGATGTGATCATATGAATGGTTGCAAATGAAGACGATGCGTTGATCGGAGGAAAAGGAAAAGTTACCAGTAAACCGACATCTTTAACTAGTCCTACTCCAACATCCTTATATGGGATAGTCATTTTATCGACATGCTAAATACTCTCAAAAGAGGCTGGGTCAGATGAAAAGTAAGCCAGCTGGTCTATTTTTACGATCTTCCCATTATGTGGAAAATTTATTACTCAAAAGACCGATGAAACAACCGTTGTCATAGCGTAAGACCAACTTCGACCCAAGAGAAGGTTGTAATCTAGAGGGGCATCAACCACCTCCACATTTAGACTAACGATTTTTCCTTCAACCCCTATAAGCAAATCCTGTAGAATGCCAAAAGGATGAAACCCACGGCCATCAAAGGCCTTTAGAATCGTCGGGGATTGGTTTAGCGAAGGAGAACCAAGCGATCGCCAACACTGTATCAACATAATACACGTTGAGGCTCCCTCATCAATTACAGTCCGATGAATAGGCCTGTTTTTGACTATCACTGGAATCTGGAAAGCCATTTGATGAGGCAAACGCGGTGTACTATTTTCTAGATCGAAAATTATTAGGTTCGAGCCCTGAACGTCAACAGCTCCTATAGCCGACAAAAGTAATTTACGTTGTGCTGGACATGATTGCAGCACTTCTAAAGCCGACATTGCTGAGGGTGAAACAGCTAAATCCTCAACAATGTTATAATTCTGAGCTGCTCTCGCATGTGGATTGAAAACTTACTTTCGAAGTATACCCTTGACGGGCGGTTTGATTACCAAGTTTGGATTAGGTTTCTCGATCTGTAGTGGATCGGAACCGGGAGCTGAGGTTGATGGATTAGAATGAGAAGATTCTACTTCTTTACCATCAACAGGACTTTTACTACCATAATCTTGCGATCGAGTCACAATCCTAACATGGGACATCATTAGTATGGGTTCTTCATTGGCACTCGAGGACGAACCTATCATCTTACTGTCTTGAGCTGGAAAAGGATCCTTCAAAACAGTAGGAGTTTGGGAACCTTTGACAATCTTCGCAACCTCTGCACGATGAGGGCAGTCTCTTGTAAAATGTTCATCGTCACAAATGAGACAAGGATAACGAGGTTTGCGCTTTTCATCATTGGATTCCGATTTTTCAGGTTTCTCCTTTGAATTTTTGTCCATTTTATTCTTCTTCTTTCCTTTCTTCTTTCCACCGGATTTTGATTTGCCTGTAGATGATTCTACAACGTGAATATCGGCGGAAATCTCTGCAGAAGAATCTCCTGTTGGGGAATCAGGCAAGGTTATGATGGGAGAAGAATTCTTGGAAGACTTCTTCTTACTTTTAGTGTTAACTGTGCCAATCATACCATCGGTGGCATGAGATCTCGAAGGAGCTGCAGCGATTTGATTTTTCTTGGGAAGATCGGGGATTTTCTCGTGTAACGTACCTGACTAAGTATAGACCAAGTCAAGGTACTGTGCTTGAGCAATCACTTGCTCCTCAGTAACAACTCCGGCTTTAGCTACATCTTCAGTGATCTTTGGCAACAAAGATTTTACAAACCACTCGACCAAGATCTGATCCGAAATAAACACCTTCACTAAACGCCGTCGACGTCTCCACTCATGGATATGATCTGAAATGTAAGTGGATGTTGATTGTTTTAACGAAGTTAACAATTCCGTGCCATTGTCATATCGGACTAGCAACTGAAAATGAGTTAAAAACGAGGTAGCTAACTGACTAAAATCATAAAAAGTGCCTCGTGGTAACTCAATGTACCACTTGGCCACGAGACCAATTAGAGTGCGCTGGAAAAGTCTAAGACGGATTGAATCATCTGAAATGGAATTAGACACACACCAGAGGTGGTAAGTCATCACATGGTTCGACGGGTCCTCTCCTGATTTACCTTCGAACTTAGGAATGTCACTGGGCAACTTATTCGGCATTGGCGGCCAAAACGGAAGATAATTAATGGGATCGTTCGTTAGGCGCGACAAGTTAGGTAAGTCCAAAGTTGCGATAAACGGTAATTGCCGATTAGGATCCCTAAAACTCTGGGTCATGAGACCAGCCCCAGGAGGAGGATATCCAGGATAACTAGGAATAGGAATTGCGTTTGGGATATTGTATCCTCCCGGAAAACCGGGATTAACCAGACCGTACTGGGGTTGTTGATAAGTGTACCCAGGGTGCGGATGATACTGATAGACTGGCTGCTACACAGCAGGACCGAATTGGTATTGTCCCTGGTACGGTTGATAAGTAAATTGTGGTTGACTTGTGACAACCATACTTGAACCAGGTTGTCCTACAGGCATCTGAACCGAAGTTTGAATCGTAGATCCAGACGGTGGTAAAAATGTCTGAGGAGTAGATACAGGAACAGTAGAAACCAGAGCTATCGATACTCCAGAAGTAGGTGGGGTAGATTGAACAAATGTTGCGGCAGTTGTAGCAGTCGTTTGAGGCGGAGTACGAGGTGTACTAGGCCCAGACTGAGAAACTACCGAAGGCACAAAAGTTTGAATGTTAGACTGCACTGGTTGCTGGGGTGAACCAGAAACTAAGGGTTTTCCAGTTTGAGATGACAACTGTACATTTGGCTGCAACACCTGCTGAGTTTGCGATGGATCCCACACTATATTCATTCCAGGGTACTGACCCATAACAGGTTGAGAATATTGAGGACCATAATCGGGTTGAGGGTAGGATTGATAATTGAAAGGTACATTTCCCGTTCCTTGAACATACATTTGACCGGAGGGTGTTTGAAAACCTTGGTTTGAGTACTGACCTTGGGGTTGATACCCTTGAGGCACGTACTGATACTGGGGTTGACCTTGAGGTATAAATTGATACTGGGGTTGACCTTGGGGTACATATTGAGTCTGGGGTTGACCTTGAGGAACGTACTTGTTGGCATTATGATTCCGATATGGCTCTATGATTCATGTGTTGTACTTGATGGCAACTCATACAGGTGGCAAAACTCTGATCTGGCTCTCAAAATGATAAAAATTAAGAGGTCCGCATGTGCTCTGTGAAAAGCGTGCGTACCCGCAGGTACACCGTGAAGGGACTGCAGCCATACACGCAGGTCACCTGTTCAGAAGGTGCGTACCCCCAGTTCACTTACTTCAAGGTAGAGAAGCGCGCTCACGTGGGGTTTCTTATGTTTGGCCCGTGGTATTTAGCCCGCCATTCTTGATTCTATGGTTTTGGCCCGTGGTATTATTTTATATTATTATTATTATTGAGCCCCATGTTTTTGGGCCCCTTTTATTGGTTATCTATGGTATTGATCCATGATTTTAGGAAGAGCTTGCCTATATAAAGCAAAGGAGATCACTTGGCTAAGTATCTTTGAAAATTGAATATCTTAAGATCTGAAATATTGGGTTATTGTTTTAAAAGCTTGATCTATATAAAAGTGAAGTTGAAAGCAAATCTATGAAGGGTGATCTCTCGAGCGCATGATCAGATCTGAGCATCTGACTATCGGTGGTACACTGGGGGACTGCCAATTCGGCCCTAATCAGAGGTACGCAGGTGATTAACAGTGCAAGTGCGTGGGTACGCAGAGCAGAAGAAGGAGCAGTGCGTGGGTACGCAGAGCAGAAGAAGGCAAGTGCATGGGTACGCAGTGCGACAGAGGTTCAAGTGCGTAGGCACAGTGAAAGTAGGCGGCGCTTCAGAAGCCGCAGGTGCGTAGGTACGTAGTGCGATAGCATCTGTGGGTGCGTGGCTACAGTAGCAGTACGCGGCGCGATAGTATCTATGGGTGCGTGCCTACAGTAACAGTACGCGGCATGATTGAAGAAACAGTGCATGGGTACGCGGTGCAGCAGAAGGCTCTCTGCGAGTATACGCAGGGGAGCAGAAGGTGAAGTGCGGAGCCACGCAGGCCAGATAAAGAAAAACTGCGGATCTGTCTTAAGACCTTTTGTTGGCTGAATTTTTCTGTTGATAAGGTGTTCTGAGTTTTGTTTACTGTTATTGTTGATCTGGTTACTGCAGCTGACTGGATGATTTACTTGTACTTGATGATCTCTTGATGTTTATGGATCCAGTTTGAAAATTTATGAAAAGTGGTCCTTGAAAGAAAAGAAGTAGGGGGTTGTAGCTCCCTTCCAGGAGAGACTGGAAAACAAGAGAGAGTTGTAGCTCTCTACAGGTTGCAGCCTGCATACTGGTAAAGGACTGCACCAGTACAAAACCATTGTAAAAGGAGTTTCTAATTTGAAAGAAGATAGAGACATATTGCAGCAGGTGGTTTTCACCCACATTGGGTTTCCACCTTACATCTGGTGTTCTTTGGTGTGACTATCTGTTTTCTTTGTTCATGCTCATTATTTTATGGTACTGACATGCAAAAATAATTCAAAGTATAAATAAGGAAGATTTATTAAAAGAACTTGATAATAATGATTCACCCCCCCTCTCAGTATTATTTCCAACAATTGGTATCAGAGCTGGTCCTTCAGAGAAGCTTGATCGCTTGAAGGAAGATCATTCATCATGAGCAACTACGAGAGGGAAGCATCAATCAGGCCACCAATTTTTGATGGGACAAACTTCAATTATTGGAAGGTAAGAGTTACTGCCTATCTTCAATCTCTTGGTACAGAAGTTTGGGATATCATAGATACAGGATACACTTTTCCTTCAGCTACTCCTACAGATTCAGCCGAGAAGAAGAAATATGAAACAAATGCTAAAGCAGTCAACACTCTGCTAGGATGCTTATCTCAAACAGAATTCGTAAAGGTTATGCAATATAAATCCGCAAAGGAAATATGGGACAAGATTGTCTTGAGCTACGAAGGAGATGAACAGGTAAAGCGTGCTAAAATTCAAACCCTCAGGATTCAGTATGAGAATCTCAGAATGTATAATGATGAAAGTGTGGCTAACTATTTCCTTCGGGTAGACGAGATTGTTAATTGCATGAAAAACTTGGGTGAAGAAATAAAAGAGGCTATTGTGTTTGAAAAAGTTTTAAGATCATTGTCCCCCAAGTTTGAATCTAAAGTGTCTGCAATAGAAGAAAAGGAAAATCTATGAATTCTTACTATGTCTCAGCTACACGGAATTCTAACTGCTTATGAAATGAGAAAGGGAGATCCATCAGACAGGAGAGAAGCTACTTTCAAGGCTTCAGGCAAAGGAGACTACTATGAAGCAAGTTACGTGCCAGAAGAAGAAGAAGAATCAAATTTTGTCAGAAATCTTCAACGGGGTACTGGAAGGTTCAGAGGTAAGTTACCTTTTAAATGTTTTGCTTGTGGAAGAGTAGGTCATTATGCTGCGAAATGTCCTCATAAGGATAAGATTGACAAAGGAAAGGAACCTGCTAGATGGAGCAAGAAACAGAATGCAAATAAGAAAAGCTACTACACTCATGAGGATAGTGATGGTCTATCAAATAGTGATGAAGATGAACGAGGTAATGACTATAAACTTTTAATGGCATTTGAAGATGATGATTACATGGATGCTATAGATGTGGATAGCTTTTATGAAGAAATTTCTAGACTCAAGACATGTATAGAAGAAAAGAATAGGATCATTGATACTCTACAACTTCAAATTGATGAAAAAGAAAAATATCTTGAAAAGTTAGAAGGTGAAATTGTTGGTCTTAGAAAAGAGATTGAGAAAACAAAGGCTATTAATCTTAAGTTTGTCAAAGGATTTGAAACTCTGGATGAGATCATCAATGTACAGCGTTCTCCACTAAACAAGACAGGTCTAGGGTATAATGGAGAAACTTCTCAAGCATCCACCTCAAAGAGTTATCTTGATGCAGCAAGAAGGAATGAGCAAAAGCACAATGGAGATCACCAGGTAAAGCAGGGACAAATTACAAACAAAGACTATCAGGTAAACCAGGGGCAATCCGTCTTAAGGATGAACAAAAGCTACAACCAGCCACAGGTAAAATCCTCTCAATTTGCTTCAAGAATGAATGACAATAGAAATTACAATCGTTTGGCTGGAAGATTTGATAACCGCAGAAGTTTCTTCAATGGACAATGCTTTTCTTGCCATAACTTTGGTCACAAAGCAGCTCAATGTGTTGCATATAAAACGATCATGACTAGAGAAGCTCAAAAACAAAGAAGTATGACCGGGATTACAAAAAGGACCTATAACAACTTTTCGGTTCTTGAAAATGAAGTTGAATGTTCTATTTGCAATAACTTTGGTCATGAAGATTCTGAATGCAGGAGCAGGTTTCAGCAGACAAAGGAACAAGCCTCAAGCACCAAAACATGGAGAATAAAGGAACCACAAACAGAAAGATGTGGGATAGCATTTTATGCAGAGGGACAGGAAAATCTATGGTACATTGACAGTGGATGTTCGAAGCATATGACAGGTGATAAAGAAAAACTTGAATCATATTCTGCTTTAGAAAAGGGAAAGAAAGTTTCTTTTGGAAATGATACTCCTGCAGCTATAAAAGGAAAAGGTACTGCTCAGTTAAAAGAAAAGGTCAAAGCTGGAAATGTTTTGTATGTTGATGGATTGAAGCATAATCTTCTGAGTGTCAGCCAGATGTGTGATCAAGGAACCGAGGTGATATTTAGATCAAATGGATGTCTTGTTCGTGATCTTGATACAGGTAAAGCGGTGATCAAAGGTAAAAGAACTCCAAATAATCTATACATATTTGAAGAAGGACAACAACAATGCTATCTAAGCAAGGATGATGAACACTGGTTATGGCACCGGAGGTTGGGGCATCTAAGCTTTTCACAAATAAGGAAAGCATGCAAATATCAGGCAGTTCGCAGTCTTCCAGATATCAAAATTCCAGACAACACCATATGCAAATCATGTCAGTTTGGAAAGCAAACCAGAACTAACTTTCCAGAGAAGGAAGTATCAGCTAGCATGCCTCTTGAGCTTGTACATACAGATGTATGTGGACCATTCAGGAAAAGGACACCTCGAGGAGAAGAATACTTGATATTATTCATTGACGACTTCTCCAGGTTTGTCTGGTTAGGACTTATGAAGCACAAAGATGAAGCATTCGAAAAATTCAAATCCTTTAAAGCCTTGGTTGAAAATGAATCAGGATACAAAATTAAGTGCCTCAAATCCGACAGAGGTGGGGAGTTTACGTCAAATGAATTTTGCGATTTCTGTGAAGAACATGGGATAAGAAGAGAATTCTCTATAGCTAGAACTCCTCAGCAAAATGGAGTAGTGGAAAGAATGAACAGAACAATCCAACAAATGGCTCGTGCTATGCTTGATGAGTCTGGAACTCCCGCAACTTTCTGGGGTGAAGCTGCATATGCTACGGTTGTTATTCTCAACAAAACAAATGTCCGGGTGAACAGCACTCAAACTCCTCATGAGCTCTGGTATGGTGAGACTCCTTTGGTAAAGCACTTCAAAATCTTTGGGAGCAAATGCTATATTAAGAATACTGATGAGCAACTTGGCAAACTTGAACCTAGAGTAGATGAAGGCATTCTTCTGGGTTATTCTCCACACAGCAAAGCATACAAGTGCTACAATAAAAGACTTGGAAGAATTGTTGACAGCATTGATGTAGTGGTTGATGAGAAGGGATACATTCCTAGGCAAGTAAATCATGAAGATATCGAAGAAGATGAAGACTACCCTCAAAGACAGAATGATGAAGAAGAAGAACCTCAAGAAGAACCAGAGGAGCAGATAAGGATAGAAGAGAAGACTCCATCCAGATATGTTCAGAAGAATCATCCAGAATCTCAGATTTTGGGGCAGAAAGAAGCAGGTGTACAAACAAGAAGAACAGTTGCAGAAGCTTCAAGCTATTTGGCATTACTCTCTTCCACTGAACCAAAAAATGTGAAAGAGGCATGCAAAGATGAATGTTGGGTGAAAGCAATGGATGAAGAACTTGAGCAGATCGAAAAGAACAACACTTGGGAGTTGGTTCCTAGACCAAAGGATAAGAATGTTATAGGGACAAAATGGGTCTTCAAAAATAAATTGAATGAAAATGGAGAAGTAATTAGAAACAAGGCCAGACTTGTTTGTAAAGGGTATGCGCAGCAAGAAGGAATAGATTTTGAAGAAACCTTTGCTCCTGTTGCAAGACTTGAGGCCATCTGAATGTTCCTTGCTCTCTCAAGCTTTCAAAACTTCAAAGTATTTCAAATGGACGTGAAATCAGCCTTTCTGAATGGAGACTTGGAAGAAGAAGTATACATTGAGCAGCCAGATGGTTTCATTCTTGGAAATGATCCAAATCTTGTATGCAGATTGAAAAAGGCTCTCTATGGTCTCAAACAAGCTCCAAGGGCTTGGTACTATCGTTTGGACAAATATCTTCATCAACAAGGTTTTTCAAAAGGATCAGCAGACAGCAATCTTTATATAAAAGTTGAAAATGACAAATTGCTAATACTTGTTGTGTATGTAGATGACATTATCTTTGGCAGCAATGAAGAAGCAATGAGTCAAAGCTTTGCCTTGGTGATGCAGAAAGAATTCAAAATGTCCTTGCTGGGAGAACTGACATATTTTCTTGGTTTGCAAATCCAACAAAAAGAAGGAGGGATCTTTTTGTCTCAAACCAAGTATCTCAAGCAGATTTTGAAGAAATATGGCATGGAAGATGCAAAACCAGTATGTACACCCATGGTCACAGGATGTAGCCTCAGTGCAAATGATGAATCAGCAGCAGTGCATCAACCAACCTACAGATCTATGATTGGAAGTCTACTTTATTTGACAGGTACCCGACCAGACATCATGCATGCAGTGGGAATAGTTGGAAGATTTCAAGCAAATCCGAAGGAAACTCATCTTCAGGCAGTGAAGAGAATCTTTAAATATCTTCAAGGGACTCAAAATTATGGCTTATGGTATCCTAGAGATACAGATCTCACACTTCATGCTTATACAGATGCAGATTGGGCAAGAAGCGTGGATGACAGGAAGAGCACAAGTGGTGGTGCGTTCTTTATGGGTTCCAGATTAGTATCTTGGTTTAGCAAGAAACAGAGTTCGATTGCCTTGTCTACAGCTGAAGCAGAATATGTTGCTGCTGCATCTTGCTGCACTCAACTCCTTTGGATGATGCAGACCTTGCAGGATTTTCAAATCACTTGTATACCACCTATCTCCATCTTATGTGATAACACAAGTGCAATCAGCATTTCAAAAAACCCAGTCATGCATTCAAAGACCAAGCACATACCGATCAAGTATCATTTTCTCCGGGAACAAGTACTTGAACAAAAGGTCAAGTTGGAGTATGTTCCTTCTAAGGAACAAGTTGCTGATATACTCACCAAACCATTGCCCAGGGAGACCTTTGAATACCTCAGGCAAAAGCTGGGGATTGTTGATGCATCATCATGTTGTTGAATCTCTTTTGATTGACGGTTGTACTGGGGTATATGCGTACACTTGCTGGGTTGCGGATTGGTCGAAGATCGAATGGCACAGGTTCAGGGGGAGCATATAATGCATTGTTGGCATTATGAAGGAAGTACATCATGGATGCTGGTCTGAATATTGCTGCAATATGTCTCTATCTCTTTCATGGTCATTTATGGTGTTTGGTGGATTATGGTTCTTCTTTGCAGATCTGGTTTATATTCAGGGGGAGCATGTTCTTAGGGGGAGCATAACCCTTTGCCCTTGATGTCAAAGGGGGAGAATGACGTTGAAGATTTTGAGGTTGCCATCAAGTCCAAAGGGGGAGATTGTTGGCATTATGATTCCGGTATGGCTCTATGATTCATGTGTTGTACTTGATGGCAACTCATACAGGTGGGAAAACTCTGATCTGGCTCTCAAAATGATAAAAATTAAGAGGTCCGCATGTGCTTTGTGAAAAGCGTGCGTACCCGCAAGTACACCGTGAAGGGACTGCGGCCATACACGTAGGTCACCTGTTCAGAAGGTGCGTACCCCCAGTTCACTTACTTCAAGGCAGAGAAGCGTGCTCACGTGGGGTTTCTTATGTTTGGCCCGTGGTATTTAGCCCGCCATTCTTGATTCTATGGTTTTGGCCCGTGGTATTGTTTTATATTATTATTATTATTGAGCCCCATGTTTTTGGGCCCCTTGTATTGGTTATCTATGGTATTAATCCATGATTTTAGGAAGAGCTTGCCTATATAAAGCAAAGGAGATCACTTGGCTAAGTATCTTTGAAAATTGAATATCTTAAGATCTGAAATATTGGGTTATTGTTTTAAAAGCTTGATCTATATAAAAGTGAAGTTGAAAGCGAATCTATGAAGGGTGATCTCTCGAGCGCATGATCAGATCTGAGCATCTGACTATCGATGGTACACTGGGGGACTGCCAATTCGGCCCTAATTAGAGGTACACAGGTGATTAACGGTGCAAGTGCGTGGGTACGCAGAGCAGAAGAAGGAGCAGTGCGTGGGTACGCAGAGCAGAAGAAGGCGCAGTGCATGGGTACGCAGAGCAGAAGAAGGAGCAATGCGTGGGTATGCAGAGCAGAAGAAGGCGCAGTGCGTGGGTACGCAGCGCGACAGAGGTTCAGGTGCGTAGGCATAGTGAAAGTACGTGGCGCTTCAGAAGCCGCAGGTGCGTAGGTACGCAGCGCGATAACATCTGTGGGTGCGTGGCTACAGTAGCAGTACGCGGCGCGATAGTATCTGTGGGTGCGTGCCTACAGTAACAGTACGCGGCGTGATTCAAGAAACAGTGCATGGGTACGCGGTGCAGCAGAAGGCTCTCTACTGGTATACGCAGGAGATTAGAAGGTGAAGTGCGAAGCCACGCAGGCCAGATAAAGAAAAACTGCGGATCTGTCTTAAGACCTTTTGTTGGCTGAATTTTTCTGTTGATAAGGTGTTCTGGGTTTTGTTTACTGTTATTGTTGATCTGGTTACTGCAGCTGACTGGGTGATTTACTTGTACTTGATGATCTCTTGATGTTTATGGATCCAGTTTGAAAATTTATGAAAAGTGGTCCTTGAAAGAAAAGAAGTAGGGGGTTGTAGCTCCCTTCCAGGAGAGACTGGAAAACTAGAGAGAGTTGTAGCTCTCTGCAGGTTGCAGCCTGCGTACTGGTAAAGGACTGCACCAGTACAAAACCATTGTAAAAGGAGTTTCTAATTTGAAAGAAGATAGAGACATATTGCAGCAGGTGGTTTTCACCCACATTGGGTTTCCACCTTACATCTGGTGTTCTTTGGTGTGACTATCTGTTTTCTTTGTTCATGCTCATTATTTTATGGTACTGACATGCAAAAATAATTCAAAGTATAAATAAGGAAGATTTATTAAAAGAACTTGATTATACTGATTCACCCCCCTTCTCAGTATTATTTCCAACAGTACTGTCCCGTAGGTATGTACTGTCCTTGAGGTTGCCCCCCAGATGCAAATTGTGTACGTTGAGGTTGCCCCCCAGGCGAGAATTGAGGCTGACCCCCAGGCGGTAACTGGCCACCTTGAGGTTGAGGATTGGGAATAGAACCTGACATCATAAGAATGTCTTCTACGCTCAACGGTTTAGTACCATTGCTTCTAGTTAATAACCCTTGCTCAATGGGTTGAGGAGATGCTCCCGAAAAAGTACCAAAAAGGGACTGATACCCAGAGGGAACAGAAGGACCGCCGTACAAAAAGGATTCGGGCGATTGAGTAAACATGGATGACTGATTCGACATATTTAACGAAGGATAATAACCTCTAGGTGTTGGGTGATAAGGAGCACGAGGTGGTGAAAAACTTAACCCTGAGTTTTCTAAAAAATTAGTCAAAGAAAGATACCAAGAACTGCTCCTAGGTGGACTGTAAAAAATTGATTCACGCTCCCTTAGCTCAATAACAGGTTGATTTTCAGGGATAGGGATGCCTACTTCTTCTTCCGGAGTAGCAAGTTCTTCAATAGCAATAAGTCCAGAAGGAAGATCTTGGGTGATTACTCTTTCTACCCTAGGTGAACCAGGACCACTAGAAGTTGGAGAAACAAACCCCGATGTCGGAGTAGCAGAAAATTCACTTTCAGGCTCGGATATTTCAGGTTCCTCACCTATATCACTAGTAGATGAAAAGCTACCAGTAACTTCAGAAACAGACACTGACTGTGGATTATAATCTGCCACTAATGGTTGAAAATCAGGATGTACTATCAAAGAATATTCTCCTTCTTCAGGTGACCCAACTCTACTGTCTCTAGGATTTACGAGGACTTTCAAGCCTTCAAGCTGGCTTGGTACTTCCTCAGGAGGTTGGCCCCGAAGTCTATGGGACTGCCTTGGTAATTCAGCCACAGTTAAAAACTTTTAACTACTTCACACGCAAACAAAGTAAAATCTCAATGAAAAGCACCTAAAGTCTCTAAAGAACCAAACAAATTTGAATCACACGCCTAAAGAATCCAAGAGATCAAACACACACAAACAGTAACTTTCCGTACTGAAAACACTAGTTGGTGATGAAATCCAACGTCGCAGAGTTCAATACAGAAATGGCGATTGGAACAGTTACCCCGGAAACCTGCTTAATGAATAGACTGGCACAAGTTTCTCCACTTAACCGTCTCGAGTGAAGAGAACCCCCCAGAAAATCCAAGTGAGTCTAGCCGATGTCTGCTCCAGGTACAGTGGGATCTTCCCACCACTGTCACCTCAGGAAGAATCCTAAAGAATATGGCCACTAAGGTTACCAACTGAAACAAATATACCTGGGGGAACAGTCTACGATCCGATACGCACGCAAGGGCAGAGTAGCAAGCTCAATCCCCTTGAAGGTTCCTTGACATAATCCAATGTTTACCAACAAGTGACCCCAGGCTCCTCGACAATGGTTAATCCGAGGTTTACCATTTTTAATACGTGAATATCTGGTGTCGTTCCCAATGAGGAAGGATTGATTCCCACACTGGTTCGGACACGATCTCGTGCTTCTCCTTTAAGAGGAGCTTTCCCAGAGCATAAATGCAACAATTGGATTTCTTCCCTACCACAAGATACAACTACTTGTTTGTTTTTACTGTCTTGGAGAGTTCATTACTCTCCTACTCCAAGACACTAGCCTAAGCTAAGTTGGTGTATCAGAGCCCTAGAAATAAAAAATGTTACTAGATGAATTTTACTTTAAGCGTTATTTTTTATTGGTTTTTGTTTAAGTCAAAAGGTGCGGAGATGAAAATCGTGGTATGAAGACTCGACTCAAAATCACTAAAAATGCACCTAAGATAATTTAAACAATCTTTTTCTCTTTGATGAACTTATAAACTAAGAAAGAGTTTGAGAATGCAAATATTTTTGTAAACACAAATCCTTCTTAAGAAACAAATTAAAAGAAGAGCTTTTTCCTTTCCAATGCACTCAAAACGAGACAACTAATTATTTCACAAAAATTTCCCTTTTTCGTTTCAAAGCACTCAACCACTACAAAACAAACTTTTTTCAAAAGAGATTTTTTATTTTTTATAAAACACTCAAAACTATGAAAATGACTAACTTTGAGATCTATAAATTATAAAAACCTATTTGAAGTCAAAGCCTACTAAATGTCTTTTTAAGGATGTTTTACTTAGCTAGATGTAAGCTAAGGACCAATTTATGCAGAATCACAAATCAGTCAAGAACAATCAATTTTGTTTTCTTTTTGAAAATGAAAATCCAAACTTTTAAACACAAGCTTTTCGAAGTTTTGTAAAGAGAAAACTCAAAGCGGATTCCTCAACAAGGGGAGATTTCATAAATGGTCAGACTCATAAGAAGGCTGGCAGACACTAAGGTGATCTGAAGTCCCTACAGCTTCTAAGCTTAGAGCCACTACACAACCAAAATGAAAAACAAGCCCAACAAGCAAAACTCCTAGGAATTTCACCTAAAACCCTAACACTAATGAAATCAACCTAAGGAAAGCTTCTGACAAGTTATATGCAGGTCTGGGCAGTAGATAACAATTTCTAAACAAAAACTAAGCTGACTAATAGAGGAAATCTTAGGTTTTTCAAAATTTTGACAGGGTCCGCAGGCCCACAGTTGACACAGGTGCGGTCCCGCTCTGTGCTAAAAGCTAAGATGCGGGTAGGTACGCACTGTGTCAAAGGGTTAGGGTGCGGTCCTCTCCCAAAGCTATGGAAAACGAAAAATAACCCTGGATCTACAAACTCTACCCAATTTTACACACAACAAGCCAAAAACAGAAACAAAAACACAGTTTCTTAAGTCAATGTAAAAACAAGGAAAACAATCAAGTCCCCAGCGGAGTCGCCATTTTGTCACACGGAATAAGTCGATCTTGCGGACAAGATAGACCTTCCTAGAATCTAAAGAAGACCTAATGACAAGCAAACCAACCAGACACTATCTTTCTCTAAATATGTTTTAATAAACAATGACAAACAAGTGTTTTTAGGGCCTACATTAGGTCCAACGCAAGTTTGTGGATGCCATCGCTCCTTCGATCCAAATGAGCTCCTTTGTCACGAATCTGCAAACACAAACAAGGAAAACAAATTAAATAGCACCTGAAAAGCCAATATCATAAAACATATTTAACATGAAAGTCAAGGAATCCATGAAACAAATAACATGAGATACTTGTTGAGAAAAATGAGTTTGATTGTATTAATTCAAAAGAAGAAGAACTTTACAACCTTTGCCTTGATGCTTTACAAGCTCCTCCCAGGGTCCAGCAAGAAGTCTCCTCTACTTTGACAAGTTTCACTCACTCCCCAATGAAGCCAAAAAGGTATGTGATCTCTCCTCTTAAGCTCAACTAGGAAGTCTTGATTTCACCAGCATTTACCCTCAAAAATGTTCAGCTTCTAACCTCCCCAGCAACCAGCCCAATGCCTGTATTTATAATGCAATGGAGGGAGGTTACTAGGTCCTCCTTCAAAGGGATAAAGCCCTCCTTCAAAGGGATAGCTCCTCTCATCAAGGGATTAGCTCCTTCTCTTTTGGGATGCATGAACCACCTCAGAGCAAACAATCCACGTCAAAATTCCTTCTAGAATCCTCTAGAATTAACCCAAAGTAAGTTTTTTAAGATAAAACTTGCGCCTTTTGACTTTCACAGGGATCCGCACCTACACCGTTAGGGACAGAGCGGGCAGGTCCGCAGTTTTTGTATACAAAAGGTGCGGGACCGCAGGCAATAGTGAGAGAAAGTGCGGAACCAGAGTTTCATTGATTTTTAATGTCTTTCTCCCATTCTCAAAGCTTGACTTGAAGAGCTGAGGTCTAAGACTTGCTTAGAAGGATAGTACAAGTGATGATGGACCCATACTGACTGCAAATAATCATGGTGACGATATTTTTGTGTAACAACCGGATTTGAAACAACCATTTGAAATAAAAACAAATGCAAGTGACTACGCCATGGGTGTAGTTCTTTTACAACATGGTAAGCCCATTTCATTTCATTCTAAGATTTTTAATGGTGTTGTTATTAACAATCCTACATATGATAAAGAGCTTTATGCATTGGTGCAAAGTGTGAAGAAATGGAAGCATTACTTAATGGGAAAAGAAACCATTATTCACACCGATCATCAACCTTTGGAATGTCTGCATTCTCAAACAAAATCACAACAATCAAGGCACTTTCGTTGGATGGGATTCTTACAACAATTCCACTTGGTAATCAGGTACAAGAAAGGTATTTATAACAGAGTTGTTGATATGCTTTATAGACTGGTTGTTAATGTAGCCATTTTACTCAAGAATCATTCTGTTTTGCTTCAAAGTTATGTTGAACAATAATCACATGATGCTAACTTTCAAGAGGTATATTCAAACTTGAGTCAAGGCCACCAAGTTGGGGAATTATACTACCATGTATATGATAATCTTTTGTATCATTTGGGAAAACTTTTTGTTCCATAGGGAGAGAGAGTAAATTCCACAAGGGAAGCGCACACTTGTCTTATTGTTGGACATTTCGATGTAAGAAAAACAATGGAAAATATTCAAAGGTATTTTTACTGGCCTTATATGCTTAAAAGTGTGTCATGTTTTATCAGAGGTTGTTCATTGTGTGTAGTCAGTAAGCCTAGTAATAGGAAAGTAGGATTGTACACACCACTTCTAGTACCTTCACGTCCATGGGAGAGTGTTTCTATGGATCTTGTAGGAGGTCTTCCTTTATCAAGAAAATATGATTTGTATGTAGTTGTGGATAGGTTCAGCAAGATGTGCATATTAATGCCTTGTAAAAACAAATTACAGCTGAACAAACAACTCAACTTTTCTTTCAAAATGTATGGGTTCATTTTGGATTACCTACTTCTATTGTAAGTGATCGTGATTCCTAATTTGTTGGAATTTTTTGGTCAAATTTATGGAACTTGATGGACACCAAGTTGAAGAAAAGTACAACCTTCCATGCACAAAAAGATGGTCAAACTAAAGTGGTTAATAGGAAAGTTATTCATTTGCTAAGAGGATATTGCAGTAAACATCCTAAGTTGTGGGATGAACAATTGCATTATATTCAACATGTTTACAACCGAGAAAAATACTCTTCTACTCTAACTTCACTTTTTGAGGCATGTCTTGGTTATTTGCCTAAATCACCTTTGGATTTCATCTTTGAGAAAGATGTAGTTGTAGATGAACATAGCGACATAGACAAAGCAAAGAAATTCATTGAGAAAATTCAGTTGATTCACCAAACAGTTCAAGAATAACTAGAAAAGAATCAAGTCATGATAAGCATCGTGTGGATCATCAGTTTCAAGTAGGTGATGAAGTTTGGCTTTACATTAGCAAGGAAAGGCTTCAAGGTGAAGGTAAAAAGCTTAAACCAATCCATTATGGTCCATTTAAAATTCTGGAAAAGATTGGTAATAATGCTTTCAAGCTTGATTTGCCTTCATATATGCAAATTTATTCCGTTGTTAATGTTGAAAATTTGAGATTGTATGAGCCTCCTTTGATTGAAGATCAAGGAGAAAGTGTACAGATTCCATCAATTGAAGATTTTTCTCCATAATTTCTTGATGAGCTTCAATAAGACACCATACTTGACAAAAGAATGAGGTCATAAAAGAGGGGAAATGTTGATTATCTTTGAGTGGGTCTGAAAGGTACAAATCCATCAAAGGCCAAATGAATTGAAGAAGTGAAGGTGAGAGAACAATACTCTCATCTATTCAATAACTGAATATAATCTTTTGGGTCCAAAAGCTTCCAGTGGGGAGGAGTGATCAGGTGCTCAAGTTTATGCTCAAAAATAAAATTCATAGAATGGAATGGAAACTATATGGTTGGATAGATCTCGGAGATCTGAATCCAACACAACTTGTTTCATCGAAAATAGAGTTCAGATGCTCCCAAAAATGAGTTTTGATCAGTTTTCTAAATAAGAAAAATAAGTGCAGAGTGAGCAAGTTCAAGTCTCTTTAGCCAATCGGGAAACGCCAAGTGTCACTCTGTCATTGGTCCTGCAAACTCAGCCCATCACATAATTTTTCTATTAAAAATCGGCCCCCGGTCCTATCGATATGCGATATGCGATATCGCATGGATCGCATCGCAAAATCATATCGTAACAGGTAGTCTTGTTAAGAATCACCTTGCCCACGCCGATAGTGAAACGTCGATGGAACCAGATGCAAAAAGAGAATAGGTTGCAATGTATGCAATGTTTAGGTCCCGCGCCGAATGTGACAAGACGATATATATTAGACGCGAAATTGTTATGAATTGTGGTGCATAAATCATTAAGTTCGCCATCACAAATTTCTCGTCGCAGTTTTTGAAAGGAGATGTTTCGTCTACCTCTTCGCCAACACCGATTATGATTTTGATTTCCGAACCTGCTGGGAAGTATGGCTACGGTGGCCAAAATGTGGCAAATTTGGCAGATTTCAGGTCGAATTTGATGGTTAGTGGCACAAAAAGGGGAATTTGTTGAGAAAATTGTGGGAGAACTAAGAGAGGTCATAACTTCCTTAGTTCTTTTGCAAATTAGTTGCAAAGAAGTGAAAATTCTAGCAGTTTTGGCTATTCTGAACTCATTGAGATGGATTTGAGAGGCATTTGAGCATTGTAAACACACTTTTGTTGTAATTTTTAGCATAATAGAGAGGCCCAAACATTAGAAGCTGGACCAAGGAGACGTAGCCCAGGAGGGCTGAAATCCTCATCAAATCTATGTGTTGAGTGTTGTATTTTAATGTTCTTTGGTGTTATTTTGTTGTTGTTCAACATATGTTTTAGATTAAATTGTTTATAACATTTACATAAGAAACTCTCGTGAGAATCAGTTAACTACGCAAAAATGGTGAATCCTTAAGCACTTGATAAGAAAATGATACCCCATTTCAGATCATACCCCATAATTTTAAGCATCAAAAGTTAAATTCATATCACCAACTACAATAACATTTTGCAAGTATAGTATGTCACTCCCTTCAATTTTCTCCCATAATGATTTCTTATTTATTTATGGATCGTAAGCATTCAAAATTCGAATCCTTTGGCTCATACCCTGAAAATATACTGACTTTGGCTCATACCCTGGAAATATACTGACACTGTAATACTAATATCTGAATTGTAAGCTTTAAATTAGCATTTATTCAGATTCCATAGAGCAGCTAGCCCACCAATAGATCCAATGTCGTTGGTAGCACAAGAGATCCATCGTAGAAGAGTTTCAGATGCCTTATCCTTAGAAATCATTGTCTCATGTAAGAGGATAAGATCAGGTGCCTTAGATGGTATAATCCATAATATGGATCTAGCAGATTGGGGCGATCCCAGTCCCATAATGTTAAAAGACAATATTTTCATCATGAAGATGCAGATTTGGGAAGCACTGCTCTAAGGTCCCGAGTTTCACTTAATACCATATATGAGAAATCGTCCTTCACAGGCCCAAGATCAAAAGGAGGTTTTAGGGCTTCTTCCAATGTCTCAGAAAAATTCTTGTTCAATTAGGTTTGATTGCTCCGCAAAGATATTCCTTTTTGTATTTAGTTTTCTTTTTCCACCTTCTTGAAGTTTCCTTTATCCCTGAAGCATGAGGTTTTGTTTTCTCCCTTTCTTGGAAAAATGTCCTCTTAAGAGACAAAGGCTCAAGGCTCAAAGAGGAAGCACCAGCAATATGATCCAGGTCATCATCCTTAGAAAGGGAAGAGGGGTTTGATATGAATCTAATAGGAGAAAGGAGTGATAATTTTCCACCTCGACTAAGAATTTGAGAAAGAAGCAAAAGAGATTTCCCACCCTAGACAGGGATTTGAGCATTGGCAAACAAGAAGAGAGTGTGAATTTTAGGGACGTGATTAGTCTGTACATGGCTCTGAAGTTGATGGGGGGTAGTAGATTGAGGGGATTCAGCTAAGGTAGTCTGTGATGCATATTTCCCAATGAGCCCTTTTGACTGACTTAGATTAGGTGGTAGTTTAATATCTCTGGTAGTCTACCATTCTGAGGCAGGGGATACACCCTTAAGTTGATGAGGACAATAAGCCAGTAAGTGCCCAATTTTTTTGCACCCATTACATCTAAATGGGATTCCTCAGTAGTTCACCTGTTGCCTAATTGAATATGTTCCCCAAAATAAGTCAATGGTTTGTGGAATCCCATTTGATAGATTCACCTCTACCAAGAACTAGACCACCCTTTTGTCTAGTAACCCAATGCATCCTTCATCCAATTAATAGACTTTACCAATCCTACTGGAAAACTCTAATATTGTCTTCTTTGACCATAGCTCCAGAGGAAGCCTAGGGAGCTTAGACCACACAATTTTTCTTTTGGGGTGTTCCATGATTGGATCAAACCCCACATTCCATTTTTGTAATATTAAGAAGTCACACCCCTTAACCCATGGAAAATCCAGAATTGTGTTGGCATCTCTTCCGCTAAAAAGTGGAATCCAAACCAACCATTTTCCAGGATGCTGATTTTTGGTCTGTATCCTAAGAGGGAAGACCACTTTCTCTGGTACCATTGTTTCATTTGCACTCCATTGTATGTAGCAAACTCCCACTAACCCACCAGGACTTTTTTTAGTCTAATAACATTTCCCAAAAGACGTCAACCCCCAGAATTAGTTTTTGGATTTCTTCTTATGCCTTAATGGGCTTCTTGTTCTATTGCTTGTCTTTTCAAGCCTAAAATACATCCTCCATCAATGGGGAGCCATGTTATTCCAACTCATTGCCCTGGTGGGAAGGATTACCAAGGACCAGATCAAGGAGTGGATTTGATCTTTTGTTTCTGTTGGCTAGGTCTTTTTTAGCTACAATTTTAATATCAATGAGATCCTCCACATTTGGAATATTATCAAAAATACCTTTTTTTCCATCCATATGTATGGGTGATCTATTTGCTCCACCCAATCACTTCTAGTTTTGAAATGCTGCTAGTCTTGTCATGAAAATATTTCTCCACAAATATTAATGGATACCAATAACATAGATCCTGCCAACAACTTGCAATGAGGGAAGGCCAAATGGGATTTAAAAATCCGTCGATCAACAAGGCACAATTGGCAATCCAGAAAGGTATATGATCTGGCGTCCCCATTGGCCCTTCTGCAAATGTCAATGGATACCAATACAATAGATCCTGCCAACTACTCGCAATGAGGGAAGACCAAATGGGATTTGAAAATTCATCGATCAAAAACAACACAGTTGGAAATCTAGAATGATATATGAACTGTCGTCCCCACTGGCCCCACTACTAAAATTAAACTTTGACCATTCATGGAAAGGAAATGTAGCGCCATATATGTGACTAGTTATTGTAGTTATCGACTTTGCCTACGACATGCCTTGAGAAATGTCCATTCGGTGGATATTTAATGCTTCCTAATAACATAGGCTCCATCTGTAGGCTGAAAATCTAACACCTCCGTCGTTGATAGGACGGATAGATTCAAAAAAGTGCAGGGAGGATAGAGCATCAGATCTATGAGAAAATATACCTTTGTGTTTTGTCTGCTCAAGGTTATGTTCTAGGGATGTCTATTAGCTACAAACTTAATTTCAACTCTTATACTTTTGATTTGAGAATCACTATTAGTCTTGTCATCATCTGATGAAGGTCCAACGATGATGCCAAGCTTCTAACCAATCTTTAAGGGCCATACTACACCAATTCAAATTTATCTACTCTTCAACCACCCTCTTAATTGCACATAGAATCCATGGAATCTGCAAGAGGTTTGTTTCGAGCTTCAACTTTTTGAGCCCATAGATCTTGATGAAGTCGAAAATATGAATACTGTGAATTGCTCCTAATATGTGCTCCAGATAATACTAGATCTATTGGCTCTGACAAAATATGCAATGGGCACGCTCTTAACTCTAAGAAAATATGTCTTGCAACCAACAACACCAAATGTTGCACCACCAAAGATTGCACTTAATCCACCTATTTTTGCATCTGCATTTGAAGAAACCTACCCTATGCTCTTCATTCTTCTCACTTTCGATGTTTTCTTCCAAGAACTGTGTTATATTTTTGGTAGGCTTAATCTTTCTTAATTCTACATATAATAGAAATATGCATGTCCCATTTATGTAGACCTTGCTCACACACTTAACACTAAACAGCTATGATTTGTAACCCACTATACTAGATTTTTCACCACCAAAAACTAAAGTTATTCCACCCACCTGTGCCTCTTCAGGCCTATGCTCTTTTTCACCTTATTCTTGATGCTTACTGTTATATATTGTTTTAAAGTTTTGGAAAACTTCATATCTAATATTCTTATAGTGAATATTCATAATGTCCCACTTATACAACTCTATTCTTCCGAGTCTTTCTACATTCTCTAATCATAAGATGTAGGAGAAAAATAGCACCAATAACCAATAAAACCAGTAGGAGACATTCAAATATATAATTCCTATCCATTTTTCATTAGTTCAAAAGTTGTACCTTAGACCAAGAAGCATCTAGAAGAAACCCACCCTTGACTAATCACTATGTCACCTACAATACTACATGGATACCACTACCAGGAGCTTTATCACCACAATTTTCACTCTCAAGAATCCTCTCCATTTGACGATGTCACAACTCATATCGAGAAGCATTTGATGTCCAAATAGTATACCACTCAAACACCTATACAAATGAGTGAAGCAAGGAAACTATGCATGGAGAGAGGTGTCCTCAGCGCTCAAACATATGTCACCTTTGAAAGCCTGATATTGAATCATGTCCGACAGCATGGAGAGTCCAACTTTTGAGAATCTACCTGTTGAGCAATTTTGAGGCGACACCTATATGTGTGTCACATAAACAATATACATGCCATATATTTATATTGTATATATAGAGAATCAAAATCCACATTATAACAATATACAACACATTTGATATTGAACCCACGGGGGCTTCACTCAATCAACCTATGACATATCGCCCTTGTTCAAGGCATACTAAACAATACCCCTAATTTGACTACATATTGGAAAATACCTCTAAAAATCACATTATTTAACGCCCTACCAATATGAACCCAATACACCTCCCTAATTTTAAAAACCCCTACTTTCACTAGATATTGTAGGTATCCATTTTTTCATTAACATATTTTATACCCCTTTATATTTTTTCATTAACTTTGAGCTCCATTTTTTATACCTGCCAATACAAAAACCCTTTACCCCCTATATATCCCCCAATATATTAAGTCATTTTTCCCTCAATATATATTCCCCAATATGAACCCACGTGGTATGGTATTGCTCCCCCAATGAAGCCCCCGTGATTGAACCACATAATTCACGCCACATCATACCAACACACAACATGTATATATATATATATATATACACAAAACCACCTCTCCGCCCCATTGGGGCTCTAGGGCCCCAAGACCTAGCATAAGAGTTTTTTTCTCTAGGGTCCCAAAGACTCCACATAAGAGTTTTTCCACATGTAATACCTATATATATATATATATATATATATATATATATATATATATATATAGATATAGATATATATATAGATATAGATATAGATATATATATATATATATATATATATATATATATATACAAGTCCCAAGACCCTGCATACAAGTTTTACCATTCGTATTATCGACGACCTAATATATATATTTAGCTATTGTATATATGGGACCCACCTCTTGCCCCATTGAGGATCGTGGATCCCAAGACCTTATTGCGATGACTTACCACTCTAATGTGTCGAAGATAGATATGTGTATAAACATATGTTAACTAGGGGCAGACCCACCCATCGCCCCATAGGTGTCGAGGAGTCCAACCCTGTTGCAATGAATTAACACTCTAATGTGATGACAACAGATATACATATAAACATATGTTCAATCATATATATATATATATATATATATATATATAATATAATTTTAACATGGTCGATTAATGTATATATATGGGTTGGGTGGTTACAATGAAATTATGCTAGCAAATTTCTTTATGAATATAATTAAACTAAAAGCTATTTAGGTCGTGTTAAGTGTATACAGTTTGAGTGGGCCTAATAGTTAAGAGCATGTGTTTCTTTCTAAGAGGTCACTGGTTCAAAAACCAGAAGGGCTAGAGTATGTATGCCTTTGTAGACTTAGCAGTGAAATAATTGTGAAGTAGATCCCTTGTCCCACAAAAAAAAGGGTCTCATACACTAATTTAGTATCTGGCTTAACATTAGCCTTAAAATTAGATAATAATAATAATCCTTAACAATCTCACAACATGTTGCGAATATAAATTAGCTCTTGCATAACTAAAAAAGGTGATTTCAATGGTCTAGTTTCAAATGCGATTTACATTATCGGTTTGGTATTTCAAGGTTTGCGATTTACTAAAATGAAAAGTGGAATTTCTAAGAAAAGGAAAAAATCGTTGTAAATCACAAAGGTGAACTCCAACGATACAAAAACAAGAGTGCATATTATACTCAACGTCTTGGTATTCATTTAGCATAATTCTCGAACATGCAATCCATTTAACATAAAAAGATAGCAAAATAATCGTTTAGTAAAACTCGCACTAAATATATATCGATGAATTCATGATTCACGAAAAATATTTAACTCATGATTCAATCCTTTAGTAAAACTCGCACTAAATATATATCGATGAATTCATGATTCACGTTAACTCATGATTCACTAGAAATTATTTATCTATATACATTGAATCTTACTGAAATTAGAGAGGGCATCACATTGTAATCTCAACCATGGGTAGTTACATTATTCTTTTCCGTAACTCACCACCTTTGTGCCAGGTTCAGAATATGAGAGTCAAAGAAAAAATTATGAGCAATACACCAATTGAGGTAAGGGAGAAAATCACTTGTAGGTAGTTTATCACCTAGGAACAAGTATAAATGGCTTTTCAGTTGTAGCGAGTACTAGTGGTTTACCAATCTTAGCAAGAACCAATGACTCAATCCTAGCAAGAACCAATGACTCATTGTATAGGTGGTTTGTCAACCAGAGACAAGCACTAGTGGTTTATTAGCTACAATAAACACCAATGGTTTATTAGTCCCAACAAGCACCCAATACACACATTCAATTTCACTCTACACTTAGGTTTGACAGTACTAAGTAAAACTAGAAGTTAAGTGGGAACAATCCATTGCAAAAGAAATGCTCTCCATGTGCTCTTACCAACACTGTTTTTTCCTCAAGATTTCTCCAACAAAAACAACATCCAACCCCCTATTTTAATTTGCTCGTATATTTATGGTTGTTTGAGCAGTCTCCCAAGTGTGGTCGAGAGGGAAATCTTTTCCGCTTTGTTGCCTTCCTTAACATGTTACCCTTTCGATTCATGAGAAGGGAATATATTTAGAACAACATGGTCATTGCATTAATGCCCGTGTCATATTAGAGCAACTTTTCCAGTCTTGTCGGTTCGACATTAAATTAGATGAGATGGGTATGGTGGTTCATGTCAAACCCCATCCCCTCAAAACTTTGGCCTAGTGTCCCTTCTCCTCGGATTAAATAATTAATTATTAATATTATAATAACTAATCAATTATTTATTGAAACATTAATCCATAATTAGTTTATTCCAAGCATTAATATATGCTTATTCTAATTTTGGTATTAATTACAGTAATAATGCATTATTAACATTAAACAAGGATTTCATACAATTTGGAACTATGATCAAAATATGAATGAATTTCAATAGTAATAATTTTCATTATATTAAAATAGAGATTCTGCTAGCAATCATATATCACCCTGAGATGTTCATTTATACAAAAAAATGTTTATAAATGTCATAATCAACGCAAAGATGCTAAAGTCACTCTTTAGCCTATTGATCCATAATTTTCTCTATTAGAATCAACCTCACTTATTATCCTTATATCATACCCTTTGTTGGCATGTGAAGGTTACCTTATAGTTTTCTTACTATAAGCCTTCCCGTGTCTCCATCAACTCATCTATTTTAGGGTATTGGTCTAGATAACCTATGTACCTTACATCATTGACATATTATCTTGGAATAGGAACAAAGAGTCATCATTTCTCCTTAACATAGTAGATTTTCATGTGCTTAAATCCAACTCATTATTAGACCAATGAGAATTAAACACTATGTCGGTTCCGATCTCTTTGTTTAGTTGAAGACCCTAGACATTTGTAAATCTTGCAATAGTTTTTGGGTCTATTTAGGAGGTCACCGTTCTAAATGATTCTTATTTTTTCTAGACTACATTGGTGATACTGTCAAAGCTTCAATTATAGTTCTATGGATATATTTGGATATATTTGGCTCCACTCTAGCAGTTTTTATCAGCCACCTACGATGAGTTTCCTAACAATTATCCTTTTCCATATCTTGGCCCCTTTTAGTGTTCAAAAAGGTTTTCATTGTTGTGATTTGGTATCCCTTTAAATGCTATTGTTACTTTTTATGTATTCAAATCAAATTATGTATTAGCCACATTTATGTATTTGGATTAGATCCTCTCGCCTCTACTTTATGATGCATTGTATTATGGAATTTTGATGTACTTTGGTTTGGCCTCATAATGCCATGATCCCATGTTGTATTGATACATTTCAGAAACGTGAGCATTCTTACCTCATACATATCAAGATTACATACACATGCTATCATTTTTGGCTCATTAATGCCTATGCACATCCCAAAAAGGGTGTAGTGGCCAAAAGTGGACCTCATCAATATGTTATTTCTAATTATAGAGTTCATCAATATGTTATTTCTAATTGTAGAGTTTGATCTTAATTATCCTTATCCCATTACTTATTGGAATGACTATATTTTTTTTACATTGAAGCTAACTATAAGGATAGGTCCACCATTTCATCTATAAATAACGTGATTGAGGTCACTTATTTCATCAATAATTCATTGCAAGGTTATGTTGTCAATATTCCAAAGCTTAACCACAATTTTATAGCATTTGATATTTTGTTTCCAATATCAAAGCTTGGAGTTCGAACACACAAGGTGGTAAAATACCTCCCCCCCAAGATGTCTTTGGAGTCCATATTGCTACTACGACCATTATTGAAATGTTATCGTATATCTCCTTGTCTTCCACTGACAATACAAATATTTTCATTATATATAGTGTCTTCTATTTTATATATTATAGACATTTCATTTCTTTATATCTTTTCTTTTACATAAAGTAGAACATAAAAATCTCCCCTTACCCATATTTTCTTTTATTCATTACTTAATTAACGTACGATTTGTTCAGTACACTATAATAACAAATACCACATTTAAATTTATATATTCAAATTTCATCCCCATACCACATATAAACTAGTAATTGCACCAGATGTTGCAAAGGAAACGTTGTAAGGCATAAATTTGAGAATAATCATGACATATAAAAAATCATTGAAGATAAAAAGTAGTACATTTGATGCTGAGATTGTTTCCTCCCACACAGGTTTGGTGCATATTTCTTTCTCCTCTCCTAGTAGTTTCTGGCCATTTTTCAATATTGAACTGTCTCACTTGAACAAAAGCTTGCAATCTCTTACATTCTACCAGTACATAATTTGTTTCTAAATGTGTTGATTTATGCATTATTATATGTCAAGGTGCAATGAAGGACAAGGATTGGTGCCATATGGACTTTCCAAATACCAAGGCTCTTATATTAAACTTTTATGCAATTGAATATTTTCTTCCACCATTTGTGCAATCAATGCATAAATTAAAGGTTGTAATAATTGTCAATGACAATTTTAAGCAAGCTACACTCCAGGGCATATTAGTGTTGTCTTCATTAACTCAGCTAAAAGTTGTCCAGTTAAAGAGAGTAATTCTTCCTCCCCTTCAAAAATACTTTCTTCTTCACATAGAAGTTAGCGTTGATTCTATGTGAGGATTGTGGAAATATGACCATATTATATAGAGGGTTCTGTTTGGAGTTCCCAAATATTCTCGAGTTCATTATTGATCATTGTAGAAATTTAGAGGAACTACCTTCGAGTATATATAATATGACTTCCCTTCAACAGTTTTCCATCACAAACTTCCATGATCTTCACAAGTTATCCAATGATATAGGAGATCTCAACTCACTAAAAATTCTCAAATTGTACACATGTCTAAGTTTAGAAGAACCACCATATTTAGTTTGTAAACTTAAACAACTGCAGTCCCTTGATAGTTTACCGTGTGGGCACGTAGAACAATTCCCAGATCAATTGGGGCAATTATCTAGCTTAAAATAAATTGATATGAGGGAGTGTTCTCGTGTGAGGAAACTTCCTCAATTGGCTAGGGACTTAAGGTCTCTGGTGCATGTCAACTGTTATGAAAAAATTGAGCATCAATGGTTAGATATCAAGGCCTCTATTATTTTTGGTCTTTGGGTGGAAGTTGCAGAGGAACACTTCCACCTAGATTAGCTTGACGATTGATTCATTGATCATATTTATGAAAAGCCCTTAGAATAGTTCTCTATTATGTTTGAGACTTGAGTTTTGCTAGTTCAACACCAGAATAAAATAAAATCTCAACATAAAAAGTCAAGTAGGAACAGGGCACAATTTGTCGAGGAGGCCTTGGAGGGATGTTCATTTCAACCCAACAAGGCTATTCACAATGAATAATAGACACAATTAATTGAGTATGGGAAAGCATTATCATGAGGCTTTGGAATTTTTTTAATTGATGTAAAGTAAGTTATGAAGTATAAATTTTGTACATGATTATTCCGTGTCTTATCAAATTTGCATCATGTAATATGAAAAAAAATTCCAGCGTCAGTAAAGGCTAATGTACTTCTTATTCCAAATACTAATTTAAACAATTCATTTCATTATCTTACTTTTGTATGAATTTTTTTCCCTCTATGTATCAGTGCGTTGGATCAACTAAATTCATTAATGTGGCTTTGAGGAGGGTAGCTCTTCATAGAGAAAAAGAAACATAATGTTAACATTTAACCGTCAAATGGATAAAAAGGTAATACAAAACATTTACAAACAGAGGACTATTAGGCCTCAAAATCTACAAGATGAGGAGCAAGGTAAATTCATCAAGTAAAACACAATGAAGGAATTATCAATAGAGGTGAATTTGTTAAGCATGTCTTCTACATATATTTCAAAGTTATAATCCCATTAATTGGTTGGCCTTCCTTTTCATTTCATCCCTCATATTCTCTCATACAATTGCCCCATTTATGCTAACAACCATGCATAATACACATAGACACTAGCATACTTTCAAAAACTACAAAGATGTGTTTTACACCACTGTACTCTACTCAATGTTTGTAATCATTGTTTTGAAATTCTTAACTCTACTTTTTGAAACAACTAATGAAACATTTCAACAATACCCTATGTCCTAGGGTTGCACATGAAGATAAGAATGACAATGTTTCTCATTTTATTTAAATGATCAATGATAGACAAGTCATACTACCTTGGCCGTCCAACATACCTTATCATTGGTGACATATCTAAAGAGTATCATTTGTTGTGGTAAGTGTTTGTTGAGTAAAATTTCACTTTTTTTATCAGGTGATTGCATAAAATATGTTAGCTTTCCTCAAAACTTAACCTATTGTATATAGCTTGTAATTCACCTATTGTATATAGTTTGCAATTCAACATTCAAGACCTGGTCAAATTGTGTTTCACTGACTCCATCTTTGTAACAATGGCCACATTAGTAATTGTTTGAAATGTCTAAAAGAACTAAAAAATATCATTCAATTACAAACGTAGATAATGATGAAAAAACATCGCACCACAGATTACAAACTTTAACAAACTTTATTTGGGGTACACCTTGGGGAGAGACTAGCAGTACACTGTAATTCAATCAAAGTTTGCAATTATTGCTCTGGATTATAACAGACAAACTATATCCTATATTAACGTTTCAAAATAATTCATGAAGCACTCCAAAAATAGCCCTTTGTACATTGATTGCATGCACTCTGGGAAAATCTTAAACTACATTATCGTTTACTCAATATTTTTTTAATGACTATCTCGGGAAGAATTTGGGGAGATACTTTATGTTTGCAATTATTTCTATGCATTGTAATAGACTTATATTCTATATCCACTTTTCAAAATAATATCCCTCTATAATTGGGACACACTCTGCTCAATGTTTGCAACCATTTTTCTGCATTTGTTAACTTCACTTTTCGAAACAACTAATGAAACATTTCAACAATACTTTGTGTCCTAGGGTTGAACATAAAGATAATAATGGTGATGTTTCCAATTTTTCTCAGATCATCAATGATAGACAAGTCATACTTCCTTGGCCTTCCAACATACCTTATCAATGACCACATACCTGAAGAGTATCATTTGTTGTGGTAAGTGAAAGCACTCCAACAATATCCCTTTGTACAATGTGGGAAAATAATTAAACTATATTGTTGTTTAGTCAATGTTTCTATAATGACTATCTTTAATGACTCACTCGAATTCCAAGTGTTTTAGATTCCCTAATCAATTTGGTAGAGACCTCTTTTTTGGGAAGCCTATTGACTCCAACACCTTCAATGACCCCATATTACCTAATTCTTTTGTCAATTTTGCAACAATGAGGGTTCTGCACCTGGCAACCAAGCACCATGGACAACAATCCATTCCAGTTGCTTCAAATTTACTAGGGATGCTGGAAATATGATCTGTTCAAGTTGCTTCAACTTTACTATGGATTTCAAAATATTTGAGAGTGAGGCAAAAACCCGTAACTCCAACAACTGCAAAGGTACCTGACTTGCATTATGTTGAAGGGTTATACTTATTTTTATAACTATGTTGATGGGCACTAAAGGTGGATGAACTCCCAATCGTCTAACAATGGATCGAATAGTGAAATTACTAAAACATAAACAAAATAATACACTTTGAAATTTATGTTATAAATATTTTTTAAAAATAACATAATAATATAACTCATCTTATAAAATAGATAAGTGATAGTTCTTTTCTTAGTACTAGATAGATTAAAATTTGATATTTATCTTAAAAGTAGTTATACTCTTTTTACCTTTTTACTTAAATTGATTAATAAAAAAGCGTTATATGAACAAGTGTCATATGAAATGAGTTATGGTTTTTTGGACAATTATTATTGATAAGCCATGGTATTGTAACAAATCTTATTTACAAGTCAAGAATCACCATGATAAAGTAGGGTTGAATTTCCATGATTGAGAATCTTGTGACATATTTTATGGTTTTTTAAATGTATGTGTGTTTTACTCATAAATTTAATTTTATTATAATTAATAATAATAATAACATTATTTTGATGTTAAACTGGAATCTGCTCCCTCACGTATTGAGATGAAACTACTCCTAAGACGAGGAAAGGCGAAAATGGTGCAAATTCATTTGACGCAGAGCGAAGAGTACCAACTCCTGTTCGAATGCCCTGCAACCCAAAGCGTGGATACGATAATAAAAGAGGTTGTGAGTATTCACAGTCTCCAGACGAGAATCCAACATCTTTATATCGAAGGAGAGCAGCTGAGCTTGTATGGGCCGGCAAAACCCCATGACAATGGCGAAGGCCAGGCCCCAGAAGGAGAAGACGCGTCTTCGTCCATCAAGATTCGAGGGCCCTTCTTTAATGAGGACCCTTCTGGAAAGCACACTGGTGAAGCGGTTTTCATTCCCGCCAATCGATCTCGGCGTGTAACTGCTAGGGAGCTATGGCCGGATTTCGACGCGTCTGTTGATTTCATCAATGGCGGTGGAGTGCAGGAAACCTTCAATAAACCTGACAAGTTGGACGAGGGATGCAAGAAGACGAGTAAGCCCAGCAAGGGTTTAGTCAAGACCAAGCAGGATTTCCTGACCCAGATACGGACGCCTTCATATTTCAAATCCAAGGAGGATGCGAGACAAGTGTTTGACGAAATGCCTCACCGAGATTTGATCTCAGAGAGGGACCTGATCTCAGTCTTTGCACAGAAGGGATTTTCTAAAGAGGTTTTGAGAAACCTGTGTGAGATGCAATGGTTAGAGGACGTATGGCCTCTGCTCGGCCCTACAGAATATAGAGTCGTGAGTTTCAGTGGGGCCTCGAATCCGTGCAAGCCAAACTTGGCAATGAAAATTGCGTGCTGCCCTGCGAAGGAAAAAAAGGAACAGGTACAGTTTGGGCCCTCTGCAAGCTGTGCAGGCACCAGCCTCCTCTTGTCTCAGATTTGCAGAGGAAAGCAGAAAACAGATTTCTCTGCATCATTCCAGATCCTGATTGTGCTCCTCTCTGGCAAAACCATGCTACAATGGGTGAGCTCTTTAGATCTAGTGCAGGACCTCAAGCAAATCCTGGAATACAAGATGGGGATTCCCTCGGCATCTCAACGACTCCTCTATGAAGGTAAACAACTGGAGGATATCCATCCCCTTTCTTTTTACAACATTCAAAGAAATGCTTCCATCATTTTTTCCCTTCGCTTGAGAGGGGGAGCTGTTGGACAGTCTTCTTCAGCTGCAGCTTCTTCTTACAAAGATGTTGTCCACGCTCAGAAGCCCAAGGAAAAAGCTACACCAGCTCAGGCTCCAAAACCTTTTTTGGTGGATAAGCTGGAGGAAACCCCCTCCATTGAAATAATGCATCCTACGATGGACAGGCAATACCAACTGTTTGCAGAGCTTGGCATTATTTGCAGGTTCAATGGGCTATGGCCACGCACAGCAGATCTTTACCAATGGATTCACTCTAACTGGACCAAAAATTGCAGGGTTCTTTTCTGCTCAAAAGGTTTCTTTATTGTAGTGTTTGCTTGCAGCAAGGACTACCAGAAAGCATTAACTGGAGGCCCATGGTTTTGGGACTCAGCGGGGTTATTCCTAACCCCTTGGTTCCCAGATTTCGACCCTTCCACAGCAACTATCACCAAGCTCCCCATATGGGTCAGGCTCCCTAACCTTCTGGCCCATTTATGGCACTTTGCTGTGTTTCAAGGAATAGGCAATTCTCTAGGACGTCATCTTGATATAGATACCTCCAGAGGGGAAAAGGGCATATACACCTATACCAAAATCTGTGCAGAAATAGATATAAGCAAAGGTCTACCTGATCAGATTATTCTCAAAATTGGAGACTTCCATTGGACTCAGACCTTGGATTTCGAGAACACAGCCTTTCGCTGCCGAATTTGCCATCTCACAGGGCACCTTCAGAGCTCGTGTCCTTCGATGCCTGCCAAAAAAAAGAAAGCCAATTCTAAGCCAAAATCCAAAAGCTGGAAACCTCATGATCCTCCCCCATTGGATGTTTTTGGGTCCAGCTCAGAGGAAGAGGATGAGGATGAGGAAGTTGAGGAAGATATGGACGCAACGCTGGCACAGGATGCGCCCTTGTTTGGTCCTGAGGAACCCACTGTCCCTCCTAATTCTCAGAAAAGAACTCATGAATCATCTCCTTCGGATTCAGACAAGGAGATCTCTCCAACAGCCCAGCTCAGTTTACAAATCATGCCAGCCCAGCAGAGTAATCTTGGTTGGGTAAAGGTTGGCAAAAAGAAAGGAAAAAAAGGCCGAACAACTGATTCTACCCATGTTGAGTAGAATCCATGGTGCTGCTCTTGTTTCTCTATTCTCCTGGTTTATTCTTGCCTAGCATTGCTCTCTTCTTATCTTCTCTTCGGGGCCGAGGTGGATAGTCTATCCTTTCCGGCTGCCCGGTCTCTTCGGGTTTCTGAAGATGTTTCTTTTGGTGTCTAGTGTCTTCTCTATCAAGTAGTTTGATGATTGTGTCCTTCTGATAGTTAGGGTTATCTGTCGCCCTGCGCGGTGTGCTGATATTAGTTTTCAGTTTCTCTGCCTACTCTTTTTAGTCCTCTGAAGATAGGCCTGCTGTTAAGCGGCCCGTAATCTGTAGTAGCAGAGGTCTTGTACTATATTTTCTTTTGTTAATATCAAATTCTGACTTACACAAAAATAATAACATTATTTTAATTTAAAGTCATAATTTAGTCAATTTTTATTATTTTTTTAATTTTTCTAATGTGTTATATATTATAAATCCAATTACATACTACAAATTGATATCTACCAATTATTTAATTTATATGACTAAAATGCTATAACTTTTATTGAGCCTTTTTTACGATATATGGGTTTTTTGTCTAAATCCAACAAAGATTTTTTGGAATTACAAGTTTTACTTCATATAGCATTCAAAAATACAATTTAAATAATGAAAATTACACAATGTATTTTGTATTCCAAAAGAAGTTTGCACGTGAAAAAATTTGTTAATCTCGATTCATGTTAGATCCAAAGTTAGATGACTCTAGACTGATATATTAATAACAATAAAATTTATATATTAATAAAAATAACAATTAATTTTTTATATTAATAACAATTGAGTTGTAGAACACTTCTACATTTAGGTTAAACACCACCACTATCTTTATAAACCCAAGCTTGTTTACACTACAATTATAGTCTCTTTTCAAAATAAAACATGTATTTTATTTTATTCTTTATGGAGGCGTGTATCAATCTCTCTATAATTTTTTTACGGAAAAATCAATTTTTTATCCAAAGACATTCACAAAGGAAAAAGTCATTTGAATGGTGTATATACGTACCAATTTGGCATAGGGAATTTGACATAGGGAAGGCTCTATTTACACAAAAACAATAGAAAAGAAATCAATCTCTCTATAAGGGAAAAATCAAAGTTTTATCCAAAGACACTCACGAAGGAAAAAGTCATTTGAATGGTGTATATACGTACAAATTTGGCATAGGGAAGACTCTATTTACAAAAAACAATAGAAAAGCAATGTTTACTATAATAAAACACAAAAACAAATATGATGTGCACGTTTAGTTAGTTTTCCAAATGACATAATATAATATTTAAATAAACTATTTAATAATTTATGTTAACTATGTATCTATCTATATATAGAAAAAATGTTAAAGAAAAAAATTAATGTTGTATATAATAAAATATTCAATGCAGGTTTTAAAATATATTAAAAAAAAAAAAAAAAAACTAATGCACTTGTTTTGTAAAATATTTTAATGTCAAGTATGTACAATGTGGGAAAAGACTTAAACTACGTTGTCGTTTAGTCAATGCTTGTGTAATATGTAATGACTTACTCAAATTCCAAGTTTTTTAGATTCCCTAATGAATCTAGTAGAGATGTAATAAAATATTCAATGTGGGTTTAAAAATATATTAATTTAAAAAAAAACTAATGTACATGTTTTGTAAAATATTTTAATGCCAAGTATGTACAATGTGGGCAAAGATTTAAACTACATTGTCGTTTAGTCAATGTTTATGTAATGACTCACTCAAATTCCAAGTTTTTTAGATCCCCTAATCAATCTAGTAGAGACCTCATTTTTGGGAAGCTTGTTAACTCCAACACCTTCAATGACCCCAAGTTACCAAATTATTTTGGTAGTTCTTGCAACAACAAGGGTTCTACACCTGGCAGCCAAGCGCCATGGACTCGATCCATTCTAGTTGCTTCAACTTTACTATGCACTTTGAAATATGATTCGTTCAAGTTTATTCAACTTTACAATGGGCTTTTGAATATTTGAGAGTGGGGCAAAAGCCCATAACTCCAACAACTAGAAAGGTACCTGACTAGCATTATGTTGATGGGTTATAATTATTTTTATAATTATGTTGATGGGATTTAAAGGTGGAAGAACTCCCAATCATCTAACAACGGATCTGAAGATGAAATTACTAAAACATAAACAAAATAATACACTTTGAAATTTATGTTATAAATCTTTTTTAAAAATAGCATAATAATATAACTCATCTTATAAAATAGATTAGTGATAGCTCTTTTCTCAGTACTAGATAGATTTAAATCTGATATTTATATTAAAAGTAGTTATACTCCTTTTACCTTTTTACTTAAATTGATTAATAAAAGGTGATAGGTCGATTTTGAGTCTCACCCATGGTCCGCGGGCCATGGTCTTGTAATGAAAAGGATATATATAGTTGAGTCATAACGAGTCTAAAGGAATAACTTTTGATAGAGAATCAATGTAAGGGAAAAGTCCTAAGGCAAGAAAAGTATATTTCATGTACTTAAGTGAAAGGGGAAGGCTCCTGCAGCTGAGTGCGCAGAGACCTTGGTAAGTCCGTAGCTGAGTGCACGGGCTCCTGCAACTGGGTGCGCAGGGATAAGAAGTCTATATCTGAACGTTTACATCTTAATAAAGAATTTTTTGAGTAGAATCTACGTGTATGTGCCTTGATTATTTACTTCTGTTAAGTTTATGTATCTTCGCTCTGAAATCTGTTTTATGTGAATTAATGCTTTATTTCTAGGCGGAATGAATAGATCTATAATATTTATGCATAATAAGTATAATCAACCTCCTTCACTGAGCTCGGGAAGTTGTTAAATAAATATGTTGTAATTAACTACTTGGAAGGGGTAGATCTCCGCGAAGGCAGGTCTAGGTCATAATCGCTTCATATTATACTGTTTATTGCGCAAAAGTAGTGAACCTATGCCTTTTATGCCTGTTAAGTTTAATCAAGTACCTTCACGAAGGTTATTTTGGTAGCGTTGCAGTGGTTGCCAATCAGAAGGAAATGGTCAGTGCGAAGGCATATCTAAGCTATAAGAACCTTAGGAGGACCATCACATAGGCCTCTGGATGTAGAAACCTGGCTCTAGCATCCCCCAATACTGCTTCAGGTGAGATTGTAGCCTGCGCTACGTAGGTTGTTGTCGAAATGGCTAGCAGTTAGGGTTTTTTTGGCTGGTGTGAATAACTCTGAACCTGGGTCATACACCCTTAAGCCAACAAATGGTTCTATTGTTGGGACCGGGATCAATCTGATGAATGTGTGATGTCGAATAAGTGGTTCCTTACCAAGAAAGAAATTGAGAAGTGGCTCGATCCGAAAGGAACACGTGTTTGCAGCTCGGAAGAATAGAAATTCGCAGCTATCCAAGGAGCAGTAGTTGAGTAGATACCTATACTCAAATGAGACCGAATTTTTTTTTGTTTCTTCCTTTCGAATTTCACGAGTGGATGTCTAAATTAGCGGACAGTTAGGGTATGTGGAGACATGAAGACCCTATTGTGTGGACTCCACAGCTGGTGAGGTGCTTGGAAGCTTTAGAGAACAACATCATGTGGGTCGTCGAACGTTGGATTGATCGAACACTCAAAGAATTTGTGATTGAGTTCACAATCGACACAACTGTCAGTTACAGTGAAGCAGAGCGCAAGCTCTTCAAAGGACCGTGAGGTAAGTACTTACGATATTTGAAAACTTGGATTAAGAAGTTGTTGTGTGAAAAATAGGTTATGCCATTACCTTGAGGTTTGGGGCTACGTGAAGCGGAAAACCCTTCAGAAGGAACAGAGAATCGAGCTTTGAATATAGTCCGCTATTAGGATCCTTGTTGAGTGACGATGAAGGAACGATTCTAAATACACCACGAAGTGCGTTGCAGTTGGTAAGTCAGTGTATCCCACGGATACCTCACCCATCCACCCCGCCTCCACCTCCACCTCCACCGCATACACCTACACCTTCACCTCCATTGTTGCCTCCACTTCCACCTTTCAACATGGCGAACACAATGAAGATGTCGATCTTCAAAGGGGTAGGGAGCGAAGACCCCGAATAGTTCTGGTTCACTGCAAATGTTGTGTGGACAACACAACAAATCACTGATGATAATTTGAAGAAAGCACAACTGGTCATAGAACTGCAGGATAGAGCGTTGACCTAGTATATCAAGTACTGTATAGATCACCCTATCGCGACGCTGGAATACACTCAGCAAGCATTGAATCGCGAGTTTAAGAAGCCTAAATCTCAGGTGCAGTTTGTTATAGAGTTTAAGGAGATAAAGCAAGTGGTGAATGAATCCTCGTGGGATTTCGATTGGAGGCTAAAATGTCTTATCTGATAGGCTAATATGAACAGCACATATGAGAAACACAAATATTGGTACATTGCTTCGTTGTTGCCCCACTTAATATTACCATTGTCATAGCAGAAGATAGCAACACAAGAAGAAGCTTTGGAAATCGTAATGAGGTTGGAAGCCTCACCAATAATAGATATGAATACTGCAGTACAACAGATTCACTCGTAGTTGGCAAGTCTACACCTAGAGTTGTAGAGCCTGAAGAAGGGAAAGGAAGCCCAGCCTGAGGTGTGTGCTAAAGTTTGGTGCTTGAAATGCAAGGGCCATGGGCACGATAAGGACCATTGCCCAGTTTATCAGAAGTATCTTATTGGGGGGGGTTGTCCCCTCGAAGCTAGAAAATATTGTTGGGCTGAGCACATGAGCAGTGCCATGGTGTGTTATTTGTCAGGTTACAGGACAACATGCGACAAACAATTATCACCTACTACAAAAAAATTTACAGACCCCTCAGCATTTATTTTACAATTTCTGCAAGTCTGTAGGACATGATGAGCGTCATTGCTGAAGTTATGAATTGATGATGGATAAAACCCCTAACTTACAAATGCAGGAAGAAACTCGGCCTCTAAATCAGGGTGTGGATAGAGCGCGGGAAGGATTCCAAGGCCATGGAAGAGGAAGAGGAGGAGGGGCTAGTAGAGGTCATGGATAAGTTATTTGTTATAATTTTGGTGAAGTTGGACATTTTGCGCACACAGTCAGAACGCAACGCATCTATCGTGTCACTATTGCAGACAATTTGATCATGTGATAGAAGATTTGTCGATCCCGGTAGAAAAGATGCAAGAAAAGAAGAAGCAGACCCAACAGCCTAGGCATGATATCCAAATGATGAGGGTGGAACTACGCGAAGAAGATCACAGTGTTAATATAGTAACACACAGTGGTATGGCCATGGGTGAAGATAAGGGGAAGCAGCCAGAGACTGAAGGATGGGTGCGCAAGGCCGCTGAAAAGGAAGTCAGGTTTGACCTCAACTGGGCTAAAGAAACTTTTATGGAGGCTAAAAATAACTTCGTTGAAGCTTCTACATCCGAAAGTCAAGAGAAATCAGCTGGGAACAGTGAAGTGCAAGATGTGGATCCTTCGTTGTTAGCTACTTTTCTAAAGACCTGTATGAAGTTGTTGCGTGATAAGAAGGTAGTAGAAGGACTCCAAGAGCTAATAGAAAATTGTGCGGGTAAGATTAAGCTTCCTTCAGAACAACACGTTGTAAGCAAGCTAGGTAAGCAGAAGAAGCGAACAGGGCACGAGATGAGGCTGACCGCGCAGTTATGATAGTTTTAAATGGACCAAGTAATCTTGGATCTAGGGTCAGATGAAAATGTGTTGCCTAAACAAACTTGGGAAAGGATGGGAGACTTGCACTACAATGGTCTCCTATACATCTACACATGGTCAATCAGTGGAAGATTATTCCTATGGGGCGCCTGTATAGGGTAACAGTTGATATTGAAGGAGCAAGTGCTCTAGAAGATTTTGAAGTAATAGAAATAGTAGATATACAAATTCACGCCGCGAGATACTGAGCCTGTCCGCGACTTTGTGGAGGATGATGATGATCTAGACCAAATATACAAATTCACGCCGCGAGAGATCAATCCTACGATTGATGGATGAATTACGTGGGATAGGTATAGTTCTTGCACCTTAGACTTGGATGAAGAACTTGAGCTCTCGCAAAATCGGTTGCATGAATTATCTACGTTATGCTGCAATATGATGACCAAATCAATATGATGCGTATCCACAGAGGTAAGAAAGATTCCACACTATGATGGTTTGAATGATATTAATCTCTTTTTGGATGAATTTGAAAGGGGGGTGCTTGAGGAGCATCAATTCTAGGCCCTTGAATTAGCGCTGTGCACTATGCCTCCCCAATGGTGGGGTACGTACAAGGAGAGTTTCGTTGACTAGAAAGAATACAAATGAATGATGAAGCTAAGGTTTGGATATGCTAACGGATGGATGACTGAGAAGTACAGTGGGAAAGACAACTTGTGCAAACATCTAGGGCGGTGGACTAAAGCTTGGGGTGAAGAACCTCAGCCAGAATGGGTTCATGTTTTCTGCCATACCTTAAATACTTTTCCCATGAATTGGTATTTGGAAACAGAGCTTCACCATGGAACGACTGAATGGGATATTTTGCAAGAAAGCTTCTTATTAAATTTCATCTTTGAGGATGGATTTGAATGCATTGATGAGGCGCTACAAGAAATTAAGGCTGCTATCTTTAGAATGCCTGAAGATCTTGTGGAATGGGTACAGCTAGACTGAAGTACACAGTTGCGCCACACACTAGAATGCTACAATATGACTGTTGAAGAAGAGGAGGATGATCCAAGAAAAATCAACATTCTCGAAACTAAAGGTCAATGTGAGGTTGAAGGACCTTAGATAGAGAACCCTGATGTATTAGAGCCGTTGAAAACCTGGCAAGTAAATATTAGATCTAACGCAGAGCCTAAGTTCGTGAAGATAAGAGACTATTGGGACAAAGATACAATCGATAAGGTGGTAAAACTGCTGCGTGAATACCAAGATCTGTTTCCAACGAAGTTCTTGGACTTGAAAGGTATTGTAGGAGACTTATGCATTATGAGAATTACTTTGAAACCTGATGCGAAACCTATCAAGCAGAGACCTTATCGACTCAATCCGAAGTATAAAGAAAAGGTGTGTAAAGAGCTTGATAAGATGTTGGAGGCCAAAATTATTGAGCAATTTGAAGAATCTGATTGGGTGAGCCCCATGGTCGTTCAGGAAAAGAAGCAGAAGGTTGACAGAAGGTTGAAATTAGGATATGCATATATTTGAGGAAGATGAACAATGCAAGTTTGCATGATCCTTTTCTGATACCATTTACAGATGAAGTGTTAGAGAATGTTGCAGAACAAGAGGCTTATTCATTCACTGATGGGTTCTCAGGATACCATCAGATTAAGATCGCGCTAGAGGACCGCAACAAGACAACCTTCACAATGGAGTGGGGTTACTTTCAGTATACAATAATGCCAGTCGGGCTGAAGAGTGCACCCACGATCTTCTTCAGGGTATTAATCGTGACGATTAAGGAATTTATTCATAAATTCTTGAAGGTATATTTTGATGACTGGACTGTGTTCGGATTGGTAAACACCATGTTGTAAGTCTGCGACTTATGCTGGATACATGTCACAGATACCAGATCGCGTTGAACTTGAAGAAATGTATATTTTGTGTGCCTTTTGGAATTTTTCTCGGCCCTGTAGTATGCAAGTAGGGATTGATGGTGGACCTTGCGAAGATAACAACGATTGTGAATTTAGAAGCTCCCAAGAATGTTAAGCAGCTGCGTGCAACGTTGGGCCACACAAGCTACTATAGGAATTTTATCAAGTCTTATGCCCAGATAACTGCGTCGATGGAGAAACTCTTAAAGAAGGATGCGACGTTTTGTTGGGATGAGCTGTGTCAACAAAGTTTGTATGTGTTAAAGGACAAGATGGTGACTACGCCAATCTTGGTATTTTCGGATTGGAAGAAAGAATTCCATGTGCATGTAGATGTCTCATGTATTGCGTTGGGTGTGGTATTGACCCAGCCTAGTGAAGGTGATATTGATCATCCAATAGCATTCGCCAATAGGAAACTTTCAAAAGATGAAAATAAATATTCCACTATAGAGCACGAAGAGTTGGAGATGGTCTACATGCTACAAAAGTTTCAATATTATTTGTTGGACGCACACTTAAAAATGTACATGGATCACTCTGCTCTCAATTACCTGGTCAACAAGCCTGTGTTGGGGAGGAAAATTTGTCGTTGTTTGTTGTTATTCTAAGAGTATGACTTTGAAGTAATAGTGAAGCCTAGATGGTTGAACGCAGGACCAAATCAGCTAAGCCGGATTGAGACAGGCGAAGAACCAACCAATTTGGAAGAAGGATTTCCAGATGCACAACTCTTTGCTGTGCGCATTGCGGATGATCATTTTGTAGATATAATTAAGTTTTTGACTACTGGAACAACTTCGGAAGGGTATTCTACTCAACAAAAGAAGGAAATAGTGGTCTGCGCTGCTAATTTTTCTATTATAGTGGGACACTTGTATAATATGGGAACAGATGAAATATTGCGCTGATATGTTCTGGAATTTGAGTGTGCTAGTATACTTGCCGAAGCACATGGAGGAGTGGCGGGAGGAAACTATGCAGGTAGAGGACTATGCATAAGATTATACGCGTAGGGTTATGGTGGCCGAAAGTGCATAAAGACTCTAAGGCATTTTGTAAAGCATGTGATGCTTGTCAAAGGATCGGCAAGCCTTTGCAAAGAGATCAACTACCCTTAAACCCTCGGGTTTTCTTACAAGTATTTGACAAATGGGAAATTGACTTTGTCAGTCTTATACAACCACCAGGAAGGAAGATAGGCACATGTACATTAATACTGCGACAAAGTACTTAACCAAATGGGTGGAAGCACAGCCAGTGAAGGATTTTACTGTTGCTACAGCTGCGAAGCTCATGTTTGAATATGTCTTAACGAGGTTTGGGTGAACTAAGGTATTTATGAGTGATAGGGATACACATTTCCTGAACGAAACAATCAACGTGATGCTCGAAGAATTCTAGGTGTATCATCAAAAGAGTACGCCCTACCATCCCCAAGCCAATGGTTCAGTGGAAGCATTCAAAAAGATTCTAGAGAATGCATTGACAAAGGTTTGTAACAGGAAGAGGAATGATTGGGATGTGTGCATACCAACAGTCCTCTGGGCATACAGGACAACATGCAAGAAGTTCACCAACAAAACCCTGTTTAGGTTAGTCTATGGGATCGAGGCAGTGATGCCCATGGAATATATTTTTCCAAGCCTACGAATTGTAGCCTTGACAGAGATTATGGATTGCAATACCTTAGAGGAACGACTCGCGCAGTTGATGGAGTTGGAAGAAGACCAGTTCCTTGTAGGATTTCATCAGCAAGTGCAAAAGGAACGTGAGAAGGCCTGGCATGATAGGCATATTAAGTTGCGCACCTTCAAGGTGAATGATCTTGTGCTGCTATATGATAGAATGTTCAAAAAGTTTCCAGGTATTTCAAATGCACTGGTTGGGACCTTATGTAGTCATGGAAATCACAGATGGTGGCGTAGTCCAGCTTGCAAAGTTGAATGGCAAATTGTTCCCCGGTAGGGTGAATGGAAGTCGGGTGAAGTTGTATATAGGGGATCCTACCCTTATGTAATGACTATATGGTAGCAAGGCAGTCTTAGTGCTCCAAGAAGTTGCAAGGGAGAGCAGGACTATAAACTACACTGCCCGAAGAAAAAGAAAACGCAGTAGGAAGGCTGCCAATGGACGAAAGGGCTACAGCAGACAAAGATGTGACATATGAAGGTGCGATGGACGAGCTGTGCCATGGGGGTTGGTGTTGCACACCCAAATCCAAAAGTAGACATTGAAGTCACTATTCATGATTGGATAGCAAAAACCCTGTTAGGAGGAGCGGTTAGGCGATATTTATGGCGAAAATTTTTGGAGATCTACTGCCAAAGATGCATTATGATTAGAAAATGGAGGGAATGGTCAGATTTTAATTCAAAATCGCATATAAATCTAACATGTTGGTCTGCTAAAGAACAACTTTCTTTCTTACAGTTGCGTATAAGCTCTCTTGTTTTCACTCTATGAATCGATAGAGTTGGGAGGATTTCATTGCAAGCTCGAAATTCACAAAATTGCCTGAGTATAGCCAGAAACTTTCCTTGAACTTATGGTTGAGCTTGTAAGTTCCAAAGATATTGTCTCTCAAGTAGAGACCCCTGAAGTTGTGTCAATGGAAGCTACGCCATCCATGTCTACGGCACCAAGGTCATCTAGAACGAAGCATTCAACTGCTAAGGAGAAGTAGAAGAAACCACAACCTGTATCGGTGAGGCAGTCACCGAGGAAGAACCCTGCGGAGGTTCGACAGAAAGAGAGAAAGGACAAGGCAAAGCAATTGGAGGAACCCGTGGATTTGGACGCAAAAGAACTCTGTGATGGAGTTGAGGAATTGGATGTTGATGAGGGTGAGCCTATCACTAGGCTCCCAGTGTATATCCCTTCGTGGAAAGGGAAAGTGAAGGTAACCAAGGACCTGGATTCGGGAAAGTTCACGATCTCTACGCCGCTATTGCCAGAAGAAGTGGTATTTGAAGGCGTGCTCTTAGCGCATATCCCAGTGTTAAAACTAGAGGATTGGGATCTTACCGACCATGATAAATTTCCTCATTCAGCCACCAATAAATACATGACCAATATTTACTATGAAGAGACTGGGGTCACAAGGCTGGAACCGATGAAACGGGTAAAAGGCATCGAGCAGGTCGTGTTGCTCCATATGCTATGTGTACCACACTTTCACAGATAAATTATCAATACTTTCTGTGTGTACCAATTTCTCGCGCCAATGCATGATGGGTGCTTTTGGTTAGGCGAACCTATCCACATAACAGACATGTTGATCCATAGAATTACGAAGTTTCCCTATAAAGGGGTGGATCCAGTTAAGGAATTTGAAGGCAAAAGAAAGGAGAAGGAGATTGCAGATAAAATGAAAACTAAATATGGATTGGTCAAGAAGTCGCACGGATACTCTATCCGCTATATTACAGACCCAGTAGTGTAGTTTACCGCTCAAATTCTGGTCAAGAAGGTGGTGAGAAAATTTCGCACAGACGAGGTACCAGTGCCAGTAATTTCATTAGCTGCACAATGTGTAAAGGGGGTGCAGTACAACTGGGCATAGTACCTTTGCAAGGAATTCTTAGAAAACTTTCGTGAATCACATGAGGAAAGTAAGGAATTTCACTATCCCTAGCTCCTACTACTGATTGTACTAGTTGTATGGTGACTACCAGAGGATAGTCAGTTCCCTCCGTAGGATGAGGATTTACTAGAGGCAACGAAGTTCGCTTCGCTGTGGGCGATGAAGGATCCAGAGAGGATCATGGAGTCAAAAAATTTCTGGATACTAGTTGAGATGGACCTCTACATAGTGATAAGTCAGAGGACAAGGTTATCTCCAACCTTGTTTGAACAGTTGCGGGCCTCACGGAATTTAAGGCCGATTTTGACAATGTATCTATCTGCATGAGGTGATACCCTAAGAAGATATGGCACAAATTTCCATACCTAGTAACGAAGGCTGATGTACAAGATATTGTGGGGTCATGGCTGGCAGAGTGGCGAAAACCCATAGATTTTGGCACTGGTACTAGCAAAGGCGGAGAAGGCTCTTCTGTGCATACGAAAGCTACCTAGAAATGGAAAGAAGCAGCACAAGAAGCAACACAGGAGTTGGCCGAGAAGAAGAAGAAAGAAGTTACTACTAGAGCAGCAACTGCTAAGGAAGTTGTCAATAAAGAGCACCCTGCAAAAGAGGGCACAGTAGAAGTCGAAGAATCGACTTCCCAAATTATTGAAGAGCCAAAGTAGTTCGAGACGGAAGGAGGCGGGGGTGACGTGCAAAGCAATCCCTTCAGGCTATCAAAGTGACAAAAGGAGATAATTACGAGACCAAGGAAAAAGAAAAAATCAGACAAGCAGGCACACACAGATCCAATGGTCCTCACTGAAGGGGACTTGGATGAGATTAGGGACAAGGTCTGAGATATAACAACAGAAATTTGGCAATAGTTCAAACAACAGTGCCAACAATCACTTGGAATCATGCATAAAGATCTACACAAGCTGCACATATAGACAGGTCGGCTGCAAGTGAGCATGGGCCAAGCAAGCAGGGTTCAAGTGACACTGCAGCAAGAGAGCATGACCATAATGGAAATCGAATGTACTCTCGACCTCAGAGTCATTCCCTTGCCAGAAGGATCATTACGCATCAAGTCTGAGGAAGACAATGCTCAGCTCGGAAATATCAAGGGAGTGGGAATGAATTTAGCCACGCTGCCTCTTCAGAACCTCCACACGCTTCATCAGGGAGTCTCAGATGAGCTTCGAATCTGAGAATAGCACGCACTATAGATGATAAGTGAAGTTAAAATAAACAATGAGAAGGTACTCACGGAGAAGGTTTAGGCTCTTAAGGAAAAAGAAGAGCTCGCAACGCGAAGCCAAAGCCTAGAAGCCACAATTACACAAGCATGTAATTCAGTACCAAAGCTACACCCCAGAGGACATAGCCACATTAGACAAAGTTCAGAAATTGGCTGCTGTAGTGCGACAATATAAGGAGGAGGTAGGCCGAGTCACTTTTTATTTTTAGATGAAGATCTTAGAACTGAAATTGAAACTACAACCGACTACTCCACCAAAGGTCATGGAGCAACGCGACACAGCTATCAGAGAACACATGTCTACTTTGGAGAATGCAGTATCAGGCTACAATGATCTCTTTGAACATGCAATGGATTTATGGACCACTCTGCAGGAGGACTCCAACCTGCAAAAATTAGGTACAGATATTAGAAAGGCTCAGCTGAAATTCGATGAGATCAGGGTGACTGCGCGCACTTTGGCTCCATTCCAGCACTTCACGTGCTTACAAGAACTGAAGGTGCTACAGACACAGGTTGAGGAGCTGCAACACAAAGAACAACTTTTGAAGGCTCAGATTCATCCATGGACAGAAGTAGTGAGCCAGCTTACTCTGGTTATCCAAGAGAGGCTGAAAACATTCCAGCAGACACAGAGGACCATGCACCTCGCGATGGAGGGGCCAACTACGTAGAAGTTGGTCGAAGAAGTGTAGCAGGCCGCCGTACAGAGCACAACAGACCTTGAAGTCCTGAAGATGGAGTTCAGTGAACTCCGCCATAAAGTGGAGAAACCAGCTAAGTGACTCGAGGGAAAGTCACCATATTTGTGTTGGGGGCCTATTGGGATGGGGTCCCTTGGGTCAAATTTTGTCAGTTAAGTCAATTTTTGTAAAATGTTTTGTTAAAGAATGTAAAGTCTCCACAAAATTTGAAAGCAGAGCATGAATCTAAGTAAGAGTCAAAGGGCCATTAGTCCTTTGTATGGGTAGGTGATAGGTCAGTTTTGAGTCTCACCCATGGTCCACTAGCCATGGTATTGTAATGAAAAGGCTATTTATAGTTGAGTCATAGTGAGTCTAAAGGAATAAATTTTGATAGAGAATTAGTGTAAGGGAAAAGTGCTAAGGCAGGAAAAGTCTATTTCCTGTACTTAGGCGAAAGGGAAGGGTCTTGCAGCTGAGTGCGCAGAGACCTTGGTAAGTCTGTAGCTGAGTGCGCGAGCCCCTGTAGCTGGGTGCGCAGGGATAAGAAGTCTATATCTGAACGTTTACATCTTAATAAAGACTGTTTTGAGCCGAATCTGTGCATTTGTGCCTTGATTCTTTACTTCTGTTAAGTTTATGTATCTTCGCTCTGAAATCTGCTTTATGTGAATTAATGCTTTATTTCTATGCGGAACAAATAGATCTGTAATATTTATGCATAATAAGTATAATCAATCTCCTTCACGAAGCTTAGGAATTTGTTAAATAAATCTGTTGTAGTTAACTGCTTGGAAGGGGTAGATTCGCGTGAAGGGAGGGCTAGGTCATAATCGCTTCAGAATATATTGTTTATTGCGCAAAAGTAGTGAACCTATGTCTTTTATGCCTGTTAAGTTCAATCAAGTACCTTCGCGAAGGCCTGAAGGTTATTTTGGTAGAGTTGTAATGGCTACCAATCAGAATGAACAGGTCGGCGCGAAGGTAGATCTAAGCTATGAGAACCTTAGGAAGACCATCACAGAGGCCTCTGGATGTAGAAACCTGGTTCTAGCATCCCCAAATGCTGCTTCAAGTGAGACTGCAGCCTTCTCTACATAGGTTGTTGTCGAAAGGGCTAGCATTTAGGGTTTTGTTGGTTGGTGCGAATAACTATGAACATGGGTCAGGCCCCCTTAAGCCAAAATTCCAACATTGCATTGTGACGAAGGTTGTCTCAACCGTGGTCAATCATGGTCAACCATGGTCACATTGTGACAAAGACTATCTCTTGGTCCAATGTCACACTGTCACAACCATGGTCATTCATGGTCTAGCATCACATTGTGACACAAATTGTCTCAATGTGGAGATCACCCATGGTCAACGATGTTCAACCATTGTACAATGTTGCATTGTGACAAACGTTGTCTCAATATGAAAATCAATCATGGTTAACCATATTCCTATGTCGCATTGTGACAAATATTTACCTCAGGTTTTATAATATTTATCTTAGGTTTTATATTCCTTGGGATTATAATATTTATCCATCGGGTTTAATATTATTCCCTTGGGTTTATAATATTTATCTTAGGGTTTATATACATTGGTTTTATCATATTAGTCCCTTGGGTTTAATATTATTCCCTTAGGTTTATAATCCCTTGGATTTGTTATTACCTTGGATTTATAATATTTATCTTAGGGTTTATATACATTTGGATTATAATATTAATCCCTTGGGTTTAGTATTATTCCCTTATGTTTATATTATCAATCCATTGGATTTTTAATCCCTTCGAGTTTTAGTATTAATGCCTTGGGTTTATTATTCCCTTCGGTTTATAATATCAATCCCTTGGGTTTATTTGGTTCATATTCCTAGGGTATAATATTATTCATAAGGTTTATAATATTAATCCTAGGGTTTAATATAAATCCCTTGGGTTTACAATCATGGTCATTCATGGTTAACGATGGTCTAATGTCACAATGTGTCAACGATTATCTCAATATGAAAATCAACCATGATCAACCATGGTCCAACGTCGCATTGTGACAAAGATTGTCTCAATATGGAGATCAACCATATTCAACGATGGTCGTCGATTGTCCAACACCGCATTGTGACAAACATTGTCTCAATATGAAAATCAATCATGGTCAACAATATTCCAACGTCGCTTGTGACAAATATTTATCTTAGGGTTTATATTCCTTGGGTTTATAATATTATCCTTTGGGTTTATAATCCCTTGGGTTTATTATTCCCTTGGGTTTATAGTTTTTATCTTAGGGTTTATATACCTTGGGTTTATAATATTAATCCCTTGGGTTTAATATTATTCCCTTGGGTTTATATTATAAATCCGTTGGGCTTTTAATCCCTTGGGTTTTTCGTATTGATCCCTTGGGTTTATAATATCAAACCCTTTAGGGTTTATATATCTTGCGTTTATAATATTAATCCTTGGGGTTTATTATTCCATTCAGTTTATAATATCAATCCCTTGGGTTTATTTGGTTCATATTTCTAGGGTATAATATTATTCATAGGGTTTATAATAATAATCCTAGAGTTTAATATAAATCGATTTGGTTTAAAATCATGGTTATCCATGGTCAACGATGGTCCAATGTCACAATGTGCCAAAGATTGTCTCAATATGAAAATCAACCATGGTCCAACGTCACATTGTGTGAAAAATTGTCTTAGAATGAAAATCAACGATGGTAAATCATGGTCAAGCATGTTTATTTTAGGGTTTATAATATTCATCTTAGGGTTTTTATACCTTGAGTTTATAATATTTATCCCTTGGGTTTAATATTATTCCATTGCAACAAGCCACTATATATATTGGAGACAGAGATAGGTAGGGTCTGACATTTACAACTATATCAAGAGTGAAACCAATAGATGGTTTGCGGATTTCACCACCTTTTTATTTTCAATGTTATGCAAAAATGCAAGATAATGTGAGAAAGGATTGGTTGGAAAGTGTGAATGGTCATGATCATTATCTTGTTGATTTGAATTGGTGCATCTTTTGTCATCAGTCTCAGTGTGTTTTGGAAGAGACTAGCATTTAATAACCGTGTTCTAGTGGAGTGTTTAAAGTTGAACTTCCTATCAACCACATTTAAATTGTTGTTTGATTTTTATTAAATGTTTATTTCATAATTACTTCATTATTATTTATTAAATGATTATTAATATAATTTATTAAATGATTATTAATATAATTGTTGTTATTATCTTTATTTATTTATTATTATTTAATATAATAGTAATAATATAATATTAATTATTCTTAATATGGTTCTTATATTTATATTAATATTATTGATAATAATATTAATAACATTAATTATTAATATTATTGATAATTGATAAATGTGCTTGATATGGGCTTATCAACCACATTTATTAATGTGGTTGCGCTAGTTTATGATTTTTTAAATGTATATATGTTTAACTCATAAATTTAATTTTATTATAATTAATAATAATAATAATAATAATATTTTAAATTAAAGTCATAATTTAGGTCATTTTTATGATTTTTAAATTTTTTGTAATGTGTTATATATTATAAATCCAATAACTTACTACAAATTGATATCTATCAATTATTTAATTTATATGAATAGAATACTATAACTTTTATTGAGTCGAGAGGCTCATTCTACAACCCAATATGAGGGTGATGTGTAAGTATGCCCATGCTCAACATGGAGTTGACACGTGTACATCTTAAAATAAAAATAAACTATTCTCTAAATAGAAAAGCAACCTCTGTTATAATAAAAAACAATGCATATGATATTGTAGTAATATGGACGTGATCACTCTCTTCTCCCATGCAGAAAACTTAAATGATCAAAAGATGTTTAACTATACCAGTGAATATTTAAAAAATGGAACATGATAGGTAGGATATGTAAAGCAAAACATATTGTAATGCTTATATGGTTTAGAATTTATTTTCTCTTGTTATAAAATTAATTTACTATTCTCCGAGTTATCTTCGGTATATCAATGTCATAAATATAGAAATTACTTCCTAATTTTTAACAAAATTACCTAAATTGAACCGTAAAGCTTCCCAAGAAGTGTTGATTTAAGTAATTTAATAAAGAACAAAATAATTCTTTATAATTTTGAGTTTAGTCTTCATTTATTAAAAGATTTGCACACCATAAATTGTTCCATAATTTGCCTCTACGAAAGTTTTAAACTCATTCTCATGCGCTTTTCACACAATTTCTTGCATATTTGCTACAAATAAAGAAATCACGATGTGTAACAAGGCCAGAAATTGATTACAGTAAATTTTAAAGCAGAATTGTTATCATGTTATAAAAAAATCTATTCTTCTTCATTATCAAAAGATTAAGAATTTATTCAAAATGCATGAACCTACATATTATTATTTCTTTAAAAGTTAGGATCCTCCTAAATTCCCATTTAAAAGTGGCTTCAAACTTGTTTTATTATTTATAAGGCTCTTTCTTATGTCCAACTCATCACATTGAAAGTTAAGATGGAATGTTTCTCTTCAAAATACACTATAATTAATGGGTTTGACCAAACTACTTGAAAACTTTTCAAGAATGGTTTAGCATCATTTGTAAGATCTTCTAAATTACATAAATAGTAACTATAGGTAATTGCACCACAATAATGACTAATTTGATAATAGGAATGAAAATAGTTGATATTTCTAAAGTAATATAAAACATATATATTTATTATATTACTTGATTGAAGCATATTTTATTTCATGAAGTCAAAATTAAAAATAATTACTAAGATAAAACAAAACTTATGTTAACAAAAAAAAACTATATACACAACAAAAAATTAACATAAGTAACCCAAAAAATTTATACTCTATTGGGACTAAGATTTGTTTTAGTATTTATTACGGTTGTCTAATTTCAAAAACGAAAATTGAATTCATTTTTAAAAAGTCCCAAAAATATATGTCTGATGAGTGGGTAAACTCTGAAATAAATTAAATTCTCATAGAGTCGAATGATTCTCGCCATTACACTTTGAACAAAGAAGCAACAACCATTCACCCAGTTTTTGTGTCTGAGCGAAGCTAGCTGCAGGCAGAATTCTAAATTTCGTCATGGCATTTCTGTAAAAGAACCTGAAATGCATAATATTTATAATTTTCTTAATATTGAAAGCCATATTCAGCAATGGTCATCCTTTCATGTGATCACTGTCAACATCATCATCAAAATGATCACAAGTCAATACTTTCCTTTCTCTACTTGCTTTCTAGCTTAGCGATTATCCACTTCAATGCAATGTTTCAAAATAATTTGTTCCATAATTGGTTCTCGATTCACATATCTTACCCAACACATTGGCGTCCTGAAGGAATTCGGGAACAACACTAACCACTGAACTTTTCAATAGGCCGTCATCACCCAACCTTGCAATCGCTTCAACTTTACGATGGACTTTTGGATATTTAAGAGTGGAGCAAAAAGTCGTAATTCTCATAACTGCAACGATACTTCACTTGCATTATGTTTATGTGCTATAAATATTTTTAGTTTAAAGATCAACAAGTTGAACGGTTGCATAAATCAAGATTTGGTTGACAATTAATGTAGTGGGATCTAATGGTGGAAAAACTCTCAATCATCTAACAATATATCTGATGGTGAAGAGTGGTACAAAGTGACATCCGAGAAAGTTCTTCTCAAAAGAAAACGCCTTGAGATGTAATTATTAACATCATTCAAAGTTCATCTCCATATACTTATTCAAAGCATCAACTTTCTCATTCATGGTGGTAGTAGCCAAGTTGCCTTGAAGTAAGGCCGCCTTAATCAATGAATTAAACCCAGTCTCTAATGAATGACACATATCTATTGGGATCATCGAGAAGAAACACATAATTCCATGTTTATCCACTTTTAGAAATAAAATAAAGTAAAAAATAGAAATATGCATGGTTGGATTCATGATAAGTGAAGAAATATGTCAAGGAGAATATACAAGATAGGGAGAGAGAAAAACCCAACATTTCTATTTAAATATTATAAATTCAGTAATTTAAAATTAATTTAAATTTATCTCAACATCGCATCTACTAAATATATTTAGGTGTAAATCTTTTTTATAATAAAAATAAATTTAATCTTATTAATACTTTATAGATCCAAATTTAATATAAATTTAAACTGGTTTAATTATTAATCTTTAACTAAATTATAGTTAAAAAAGAAAAAAGTGTAAATTAAAAAAAACTATAAACTAAAATTTTCCTATATTTTATTTTATTTTATTTTTAATCAATTTTATTTTGACAGTGTCAATACCACTCCTCTACTACCTCTTAGTATAACTATAATTTTACCAATTTCCAACTATTTTGTTTTTTTAAACACTATGAAGTCGACCACATTGATCTCCATTGCATTAAATGGAGTCGTCTAACGAGGCGGAGGAATTGTCGGGACGACTAAAAGTGGTAGGAATCTGGGCAAAAAAAATTCAAAAAATCTTGTAGAGGCGGTGTTTGAATCGTGTTTTTGATGGTGGAAATGGATTCAGCACTATAAAAAATATCTAAGACATCTAAAATTTTAATGTTTAACAACTATAACTTGGATTTACAAAAATCCTTGCCAAATTTTCTCTAAATATGACCTGTATTTCCATAACTTTCCAAACAACTCCTCCACCTTATTAGACTATGCCGCATACTCAATCATAACAATGCGTGCCAACCAATCATATAGTTAGACAGTACCAATTTCATTTTCCACCCGGTCATGGTTAGAAAGGTGTCAATTTCACTCCATGAACTATCCGACCGACCGACCGACAAGTGATAATTTCACGTTCACAATCACCGCGGCAGTGGCACTACGGAGATATCGATGGCTTCTAGAGGATCACGACACAACATCTTTCAATACCATTTAATACAAAACGTCAATGTGTTCGAGAATCCCAACAAATCTATCAAACTTTTCACCAGTATAAATTGTTTGTACGGTGAAGAAACAACACCCATCCCGCTAAACGTCAAAACGCGTGCCATCGTGAGCATCTCCAATTCACATATACGCATAAAGTGGAGGAATGTATAGATATATATATATTAGTTTTAGGCTTAGTCTAAGTAAATTATTTTTTCACCATATTTTTTTTTATTAATTTTAATTAAAATTTCGTTGATATTTTTAAAAATTTAAGTTTAAATTGTTTAATTTATTAAATTTAAGTGTTTGTGGGTTTTTAGAGTGTTAAATCTATTTATGTATTCAAAATTATATTTTAAATAACAAAAAATCATATTTTAATTTGAAAGAATTTTTCAAAATATTGAATCTATTTATGTATTTTAAAATGTATTTTAAATAACAAAAAAATCACATTTTAATTTAAAATTATCTATTTCATTTATAAATTAAACTACACCTCAATTTTATATTATATTATATTTATATTGTATTTTTAAATATAAAAATAAATTTATGGTTTTGGAAAAATTTAAATATTTCAAACAAAAATATTTTATAATTAAAATATTTCAAAACAAAAATGGATTATAATTCAAATAGATTAGATTGTAATTTTTTTTTCCAAAAAACTATATTATGTGTATGTCTAAGTTTATATAAATGAAAGTCCAGCATTTGCTTTTTTTAATGAATAAATTTTGCTAAATTTTAATTAAAAATTATTAAAATAATATATTTAAATTGTTAATTTTTTTATTTTTTATTTTTACTTTTAAAGAAAATTGTATTTTCATTTATATTTGAAAATAAAATACGTTTTATCCATACTTAGTGCATTTATTAAAATTTTGCCTTATTCTTGTGTGGTAATGGACTTTAAAAAAATACTAATTAATATGTACTTATATTTCTATACTACAAATCAAAAGCAACCAAAATGGCTAGAAGAGAACAAAAACTTAAAAGAAAATATATATACAATGGGAAAGATCAAGTGTTGTAGAAATCACTTATTTTTCTATTCTTTTATTTCTTCTTATGGCCCTGTTTCCCTTCTTTCCTTTCTTCTTATGGACTTGTTGCCATTCCCCATGATTGGGAGTTATCTCAAGAGGTTCTTGAATCTGAGCTATACGCTTTGTGCCCATTGTTCCATCCTCCTTTTGTGTCATTGTTGTATGAAGTTCTTATTCCTAGATAATTATTTTGTCATGCTTTAATTGAGTGTAGCACTATTATTCTTTTCCTGAATACCCCTTCTTCATTGGCTTGAGTTTGGATAATTTTTCTTCTCCTTTTTCAAACATATGTAGATCTATAAATTACTATTCTTTTTACTTATAAACTTTCTTAAATTAATAAATATATACTCCAAAAAATTTAGAAATTATGAATCTATTTATATATTAAAAATAACACAAATTAACAATTTCATAAAAATGGTATCACCAAATTTTAATTAAAAAACAAACATAAAATTAGTTAGAATTCACCCTCTCATTTTAATTAACAAACTATATGATGTCAGTGATCACCACTGTTTTCAGTTCTAACTCAAATTATCATTACATTATTGGGAGGGCAATCTTTACACGTTATATTTTTTTAAGAAGAAAAATGATTTATAGTGTGGGTGGGAGTCATCGAAGTGGCTCCCACATACTAAGAAAATGTACTCTCATACCCCTTAACCCTGATAAGAATGGATGCAAGGAGTGGGTAGCATGAGGACAGTAAATAGTGGTGATGAAAGCATAAAGTTATGAAATAGGGCCCATCATCCTTAATGGAAGAGGATGACAGAATAAAAAGTACATGATATGTTGTTAACATTAGTTGACAAAACCTTTATGTTGCCTTTTAATATTCCGTGAGACTCACTCCACTCACCTCCACGTTGCTGATTGGCGTGATAGAGGTTTGACAAAAATACCTTATTAGGTCTTCTAGATACAATGGCTCTGGATATGCACGGGATCAGATGGTCACGTGGCTCTCTTATTTACTTTACAATTGACAACACCGCCACCTCTCTCGTTTGAAGGTTTTCCCATGGATAATAGGGTGCTATGGGGAGAGGGTCCTAACTTTATAGGCATGTAGTACTTGTATGGAAAAAGTGAGGTAGCCACGCATTTGCTAGTCACTTCCTAAGAAAGTGTAGTTAAAAAAAATGCGATGCTAGTTTTTGATTAAAAAAGGGTGTAATTCAAAAAATGTAATGATTAATCGTAGGTTGTTATTATTGTTTTTTATGTCTCACGGTATGTATTTTATTATTTGTCGTTTTGGTGTGAAATGAGATACTGGAAAAGACTTAAAGAAGTTTGGGAAGAACAAGTGTGTATATGTTGCACATCTGGGATAGTGGAATTGGAAAAATATTTCATTTTGGAATGTGATGCTTTTAAAGACATCAAGGACAATTATGGCAATATGTTAACATCAGTTCCTTAGCATTGTCTTTTCATTGAGGAGATCGTTAGAAGGTTGGGCCAACTCATTATCAATTTGAATAAGAAAAAGAATGAATTGCAAAAAGCAAAAAACAGAGAAGTTGGTGGTCCCATAAACTATATTTAGCCTCGTGAACTTTAAAATATCATATCATATATACCATAAAAGGATAGAAGTTGAGACACAAATTGGCTTGTGACCCATTGCGATCTATGGGACTTCACATAACCAATGATGCTTCATTTATATCTCGCATCGTCGCTTTGAAAATCCAACATTTTTTTGGTGTTAGAATTAATGGAGAATAGGATATTATTGTTACGTAGTTGAGTGTTTACTTTTCATAGTTGTTCAGTTCCTATTTTCTAGGGATATGATTTACTATCCATAACTACTTGTAACTATTTAATACTCAGATTAATGTGAAGCTATGTGTGACGTTTTGCTTGAGGTAGCTCTTGGGGATCCGCACCTGTGAGCTGCTCTGGTTCTGGTTTCATTATTTCTTATTTGTCTTCTTTGTGCAACTCTTGACATGGTATCAGAACTATAGGGCTGAGGAAGCCTGTACCTTGAGTGGAGGCAGAAGTTTAACTAGTGTGTTTGGAGGGCGATCAACGTGGTTTTTAAGTGACAGACGCGTTGATTCCAACTCTACACTTACATGATTTCTGTTGGCTAGAATAGCGCAGGTGCTCATTGGAAAATCGCGCCGACCTTGAGGTGAAAAAAAGTGCATGGTTTTTTTGTGGTGGGCTGCCATCTAAGAAGAGGATCGGTTGCTGCCTGGCTGGGTCTGGCATGGAGAGCCAAACGCTGTGGAGGAGGTCACATGGAGGATTCAGCATGCAGGAGGCCACGAGGAATATAGAGAAGACTGCGTGTTTTTTTGCGATTTGGATGGTGCCTCCAGGCTTTGAAGAGCTTACAAGGATCTTGCTACAAGAAGAGGAAAGGAGGTTGTCCCTCAAACCTCAAAATCCAGATCTTGCATTGATGACCAAGATGAAGTCGAAGGGGAAAGCAGTGGTTGATCACAGGAATGGTAGCACATCACGGAAAAGGTCACCACAAGGTATGACCTCGCATAAACATGACTCTGCTCCTAAATGTTTTTATTGTGGTAAGATAGGCCATATTGCTAAATTTTGCCATAAGAAAAAGGCAGACGGGGAGAGGCACAAGCAGAGAAGACATGCAGGTCATCTGGCTGATGCAGATCAAAACTAGGATGTCAGATTATTTATGGCTAAGACTGCACTAGCCACTGAGGAGGATGAATCAGAAATCTGGTTCGTAGATTCGAGAGCCTCCTCACATATGACAGGTAAAAAGAAATGGTTCAAAAATTTTAGAGAATCCAACAGTGGAGTGAAGGTCTACCTTGGAGATGATAGAGGGTACGAGATCAAGGGATATGGAGATGTCCCTGTCATTCTGCCTGATGGAAACATCAGGAATATATATGATGTGTGGTATGTACCTGGTATTAAGAAGAACCTGATTTCTGTATCAAAGATAACAGATCAGGATCTCAAGGTAGAATTCTTTAAATCTTATTGTATTATTAAAGACTTTTTGGATCGTATGAAGCCTATTGCTACAGGTGTTCGTATAGGAGGACTCTACAAACTGGATGTGAAGAGTACACCACAACAAGCATTGATGTCATCAAATAAGTCTGCTGAAAACTTGTGGCATCAGCGACTTGGGCACATCAATTTCAGTGATCTTCTACTATTGCAGAACAAAGGTATGGTGAATGGTCTTCCTGTTTTGAAAAACTTGCATATTGATTGTGAAGCATGTGCATTCAGAAAACAACATAGAGATGAATTTCCTGCTGTTAAAGATAGGAAACAGAGGGATACACTCGAACTTGTACACATTGATTTATGTGGGCCTATGCAGACAAGATCGTTAGGTGGGGCCTACTATTTCTTAATTTTTGTTGATGAATGTACAAGATTCACATGGGTGTATTTTCTTAGACAGAAGAGTCATGCCTTTGAGTATTTCAAGCAGTTCAGGAGCATGATTGAAAAGAAGATAGGAAAGTTCATCAAGATTCTTCAATCAGATCAAGGCGGAGAATTCAAGAAATGGGATTTTAGCAAATACTGCAAAGAGCATGGGATACAACAACAATTTACAACACCTTACACTCAGCAGAATGGAGTAGCTGAGAGGAAAAACAGAACACTGGTGGAGAGTGCTCACAGTATGCTGAAAGGTAAGAATCTAACTAATGGTTTTTGGGTAGAAGCTGTCAATACTGTAGTATATTTGAAGAATAGGAGTCCCACTAAAAGCCTTGATTATAAAACTCCTTTTGAAGCGTTGTTTGGCTTCAAGCTTGCAGTAAGTCACCTTAGAGTATTTGGTTGTAAAGCTTTTGCTCATGTTCCCAAAGAAGATAGGAAGAAGTTAGATTCAAAGGCCATTAAATGTACTTTCATTGGATACTGCAGTTAGTATAAGGCTTATAAGTTGTTTGATCCTTCTACTCACAAGGTGTTTGTTAGTAGAGACATAGTATTCCATGAACAGGTTGATGATGGAAATCCTGTCCAAGATAATGAAGAATGGCATGTACCCTTACTTTCAGATGAGGATTTTGAAACAGTGATCAATCAGCAGTAACAACAACAACAACAACAATAGCAGCAACAAAAAGATAAAGAGGAGAAAATTGAATTCAGTCCACAAAGAGGAGAATAGAGCAGAATAGAGGACACCCCACCACTCAGGAGATCTAGCAGGCAGAAACAGTTACCAGCTCGGTATAGGGATTGTGTGCTCATGACTGGTATGTTAAACATTGCAGAACCTTCTAATTTTCATGAAGCTAGTAAGAGTTGTGAATGGAAGGAAGCAATGAAGGAGGAATATGAATATATTATTAAGAATAATACTTGGGATCTAGTAAAGCTTCCTCATGGTAAACAACCCATAGGTTGCAGATGGTTATTTAAGTTGAAATTTAAAACAGATGGATCTATTGATAAGTATAAAGCAAGGTTGGTTGCAAAGAGGTATTCCCAGAAAGACGGTATTGACTTTGAGGAAACATTTGCCCTTGTAGCCAATTAAATACTATTAGATTGATTATTGCTTTAGCTACTAAGCATCATTGGAAAATACATCAATTAGATGTTAAATCTGCTTTCTTAAATGGTGATTTAAAAGAAGAAGTATACTTAATGCGGCTTGAGGGGTTTATTAAGAAGGGAGAAGAGCATTTAGTCTGTAGATTAAAGAAATATTTATATGGTTTAAAACAGGCTTCTAGATCCTAGTACGACAAAACTGATTCATTTTTCCTCATGCATGGTTATAAACAAAGAAAAAATGATCCTAATTTGTATACTGTGTTTAATGATGAGGGGCAGATAGTGTTGATTCTTTTTATAGGTAGATGATCTGATCATGACACGAAGTGTAGACAACCTCATTGAAGAAATCAAGTAGTAGTTATCACATAAATTTGAGATGAAGAACCTTGGAGAATTGCATTACTATTTGGGTCTAGAAGTTTGGAGAGATTCAGGCCAAACTTTCTTGTCCCAAGGTAAGTATGCTAATAGTTTGTTGGCTAAATTTAAAATGGAGTAGTGTAAGGTTGCATTTGTACCTTTACAGCAGAATAGAAAACTTTAGGGGAATGATGGTTTGAAAAAGGCAGATGCAACATTGTACAAACAATTGGTTGGTAGTCTTATCTAGTTGACTACAACGAGGCTTGATCTAGCTTATGCAGTTAGTGTTTTGAGCCAGTTCATGACTCAACCTCATGAGAATCATTGGCTTGCAGCGAAAGGAGTACTGAGGTATCTGCAAGGAACTTCAGACTTTAGTATTTTGTATTCTGATTCATTTGATGTTAGCTTGACAGGTTATACAGACTCTGATTGGGTGGGAAATTTAGATGATAGAAGATCAATTACAGGTTACACCTTTAGCATTGGATCCATGGTCATCTCTTGGTGCAACAAGAAGCAACATATTGTAGCCTTGTCCTCAACAGAAGCAGAATATCAAGTTATGTGTGCAACAACATGTGAGGTAGTTTGGCTATGGGGACTTCTCCAAGATGCAGGAGAACAAACATAAGCTACAGTTATCAATTGTGATAATCAAAGTTCCATCAAACTGGCTTACAATCCCATGTTTTATAAAAACACTAAGCACATAGACACTCAATTTCATTTTGTTAGGGAAAAGGTGCAATCCAAAGAAATATTTGTTGAATATTGTAATTCTTGTGATAATATGGCTTATATATTTACTAAGCCTTTAGGAAGGCTGAAGTTTGAGTTGTTTAGGGACATATTAGGTGTTTTTAATAACCCTTTCTCCATTAAGGGGGAGTGTTATAATTAATGGAGAATAGGATATTATTGTTACATAGTTGAGTGTTTACTTTTCATAGTTGTTCAGTTCCTATTTTCTAGGGATATGATTTATTGTCCCTAACTACTTGTAACTATTTAATACTCAGATTAATGTGAAGCTATGTGTGGAGTTTTTCTTGAGGTAGCTCCTAGTGATATGCATCTGTGAGCTCCTCTTGTTCTGGTTTCATTATTTCTTATTTTTCTTCCCTGTGCAGCTCTTGACATTTTGGGGCTCACACTGAAACCTATCACATATTTGGTAACTACATTGTGGCTTCACTCAAGATGAGCAAAATCTACGACTGCTGCTAGTGTACTCAAATATACATCATATAAGCTACCCATAGTCTTTCATTACCTTTGCCCTCCTGGGACATTCATACCATGGCATCCATCATTCTCAAGCATATAGGGATATATAATCTACAATCATTGATATACTCCATACCATGGAATCCATCTTCAACAAGAATGCACAGCCACTTGGGAACCAATATCATATGAGGCCATGACATATTGTATCATGTCAATATTAGCCAAAGTCCTCAACTAATAAGAAAAGCATACTCATTTCTATATTATATTTGCATTGTGCAAAAAGGTATGAAATTGGATTCAATCATATTTTCATTATATGCTCAACAATAAACATGATTAGTGGCACCACATGGCACGACCTCAATCTGGCATGAGTAATAAATGTCAGTTTGAGTCGATATGCAAGTCAAAAATCCCTCCTTATGTTCATTTAATGAAATAACTACTAGATGATGTGTGGCTCACATGCACCATTTACATGTTTAACAACTAAATTTTTTTAGGACACATAGCATTTACTAGTTCTTTTTAACTCAACAAGCTTGAGACTATGGCCTCACAATGGAAATGGATAATGATACACTCCTCAAAACCAAAGGAAATAATCTCCACTTATTTCTTTGAATGTACTCGAGAAATGGCCATGCAAGAGAACCCTAACAAACAGAGGTACATTTACAGAATAGGCAATAATCTCCACAAAGTTCTTTGCATGTATTCAAGAAATGGCCATGCAAGAGAACCCTAACAAATAGAGGTACATTTATAGAATATTGTAGCTTATATTTGAGGTCACCATTGAAAATTTTAGTGGGCCCTCTCATAATCACAAATCTAGGTTGTGCAGTCGGTACAAACACCATATCAAACATTGCTTTTATCGTTAAAACACTCACAAATATAAGGGATTGGCCAACATTCTAATGTGCAAACCCAATGATAGAGTTCTAGGCATATTTTTCTTATCTACCTTCCAATGACTTCAATGGGTATTTTAATCTGTTGGGTCAACCTGGGCATTCTCCATATTTTGTTTCTGGGGTCCCTGGATACTTCTATAATGTTTTATTTTTGGGATCAACTATTAAAAAGATTAGATTTTTCCAGAAGACCTTTTCAAAATCACAAATATGGGTTGTGCAACTAGTACAAACATCATATCAAACATTTTTTTTGTCAAAACACTCACAAATATTTATGGAAAGGTCATCATTCTAATGGCAAGGGCCCAATGTGGGAGTTCTATGATTATTTCTCTTATCTACCTTCCAATGAATTTAACGAGCTCTTCAATTTATTGGATCAACCTAGGCATTCTCTAATCTTGGTTGTATAAGAAATGAAATGAATGGAAGGAAAGGAAATTAAATGCATGCAAAGAAATATAATAGAGAGCAAAACAATATAGTGAAAACCCAACTTCTATTAATAAATAGAATAACAAAATATTGTAGAACACAAACTAGCTAGAATGGTGGTAACTATCTCTGAAGAGAGAGAGAGATGGAAGCCACATGCATTCACAAAAAAATTACAAGAAGTGGAGAAAATGACCTTTTAACATAAATAACGAAACTTAGAGGTCTAGAACACTAAAACTAGAAGTTGAACTTCCAAAAGGTTTCCAGGCACTGAGGTGGTTAGTTGGTACATCAACTTCCCAGGCCCGACACGACTTTTTCATACAATCTTAATTTAGGACACATAATTACTCGTTGTAAATAACTACACAAGGAATAGAAATTTGACTACAATTAAGGCATTTTGTGGAAACTCCTAGCTTATTAAATTACTAAAAGACATATGATTTAGGGCCTCAAAATGGCCCTAGAAGTTTGACACCTAAAAAAAAATTAAAAAACTACTAAGAAGATAGAGAATTGTTGAGTCAATGGAAGAGGTGGGTGGCCATCCATATTCACCTAGATCAATAATCCTCCCTTAAGAAACAAGGGTCTCCATTACGTCAAGTTCCCTCATTAGATGGGGAAACTTGTGCTAAATTTGGTTCCTGGTGAACCACTTTCCTTGGTGAAGAAGATGCCCTACTTAGACAACCTGAAAAAAATGTATGTGCTACTGGTGGATATCCTTTGTCTTGGCATCCATGATATGATACACTATATCTTATTAAATGTAGTCAGGATTGAGTTATGTGGTGGTCAATGCTCAACTACCTCTGAAAAAGGTGGAAAATATGATCGAAGTAGCTCCACATTATATACTAAGTGCAAGCCAAGTTAAAGGAGAATATTTAATTCAAAATAATTTTCACCCACAACTTTTGTGATTATGTAAGGTCCATATTAGAGGTGGTTTGAGCATACTGTGGGGAGTTGTGAGATGCTCTTTTGTAAATGAAACAACACCTTATCCCCACCCTAAAACTTGTGTGGAACCCTGTGTTGGTCATGTCATTGCTTGTACTTGGCATTGGATTTTTGTAGGATTATCATAAAATTGTGGTTGATGGTATTGGATCTATTCAACAAATTTGGTTGCTCTATCTACAATGACTGTGGATGGGAACACTCTATCAATAATGACACAACAGGCATAACTATATCAATTAGGGCCAATGGTTGGAACCACAAGCATAGCTAAAAAGGCTTGTGGCCAATAGAGCTATGGAGGGCTCTATTATAGCTATGTTGAACATATTAAAGGCTTTCATCCCATGTGCGCAGGTGCTTAGATTTGTACATGTGTAGGATATCCACAATCATCTTGTTGACCACTTCTATTTATCCATCTATTTAAGGATGAAAGGAGGTTGATTTGATCAACTTGGGATCCATCAAAGACCATAGGTAGAACCATAAGGTACTGAGGAACATGTTGTCCCTATCTAAAATAATGGCTTGAGCTAGCCCAAAATGAACCCAAACACACTCAAAGAAGAGTTTAGCAGTGGCTTCAATTATGACATTCTTCCTGCATGGTGCCAAAATGGCCATCTTAAAGAACTATTTGACAACCACAAAAACACAATTATTTCATATGACAGGGTAGGGTTTAATGTTATGTGAACCAATTTTTAAAGTGTGGTTTTCATGTTTTAACTCTATATTTTTTTGTATCTAGGTCACAACCTCTAGATCTACAAATTTGGATAATCATGCTATAGATTTCTATCAATTTTATAATCCATAGGGGAATGGCCAAGTTGAGATCATCAACAAAATTCTTATGAACACGATCCTATAAATAATCAATAAATACAAATGTAGCTAGCATCTTATGTTATTATTTTCTTTAAGAAATTATATGACATCAATTAAGATTGCCACTAGGTTTACACATTTTCGTCTTGTACATAGTCCATAGGAAGATTTAACTATAAGTGTGAAATCCAAGGAAAATGTTAAGGGTTAAATTTTATATATGGGCTAATTTTCTGTGATTTTTTCAAAAAAGAGATTCATTGCTTTCCATTTTTTCTAAAACTATTCACCTAAATTGTATAAGACACAAACATTTGACCTTAAAAATCACAAAAAAATTTATACACTATATAAAATTATTAGAAATTTTAATATTTTTACAAAACAAATTGCTAAATATTTTATAATGGGCATATTAGCGACCAATAATATTCACCAAGGTTTCTACACTTTAAGATAAGTTTCCATTCTTAAACTTTTTCCTTTTTAAAATCCCCTCCTGTCATCATACCACTACACTTTTACTAGACGCCTCTATATTAAAATAATGACTAATCATATTAAAACATATGAAAAATAAAAATCACACTATAGCACAATAAGGCCATAAAAAATGTTCTAGATATCATTGAGCCGAGAGGCTCATTCTACAACTTAGTATGATGTGTAATGTTTTCCATCCGTCATCAAAATTGAATTGAAATGTGTAACATTTTCCGTCCATCATCAAAATTGAATTGAAATGTGTAACAATTTCTGTCCATCATCAAAATTGAATTGAAATTTTTTTCATGTCCAGCAAAATAAAAATGATGAAAAATTTATTAAAAAAATAACTATACAAAACATTTAAATAATGTCGGCTCATAAAAAATTTACACGTGAAACAATTAGATCCCTCTTGAATCATATTAAATATGTATTTAAGATGGATCTATAATAGTTATAATCATCATGTTCACCCTCACTCATTTCATAAAATTGCTCTCGTCCTAATAAAGAATCAAGATGATAACACTCGATCGAGGAAAATTTTAAATACTTATGGTAAGGTCCTTACCTAATCAAATGGTATTAAGGAAATGGTGAATTTTTTTTTTCCAATTATAATGGTTTTCAAGAACCCACGCTATGGATTATACTTGGACATTATGTACCCTTAACCATTTTCTATAATCATGTATATAATTTCCCTTGCATTCTTTACCAAATTATTTCATTTTTTCTTCGGAACCTTATGTTTACTTTCATGGTCTTTTTAAATGGACCATGAACCTTCACGTTCAATCATTTTTGTCAATGGTGCATGTCTTATACTTAAAATCTCACCTTGATAGCTTAGGCTATTTAATCCCATTCGTATTCAGTCCTCTATCTCAATGATGCCAATGGTAATTAATAAGGAAAAACAAAATGTCATGATTGACGTAATTATTGATGCTCTCCATTTCCACATTCATCACCTTTGTGTTCATTTTGATTCTTAGTTATTCCTTACACAAGTAAATAACTATTATAGGTTCATGATCCTTGACTATTTAGAAATTATATGCAAAATCGATAATTAGTTGGATAATTTGAATACATTACATTCATTCATGTTCCCAAAAGTATTATTAGCTTTGTACCATACTCTAAGTCAAATTGTAGATTAGCATTGAATTTATTTATCATAGAATGAAAGAAACCATACTTATATACGAGTATGATAACCATCATAAGCATCACCACATGCAAATACAAAAGAAAACTATGATTGCATTCATACACTTAAGGCTCATCAACCGAAACCATAAGGTTGTGTGTATATGTGTATCATAAAAAAAACTAGTGTTTACATGAAAGTCCATGCTTTATATAAAAAAGATGTGATACATCCCCAATGCTATAAAGCATAACATGGAGATATTTCAACTAGCTCCCCATTCTACATCATTATTATTTTCAAGATAATCCTAAAATGGAGGATCTAAGGATAATATGGTTAGGGCTCTTCTAGCTTTTTTCACTTAGACCTACCATCACTACCCTCCACATGATTGATCCGTGATTATGTAGGAACACAACAAAATATAGATATAAACATAAATACAGAAATGCAGCAGAAATAAAAATTCATTTCATTGATGTCAAAGAACTGAAATATGCTTACATAGAGAATGGAAATAAACTAGCTCAAGCGATGGTAGCTTATCTCTGAGAAGAGATCTGGTGGCTACATGCCTCTGAAATGCATTACAATGAGGCTTAGGGACATTTTTATTATTGAACAACAAGGGAAAACCCTAAACAACCAAAACCACAACCCCAAGAGATAAAACGCCAAGCGTTTGTGGGCCCTATTGGGGTTAGTTGGGCAACCAAATTCTTAGGTCATAACTTAGTCATATGATTTCTGTTTGGCGCGTACGATACCTTGTTGGAAAGATCTCTCCAAGTAATACAAGATTTTTCGCAAGCCCAAGGTATAATCTTATTACAAACCTAAAAAAATGTCGTTTAGGGGGTCAAAATAGCTCTGGAATTTCAAGACCCAAAAAACTGCTAAAAACAGTAAATGATGATATAATAAAGGAAATAGACGAAAACGATTGGAGGTCTAGGTGGAATAGGAGGGTGGACACCAATATCAAACTAGATCAATCCTCCTCCCTTAGGAAGAAATGGTTCATTGCGTGCAAAGCCTCCATGAAGTGAGAAAATTTTTGTTGAACCTGGTCCATGGTGAACCAGTTGCCTTGGTGAAGGAGTTGGCCTGCTTTAACAACTTGATATAGCTAGATCCTCTGTTGGCGAGTTTTTTTAATATGTGTGTCCATGATCCTGTAAGCTATGGCCTGCTCACTGTAGTTTGGTTTGATGTTTATTGTTGTCATCTGCTCCGCGACGTCAAATGTATCCAACAATGGAGGAAAGTATGGTCGCAACTGGTCCACATTGAATACTAGGTGGAAACCAAGGAACGGTGGAATGTTGAGCTTGAAGGCATTGTCCCCTACAACCTTGGTGATGGTGTACAAGGCACTCCTTTTGCAACTGTAACCAAACTTTGTCGCCTACCTGGAACTGATGTGACACTCGATGTTGATGATGACACTACTTGTACTTAGAATTGGCTTTGTCCAATATGCCATGGACCTAATGGAGGATGTGTTGAATGCGCTCAATGAAGTTGTTAGTCTGGTCATCTTTAGACTAGACATGAGCCAAATTTACTTGAGTAGCTACAAATGGTATGGTCGCATTAATGGGACATAGTGGCTAGAATCCCAACCCCACCTAAAAAGGACTGTGGCCAGTGGAGCTATGGAGAGCCCTGTTGTAGCTGTGTTAGACATAAGGGAGACTTTCATCCCATGTGCATGGATTCTTTGAGTTGTACATGTGCAAAATGTCCATGATCATCCTATTGACGACCTTTGTTAGGCCATTAGTTTGGGGGTGGAAGGTTGTGGACTTAGTGAGCTTGGTATCGAGCATCAACTAGAGGCTTGACCAAAATGTACTCAGGAATATGCTATACTGATCTGATGTTATATACCTAGGAATATGCTTTACTTTATGTACATGTGATTGCTAATCGGTGGAATATAATAAGAAAAAGAAGTAAACTGTTATAAGCATAGAACATACCATAATTTAACAGAAGTTCAACATGCATGGCTGCAAGCCTGTTGATACTCCTCTTCCTGGAGGTTGGAGGAAGGAGGATGCTACTTCAGTAGAGGTAGTGGATGCCACTGTCTATCGATAGTTGGTGGGGTCGCTTATGTATCTAGTTAATACACGACCTGATATATGCTATGTTGTTAACCAACTTTCACAAGCTATGGTTAAGCCAACCAAGCTCTTCTGGAAGGCAGGCAAGCATGTATTATGTTATCTCAGAGGCACATCGGGATATGGATTATGGTACAGACAAGAGGATGAGGTGAAGCTATGTGGCTTCACGGATGCAGATTGGGCAAGGAGCCCAATGGATAGAAAGAGCACATTTGGAGGGATCTTCAGTATTGGGTCGACAGCAGTTTCTTGGTACAGCAGGAAGCAGAGATCTGTGGCACTCAATTCAGCAGAGGCCGAGTATATGGCAGCAAGTTTGGCGGCATGCGAGGCTATATGGATGAGGAAGATCCTGGTCGGTTTGTTCGGGTCACACTTGGAGCCTACTGTGATTTATTGTGATAAACAGAGTTGCATTAAACTCTCGGCTAATCCAGTATTTCATGATAGATACAAGCACATCGACATTAGGTACCATCATATCAGAGATTGTGTGCAGTGGAAAATCATGTTACTTTCATACATTCCCACGGAGGATCAGGATGCTAATATATTGACGAAGGCGCTCACCAGGAGAAAATTCGAATACCATAGAGGCAGGATAGGGGTTGCAGATAATCCATATCTTGTTGAGAGGGAGTGTTGAAAATGCAACAAGATGATCGAGCTTAGTGAAAAGAAGTCGCCTTCACTAAGTGGGCCCGCAGGCTATTTTTGGCGCAAAGTCTATTTTTAGACACATGGATCATGGTCTATGAGTTGTAGGATGCTATTTATGGATGATTGGTCATGTTGGTAAAAATAGATGGACCTCTTTTTTTAGACATATGGGCGGAGTCTATTTTTAGACTGTCAGTCAAAAAATAGAACAGTCGAATATTATTAGCTCTTAATAATATTTGGACTATAAACATTATCTTATCCTCTTGCAGCACTTTAGTTCGAGCTACGGATGTGGCACATGCAATTTCCAGAAAGAAATACGCTTTTCCTATGGGTTAGTTGAGCTATTGCATGATGGACTTCAGTTAGAACTCAAGTGATTGAGTTTGGTGGAGTTAATTGAGGATTTGATGGAGTTGTGTTCAGTTTGACTTAGTTGAACTAGTTGTATTTAGTCTAACTGCCAAATACACTAGTGATGAGTGATGTGAATTAATTATTAATTAATTCACTAATTATTAACTCATAAATCAACTAAAGAATACATCAGTTAACTCAGTGCATGGATAGTTCAGTGGAGACAAGTGTTAGAGGTGGGTGAAAGGGTGAGACTACTATTAGTTGTGACTATAGCTGTGCATGAAATTTGTACAATCATTGATTGAGATTGCCAATGAGGATTGCACAGTACAAGCTAAGGGAATTCAAACTTGGATCTGATCTATTCTCAACTTGGATTGCGCAGTAGAGGCAGGCAAACAATGGAGGAGATTTGAACCCGTGACTTGTTCAGATCTGAGCTAGTTTTGTGTGTAGCATGTGGAGATAGTACTAAGTACTTGTGAGGAGTATTGTAGTATGTATTGTTACATGTTCTCTATCATTATAATATACAGATAGTTAGGGGTTTTCATCTGTATGCTTTCCCCATTACATATTGTGTTGATATGTGTGATTGATGTTTCAATGTGCGCATGCGATTGTTTTCTAATTCCGCAAGTTGATGATCAATGGTAGAGGAGGTTATGTATTATGCATGCATTCCGAAAATAGTGTATAATTAGGATAATATCTGTGAATAAGTGTTATATTATTCAAAATTTCTACATGGTATCAGAGCAAAGTTGATCATCAGATCTATTATTCAAAAAGTGATTACATTTTATTTCTTCAGGCAGAGTCTATAATCGGGCCAGATAGCCTCTGGATTCATCCTTATTTTGGAAGGTGAGATATCCGGTAAATTCCCATACAGTCAATCTCTGTACGAGAAATACCTTGTTCTCACGAATTTTATATTAGAAGCGGTTGAGTTTTGAGCTGGTGGAATTCGAATTTGTAGTAGTGTTTTCTTGGTGTCGAAGTTGAAATGTCTTTCAACGGATTGCAATTGGAGTATGCCCTTGAAGGCAGCTCGAATTATATTGCATGGAAAGATAGGATGGAGGCGGTGTTAGATGACAATGGGTTGAAGGAGTTCATAGAGGCTGAGGTCCCAAAGCTTATTGATGCTGCTCAAGTTGAGGCTTGGCAAAAGAAGACAGCAAAGTGTCGAAGGATTCTGTTGGAGGGCGTGAAGGATTACATTGTATCCAGCCTGCATGGAAAGGCTTCTCCATACTTGATGTGGAAAGCGTTGACAGATTTATTCCAAAGTAAGAGCGACCAGAGGAAATTGGCGCTCAAGGATAAACTCAGAAACATTAAGTGTGAAAAAGGAGACAGTATGCTCAAGTATCTCATGAAGTTCACCCAATGCCGGGATGAGTTGGGAAGTGTGGAGGTGACTGTCAATGATGAGGACTTGGTGAGCTTGGCTCTCCTTGGTCTTCCAAAGAGTTGGCATTCCTATCAGGACTCTGTCAATGGTCGGGAGAAATTGCCAGGATGGGAGAGACTTTGGTCTGATCTTGTGCAAGAGGAGATCAGGCAGCATACTAGGGATAGATCTTCATCACAGGCATCTGATGAAGAAAATTGCACTTTGGCTGTCAAAGCAAAGAATGGGAAAAACAAGAAAGCTTCTCATTCCTGTGGAAAAGGCAAGAAGCAGGACATGTCCAAGGTGAAGTGCTTTCACTGTCACCAGCACGGACATTATGCCACAAATTGTCTGCAGAAGAAGAAAAATAAGCAAGCTGCTGGATCTGCAGCGGGAGAGGCCTTAGCCTCGCAGTTTGAGCTGGATTTTTCGCTAATCGCATGCTTGGTATCAAGTGTGATGGGATTGGTATGGTTTTTGGACAGTGGTGCATCTTTTCACATGATAGGAGATCGAGATTTGTTTTCTGATATGGATGAGAAATATCTTGGAGTGCACATCGAGATGGGCGATGATGGTAGATACAGTGCGACTGGTATCGGTACCATTTCCTTTGAGAGGGAGTCTGGTAAACCCTTCATATTGAAGGAAGTGATGCATGTTCTAGGATTGAAGAAGAATCTTATCTCTGTGGCGATGTTAGAAGACAAGGGATATGATGTTGTCTTCAGCGAGGGAAAGGCTTTCCTGCGTAATAAGACAACTGGAGAAACCCGGAAGATAGGGGTTCGAGTCAAGAACCTTTATCAATTGCATGTAGATGGCTACGCAGCAATGGCATGCAAGGTAGAAGGATTGGTGAGCCGGGATGATGGCGAGTTTTGGCACTGGAGATTGGGCCACCTTCACCATGGAGTCTTGAAGACACTGTAGCAGATTTCTACTAGGCTTCCTAAAGGCACTCTTGCAAGGGGTGTACTTTGGGAAAATTTATGAAAGCCACCTTTCAAGAGAAGGATAGTTGCGCCACGATGATCCTTGAGAGAATTCACACAGACGTGTGTGGACCTTTCTCAGTAGCTTCGACAGCAAAGCACAAGTACTATGTGATCTTTGTTGATGATTTTTCTCGTAAGTGCTGGATCTTCTTCATGCAGAAGAAGAGCAAGACATACTCAAAGTTCTGTGAGTTCAAAGCACTGGTCGAGAAGGAATTGGGGAAGAAGGTGAAGGCTCTTAGGAGCGACAATGGTGGTGAATTCATCTCTGGCGAGTTCAAGGACTTTTGCAGCGCAGAAGGGATTCAAAGAGAGCTCATAGCTCCCCATAACCCACAGCAGAACGGGGTTGCTGAGCGGAAGAACAGAACGATCGTGGGTGTTGCACAGGCGATGTTGCATGATCAGGGCCTACCCCTTCACTTGTGGGCGGAGGCATGCAATACTGCAGTATATGTGCAGAACCGTTGTCCTCACAAGATACTTGGCATGAGTACACCCAAGGAGGCTTATTTTGGTAAGAGGCTTGATATTTCCCATTTGAGGATTTTTGGTTCTCCTGTTTACATGCATGTGACGAAGGATGCTAGGAAGAAGCTGGAGCCAACCGCAGAGGTTGGGATATTTGTGGGGTACACTGATACGCCCCACAACTATTGTGTGTATTTTCCAGACAGTCGCAAGACTGTTGTGTGACGGGATATCAAATTTCAAGAGGAGAAAGCCATGAAGTGTTCGCTTGAGAGGGAGCTACACTTGCATGCAGATGAGGAGCTATTAGTTCCTAAGGATGAGCTTCAGGATGTGGATCAGCCACAAGATGAAGTTCATGGAGTGGAAGAGACCACTCATGCAGCGCCAACCATCAGAGGGCGAAAGCACACTATAGAAGCTGAGCGACTGGCTCAAGATGTAGAGAATGTTGTAGGACCACCTACAGCACAGTGCAGATAGAGACAGTCACCTGATCGGTACACTAGATACATGGCTATTGTGAGAAAATGTGTCGTGACTGAGCCATCCTCTTTCGAGGAAGCTGTGGAGGATCTCGCATGGGTAGATGCCATGGTGGAAGAGTATGATTCGATTGTCAGAAACAGTGCATGGGAGATTGTCCCAAGACCGGAAGGGAAATCAGTGGTGGGTTCAAGATGGATCTACAAAGTGAAGCAGGTAGCTGACGGGAGTGTGGAGAAGTACAAGGCAAAATTTGTTGCCCGAGGCTTCTCACATATAGAGGGGATCGATTATGAGGAGACCTTTTCACCTGTCGCAAGGTATTCTTCCATACGGACGATTCTTGCTCTCTCAGCGCAAATGGGGTGGTATATCCATCAAATGGATGTGAAGACTGTGTTCCTCAAGGGAGTCATTGAGGAGGAGGTGTACATAGAGCAGCCCGAAGGTTTCGAGATCTTCAGCAGCGAGTCGCATGTGTGCAGGCTCAAGAGAGCGTTGTATGGGTTGAAACAAGCACCTCGTGCTTGGTACACACGAATAGATAATTATTTCACCGGACTTGGATTCTCCAAGAGTGAGGCGGATCCTAATCTATACCAGATTGTGGTGGAGGGTAAGTTGCTGATCATGGTACTTTATGTAGATGATTTGATTTTGACAGGAGATGAGCTGTTGATACTTTCATGCAAGGAGGATCTTGCTAGAGAGTTTGAGATGGAGGACTTGGGCCTCCTTCATTATTTCCTGGGATTGGAAATTTGGCAGCGCAGTGATGGACTATTTGTTTCTTAGGGTAAGTATGCCCGGGAGATACTGGAGAAGTTCAACATGCATGGTTGCGAGCCTGTTGATACTCCTCTTCCTGGAGGTTGGAGGAAGGAGGATGCAACTTCAACGGAGGTAGTGGATGCCACTGTTTATCGACAGTTGGTGGGGTCGCTTATGTATCTGGCCAATACATGACCCGATATATGCTATGCTGTTAACCAGCTTTCACAAGCTATGGTTAAGCCAACCAAGCTCTTCTGGAAGGCAGGAAAGCATGTATTGCGTTATCTCATAGGCACATTGGGATATGGATTGTGGTACAGACAGGAGGATGAGGTGAAGCTATGTGGCTTCACGGATGCAGATTGGGCAGGGAGCCCAACGGACAGAAAGAGCACATCTGGAGGGATCTTTAGTATCGGGTCGACAACAGTTTCTTGGTACAGCAGGAAGCAGATATCCATGGCACTCATTTCAGCAGAGGTCGAGTATATGGCAGCAAGTTTGGCTACATGCGAGGCTATATGGATGAGGAAGATCCTGGTTGGGCTGTTCGGGTCACACTTGGAGCCTACTGTGATTTATTGTGATAACCAGAGTTTCATTAAACTCTCGGCTAATCCAATATTTCATGATAGATCCAAGCACATCGACATCAGGTACCATCATATCAGAGATTGTGTGCAGCAGAGAATCATGTTACTTTCATACATTCCCACAGAGGATCAGGATGTTGATATCTTGATGAAGGCGCTCACCAAGAGCAAATTCGAATACCACAGAGGCAGGATAGGGGTTGTAGATAATCCATATTCTTTTGAGAGGGAGTGTTGAAAATGCAACAAGATGATGGAGCTTAGTGAAAAGAAGTCGCCTTCACTAAGTGGGCTCGTAGGCTATTTTTGGCGCAAAGTCTATTTTTAGACTATGTCTATTTTTAGACATATGGATCATGGTCTATGAGTTGCAGGATGCTATTTATGGATGATTCTTCATGTTGGTAAAAATAGATGGACCTCTATTTTTAGACATATGGGCGGAGTCTATTTTTAGACTGCCAGTCAAAAATAGAACAGTAGAATATTATTAGCTCTCAATAATATTTGGACTATAAACATTATCTTATCCTCTTGCAGCACTTCAGTTCAAGCTACGGATGTGGCACATGCAACTGTCAGAAGGAAATACGCTTTTCCTATGGGTTAGTTGAGCTATTGCATGATGGACTTCAATTAGAACTCAAGTGATTGAGTTTGGTGGAGTTGATTGAGGAGTTGATGGAATTGTGTTCAGTTTGACTTAGTTGAACTAGTTGTATTTAGTCTAACTGCCAAATACACTAGTGATGAGTGATGTGAATTAATTATTAATTAATTCACTAATTATTAACTCATAAATCAACTAAATAATACATCAGTTAACTCAGTGCATGGACAGTTCAGTGGAGACAAGTGTTAGAGGTGGGTGAAAGAGTGAGACTACTATCAGTTGTGACTGTAACTGTGCATGAGATTTGCACAATCATTAATTGAGATTGCCAATGAGGATTGCACAGTACAAGCTAAGGGAATTCGAACTTGGATCTGATCTATTCTCAACTTGGATTGTGCAGTAGAGGCAGGCAAACAGTGGAGGAGATTTGAACCCGTGACTTGTTCAGATCTGAGCTAGTTTTGTGAGTAGCATGTGGAGATAGTACTGAGTACTTGTGAGGAGTATTGTACTATGTATTGTTACATGTTCTCTATCATTATAATATACATATAGTTGGGGGTTTTCAGCTGTATGCTTTCCCCATTACATATTTTGTTGATATGTGTGATTGATGTTTCAATGTGTGCATGCGATTGTTTTCTAATTCTGCAAGTTGATGATCAATGGTAGAGGAGGTTATGTATTATGCATGCATTCTGCAAATAGTGTATAATCAGGATAATCTCTGTGAATAAGTGTTATATTATTCAAAATTTCTACATTACTATGGTAAATAGCTCAAAATTTACATTTTACTAAAGATAAATTTACAAAATTTCTAACATGTCTTCCCACCATTTTTGCTCTAGCAATTTGTGCTTCTGAAGTTTCCTCAGGGTCTCATCAGTTTCTATATATCTGAAAAAGGTAGGTTGGATTGTGAACAAATGCTTTATCTCATGCTAAACATAGAATAAGTTCTCTAAGCTGTCATAGAGAACTCGGCCTGTGGGGAGTGTTTTTATTCCTGATGCACTTGTTGATGAACTAGCTTGATTGCCAGCATACTTATTCAATTTATCTACATAATCTATATGCTTCATTAATCTGTCATTAATCACCAAAGGACTAGGTAGCCCTTTATTCTGCAAAAAAGTGAACTTCTCCATAAAAGAATTAATTTCTACTTGCATATCCTAACATCTTCTCTCTAAATTCTGCATTAAAGTTCTCTTGGTTAGCACCCTTTTGATTTCCAAAATAGTTTCTGTCTTGTCTGAGATGCCAAGTTCTTCCAGTTGTTCGTTATTTCTTTTATTCAAAAAGTGTATAAGCTGGTTGGCTTCATCTGGCATTTGTCCTAACAAAGCTCTTGTCTTTTGAATTTCTCCCTGTGCTGCTTTCACTAGATCAATTTGTTCAAAGATCACTTGGATGGATGGCCAAACATCATTTATAGATTGAGTGATGTTGGCCCAAAGGATTTTCTTGATCTCTGCCAGAGGCTTGTCAAAAGTGAGATCTTTTTCTAATGTTTTTACTTTATTTTCTAATGCTTTGATATCCCTTATTTTTTCCACAACGTTTATCTTTGAGATATTATAATCTGTTTCCATCTTAACCAATTTTTCTTTTACCTGTTTTAATTCTGAAACTTGTAGTCTCATGTCTTCCATTACCTTTATCATCTCTTCTGTGCTCAAATTGGTGTTGCTGCTGTTGGGCGATTTAGTTGTCTGCTAAATCCCTGTCATTTAATTTATCAATCCGGGGTATCGCAAACTTAGAAGCAAACCAAAATATATGGAACCTTAGATGAAACGGGTGTAGGAAGTTTGTTTAGAATGGAAATGCATATTACAAATCTAAACTATCAAATCTATTTTATGAAAGCATAAAAATGTTTGATCAACGGAATTATTTTACTTTAGAAGATAGAGAAGAGTCTCTTGTTCAAGAGTCTTGATTGTCCTTCTACAATCTTCCTATAATAACATTACCAAACACCTAAGAAAGCAAGAAAGAAAGCATGTAAATGCAAGCAAGTAAATTATTGTTTTCACTTCAATTCTTAGCTTATGGAGAAGAGTCTCCTAACTTAGGAGGACTTGATTTCCCTTCTCACATAAAAACTATATATTGAAAGGGAATCAATATTCACATAAATGTAATCTAGGAAAGCATATGAGAAAGTAAATCTTATTTCAATTTAATCTAGCTCATGGAGAAGAGACTCCTAACTTAGGAGTTCCTGGTTGTCCTTCTCACATCAAAACTAGCTACTGAAAGGAGATCAACCTTCACACAACAAAACATGGCCACAACATGAATTCATACTAAAATTATCTACAAGTATTTACAAGAAAGAAATAAGATGAACATCATAATTAAAATTAGTATATTCACAACATTACAACAAAGTGCACTTATCTCAGTATGGGGATCCTTCCATTCCTCAATGAGCACACATGAACAACTATCACACCTTAAGAATCAAACAACACTCATAACTCATGATTTGGAGAAAATTATATTATTCATGTTGAATGAACAATCATAAATTTGGTGCTAATGAATAACTGATAATTGTTTTCTCTCCCTCCTCATAACATGATTTGGAGGATGCTCTTCTTATTTATACATGAAATAGGGATATCTACTCAATAAATGTAGATCCCTTAAATATCTACTAGACCCATACTTGTCTCAACTTATCCCTAAATACTAGATACAAATCCCATGACACATCAAAATCTCCATGATCTTTCTCCTTGGAATATGGTCCACCTCTTGAGTTGAAATTCGAATTTGATCTTGGGAGGCCACATAAGGGTGCCTTGGAAACTTCCAAATGATCTACACATGTTATCAAACTCAAGCCACTTTTAGGTATAAGCAAATACATGTTATTTCTCTAACTTTTAATCATAAATTCACTCTAAATACATGAAATTAATAACTTTGGAAAATGAAAATATAAACTCATATGGTAATGGAAATATAGGGTTATGTAATGATAATATGATGAAATGAGGTGACAAAATTAGGATAAAGGTGAAAATGGAGTGAAAATTGAGGTTAATTTGGCGGACCAACATACCCCCCAACTTAAGTTATTGCATGTCCTCATGCAATCTATTACATTGATCACGATTTGATCTTTTGAATTGTCTTGCTTTTACATGAACTTTGGCTGATATCGATTTTTTAACTTCACATAATTTTGTTTTTGACAACTTTGTTCCTTTTTGCAAAGTCTTCTCTCTTAAAAACATTTGATTGCAACATATTATTTTGGTTGGTTCTTGTGTGACAACCAAAATTTGTTTAGTATTGGTTCTTGTGTAACAATACTTTCATTGTTTTTGTGTTGCATCAAAAGACTTTGAAAACATTTAATCAACCATTCTTTCTTTGATCATTATTTGCAAAACATGTAACATTTGAATCATAATGCAATAGTAGTTGTTTGGAAAAAGTATGTTGGTTAGGATGATATGTGTTGAAAGGACATATATGACATATGGAAGGTGATAATGGAGTATGAATGTGAATATGAACATGGTGAAACATTTTCCAAAAATTATAATTTTAGTATTAAAGGAATTGTATGATAAAAAGCTAGGAAAGAACATACCTTTACTTACCTGAGTGGACAAACTGTGTATATGTAGAAAAGTGTAGCTTCTGCTGTTGAATCATGGAATGAAGAATACAAGAATGTGATCTGTGTCTTGGTTGCATATATGATGGATGAAGTCGCGAATGTGGATCCTTTATTACTGCTACTGAATCTGTTCCAAAGTATAAAATAATCTGCTCCTGAATCATATAGTCTTCATCTCGTCCCATATCGTGGCACAATTCTTTCCATGTGAATGAATGTGTCGATGTCGAACATGGAAAGAAGTCATTGGATTACCGACCATTGATGAATGTCGTTAACCAATGCGAGGCAAACTCACCATTAATGTCAATGAGTGCCAAGGTACCCAAGTACATCTTGCGAAGTGCGAATGAATGAGCTGATGTCGAGCCACTTGCAAGATCCAACAAACAAGGGACATTAATGTATTCCCATTGTTCGTTGGTGAGAATACTTGCCATTAAGGCATGCAAGCCTCAAGGTACTAATAATGACTCTAGTCTTTATCCCAGATAAGGTGTTGAGGTCGATGGGTCAAGACTTGTTGAAAGGTGGGCCTTAAGGAATCCCACATCAGTCAACGTGAGTTCGTACAAATGATTGGTAGGACTATAGATACAAGATGTTATGGTCAAACATTTTTTATGGCAAGGAAAGCAAGGCAATGTAGAGAGATGGATGGTTTATTCATGAGGCAAAAAGGATGAACTAAGAAGAAGGTAAAAATGTATGCGACTCAGAAAAGTAGACATGTATGAAGTCATGATGGATAAGGCAATGAATCAATGGACTTTAACATCGATGACTGATGAGGCTTTGAAGGAGAAGTGTGGGAAACAAATCATGACAACAAAACATTTCTCTGTAGCCACAAATGTCACGACATTTGTAATTAACTCCTTCAAGCTTCAATAATGAATGTGATTTCGAGAGATCACATCTTCATGGACTTGGATCATCGCGCACCTGTCAAAGCTCAGTACATATCCTGCATGAAAACTGTAAGAGATTTTTGAAAGATATAAAATGCAAGAATGAGTATGAATGCTTAGCAACCAAAATAAAATGAAATGAATTTTTACATGTTGCCTTTGTGCGCTAGTTCCTAACTCCAACAAGACAAGTTAGCATAAAATGTTTTCAGCTGTTATGAAATTTCCATTTGCAATTTTTTTAATTATTTTGAATTTTTTTTTTTTTTGAATTATTTTCATTTTTTATTTGTTTTATTAGTTTTTATTTGTTTTGATTTTTTTATGTGTTTTATTGTTTTTTTTTTAATAAAAATAAAATTTGTTTTGTATTGTTTAAAAAAAATAAAAAATAATAAAAAAAAAAATAATAATAATTTTTTTAAACTGAAAATTTGTTTTGGGTTATTTTGCATTTTTTTAAACTGAAAATTTCTTTTTAATATATTCACTCTATATTAAATTTATATAATATAAGTAAAAAATATATAAATATATATATATATATATATAAAATGTTGATTGCTTGTCCTCGCAAGTGCCCTTGTTAATAGGACCAAGGAACATTTCCCCTGACAACTGCCAGGAATTGATGAATCTGCTAGTGAGTCCCCAAACACGAACAATGCAAGCGAATGATCATTCTTTGCTGCTGCAATGGATCTTCCAAACCAAAAAAAATAACTAACCAGTCAACGCTTATCTTCATGATAAAATCCATTGAACTTTATCCTAATTTTTCAACAATAGCAACCTGGATCTGGTTCCAAGTATCTCAAATGAACTACCCATAACTGTTTTTTTTTATTATACCAAATTTAGCTATTCTTTCATAATCCACAGACACTCGTTTGGAACATGTTCCAGCCATTGTTGTGAACTCTCCAGGTACACAAAGGATGACAAACTGACCAATCCTTAGAATCTGAAGCGGAAGAATAGATGGCGCCCATGCATAAGGTTGAGTCATTTCCCCTGTGTCGAGTAGGATGGGTTTTGGCTTTTGACACTCAACCTGTTCTGCATTTGGTGTTTTCAATAAATTTCTAACCAGCTTCCAAAATGGATTCCCTTTGTCATCCCCCTGCGTGAAATCGAATGCTCCAAGACCATCAGTTGTTCCAGCAGCAAAGCCAAAGCCCATTGCAGCAGGGCATGTCTTAACAATCCTTTCCTTGCTGCGATCTTCATCTAAAATTTTTACCTCAAGATGCACATGATGATAATTGATTTTACTTGACAACTGCTTAGTTGCACTGTTGAATAATTTAGTAGCTTTGTTGAATTGTCTCTCTCCAATTATGCGAGTGCTTGCAAATTCATCTGGGTATCCTGGGCCTTGACCATAACATAACTCATTTTTCCCATTACAAGTGCTGTGATTGAAATCACAAGGCAATCCAGTGTCTATACAAAATGTACCCAAGACATTTGGGCTCATGTCACCAACATTTGACTGACAAAAGGCAGCAACAAATTGAGGTCTTTCACTGTGCCTGAATGAGCTTCGAACCAAATGCAGCGTGGAACGTTTAGTTTGAACAGTGCAGAATGTCGAATCACCAAAAGTCCATTGAAGTATCCGATGCTCTGACGCATAAAACTTTGCTCCGTTTGGGCGAATTCCATTTTCGCATAATATATTTAATTGTCTGCCAAATTTCTATGGGAATTACAAAGCGGTTTAAATCACACCCGGAATGCAACCCATTGCAGCTTTGAAATTGTGCCATGTTCGGCAGAATCAGCACAGTACACAAACCACTGTCTTCAATATCACAATGCCATCAGTTACCAACGTCTTTTCAGTGGATCTTACTTGGTGACTTATCACCAAAATGAAGGATTACAAGTGCCAAGAAAATTTCCCTAGAGAACAAATGACGAGAAATATCAAGAACACTGCATCTACATGCCAACAACATCCCATCAAATTAGGTAAGAGAATTATCCAATCCTGAAAAAGCTGTAATAGAATGCTCAAGCCCTCTGAGCGGTATAGATCTTCGATGTCAGAGAAGCCTTTCCGAATCACAAATTAATTTTGGATTAGACATGGTTGACCATGTCTATTCCTGGGATACTGAGATCATGTAGAGAGAGATCACAGGAAATCAGATAAAGATAGGATAACATTTAATTGAAACAGAAAGGCCGATTTTAGGAGGATTTTTCTCTGACCGAGTTTAGCAGATGCGTGCAAAATTGAGGGCAGTTGAAACCACCACAAAAGAATTTACATCGATGATTGTTCTGGAGCTTCCTGACGCAGCTACGATATCACCAAATCCTGCTTGATGCGAACCATTTAGCACATGGCAGTGTGGGCAGTAATATGTTACGTATGGAAAATCTTCTTTCCTAGCCAAACCATTGTGCATGTGACAGTTACCACAAATCAGGGCATAACATTGCGATGGATCTTCACCAACAAGCATGGCTGCAAGTCGAGAAATCCAACCTCCTTCACTCGCACTACCCTTTTGATGATGTTCAACTACATATCCCTGCTGCCTTGTGCCACCTTGAGGGTTTACCAATGCTGCAGAACCATCTTGATCGTCAGCCAATTGCTCAGTCGAAATGCTACCATCACTAACACTCCTTTCATGGGAATGTTTCCTGTTTCTAAGCCCAGCAGATGGTACAACTTCGACATCATGGCTTTTTGCTTGGTTTTGGATAATGCCTGCATCATCTTGTATGGTGAAATTCAAACCTGACTCTGCCCCTAATTTGGATGCTAAAACACTAGCAACAGCTGCCTTTGCAGCAGGATCAAGGTCATATCTCTGAATAAGCTGCTGAGTCAGATAATAATTTGTCCGCTCTTTAAGTTCATCAATTTTAGCTTTTCTTTCAGCACGCAATTTATCAAGAGTCTTTTGGTCCTTGCGCTCACACATGCGAAAATAACCAGAGCATGTTGAATACAGAAGAGCAGATTTGCCAAGTTAAATCCGGAGTCTTTGTTGACATTATAGCAATCACTATAGCAACAACCTCACAGATGACAGGGTATATTATAAGAGCTCAAGCAAGCTTGCGCCAAGTTTCAGATCGCCTCTTTGTCCTAGCATGAACAGAAGCTTCTTCTTTGGATACATGCTTCCAGGGCGAATAACTTCGGGCCTTTGGTTTTTTTCAATGCCGTATGGGATTTTGTATGTTTGTTTTTATATGATTCGACCTCTTTATTGTTTTATTCATTGTTTGTATGAAAGGTTTTGATTTTTTTTTTTTTTCTTTATTTATGTTATTGTGTTAAAAACTAAAAAAATGAAATTTGATTCTAAAAATATTTTTTTTTTTTTTTTTTTTATGATACATAAAATTTTTTTAAACTAAATTAAAATTATTTTTTTGAAACTAAAATTGTTTTATTTTGTTTTGTGTTAAAACACTACAAAAAGGAAAAAGAAATTAATTTTTTTATTTATTTATATTGTATTGTTATTAAAAACTAAAAACTAAAAAAAATGAAATTTATTTTGTATTGTTTGTTTTTTTTAACTAAAATTTAAATTTCTTTTCCAATTAAGAAATTAAATTTATTTATGATGATTTTATTTTTACAAATTGAATTTCATTCCTAATTTTTAAATTTTTTTTTTTTTATATTGTTTTAAAATCATTCTTTTTAAGAATTTAAATTTTATTCTAATCCTAAAAAAATATGGAAAATTTATTGATTTAGGATGAAATTTTTTAGCAAATGGAGACAACTATATTGCAAACCCTGAAAATATTTATAAACATTCTACTTTCTGATCGTCGAGATTGTACAAAGACGCAGGAGGAGAACATACTTATTCGAAACATAAAATATGATCCTACCTACTCTATGCTAATTGAAAGTTACAAACTATTACGTGTAATTAAAATTCCAGTGTAACCATTCACGCAATAGTAGTAAAATATATTCATTTTCAATTTTGCAAATTTAAAATGAAAATATACAAGGATGATCGACTCTAGTTTTTGTGAGTATGATCTAATGAAATAAAAACAAAATCGATCTAACCTCGTACTTGTTTGAAACCATCGAAACCACTTTTCGATAAGGCTTTCATAAGCGTGATTTCCACTCTGATTCAGATCATGCTGCAACTTCTCTTCATCCTCCTCATTCTCCTGTTCAAATAATTGTTCATCATTAGATATACAGGATGATTCTTCAAATGTTAATTCATTGTTTTCTTCTAGAGGAGTAGTTAAGCTTTTGGCTACTGTCAAGATCTCTTCTTCGCAAGAAGAGGAGATCCTAACACTTGCTAGGATCTGAGCGAGTTGTTCCAAACTTATACTCATTGTTTTTATTGTGTTTTTTTTAGTGAATGGGGGGTTTTTGATTTGTATTCTATTTCTATGTTTTCTATATGAGAATAAACTTAAATGAAAATTCCTAAATGCAATTAACCCTAAATGATCCTAGATAAAAATTCTTCCTAAACAATCTTCCTAACTAGCTTACATCTAAGTTTGCTTCCCTGGCAACGGCGCCAAAATGTTGGGCGATTTAGTTGTCTGCTAAATCCCTGTCATTTAATTTATCAATCCGGGGTATCGTAAACTTAGAAGCAAACCAAAATATATGGAACCTTAGATGAAACAGGTGTAGGAAGTTTGTTTAGAATGGAAATGCATATTACAAATCTAAACTATCAAATCTATTTTATGAAAGCATAAAATTTTTTGATCAATGGAATTATTTTACTTTAGAAGATAGAGAAGAGTCTCTTGTTCAAGAGTCCTGATTGTCCTTCTACAATCTTCCTATAATAACATTATCAAACACCTAAGAAAGCAAGAAAGAAAGCATGTAAATGAAAGCAAGTAAATATCGTTTTCACTTCAATTCTTAGCTTATGGAGAAGAGTCTCCTAACTTAGGAGGACTTGATTTCCCTTCTCACATAAAAACTATATACTGAAAGGGAATCAATATTCACATAAATGTAATCTAAGAAAGCATATGAGAAAGTAAATCTTAATTCAATTTAATCTAGCTCATGGAGAAGAGACTCCTAACTTAGGAGTTCCTGGTTGTCCTTCTCACATCAAAACTAGCTACTGAAAGGAGATCAACCTTCACACAACAAAACATGGCCACAACATGAATTCATACTAAAATTATCTACAAGTCTTTACAAGAAAGAAATAAGATGAACATCATAATTAAAATTAGTATATTCACAACATTACAACAAAGTGAACTTATCTCAGTATGGGGATCCTTCCATTCCTCAATGAGCACACATGAACAACTATCACACCTTAAGAATCAAACAACACTCATAACTCATGATTTGGAGAAAATGATATTATTCATGTTGAATGAACAATCATAAATTTGGTGCTAATGAATAACTGATAATTGTTTTCTCTCCCTCCTCCTCATAACATGATTTGGAGGATGCTCTTCTTATTTATACATGAATTAGGGATATCTACTCAATAAATGTAGATCCCTTAAATATCTACTAGATCCATACTTGTCTCAACTTATCCCTAAATACTAGATACAAATCCCATGACACATCAAAATCTCCATGATCTTTCTCCTTGGAATATGGTCCACCTCTTGAGTTGAAATTCGAATTTGATCTTGGGAGGCCACATAAGGGTGCCTTGGAAACCTCCAAATGATCTACGCGTCATCAAACTCAAGCCACTTTTAGGTATAAGCAAATACATGTTATTTCTCTAACTTTTAATCATAAATTCACTCTAAATACATGAAATTAATAACTTTGGAAAATGAAAATATAAACTCATATGGTAATGGAAATATAGGGTTATGTAATGATAATATGATGAAATGAGGTGACAAAATGAGGATAAAGGTGAAAATGGAGTGAAAATTGAGGTTAATTTGGCGGCCCAACAGCTGCCTGGTGTTGTTCCTATTGTAACTGTACCTGTGACCACCTCTGTTGTGGCTACTGGGATGTTTGGAGCTAAGACTGTCCCAAGTGTAGAGGGGACTGCTGTTGAGACTATTGGTATTACTTCAGGAGGCTGAGAGGTCGACTCTCCCTGCTTGTCCTTTAGTGCATTTTCTAATGCCTGCTCTGTGTCATTCAATCTTTCATTGAGTTTCAAGAGTAGGTCCATCATCTCTTCTTCAGATTTTTGTTTTATAACCTCAGCAGTCTGTGGATGCCTTGAAGGGGGTAGCTTTAACTATTTCCTCAGGGCAACAATGTCTTCTTCTTTCTTCTTGATTAGTGCTTCTATACCTTTAGCATCTTTGGGATCATGTCCCAATCCAATGATGATTTCTTCTAATGATTTTATTCTGTTATCCTTGGCCAGAGAAGAGGCTTTCTCCAAATGTAGTTGAGCAGTTGTATTATCCAAGGAATTTTGTAGCCTATGGGCCATCATTGCTTTACCAACCAATGTGGAATAGACCATTTCTCCAGTTTTCTTGTGAAGTTCAATTTGATCCATAGGATGAATATCCTTAGCCAAGACCTCCAAGTTTGTTCTGATGTAATCTGCTGCTGACTGAGGTTGTTGCACCTTTGGCTTGAAGTAACTCATTATCATCTTGCCTTCTTTAATGTCATAGGCTGACATTAGTCTTTGCTGATTCGTGGGGGCCATTTTTAAATATTGATTGTACATTTGAATCCTTATTGGGTCATTCCTGGCCTTTATTTCTATGAATGTCTTCTTGATATCTAAGGCCTCTTTACTTTGTGGCCTAAGGGATGATACTTCTTCACTCTGTTGTCTTTCTAGCTCTTGCCTATGTGCACTAGTGGATGTTCCTCCCACTGTAAAATTTTGTTGGTTAACTGCTCTTTCTTATCTTTGGTTGTCTACAGTCTCTTCAATTATTTCCTCTTCTGATAGAGGGTTCAGTCTTTGTCTTTTGGCTCCAGGCTGTCCTGTAGGTCCACTGGTAGGGGTAGTGGTTTCTCTGTCCCTCTTTTTATTTCTTTCCTCATTTAGAGGAGTTTGCAAAGCTGGACTTTCTGCTACATTAGTTTGAGCTAGAGGAGTTGGCATTTGACCCTGTTCTTTGGAAATTTCAAGCTGATTTGACAGTGTAGGCTATTTTGTGGTCTCTACTTCCTTGCCTTTGGATGTTCCTGTGACTGGAATGTTGACTTCCTGTGGAGGCTGCTGAGAGGTTCCAGCAATGGATGCACTAAATTCTGATTTTTGAGATAGCTTGAATGGTACCTGCCCAAAAGAATCCAGGTCAAGGGTTTTCTCAAGATCTCTCATAGAATTTTCTATATTGGTCTGCTCACTAACATCTTCTACTAGGGTCCCCTCTATCCATTCATCCAAGTTTGCAAACTGCTCAATTTCTGGGATCCTATGGTGAATATATGGGGATAACCTATTCTTCATCCTTCTATCACATATAAAACTATTGGGGTCATATGGTACCCACCTAAAACTCTTTCGTAGTCTAAGGTGATCTTCTAAAATCTTTTCAGCTTCTTTCCATGCATCCCTAGTGTTGATGACAAAAGGACCTAGCTGGTTCTTAATTCTTAGTTGAGCTTTCTTCTTGGCACCACAAAAATGAACTAAATATGCATTTATGATATGCCTGAAATACTCCAATGCAAATAATCTCATGGGAACATACTTGGGTAACTTAAAAGGGCAAAGTTCACACCGATACATTTTGATTTCTGTGTGATTTTTGTATAGGTACCAGTCACTTATCCTGTACTGCTTAGAAAGCTGGAGAATTTTCTTCATGTCACCATTGATCCTAGGAGGGGAAACTCCTATCAACAATGTGGTTGTTGGATGTACAAATAAGTCAATGAACTCATTATAAGTGTAAGGGGACTTAATGGTATTATGAAAGATTGAACTCCAAAATATAATAGACATTGGATTTCCTTTGGTGTCAAGTTTCTTGATAGGGAAAGGAAGGTTGTCTGACTGATAATATAAAATAAGATGGTATATGAAAGAGGTGTATTTGAAAACTCCTTCCCTTTCCAAATTCAGGAATTGGTCATGGATTCTGTTGGCAATATAGGAGGCATAGTCATATCTGACAGCAGGGGGTTGTCCTAGAGTAAAGATTGATAGTAACACTAGGGTGATATCATCAACATATTCACTAGAGTTAAATCCCATAATCAGGGATATCATATCAACAATGAGTCTTCCAGTTCCAGTGAAGAAAGTCTACAGATAAGGAGGTGGACCTTTGGGCTGATGCTTTGGTAACATGAAGATTTAAGTGATACGACTTATTTTTGATTTGGCTAACTGAGATGATTTTTCAAGTAAATAAACCATGGAAATAGGAGTGAGGGGCTGACTAGAGTGGAATTGCAACATTTCATTGATAGATTGAGCTGTTATGGGGAAAAGTACTGTCTGGCTAGGGGACATAACAGCTCTGTGGTTGGGATCATAATTAGCACATCATTGATGGATTATGTCTGGGAAAATATGGACTAAGGGGAGGTAATATATGGGAAGGTTAGATTCCCACAGTCCAAAAATGTCAGAGTTATTCAGATAACTATCTCTAGTTTGGCAGAAGGCCTGAAGATGGGTTTTATCACCAATAGGTCTTTTATCTGAAAATCTTTATCGGCTAGAGGTAGATAATCTAAGTCTTTGTGGGGATCATCCATGGGTGCTACATTCAGGGCTATAGGGGCTTCCATCTTTGGTTCTTGTGGATTCAAAAATGGAATTGGGGGAATTCTGTGGAAAATAGGCAAGACAGTAGGTTGAGGACTTTATATGGCGAACACAGACTTGGATTAGAACTGAATTTGGCCCTTTCTTATAGAATTTTCAGTAGAAAACCAAAATTACAGGGTTTGAGTGTAAATTGGATAAATACCTGTATCAAAGAGGTGAACTTTGCCAAGACTGAGGGATAATAGGTTCTGGGATGCGTCGCTGCAAGTTTCTTAAGCGGGTGGTGGTCTGAAAGTTCGAACAATTGACTTGGACGTTGTTTTGCATGGGAGCACGGATCATAGCATATAACTATGAAAATGACAATTTGTTCATTTTATTTAACAAAATTGAGGTTGGCAGGGTTTTTGGGATTTATCAGGTGGGTTATGCAAGCAGAGAAATGACGTTTTGTCATTTGTGGAGGGTGGTAAGCGATACGCGATCACACCGCTTTTGGAGTTAAGCGGTATCGGGCGGAGGGCGAGAAATCACATCGACTGCGTGACGCGTGGCGGGAGTATGGGGGAAAAACCGCCTGGTGATCGCGAGTTAAAGCGTGGTCACCAGGGGGAGCGCGATATTGATGTAGATTGTTGGATGATGTAGGAATGATCGGACAACGGACGAGCGAGGGATACGGCGGGGCTTTACTGCGGCGGGCCCTGACATAATAAAAAATATTTTAATTGTATCGAGGGCATTGTGATTGGTTGGAGAAGTGGTTCTTAATTAACCTTGAGGGTTAATTAATTCCAATTAATCCTTTTGACGCATATTTATGGTTATATTTAACCGGGGCGGGATATATAACATTTTGGGGTCTTTTTATGTATATTTACATATTACGGGAAAGGGTAAAATAAGGCGGGATTTATATAATATGTGTTAAAAGTTAATATGACATAAAATGAGAATGAGCGCTAAGTAAACGTTAGAGATTTACATTTAAACTTAGGCTAAAGTGGAAAAAGGGGTTTTTTAGGTGATATTGTGTATTTTCCTAAGTAAAGTAGGAATTTACTTAGGAAAAACTTTATGAAATCAAATGAATGGTTTATGGATGATTCTAAGTACTTTAGGCTTTTTAAATCATTGGGCCGAGGGTCTGGTCCCTCCAAAAGTTAGAGAAATTCTCTGAGCCCCTTTAATTTTCAAAGACCTTAATACTTTAGGGGAAATTAGTGAAATCTTTAGGGAAGAATGTGAATGGAAGTTAGTCATTTTTCCTTGTCTTGCTTTCACTACATCAAGTATAATGTTAGCCGTGCACTTGTGATAAAGTAAAAATTAACACATTTTAGAGACATTATCCATCATAAGTGATTCTGCAACACCATCTACCTACCCTAACTACTTTAGCCTGACATTTTTTCTTCTTTATTTGGGTGCACTTAGACTGGAAAACCCTTATCAAATCATCCTTTTTCTTTTACATGGCTAGCCTATCTAAGTCTACACTTATTACATCCAAGGGCTCAAATCACACCATTGAGCTCCGTTTATTTACTCTACCTATCTACTTATCTGCCAAGATTACACTGTTTGGTCAGATATTTATTCTCTATCTCTAAAACATGAAATTCAAATATGAACTAGCCAAGCTTAAGCTGTTTGACTATTCATCAATTGTGGTATAAGTTAACATGCTGCACACAATTCTTATCACAGAAAATGAAAAAGTAGTGGCATTTAGACTTGCACATTTTCCTGGTCTATTTTTATTTGGGGTTCATTTCTTTCATTTTTTCGACCATCTTTATTTTTTTTTCACCCTTTGATTTTTATTTTATGGTATACCCTCTTTACATTTTTAAAATTTTTTGATTTTTTTTTTAAATATGGAAAACCTTTGCAACAAGAAAATGTATAAACATATTACAGAGCTCACCAAGTCAATCATGAAATATGACACCTATTGGTATAGGAGCATAACATGATGCATATCTACATGCTCCAAAGGAGAAAATAACCAAGTTGGATAGTAAATTTGAAAAGTGCATCTTTATTAGGTATAAGGATGGTTTAAAGGGTTATAAGCTTTGGAACCCAGTAACAAGGAAGGTTATGTACATCCGAGATGTGGTGTTCAGAGAGGTGAAAGATGTTATTAAACATGAATTCCAACCAAAGGAACCTGAGAAGATAGAGTTTGAGCTAAAGGAGGAAGAATCAAACTCTACAGCAAAGGAGGAATCAGAAGATGAAGAGCCACAAACTCCGGGTGTGAGAAGATCAGTTTGAGAAAGAAGGCAACCAGAAAGGTATAGTCCATTTGTTTTCTGTTCAAATTTTTGTTTATCTATTACTGATGATGATCCCAGAACTGTGAAGGAAGCAGTAGATTCAGAGGATGGAAAACTCTAGAAAGAGAACATGGTTGACGAAATGGCATCTTTTCACAAAAATGAGGCTTGGGATCTAGTGGAGTTGTCGTCTGGAAGGAAACCCATTGGCAGCAAATGGGTGTTCAAGAAGAAGGAAAATGCAAAAGGAAAGGTGGAGAAATACAAAGCTCGGTTGGTAGCAAAAGGTTATTCCCAGGTGCCGGGAATTGATTTTGGTGATATTTTTTCTCTTGTTGCCAAGGTAGCTTATATTAGATTACTTTTATATGTTGTTGCTGCTTTTGATTTTGAAGTAGGACAGATGGAAGTGAAGACAACATTTCTTTACAGGGATCTAGAAGAGGAGATCTACATGAAGCAACCTAAAGGCTTTGCGGTGAAGGGTAAGAAAGAACTGTTATGCAAGTTAAAAAAATCTTTGTATGGGTCAAAGCAGTCACCAAGGATGTGGTATCAGAAATATGATACATTTATACGGGGACATGGTTTCACTAGAAGAAAAGAAAATCACTGTGTGTATTTTAAATTAATTGGTGACCGTGTTATTTATGTGGTCTTCTATGTGGATGATATGTTGCTAGTTGGAAATGGCAAAGAAATTATCCAGGATTTGAAGACCCATTTGTCCTCCAAATTCGACATGAAAGATCTTAGTGCTACAAACTATATTTTAGGCATGGAAATTAAAAGAGATCGGAAAAAGAGGAAGCTTTGGTTAAACCAGAGGAAGTATGTCGACACAATATTGCAAAGGTTTAATATGCAGGATAGTAAACCGGTGAAGATTCCTATTCCTGTAGGTATAAAGTTATCTGCTAAATAGTGTCCCAAGACAAAAGAAGAGGAAGAGGACATGTCCCGTGTTCCATATCCAAGTGCAGTCGGTAGCCTGATGTATGCGATGGTCTGTACTAGACTAGACATTGCACATGCAGTGGGAGTATTGAGAAGGTTTATGTCTAAACCAGGGAAGGAGCACTAGACAGCGGGTTTTCAGGTATTTGCATGGCACTAGTGATTATGGTTTATGCTACCAAGGAAGATCAGGATTGGAAAGAGTGTTGGATATTCGTGGCTTTGTTAATGTGGACTGGGCTGGAGATCTAGATCAGAGAAGATCTACAAGTGGGTATGTGTTTAACCTATTTGGAGGTGCAGTCAGTTGGATGAGTAAGAAACAATCTGTAGTGGTATCAACTATAGAGGCAGAATACATGGCAGCCACTCATGCAAGCAGGGAAGCAGTTTGGTTGTAGATATTATGTTCAATTATGAGGTTAGTATAGGGAGCTATAATGATAGACTGTGACAACCAAAGTGAAATTTTCTTGGCAAAGAAACCTGCTTACCATTCAAAGACAAAGCACATCGATGTTTAGTATCACTTTTGAGGGATATGATAGAAGAGAAAAAGGTGTTGCTGGTAAAGGTGGACACTTTGAAGAATATTGTAGATGCATTGACAAAATCTATGAGCTCTGATAAGTTCTCTTGGTGTAGAGAAACAATGGGCATTGCAAGGCTAGATAAATGACTAAGCTCTTCTGTGGCCCCCTATGGAAAGAAAACAACAAGTGGGAGAATGTTGGGTTGCATTATATTCTTTCCATGACTAGTCGACGTAGTTAACCGGGGGGTTAGAGGGGGGGGCGGAGCCCCCCTTCATTGTGCTAATTGTGTAGGGGGTTTGAAGGGGGTGGGTAGCCCCCCTCTATGGGGTCCAGGGCAGCGCCCCGGGAAAAATTTTTTTGGACACTATATTAGGTTGGGCGGACCTACCTATGGTTTTGTGCATGGTTTTCACACATGGTTTTTGGTCCATGGTATTGGATGCTTCGGCATGTATAAATATGTATTGTAACATTGAAAGGAATATAATGAAAAATTGAGTTGGTAGTCCCAGTTTTTGGATCCAGGGGAAATCTCTGTGTATATTTGTTTTATGTGTTATGCTCTCACATTGTTTATTTTCTATGTTCTAGAATTCGTATGCAGATAATTTCTGTACGGGGTTAAAACCTACAGTTACTTACTCATCCTACCATTTTTTCTTCACTTTATTAGGGTGCATTTAGGCTAGCAAACCCTTATCAATATTTTTATTTTCTTTACAAAGTAAACTATCTAATTCTAACCTTGTATCATCAAAGGGCTTAGATTAAACTGATGAGCTCCTTTTGTTCACTCTATATATCTAATGATCTGCCAATATTACATTGTCTGGTCAAATTTTATTCTCTAACTATAAACATAAAATTTAAAACATGAAATAACCAAGATTAAATAGCTTGATTACCATGGATTGTGGCATGAATAACAAGTTGCACACAATCATTATTATGTAGAAAAGTAAATAGTAGTGCCATTTGGACTTACACACTTTCATGGTCTCTTTGTTTTTGGGGTTCATATATTTTCATCTTTTTTGAGCTAATCTTATTCTTTTGTCCTTTGATTTTTCTTTCAGGACATACCCTCTTTATATTTTTAATTTTTTTATAATATGGAAAACATTGGTAGAAAGAAAAGGTATGTACAATACTACAAGGCTTAACCTTAGTCATTCAAAATTATGCCTCCTATTGGTATAGGAACCTAACAGTGGGAATTAAACTTCTTCCTCATCCTACAAATCTGCCCCTAGAGTCTCTATCCCTACGCATGTCATGTTTTAAATTTATGATGGTTTGTTTTTTTTTACTTCTAATTGTACTTCCTTGGCAATGGCGCCAAAATTTTTAGTCAATTCAATGTCCTTGAATTGGAAATCATAAATTGTCAACCAGGGTGCATAGACTGATGAAGTACGGGTGCAAAATATGTGCTTAGAAGTTATTCATTAGGTCGTTATGTATTTGTTAAGATCTAAACTCAAGATGGGGGCGGTGTTTGTCAACTGTATTAGTGTTGTAATTCTTAGGGATGTTGATTAAGTTTCCTAGGAATTAATCTCTATCCAATTAGTTTGTAGATGATGTGAGGGTGATTTTACTTATGTTAGATTGTTGGGATTTTTGATCTTAAATCTCTTTGCTACAGATCCTAATTCTCTAAGTGAAAAAAGAAACATATTCTATCAGCTATGAAGGAATATTGTTGAACTCAATTGTTTTAGGAGAGGCCTTCTCGCTTGTTCAATTTCTGCTCAAACAAAGTAATCCAAGCAACATCTATGAATTGAACACACTTCAATTATGTTCGATAATAAGCAAAGGAAATAACTGTGCAGTACTAGGTATAAAGGAAATTAGATAACAGTCTAAGCTAGGTATAAAGAAAATTAAAGTTCATATGCAAATAACAATTCGAGATCATTATACAATGTTATCACACAAAACAAAGCAATTGAAGAATTAAAGGAAATCAGGTTGTATTTGATTAAAACCTGCCACTATTTGTAGGGGACCTCCACATAGTAGTTCAGAGCTTCAAAGTAATACAACACTTGCACACAAAAACTAATTTCATTCACATGAAATTCACAAACTGTTGATAAACATATTATTTGGCCCGCACCCAAATAACAGTGCAACCATTATCTTTATAGCAGGTTTCTTGGCATAACTGTATGAATATTTTAAGCCTAATATCTCTTAATCCTATCTAAACTTTTATCGTTAAACCGTCGTTTTTCTATTCCGAAAGCAAAACGATAAGGTTTCAGCTGATCTTAGGTTTTGTTCTGCGTTAATTCGATAGATGACTTGGAGTTTGATCGCAATCTCATGTGCTTCTTTTGGCAAAAAGTTTCGAGTGGATAGGAAGGTATCCATGAGGGAGTCATCTTCTATCCATTCGCACCTTTTGCTGCTGACCTAGAGCTCTAGAACCTCGCAAACAATGAAGACAGCTACAGAATCCTGGACTAGCTGCAGAAACAGACTAATTCGGTAGCCAATTGTAACTTTAATTAAAACAACAGGGTATACAGTTGAATAGGAACAAGAAAACATACTAATTCATACCTTCATCAAAACCTGGTAGATATGGCTTTATTTAAGTGGTAAATATATATGAAAAAGAGAGGATCTTTAGGCAAAAAGGATGTCATGGTAGGACAATCTTCAGACTCTAAGGAAACCACAAATGATTATCCAATCCTCTTCCATTCTCTCTTCAGGGAATTCACTTAGACTTATGGTTGTTAGTACTACTCAAGTGCTTGACACATGAAGCAAAGAACGGACATGTGATGCCCAACATCACTCCATCTCAACTAGAGAGGATATCCCTATTCTATTTGTAATAAGAGAATAGATCCTTCCTCCTATTTAAGGAGACTTCCTTACTCCTTCTCAAATCTAATGGAGATTCCAGACTTCCTTTCTCTTTGGGAAGTCAACACCACAAGTCTTATAACTTGTCTTCATAAGAGTATTATCTACTTGATATTTATAGCTACATGGTTCCCTCTTTCCTTCACATCTCTCATATCAAATTTGCTTTATTTTCAGGTATCATGGAGCCATCTCCACTCTTTGTTCCTGTGATAGGACCTGGGTCATATTTCTTTCTTATCACTTTCATTTTTGATATGAATGCATTGTATTGAGCCTGCTCAAACTTTAAGCTAAATATAGATTCCTCATGAAAGTGATATTCTTTTAACTTCAAGTTATCTTCTCTCACTACTACCTTTTAGTCCCAAGATAGACACATGTTGACTTTACAATTTCCATGTACCAGATATTGAGCTTCCCTCAATACTCTTCATTCAATAGTTGAGCTTGCCTAAACTATCATTATGTATTTCTGCAACATACTTCCAAGTAGTAAAGTAATATGTTAACTAGATAACCAAAAAATAATTAAAGTAGACTTACCTCATCATGATTACCTTCTCGTTCCATCAACATCCTCATGGTCCATCTCCATATGACTCTTACTTCATGCATCAAAGTTCCCAAGGATTGAACTTGATTACCAAGTTTTAAATTATCTTCTAGAGTTTATATTGGATGTTAATCAATGCTGTATATTCTAGAGAAAGTCTTAATTCTATATTCATCCTAGAGTAAGTCAAATTATTCTTTTTCAAGCATCATAATTAATACCCAAGCATATTTTATGACCAAATTTCTCTTCACGGTATTCTATATGAATATTATCCAAATTTTTATATCTAGCATGGATTCTTATGCTTTCATCCGATCATTTAGCTATCTATCTTAAAGTGAGCCTACAACTTGATCCATTTCATTCCTTCATCCCTTTAACAATATTGATTCCACATTATAGGGAATGTCTACTAACCTTTTCATAGATATTCTCCCAAGAGCCTTCCATAATGATGGTCCTTCATGAATCATGATGATCCAACTAAGCAAGATGACAACTTCTAACATAATGTTAGATAATACTTGGATGCACATTATACGAAAATGGTTTATCTATCCATATATCTAGATGATATCTATAAAGCAACTTAATCATGTAAACTCTAGACATGCTACTGTCATATTCTTCTCTATATGATGTTATGCGAAAACATATTATCTAAAAGGAAAGAAAAGTCTATATAAATAACCTACCAAACTTAGTGCCTCATTTAGAATTAAATATCCTTTACTTGTTCCTTCTTCGACTTCTTCTTACGTTTGTAGAATTTCCCACTGTATCACCAGATAATGCAATATACTAAAGAAAAATGCTTGATCTACTTCTACAAACAAACTTGCAGAAGCTTAATCGATTTTGAACAAGATCAAATAGAACACATATAACAGAGAATGACAAATCAATCACACATGGACACAGAAGAATACTCTAGGGAAAGCCTCAGCTAAAAACCTAGATCTTTGTATTATCATACAAGTGGAAATATCTCCAGATTACACAAAGCTTTAGCTCACAAGCTATCCAGCTCTCAATACAATCCCTAAATGCTGCTCATAGACTGAATAGACACAACATATGCCTTCCCTTAGTCCTCCAAGCCTCCTATTTCCTTGCACAGTTTCTCTTCAGTCCTTTGGCTGCCACGTGTGTGAATTCACCTCTCACACAACTCACCAAACTCAGAAGTAACTACACAATATCCAAGGAATGAATTCCTTCTGCATGCAAGAGATATACTCAATGGAATATTCCTGCAACTGATAGTAAATTGTCCATCATCTGATCTCAACTGGGTCTCTGACTGAACTGACATGCGTGAGTTGTTTATGAGAGAATATTCAGTTATCTGAAGTACAGTAGTTACATGCATGCATGCATTAACTAATTGTACTCACAATCAGTTCCAAAAATTGTTGGAACTAATCTAACTGGACTTAACTCAGTTAACTAATCTAACTAATTACAACTCAAAGTACAACTCATCCTAATCACTTTAATTAAGGGATGACTTCCTCAATTAAAGGGAAAATTGTTGCATGTCTTCACATAGACTTCATGTTTGATTTTCTCCAACTAATTAACTCAAGATGAATCAATTAATTATTTTTCAAATAGCTTCTAAGATCAAATTCGAATTTTAATTCTCAATTTTAGTTCAAAGACTAACTAAAATTGGAATGTATCCCGAAATGCTATTTACAGCAATGTTATTTTTAGCACTTCTATATTTAGCATTTCTTGTTGCTATTTTCAACACTTCCTCTCAACAAGAAAGGGATTATCTGTCACCCCAATCCTATCTCTATGGAACTCGAATTTGCATTTTAACAATGCCTTAGTCAAAATATCTACATCCTGCTCCTCAATCGAAACATACAACAACAACATGATCCTCTTCACCACACAGTCTCGAAGATGATGATACCGGATATGGACCTATCATGAAATACTGGATTCTTAGAGAGTTTGATACAACTTTGATTATCGCAATAGATCACAGTTGGATCCATCCTCTGACCAAACAATCCAACTAGAATTTTCCGCATCCAAATGGCCTCACATGTTGCCTGTCTAGCAGCCATGTATTCAGCCTCTGCTGAGCTAAGTGCAACTGACCTCTATTTCCTGCTGTACCAAGAAACTGCAGCTGAACTAAGGTTGAAAATTCTTCCTAAAGTTCTCTTCCGGTCTGATGGACTCCCTGCCCAATCTGCATCTGTGAAGCCCTAAAGCTTCACTCCCTCTATCTGTTTGTACCACAATCCATACTGAGATGTGCCTTTGAGGTATCTCAACACATGCTTCGCTGCCTTCCAAAATAGCTTGGTAGGTTGAACCATAGCTTGACTCAGTTGGTTCACCACAAAGCACAAATATGGTCATGTGTTCACTAGATATATCAATGAACCCACAAGCTGTTGATAAACAGTAACAACTACTGCCTCACCTGAAGTAGCATCCTCCTTCCTCCAGTGACTAGCTATAAGATTCTGCATGGGCTTGCACTTCTCCATGTGGAATCGCTTGAGTATCTCATTGGCATACTTGCCTTGAGACACAAACACTTCCCCATCCTTCTGCCACACTTCCATGCCTAGAAAGTAGTGCATAAGACCCGTGTCTTTCATCTTGAACTCTCTTGCAAGGTCCTCCTTGTAAGACTGGATCAATTGATCATCACCTGTCAATATCAGGTCATCAACATAAAGAACAATGATCAATGGCTTACGTTCTACCATGATGTGGTAAAGGTTCGCATCTGCTTCACTCTTGGTGAAGCCCAACCCAGTGAAATAGTTGTTGATCCTAGTCTACCAAGCACGAGGTGCTTGCTTAAGCCCATACAAGGCTCTCTTGAGTTGACACACATGCAACTCATGATCGAAGGTCTCAAATCCTTCCAGCTGCTCAATGCACACCTCTTCCTCAATCTTGCCATTGAGGAACGCAGCCTTCACATCCATCTGATGGATCTTCCAACCCATCTGTGCTGATAGTGACAACATCGATCTGATAGATGAGTACCTTGCTATAGGAGAAAAAGTCTCATCATAGTCGATCCCCTCGACCTGTGAGAAACCACGGGCAACAAACCTTGCCTTATGTTTCTCAACACTCCCATCAGTTGCTTGCTTTACCTTGTAAATCCATTGGGAACTCACTACTGACTTGTCCTCTAGTCTTGGGACAGCATCCCAAACACTGTTATGAACAATGGAGTCATACTCCTCCACCATGGAATCAACCCAGACTGGCTACTGCACTGCTTCCTCAAAGGAAGAAGGCTCGGCCTCTACAAACTCCCCAACCAGGGCCATGTAACTAGTGTACCGCTCGGGTGATCTCCTCTTTCTGTGCTGAGAGGATGGCTGTCCCACATTCTCTCTCACATCCATCACCAATTTGTTAGCTTCCCTCAAGCGTTTCCACCCATCTCTGGATGACTCTACATGAGTGGATGTCTCCACTCTCGGATCCTCTGCATGTGGCTACTCTGCATTAGTCTGAGGCTCCTCCTCCTTAGGAACTAAAATTTCCTCCTCTGCATGAAACTTGAGCCCCCTCTCAAGTGATACTCGCATGGCTTTCTTCTCATCGAACTTGAGATCTCTGTGTACCACTGTCCTCTGACTAGTAGGCAAGAACACCCGATAGTTGTGGGGTGTATCAATGTACCCCACAAGTATCCCCAACTCATCTGTTGGATCTAGCTTCTTCTGGGCATATTTGGTCACATGGAAATAAACTGATGATGCAAAGATCCTGAAGTGACTCACATCTGGTCTCTTCCCAGAAAAGGCCTCCACCTGTGTCTTCATTCCCAGTATACGATGCGGGCTTCTGTTCTGCAAGTATATTGTTGTATTGCATGCCTCAGCCGAAAAATGAAGTGGTAGGCTTTGGTCATGCAAAATCGCCCAAGCTGCTCCCACAATCGATATGTTCTTCCTTTTGGCCACCCCATTCTGCTGTGGATTATGGGGTGCCGTCAACTCCCATTTAATTCATTCTGCTGCACAGAAGTCCTCAAACTATTGGGAGACATACTCTCCACCATTTTCGCTTCGCAAGGCCCTTATTTTCTTTCCAGATTCTTTCTCTGCCAAGGCTTTGAACTCGCAAAACCTTGAGAAGGTTTGATCCTTCTTCTGCATAAAGTAGATCCAACATCTACGAGAAAAATCATCAATAAAAATAACATAGTACCTTTGTTTAGCGGTGGAGGCTGTAGAGAATGGTCCACACACATCTGTATGAACTTGCTCCAGTTCTACTGTCTCGATCCTGAAAGGAAGATTTTACATACTTACCCGAGGTACAACCTTTACATATCCTTACCCGAGGTGATCTTCAACCTTTACATGTATCCAAAATCTTGGCTTTGCACCAACTCTGCTTTGGAACTCAATGCAACACAGTCATCTACCTCCAGCTTGTAGAGATTCTTTACTCGAATCCCAATCCTCTTGGTATGTCTAGTGCCAATATGCCTCAGGAATGCATTTCCTTTACAAAAGACTACATCATATCCTTTGTCTTCCAGCATAGCGACAAACACAAGATTCTTCTTCAGACCCGGCACATACTTTGCATCATTCAGGGTGAGAGGAGCTCCATGCTCCCTCTGAAACACAACTGTACCTTCACCTGAAACACGGTACTTTCCATCATCGCCCATCTCGATGCACATCTGGAGGTCCTTCTCCTCCAAGGTATTGAAAAGATTCTTGTCGTCGGTCATGTGGAATGAAGCTCCACTGTCTAGGTACCAAACACATCCCACCATCGATGAAACGATGCATGCGATGAGGGTGAAATCCAATTCAAACTGTGAGGCCAATGTCTCACCATTTGATCCCTTCGAGGATCCCTTGGATTTCTTCTATGGACAATTCGTAGCATAATGGCCCACCTCATGACAATGAAAGCGTCTTACTTTCTATTTGTCAATCTTCTTCCCACCATGGGAAGAAATCAATTTGGAATGGGACGCCTTCCCTTTCCCTTTCCTCACCTTACTCGCTAAGGCTAGATTTTCTTCATCATCTTGCTTTGATGAAGATCCATATCTGGTGCTTCTTCTTATCTCCTCCTGCATCAAATCCAACCAAAGTCGTTCCTAATCTAGTAGTTTCTCTCTTCCATTTACCGAGTATTGGTAGCTATGCTAGCTCTTAGGAAGACCAAGGAGAGCAAGACTCACCATGTCATCATCAGTTGTCATGATCCATACACTTCCAAGCTCATCCCTGCAGGTGGTGAGCTTGTTCAGATATGTAGAGATCGTGTCGCCCTTTTCACACTTGATTTTCCGAAGCTTGTCTTTCAGCACCAGCATCCTCTGATCGTTGTTATTCTAATATAGATCCTTCAATGTTTTCCACATTGAAAAATGTCTCCTTCCCATGGAAACTCGAGACAATGTGGTATCGAACTCCCTCCAGAAGGATTCTCCTTGCTCTAGCCACACATTTCTTCCATTCCGCCAACTCTTGGGCATTAGCAGTTGTTGGCTTGGGGACTTCTTGATCAATGAATTCCTTCAAACCGTTGTCCTCTAATACTGCTTCCAAGCAATCCTTCCAAGCTATATAATTCGAGCTATCATCATGGGCATACTCGAGTCTCAAACTGTTGAACGCCATTGGTGAAATTTGAGATGTGATAAGAATTCAAATTCTATAATCAGGAACTTCAAACTTCGAACTTCTCCCTTATTTGTATACTGTTCTTCACTTTGATCACCTTTTCTTTGATACCATGTAGAATTTCCCACTATAGATCCCAGATAATGCAATATACTAAAGCAAAGTACTTGATCTACTTCTACAAACAAACTTGCGGAAGCTTAATCAATTTTGAGCAAGATCAAATAGAAAACATATAACAGAGAATGAGAAATCAATCACACATGAACACAAAAGAATACTCTGGGGAAAGCCTCAGCTAAAAACCCTGATCTCTGTATTATCATACAAGTGGAAATATCTCCGGATTACATAAAGCTTTAGCTCACAAGCTATCCAGCTCTTAGTACAATCCCTCAATGATGCTCATAGACTGAACAGACACAACATATGCCTTCCATCAGTCCTCCAAGCCTCCTATTTCCTTGTGCAGTTTCTCCTGGGTCTTCTGGCTACCACTTGTGTGAATTCACCTCTCACACAACTCACCAAACTCAGAAGTAACTACGCAATCTCCAAGGAATGAATTCCTTCTACATGCAAGAGATATCCTCAATGGAATATTCCTGCAACTGATAGTACACTGTCCCATCATCTGATCTCAACTAGGTCTCTGACTAAACTAACATGCATGAGTTGTTTATGAGAGAATATTCAGTTATTTGAAGTACAGTAGTTACATGCATGCATGCATTAACTAACTGAACTCACAATCAGTTCCACAAACTATTGGAACTAATCTAACTGGACTTAACTCAGTTAACTAATCTAACTAATTACAACTCAAAGTGCAACTCATCCTGATCACTTTAATTAAGGGATAACTTCCTCAATCAAAAGGAAAATTGTTGCATGTCTTCACATAGACTTCATGTTTGATTTTCTCCAACTAATTAACTCAAGATGAATTAATTAATTATTTTTCAAACAGCTGCTAAGATCAAATTCGAATTTTAATTCTCAATTTTAGTTCAAGGACTAACTAAAATTGGAATGTATCCCGAAATGCTATTTATAGTAATGCTATTTTTAGCACTTCTATATTTAGCATTTCTTGTTGCTATTTTCAACAATGTTCTCTCACTTCCTTGGCTACATGAGCTTGGTTTATTTCCTTTCTCTTGTTGTTTTTCTGACTTGGACAATACCAATGTCATATTTTACCTTGATCCTTGATTATTCGAATATGAATTGAGCCTGCAACTCATCAAAGGTATTGAATCTTTCTTGGAGTAAATGTTTGTTGCAAAGTTTCTCCATTCTGGTGGAAATGGATTTAGTGCACAAATGTTCACTTATGAATCAAAAATTGTTTCTCCAAGTCCCTGCAGATGGTCTCTTAGCTGAGATAATTTAATGAGAAAGGATGTCATATCCTAATCCTTTTATTTCTTCATTCTATATAAATTATTCCACAAAGACATCTTTTGTCCTAATGTACTTACAGAGTAAAAGTTAACTAGCTTGTCATACATAGCCTTGGAAGTTTTCAAATTTTCAACAAATGGAACAAGAGAATATTTAATGGATTAAACTATGATCCTATGATCCCTTACTTCCCCTTTCTTGTTATTTACTATTTCTTGTGTCTTGTCTTTGTTAGGTTCATTAATTTCCCCTGTAACATGCTCCATTACTTCTTGTTTTTTGAGTATCAGGTCAATCCTTTCCTTCCATGTTAGATGATTTTATGCTCCAATGAGCTTATTGCTCTCCTTGTAGAAAGAATCCATATGAACAATAGATTTAGACATGATGTAATGATATGATACTTGTTAAACAATATTCTCCTTGATGATGTCTCCAACCTTCTTAATGCCTCAAGATATTTGAAGAGACTTTCTTGAAATATGTTCCCTAGGATTTCTCCTACAATAGCTTCCAAGATCCTTTGTTGATTCCTTTAAAGAGGTCTACTAATGAGTCTTCAACTAGATCCCTTCAAGAGACAATTCTTCTTGAAATCTTCCTCTTCTCACTTTCCTTGAGAGTTTCCTTTTCTCTTCCCTTTGATAAGTAATTCCTTCTAGTGTCCTTCCAATTTCCTTCCTTATTCACCTTAGCTCTAATACCATGTTGGAAAGTGCAACACAGTAGCTTATTAATTCAATTTTCCTTAAGATTAATACTTGCTTGTGAACTTTATTATTATACTTGTGTTTCTTTATTAGATCTTCTTCATCAGGAAAATATTAAGAGAAAAATAAAGATATTGGACACATAAATTAGGCTCCAAACTAGGGCAAAACCCCTCCAAGGGGAAAACCCAAGAAACCCTTCTCTTCTTAGAGAATATGCTTCAATTGAGACACAAAGACCCAAAACTTAGATCAAGTCCTTCTCCAAGTATCAAGTCAGCCCTCCAACAAGCATTTCCTTGCTTTTTCATCAAAAAGATTTTACTGTAACTTTGATCTCCTACAATTATATGTGAATTCATGTAATTAAAAATTCCTACAATAAAACACGAATTCCTGTAATTGTGAATTCCTTCAATCACACCTAAATTCCTATAATCATGAATTCCTACAATCGTGCCCAAAATCCTATAATTCTGAATTCCTACAATCACACCTGAATTCCTATAATCGTGAATTCCTGCAATCGCGCCCGAATTCTTGTAATTCAAACCTACATTTTTGGCCTTCTTTGTAGTTGTAGAAACCCTAGAACTTTTCATATCTGTGAGAGAGAGATCCCCAAAACATGATTTCTTCCTTCTTTTCTCCTCCTATACCTTCAATCTTTTTTTCTTTTAACTTCCCAGCGACAGATCAAACTTCCTTCTTGAGATAAAACTTATGAGTGAGTGAGTACTAAATTGGTTCAAATTGCTTATTTATATAGCCTTCTCAAGGGGTTGAATTCCCTCCTTTAGGTTGGCTTGTAACTGTTAGGACCAAATTGTACTTTTGGAGTTTCTAGGACCTCCTAGACTCAAAAATATTTCTTTTTATGATTACATTTTTCCCAGAAGGGTCTTATAAACATGATGTTGACTCCTTTGACTCATGACAATAAATCCTAGGACCTAACAAACCCAAGAAGCATGAAGAACATACTTTTACCTGGAATACCATAAATAAAGAGCATGAAACTCGTGCTTTAATAATATTAATTTTTCTTTTCATCTCTTGTTTGTTACATAGCATACATATTGAAATGAGTACAACAACAATTATTAAGACCGAAACTAGTTACATTTTCAACACATCAATCCCTCTCTACAAGCATTATTTTTGTCCTGCATACAACCTCTACCAAAACATAGATATTTGATCATACATCTAGATCACATTTCTATTATAACCACAAATCTTGCATTGTTAGAAATTCAAACAATTTGCAACAAGTAAATCAATCAATCATACCTTTCAACACATCTTCAAATCTATCATATTTGAATCTTCTTCTTAGTCCTTGTGCAATGTTGTTCTAGATTAGATCACACATGAATACTCCATTTCATTGCACACATAAATCCTTGATCTCCTTTTTCTTTTATAGATTTTCACCTTTCCAATACCACAGGAAAATCCTTTCGTAATCGTTGACAGGATCAAATAGACATCGTCGTCATAATACTATAGGTGATTACCATGGGAAAAGCTTCTAGTTTTCTATTTTCCATGAGTAGACTAATGTACATGATTTACGTTTGTTCAGTAGACCTACATATTTAAGCGACTCTTCTTCATAGGTGTCGCATATACTTTTCAAACTTCACATTCTTCATGCATCTTATGACTAAGCTGTCAATACTCTTCCTTATCCTCTACAATTCATGTAGCATCATTCATGTCATCAATAATAATTCTATAACAAATCATATTATAACCAATCTAACATCAAGGACATATTTTTCATGCATGTTTCCATCAAGGACAACACATCATATTATAACCAGGTTGACATCAAGGACATATTTGACATGCAGGTTGCCATCAAGGACAACATATTAGCCATAATTCCAACAATCTACCCCTTTGGACTTGATGGCAAACTCCTGCAAACACAAAGTCTTCTCCACCCCTTTGAAATCAAGAGAAAAGAGAAAAACCAAGTTGAATGAAGTACTCACCTTGTCATGCTTAACATTATAAGACTAATTTGTTGTTGTGAACCAAGAAGCACAAATGGAAGATATGGCAATCGCCTTACATGTTGATCATGTCTCCTAAGTCTATACTGGACCTTCTAGTGATATGAAATGAAGAAAATAGATGACTATCCATAAGTACATATGCTCTCTCCTATAACCAATGACTTAATGATCCCATTTTTACATCAATCACCCAAAATAATGGGGTTAAATACATGACATGACTTGATTCCAATAGCCAATACATGACTAAATTTTACAATATTTACAACATGGGTCTTTCCATGACCAATACACCAAAAAAACAATGTCTTTTACAAAGTGTTTTCTCCCCTATGCAAGCCTAATATAATGATATGAATCAAATACATGACATCCATGAGTAACAAGCATCTCCCCACCATAATGTGAATAACTTACAATAATGAGATCTTTGCAGTAAAGTCATGGTAATCACCAAGCTCCACATAATCATCTGACAACATCAACATAAATGACATAATGACAACAACATATACATCATCATCCTCTGGAATCAATGTATAGATAAAATAATGTAAAATAATACTAATCAATATAATCAACACATGGTTGAATATGCAATGCATCAAGGAAGTATTAAGCAACAATAGTAGCAACATAAGCTTTTGCAATAAATCTATGTTAGCAACTCATCTCCTTGACCTTATTCCATCAAGGTCAACACATTCTCTCCATATATAGAAAGAGCCATAATCAATAAAACATTTCAATTTTTTGGACCAAAACATTATAGGTAACATATAGAACAAAAAACTATATCCATGCATAAAAAACATATGTGAAAGCAAAGAGGACCTCCAACATCACAAGCCATTAAGTAGAGTATAAATGATCAACATCATATTGAATATAAACATCAAAAGTGAACATAGCATACATATCATCCTCACCAAGTGCATTAATAAGACTAATAAATAATACGACACCATCAAAGCTTCATCAAAAATACCCCAAGCAATGACAACAACATTGTTGATGATACTGGACCCACCAACATTCGAGGGATCTCCCTAATATGAACTCCCACTTATATCTCACACCATTTGGTGTAGGAGTCCCATCCGACACGATGGCCCGGTTGCCATTTACTTAGAGATTTTCCTTAGCTCTTATTGTTCATCACATGAGAGTGTTATGATAGCGCCTTCAAAAAGCGAGGTGAGTATGCCTGGTGAGTGCGTAATGTAACTTGTGTCTCGGTTCTCTTACTACAAAGGGAGAGAGTAAAGTGAGACTATAAGTGAGAGGTAATAGTACCACCCAGGAAGAGACACACGCGAACTAGAAATCTTTGTCCAATATCCAACGAAACAGACCACAACAGATGCGATAGTCCTTAAAATCAAAGTGAAGGGGACGACACGTAAATCAAACAATGAAGTAATCCAAATGGATGTGACAATCGTTGGAACCAGAACACAAAGATGGTTTGTCGAGTATCCCGTGGAGTAGTCAACAAGGATGTGACAGTGGTGATAACTAGTACACAAAGGTAGTCTGTCTAGTATCTTGTAAAGTAGTCTACAAGGATGAGACATCGATGATAACCAATACAACACATTCCCAACAATGTAAGTACTAAAACAACCAAAATAGTTCAATTATCTTAGTACAGGTGAAACAAACATGCATTAAAAATGTATAAATAATATTCTTACAACATCTACAAAACATGCATGAAAACGTGCTAGCCTTAATAGGCTTTTGTATTAAGAAAAAGTCCCAAGACACATATGTACACCATACATCACTAGTCCCAGTAGTGGGACTTTAGAGCCACGCCTCACTCCTCAAAGAATTGATTGTCTACTCTCAAGGCTATGTGGGAGGATCCAAGGTGAAAAGTGCTTGCTCATACAATGGGAAGGGCATATATAGCCAAGGGTGATGCTGACCCTTGTGACTCTTGGACTACCCTCATGAACATTGAAATTCCTATGAATTTTCAATTGACATGACTATTCAACTTCTTATGTGCGTCCACTGGACTTCCAAATTACATTACATTCAGTTACAACATATATGGCCTGTAGTGGTGATGTGGCCAAGACAACTCATGACACAACTTGACATGACACAGTTGACATGTACTGGATGATTGTGGTTTCCATGTCAAGTTGTTTCACTACTAAGTGATGGATGTACTCTTGGTGTGCTTTGTCTTCTGCTCTGCATGACTTAGTGTTGCGGGGTCTTCGATGGTCTTGGTCTTGCAAGATGGTTCAATGCATGTGTTCCTTTTGCTTGTTTCTTGATGTGAATTTTTTCATCCGTCCAACTACAAGTAAGTCTTCTAGAATGTGATCTCCTGCTTCGTCTTATTCGTTGTTTTGCCATGATCCATTTGTGTACCTGTTCCTGCAATTCACTCATGATGGGATGATATCAAATCCAAAACCTCCTAGTCTAGTATGATGCATTGTTTTCGTGTTCTGGGCTCGGGACAGATGACATGTGGGGAAGAGGGAAAAACAACTACACAATGCATAGTTCTAGGTGAAAGGGAGGGAGGAAGGGTCATTGAGATAGTGCAGAGCGTAGCTTAGGATGGGATGAGGAACTCTAGGGCACAATCTTCATTGTCGGGGAAAACTGTGCAATGAAAACTGAGAGGTAGAATTGTGTAGTGAAGGACACTAGTGGCATCTGCAAGGTGGGACCTTGAGGGGCTCCTCTGTGCAATTCCTGGAGGGAAGACAAGTTAGGGCTGCAAAAGTCCTACTGGGCAGTTCTGCACAGTTTTGAGGAGGAAGACATGATAAGGTAGCAGGGGGCCATCTCGACATTTCTATGCAGTTTTTGAGAGTATTCTAGGCCCAGGTTTCTCTGCAATGCGGGGTTCTAGTAGGAAGGAAGGAGGCTTGATGATTGTTCTTACAGAATGCACAATTTATATCGGGAATGGAGGCAGTTTTTGCTCAATTCTAGGGTGGAAGAGAGGCCTCTCACCTTCGGGATTGCATAGTGAAACTGACCTGGAGGAAAACCTCCAACACTGCACAGTTCTAGGTAGTAGAGTAGGGTCATTGAGGGTTGAGACTACACAATGCAGCTCAGTCGGGGTCCAGTGGAAGAGAGATTTCTGGTCGGACAGATTTTCAGGAAAATGACTAAGTGTGGGAGGCAAGTGAACTTATGCAGACTTGACATTTGATCACAAACTTAGCATACTTTGATGACGAGACAACATAGACCACCTAAAAAACAAGACAAAACATGGCCTCGGTGAGACTGGCTTAGAGTTGAGAGTGATAAGCGCAATACTTGAGATAGACCTTCAAATGACCATGACAACACTTACGCGACAATGCTTACAACTTTGTGTGAGTAAGACAAATGTTCACATAGCAAAGACAATCCAAAAAAACAAAGAAAAACATTCAAAATCACCAAAACAAGATCAGAAGCATGACACTGTTATAATATCGGTGTAAATGCATTCACTAACACTATCTCGATATAATTATAGTTTCAACATACTCTCTAAGCACAACTACAGTCTTGACATACTAATGAGGAAGAAGATCTAGGTGGTATCTCTATAACAGTCTCGGCATAGTTATAATGGGAAGGATTTCAGTGATGCAACAGTGACATAATTTATCTTAGCTTGAATTCTAAATGTAGTCATGATCTCAGAATAACAATAGTCATGATATCAGTCATGATCGTGATAAAGATGTAGTTTCAATATCTTGATCTTGATCTTGGTGCAGCTGTCATATATATATAGACATATCTAAGTATAAAGAAATCACTATTTTGATGAAGATATTAGTGAGAAAACAACAGTGATCTCATTGAAAGAGCAGCAAAGATCTCAGTAAAGGAGTAGTAATAATTTCGGTGAAGTAGCAATGATGAAGCTGGAATGACCTCTGTGGTGCATTAGTAATGACCTTTGTCTAGTTGCAGTGATGATGATAAACTCAACAGTTAAAAAGAAGAGGATTGGTGTCTTGGTCTTGCAGTGGCTTAATTAGGTCAAGGGTCATGGTCTTGGTATTCGTCAATTGGAATCTTTATAAGAAGAATTTTGAGCGGATTTTTCTCTCCAAGAGGGAGAGGTTTGTGGAAAGGCTACAATGTAATCTCTGCAGATTATATTGTAGCCTTTCCATAAAGTCCTCTAGATTTTCATCCTCCTTTTGTACCATCTTAAATAGTTCCTCTCTTTTTTCTCTCGTCCAGCAGTGGTCTTTATATTTGAGCAAAAAATTCTGTTTCATCTGTTCCCATGTTGTGATTACATGGCCTCCCAGACTCATGAACCATCTTAGTGCATTTCCTTTTAGGGTTGCTGGAAATAGCTTTAGTTTTTTAGAATTAGCAACATAATCATAACTTATGCATAATATATCAAACTCAAAAAGAAACTCATCAGGATCTTCAGAAGATAAACCATGGAAGTTAGGTAAGGCCGAAAGTGGGATATTCTTCATGGGAGTTGCTCCTCTGGGAAGATCACCAATAGGAAATCCCAAGGTAGAGAGAGAATTCTCATCTTTTCCTTCTCCTACCTGTCCTCCACCAAAGAATCCTTCATTCTTCCCTTCCATTGGTTGTTTTCCTACTACACTTTCTCTGTCTTCAATGTTTTCTGTTGGCTCCTCAATGTCTTCAACTGGTTCCTCAATGTCTTTTGTTGGTTCCTCAATGTCTTCTATTGTCTCCTCAACCTTTTCAAGGCCCACAACTTCTTCCATTTCGTAGATTGTTTGAAGGGAGTGCTGAGACTTTGGCTTCCGTTAGCTTAGCCTCTGAGAAGTTTCAGCTTTTGATATAATCTCATCAATAAAGGTCTTTCTTCCTCCTCTTCCTTTGCCCTTGCCACCTATAGGGTTAGTTTTCTTGTGTCCTCTCATGCATTGTGCACATCTGAAAGAAAAACATTAATGCTTTTGAAATATACGGTTGCCTTCCCTAGCAATGGCACCAAAATGTTGGTCACTTTAATTGCTTATTAATTTAAACAACCAAGTGCTACATGAATTGTCAACCTAGGAAAGTCAGTTTGTTTCGAAGGCAATCACACACTATATATGCTCAATCCAAAAAGCAATGAAAAGTTGTAGTAACAATTATACTAATCACACCTTGCTTTAACAAACTGAAGTTTTACTCTGAGTTACAGCAGGAACGATCTCTCTATTGCAGACAATTATCAAAAGAATCCTAGATTATGTTTAAAAGAACAATCTAGGAAAAGAAATCAATCTACAGAGGGAAATACTAATTGTGCTATAACAGAGCACAGGACCCTATTCCCCAAGCAGGAATCTTCAGCACCTGTTTCTGGTTACCATGCTTCACAAAATAACTTTGTAAACCAGATCACCAATTAAAACAATCATTGATTACCTATGAATGAATTTATGAAGACAATGCAATAATTAAATAGAAACAGATTTTCAGCAGTAAATGCATAATTCCAATAATGCATAAGTAATTTTAGTAAACAGAGTTTAACAAAGCATGAATGGAAAAGAATAACACTTAACACACTATGGAAATTAATGGGTGAATCTTGTGAGGAAGGTGGGCCCTTTCCTTCTCACAAGATTCCCCAGAAAAAGGAACTAAGAAGAAGTGCTCAGAACAATATTTTATTCATCTGTCAATGTATCATGTTACAAAAAGATTCAAGTCCCTTTTCTTTCAGCTAGACCTTCCCGAAGTTTGTCTACCCCTTCTAATGTTGATGTCTCCTCCTTTTAAAGAGGAGACATCTATTATACATTTTATTAAATTATAAATCCCGATATGCTAAAATAGGATAATTGGTTCTTCCATTAGCAAAATGTTGTTACAATGGTTTTGACAACGCTGTCGAATCTGGAATGCAAATCATGGTTTGTTTCAACAACGGGATTTGCGCACTGTTCTAACTATTTCAGCAATGTAGACCGCAATGATAAATCTGTAGTCTTCAGACTGTTTCAGCAACTATATATTTCCGATCAATGGTTAATTATGAAAGTAATGTAAAATTATATGTAAAAAAAATTAAACATATAGTAACGAGAAGAAATGTTATATACCTTTGGAAAATGGATTAAATTGATAGCATAGACTTTAAATATGGATTGAAAAAGGTTGGAATGATAGCAAAATATATGAGCAAAAAGGCACAATGTGGGGTCCTAACAATCACGAAGGTCTCGCAAGACAGGATAGTGCACGAAGTGACCTACGTGAAGTTATTCACAGTTGGACTAAATCGACCCCTCAGACATCTCCAGGGTGCGGAAACTTGGTTCCAGCATCCCCCATAATATTTTGGGTGAGACCTCAGTCCGCGCTTCGCAGGCTGTTGTCAAAAGGGCCAGTAGTGTAGGGATTTGTTTGGCTAATTAACTCCGAACCTAAATCAAGCCCCATCAAGCCAACAAATGGTTCCGTTGCCGGAACCGGAATCTGCATAGAGATGTCTGATGTCGCATCATTGGAATCCAACTAAGAAGGAAATTGAAGGTTGGTTGGACAGAAGGATTCACAAGTTTGCAGCACAAGAGAACAGGAATCCACAACAGAGAAAAGAAGAGTGGTTAGACTGCTACCTGTACACAAATATCCACGAGATCTTCTTCACATATTTCCCTACTGAATTGTACGAGTGGATCGTGAAGTTAGCAGATAGCCAAGGAAGTTGGAAACTCGACAGTCCTATTGTGTGGACCCCAAAGTTAGTGTGTAGATTGGAAGCGTCGGAGGATAAGATCGTGCATGTTGTTGATCACTGGCTTGATCAGATTATAGGAGGATTCATCACTAAATTTGCGGTAGACACTTCAGTCAGCTATAGCGAGGCAGAGTGACGCTTCCTCAAAGGACCGCGAGGTAAGTACGTAAAGTCCTTGAATACTTGGATTAAAATGTTATTGTGCGAAAAGAGGATTATGAAATTACATTGATAATCAGGGCTACATGAAGTGGAAAAGCCTACAAGAATGAAGGAAGTAAGGGACTAGAGATTAGCCCTTTGATTTCAACTCCGCAAAACGAGGAAGAGCTCATGAAGGTCTCTTCGCGAAGTGCGATCCACTTGATAGGGCAGAGAATTCCACGCATACCATCCCCACCCACACCTTCGCAAGCTTCACCACCATCACCTCCATCTTCGCCCATACCACCTCCACTACCACCACGATTCAGTATGGAAAGCACGATAAAGTTTCCTGTGTTCAAGGGATTGGGAAATAAAGATCTGGACTAGTTTTGATTCGTTGTAAAGGTCATATGGGAAGCACAGGGAGTTATGGATGACAATATAAAGAAAGCAACACTGGTTAGCGCCCTACAGGATCGCGCGCTAACCTAGTACATTAATCACTCAAGTGATAATCCAAATGCGGGAATCACAGATATCCAAACTGCACTAAATAAGGAATTTAGCAGGCCGAAGTAAGAGGCATAGTCGATCATTAGGTTCGAAGAGATCACAATGCTACCAGGTGAGACTCCTTGGGAGATGGATCAGAGGCTTAAGTGTACAATTTGCGAAGCTAATATGACTTTGACATATGGACAACAACGTGAATGGTTTGTAGCATCGCTAACGCTGCATTTGAGGAACGCGTTATCGCAGTAGAGGTTAACGACTCAGGCAGAAGCCTTGGAGATCACGATGACACTGCATGAGACCCCAATGCAGGATCCTAATTTGGGTGTTTAGTAGATCCACGTGCAATTGAAAAACTTATGCCTTGAGATGCAGAATCTGAAACAAGATAGGACAGCTCGACCAGAAGTGCGTGAAGAGGTATGGTGCGTTAAATGTAAGAGACAAGGTCATGACAAGGACCACTGCCTGGTGTTCGCAAATTACCTCGTGGGAGGAGGACCGATTCCATTAATGTTGGAAGCGCAATTAGTACCAAGTGTAGCACCTACTTTGTGGTGCATGATTTTTCAAATAGGAGGAAGGCATTCTACGAACAACTGCCATTTGTTGCAGAAGTACACACGGAATTCGCAACAGTTGTTCTACAATTTCTGTAGATTGGTAGGACACGATGATTGCACTTGTAGAATCTATGAGATGATGATGGATAGAACTCCCACCTACAGAGTTGAGGCCGAGATGTAGCCCCTAGACCAGAGTGCAGGGATGGCACAAACCAGATTCCAAGGGCACGGACAAGGCTAAGGTGGAGGAGGACCTGGGAGAGGTCACGGACAGCTAATATGCTACAATTGCAGAGGGCTAGGACATTATGCCCATGATTTTACAAATCCAAAACATCCATCATGTCTGTATTGTACCTTGTTTGATCATGAGATAGAGGATTGTCCTACGTTGATAGTTAGGACACGCAACAAGGGAGCGCTACCACCTCCCCCGACTCAGAACCTGCAGATGATGAGGTCTGAACCGTGTGAGGAAGATCCAAATGTGAACATTGTGTTGCAAAGTGGAATTACGATGGGGGATGATAAAGGAAAATAGCCAAAAGATAGCACTTGAGTTCACAAAGCTTCGACAAAAGAAGAGGAGTTTGATTTGGAGCACGCTCGAGAACCATTTATGGAAGCTAAGAAGAGCTTCGTTGATGCCTCCACTTTAGGAAATAAAGATAGACAAGAGCCAGAGATGGACCCATCGATGCCCACGATGTTCCTGGAAACATGTATGAAGCTACTGCATGACAGTAAGGCTGTAAAAGGATTGCAAGGACTCATTAATAGATGAGCTGAGACCGCGCCAGGAGAACCAAGTGTAGTCCAGAAGATTGGAAAGCATAAGACAAGGACGGGGAGAGAAATGAGGCTAATTGCATAGATTGAGAATATGAGATGGAACAAGTAATTCTGGATTTAGTATCAGACGCGAACGTTTTGCCGAAGCATACATGGGAGTGCATGGGGAGGCCTACGCTGCAGTGGTCTCTTATTCAGCTGCGAATGGTGAACCAATAGAATATAATACCCCTAGGGTGATTACAGGGAATCACCATGGATATTGAGGGAGCGAGTGCGCTAGCAGACTTTGAGGTGATAGAGATCGTTGATGATAGCAATCCCTACCCCGCACTCTTAGGAATTGATTGGGCCACTGACATGAACAGGGTGATTAATCTGAAGAAGCACAAAACAATTTTTGAGAAAAAGTCTTTGCACGTAGTTATACACTTAAACCTTGCTGAAAGATCGCACTATATAGAGCCAGTGCATGACTATGAAAGTGATGATGATTTGGACTGTATCTACAACATAACCACGTGAGAGAAAGACTGGGTAAATCCCACCATGGATGGATGAATTTCATGGGAGCGTGAAAGCTCCTACACTTCATATTCGGATGAGGAGATAGAACGATGGCAAAACCGGTTACACGAGGTAACTGTTATACTACTATACCAATAGGTGTCATATTTCATGATTGACTTGATGAGCTCTGTAATATGTTCATCCCTTTCCTTGTTGTAAAGGTTTTCCATATTATCAAAAAATGTAAAGAGGGTATGCCCTAAAAGAAAAATCAAAGGGTAAAAGAAGAATAAAATGGTCAAAAAAGTGAAAGAAATGAACCCCAAACTAAAATAGACCAGGAAAGTGTGCAAGTCCAAAATGCCACTACTTTTTCATTTTTTGTAATAAGCATTGTGTGCATCTTGTTAATTTATGCCACAATTGGTGAATGGCCAAACAGCTTAATCTTGGCTAGTTCATATTTGAATTTCCTGTTTTAGAGATAGAGAATAAAATCTGACCAAACTATTTAATCTTGGCATATAAGTAGATAGGTAGAGTAAATAAAAAGGAACTCAACAGTTAAATCTGAGCCCTTGGATGTAATAAGTGCAGACTTAGGTAGGCTTGCTATGAAAAGAAAAGAAGATTGATAAGGGTTTGCCAATCTAAGTGCACCCGAATAAAGAAGAAAAAATGTTAGGCCAAAGTAGCAGGGTAGGTAGATGGTGTTGCAGAATGATACTTGTGATATATTATGTCTCTAAATGTGTTAATCTTTATCTCTATTGCAAGTACGAGGCAAACATTATGCTTGATGCAGCTCAAGCAAAATGAAGTTAAATAACTAACTCCCCTTCATGCTTTTCCCTAATCATTCACTAATTTCCCCTAAGCATTAAGACATGTTCTTAATATCACTCATAAAACCACTCATTCCATTTCATAAAGATCGCCTAAGTAAAACCCTATTTCACTTAGGAAAATGGCAAATATTCCTCATATAAACCCTTTTTCCCCTTCAAAGCCTAAGTTTAAATGGAAATTTAGCTTAGCACTTTCGTTTTGAAGTCATATTAATTTTAACTCTTATTATATAAATCCCTTACAATATACCCTATCCTGTATTATATAAATATATTAAAAACCTTAATAGTTTTTGTATCCCCGCCTCGGTTAACTATAACTGTAAAAACAATTAAACGCAGTGTAAACAGGTATTAACGAGTTTATTATAAATTCGTTAGAGAACCGTCCCCATCGCATGATAATGGAATTAATTAACCATCTGGGTTAATTAACAACCAACCCTGACCAATCAAATCAATCCCGAAGTGATTAAAACGTTTATAAATACACCGGGCCCGCTGCATTAACTCCCCGCCATGTTCCCTGCCCGTCCACCGCCCGATCTCCGCCTTCACATCCAAAGGTGGGAAATGATATCACAACCCCCCTTTTGACTGCACGTTAACTCACGATCGTTAGTGGTTTTCCACCCGTACCAAATCCACGTGTCACACAGCCGATGTGGTCACTTGCCCTCCGTTCAAAACCACCCATCCCTAAAAGTGGTGCAAGAAAAACCGCTTACCACCTTCTGCTGACGTCATCCGCCCACGTCATCCGCCCTCCGCTGACATCATCCACCCTCCACTGACATCATTCGCCCAATTAAATGCAAAAAACCTCGCCAACCTTCGTTTTGTTGAAATAAACGGGCAAAACAGTTTTTTCATTGTTATACACTGTGCCCCGAGCTCTAATATAGAACAACGACCAAGACCAGCAGTTCAGTTTCAAAAACTGGCACCCGACTAGAAGAATTGCAAAAGAAGCTCACTTCTGGCCATTCAACCCACCATTACATAGTTTCCTCCTCAATTACAGGTACCTTTTCAGCTATCTTAAAGGCCAGAAATTTGTGCACCAATTAACACAATCTCCACAAAAAGATCTGAATGTTATGAATTAGAAGGCGCAGAACAACCTCCAGTGTCCCAACAACAGGTATTCATCCTACTACGTGGTTACCGTGGATAAAAGAAGAAATTTGGGTAATTAACCACAGTAAGGTAAATAAAGGTGAACAGGGTTCAAAACGGGTTGAAGTGTATCAGGTCAGGGTTAAAGAGTATCAGTAAGAAAAGGGCAGCCAGCACAGAGTAACTGAAGAAGATAGCTGCAAGCTGAATCCTAGGGCCTGCCTCCAGCACATTCAACAAAAACAGGACCAGCACAACATCAATTCATATTTTCCCTATTTTCAAGGCTAGCTGTTTCTATTTTTTGTAAACTATTTTTAGTCATCCTAGATTTTATCTCACTCTGTTATGAGATATTTGTTTTATAATTTGTTGCATAAATACCCCCCCCCCATTGGAGTATTGTGGGTGGATTCCTAGACTTTGCTGTAATATTGATTTTTGGAATAAAGAGTTGTTGGAATCAACTGTTTCATGGCTTACTGGATGAAGAATTGAAGCAGAGGACTTGTCACAGACTTCTTGAATCAACCACTGGATCAATAAGTCCTCTATATCTTGTGTTTTAAAGTTTTCTTAGTTTATTATATCATCTATGTTTCACAATCTGAATGATAAAGAAAAGATTTAATTTCATAATATGCTTGATTGCACTCTGTTTTCAGTCATTATTGTTCTCTGTGTTTTCTTCAGAATTAGGATAAGCAGTGAAATCTTAATTGCTCATGTTTCCTAATTCTTTCATGTTGATTATTTGCTAAAGAATACTTAACTGCTCCTTATCAATAATCATCCAATTTCCCTCTTTAAATAGGTTGAAGGATTCTCAATTGCCCTTCACCCCATTTGAGCCCATTCCATCTGTTTCAATTCTTTATTTGTTCCCTGTTTGACCACCTTGCTCTGTGAAACCATCTTCTGTTTAAGAAACCAAATCCAAAAAGCCATCTTCTTTGAATCCATTAGCCCAATGGCCTGAACTACTCTGTCTTACCTCTCTGCTCTATTGAATCTCACCACCCAAACTCAAACAAAACTCCAAAACTTCATAACTAGCCTAATACCTTTAGAAACAAAGCTAAATCATAAAGAGAGAGCCCTCTCTGGATATAGATTGGCTAGATTTTGTATCTAAAAGATTGGTTAGTGGTTACCTCGGCCTCCTTCCCCTTTCTTACAACTTTTGGGAAAACCTGAGTGATAACATCAATGGCGACTCCACTGGGGACTAAATAGTTTTTTTGTTACTACTATTTTCTGTATAAGCTACAGACAAAACCTGAAGTTAGCCAGGTAGCCTTTGAAATGATTTTGCTTTGCAATTTTAGAATTAAATGAATGCTACTTCAGTCTATCTTCGGTCTAGCTTATAGATTAGACAGTTGGTTTCAAATACTTGATCAGTTCCTCTTTTCAAATAAGTCTTTAAGAAAATTCAAAATTCTCACATCTAAAACTTCTTAGAAGAGACTGTTAAAGTTGTATTGTCAAACCTATTTCAAGAAAAAAAAACCAAAAAAACACCTAGAAACCTGGCTTCAGAAAGGATTCATTACACCAGATCAAATCCTGATCCTAATCCCCCACCTGTGTTTGAAAATCATAATCTGATTCATAAGATTCTTAGAAGACAAGAGAGCCAAGAAAATTCTGTTAGTTCTCGCCCTCTATACAGATCAAGATCCTGTCCTGTGAAGTGGATCTACCCTGAGGACGAGCCTTTTGATGAGTATTTGGAAAGCTCTTCATTTGTGACCTTTTCAGAATCTGGGTTAACCCACACAGTTCAAGATCCAATATTCATTGAAAATTTGCAGATTGAAGTTGTTACTTCACACCTTGACAGACATTTGCAGAACTCCATTCAATCTGAGCTTACCTCTGAAAGAACACCAAACCTCTCTGTGATTACTACAGCTTCTCCAAGTTCACCATCAGCCACCCCTTCCACTCCTCCATCTACAACACACATTCCCATTGTTATCCCTACTCCTCCAGTTGTCACATCTATTTCTGCAACCATGGCAAACCGATATACTCCCCTGCACTTACCTGCCAATCCAGGGGCTATGCCCCAAGACTATCAAAGTAAAATCACTTATTTTCAAGGTACTGGCACTTACATAGCTCAACAACATACCAAGAAAATAACTGACTATTTTGAAATATATGAGGTTGATGTTGATGATGTTAGAATGAAAGTATTTGTTTAAAGTTTGACTGGAGATGTTAGAACATGGTTTAGAGCCCTCCATGCAAATAGTATCAATGACCCACAAGCTCTTTATCAGACCTTCTTGAACAGATGGGAAAAGAAGAAAGATCCTCTCCACATTTTTTCAGGATATGAAAACCTAAGAAGAGGCACACAAGAAACTGTCCAAGATTATTGTACCAGTTTCAATAATGTCTACAATGCTATTCCTCAAAACCTCAAACCTCCTCCAGATTTGGCCTTGATCAAATTCCCCGATGCATTTGATTCTAACATGGCATACCAACTCAGGGAAAGAGCTCCTCGAAACTTAGAAGAGATGCAAAGTATAGCTGTCAGCGTTGAGGCCAACCTGATATCTAAACGATCTAGAGTCAGAGCTGAAAGGAGGACACCTTTCAAAGAAGAACCTTCTGCCTTTGAACAAAAATTAGATGCTATTATTAAAGGAATAGATATACTTGGAAATAGAGTAGAAACAATCGAGAGAAAATCCCCTTGGGATGGTCAACCAGGCAATACTGGGAGAAATCCAAATTTCAGGAAGAACCAAAATCCTAACACTGGAAAGACAGGGCCTAACCAAAATATTAGGCCCCCATTTCAAGAAAATTATGATGAAGCCTCAACTTTTGATGAACCAACAGAAGACCCTCAAATTAATTTGATGGGACTCAACAATGAACAACAAGTTTTCTTGACCCAAGAGGATCAAGAAGCTCAAATTCTTAAAAAATTCCAAACTCAATCAGGTGAATCATTTGAATTTAGGGAGGGATATGATATAGCCATTTATGAAGTCCAAAAACAATACAATCTGAGGAGCAGAAGAATAGATGTCCCTAAAACCAATAAACAGAAAGATACCAAGCAACCTAACAAAGGTAAGATCAATAACCCCCCTGTACATATTCTTTCTAGAACAAGTCCTAACCCTAATAACCTAATTGTTGAATATGTATCAAATAATCAACCAAAGAACAGACAACCTTCCACTTCTCTCCCTTCTAAAGGAAACGTAGAAGAGCCTCTAGAACTTGATTTGGAAACAACTTCAACCCATAATCCCACTCCTAGAGAGGAGAGAAACGTAGAAAATCCATCTGTCTAAAATACAAGAACTCAGACCGAAAAACCTTTTAATCTTGAGACAGAAGTAGGCAAACTAAAGATAGTTGTTACATTATCAGAAATAGCTAGGCATGATGTCTACAGAAGTCAAATCAGTAGATCACTCAAAATTTCTGTGAACGAAGATTCAGTAAATGTTTTTGATGACCAACTTGAATTGATCTTTAGCCCTGGAGTAAATGGAAAAACAGTAAAGGGAGAAGTTCCTCCTTTCTATGTAAGATTAAACATACATGATAAAATACTTCATAATGCCATGTTTGATTCTGGTGCTTCTCATAACTTAATGCCTTAGAAATCTGTAATGGAGATACTAGACCTTGACATCACCAGGTCATATAAAGACCTTTTCTCTTTTGATTCAAGTCAGGTCAGATGTTTAGGTTTAATCAAAGACTTATGTGTATCACTAGTCCAATATCCTGCCAAAACCATTTTAATGGACATAGTGGTAGCTGATATTCCACTAAAGTATGGCATGTTATTGTCTAAATCTTGGGGTGCAAAGCTTCAAGGATCTCTACAGTTAGACATGTCTTACGCTACTATTTCAGTGTTTGGTCAACCCAAGAAACTATACAGAGAAACCTTAATGAAGTATGTAGTAAGTAGTCAAGAGAAACCTCAAAATTTCCCTATCTACTCAGTACATTCAGATATGGATTCTTTTATCCTTTACAATGTTGAAATTGATCCCCCACATGAAATAAAAGTTTTAGCAGATGAAACAGAAAAAATTGCAAATGACAAGTCTAGTGTCCGAATCCAAAAAAATCTAGAAATCATGAAACATCAGATAAACCAGAAGAAACCAAAAAACCAAATCTACCTATTAAACAAATCCCTGAAACTTCAGATACTAATTATGAACATGAAATCCTTTGGTACTTAGAATTTGATGGTTCTGTGAACAAATTAGGAGCAGGAGCAGGAGTCTGGGTGCACAATCTTGAAAACAATCATGCTGAAGGCCATGCCTACAGATTAAACTTTAGATGCACTAATAATATGGCTGAATATGAAGCTCTATTGCTAGGTCTTAAACTGGTCAAGAAATTGGGAGCAACTAGAGTGTCAGTCCTAGGAGATTCTGATTTAATCATTCAACAAATAAAAGGGAAGTTCTTAACAAATGATCCCAGATTAAGAGAGTACAAAGGAATAGCTATAGAGATCCTCAATACATTTCTAGAAACTCAGCTTGCCAAAATCCAGAGAAAACATAACTTGCAAGCTCATAGCCTGACAACGTTTGCTAGCACCTGTAAATTACCATTTGAACCAAATCATCAATTCACAGCTGAAATTAGACACAGGCCAGCCATACCTGACAATGTAAAGAACTAGATATCATTTTGGGATTCAACTGCGTTAAGTAAGTCATTCATGTATGACCATTTCCATGAGAGGTAGTCGTAACTGACTAATTTCTCATGATTTTTGAATAGTTCACTTAGCACTCATTGCATCGGGTGATGCTCACAGGGGTGAAGAAGTGGGATTGAAACTAGTGAAATGAATCACATAGCATCAATCATCACTTCCGGGGCTTGCACCCGGTAACTAGGACTTCCCAGGAGGTCACCCATCCCAGATCTCCTCTGGCTCAAGCGCGCTTAACTGTGGAGTTTTCCCCACAATCAAGCCCACTTAGCTTGCTACCCCATTTGCAAAACCTTAGCAAGTATTGTGCCTCATGAACCATTCAAGTAGAGATCCCTTCACTCTTTTTGAATTTAAGTATAGGGTTTACGCAGTGCATTATATTAGATATCATTTTGGGATTCAACTGCGTTAAGTAAGTCATTCATGTATAATGCACTACGTAAACCCCCATACTTAAATTCAAAAAGAGTGAAGGGATCTCTACTTGAATGGTTCATGAGGCACAATACTTGCTAAGGTTTTGCAAATGGGGTAGCAAGCTAAGTGGGCTTGATTGTGGGGAAAACTCCACAGTTAAGCGCGCTTGAGCCAGAGGAGATTTGGGATGGGTGACCTCCTGGGAAGTCCTGGTTACCGGGTGCAAGCCCCGGAAGTGATGATTGATGCTATGTGATTCATTTCACTAGTTTCAATCCCACTTCTTCACCCCTGTGAGCATCACCCGATGCAATGAGTGCTAAGTGAACTATTCAAAAATCGTGAGAAATTAGTCAGTTACGACTACCTCTCATGGAAATGGTCATACATGAATGACTTACTTAACGCAGTTGAATCCCAAAATGATATCTAATATAATGCACTGCGTAAACCCCCATACTTAAATGTAAAGAACTGGCAAGTGTTTGACAGTGATATTCAATCAACAATTTTTTAACCCTAGAAGAAGAATTTTTTAACACTAACATAGATGTAGATACAATTAGTGAGTTTGATCAAACAAATCAGATAGAAATAGACATTCAGTAGAAAATGCAACTCAAATGATTCATCCAACGAAATTTACCAAAAAGGAAATACAGGATCTTAAAGAAATAGACATTGATGAGATCATTGAAGGACAATCAGAGGTTATCAATTTGAAAGACAATCATTTTCCCAAAGGATTAACTCCTTTGGAAGATCTCTTTGATTTCAATGATATTCCAAAGAAACCCAAGATGGAACCTCTAAAAGTAGACATTGAAGACTATAACATAGGAACTGAAGAAAAGCCAAAAATGGTAGAGTTATCCAAATCTTTGCCCCCTGACAAAAAACTTAAGTATGTTGAACTAATCAAAGAATTCTAGGATGTTTTTTCCTGGAGCTATGAAGACCTGAAATCTTATGACACCTCTGTAATTCAACATATAATACTCCTCAAGGAAAATAAAAAACCATTCAAACAAAAGCTCAGAAGAATTAACCATGTACTGCTTCCTTTAATTGAAAAAGAAATCAAACGAATGCATGATGCAGGGATAATTGCTCCAATTAGATTTTCAGAGTGGGTGTCTAATTTAGTGCCTATCAGGAAGAAAACAGGAAAAATCAGATTATGTGTTGACTTAAGAAATGTAAACAAGGTTTCTTTGAAAGACAATTACCCTTTACCTAAGATGGATCATATTTTACAAAGGGTGGTAGGTGCTTCTAGGATTTCACTTTTGGATAGGTTTTTAGGTTATAATCAGATTCTGGTTCTTCCTGATGACCAGGAAAACACTGCATTTACAACACCATGGGGTACATTCAAATATGTTAAAATTCCATTCGGACTTAAGAATGCAGGGGCAACCTTTCAACAAGCAATGAACATAGCTTTTGCAAAAGAAATTCAAGATTTTCTGGTTATATATCTAGATGACCTGATTGTATTTTCCAAATTAGATCAGCAACATTTAAATCATCTCAAACAAGTGTTTTTAAAATGCAGAAAGTATAGTATTTCATTAAATCCTAAAAAGTCTTTGTTTGGTCTAGAAGAAGGCAAATTGTTAGGCCATATTATCTCCAAAGATGGCATCAGAATCGATCATGCTAGAATAGAAGCTATTCTGCAAATACCCCACCCTAGAAATGTCAAAGAACTTCAAGCTTTCCTAGGAAAAATTAACTTTTTAAGAAGATTCATATTTAATTTGGCTGAATTAATTAGATTGTTGAACAATATGTTAAAAAATGATTCAAAGATTAAATGGTCAGTAGAAGCCAAACAAGCATTTGAAGAAATTAAAATGGCTTTGACCAGAACACCAGTCCTTACAAGTCCAAAGTTCGGTAGAGACTTCATAATTTTTTCATTTGAATCAAAACACACTATAGCAGTTGTTTTACTGCAAAAGGGTGATCAAGGGTGTGAAAAACCCATAGCCTTTTTCATTAAAGCACTTAGAGATGTCCCTCTAAATTACAAAATCATGGAAAAACAGGCTTTTGCACTGGTTAAAGCTATTAAAGACTTCAGAGTCTATATATTGTACTCCCATGTAATAGCTCATGTACCAAATGTTGTTGTCAAAGACATCCTGACTCAAGATGGAATTGAAGAAAAACGATGTAAATGGATAGCTAATATATTGGAGTATGATATTGAAATAAAACCTACAAAGCTTATAAAAGGACAGGGATTGGCTAAACTCATGATTGAAACAAACTTTCAAGCCCTAGGTATTAATGAACTGGATAATGAACAGGAGATGGTGACTCCACAAATCAGCTAGGCCTTCTTAGAATCACCTTGGTATGCTGATATAACTCATGTATTATTAAACCTGCAGGCTCCTCCAGGGTTATCCAGAACAAAGAAAAGGTTTTTAAAGATGAAAGCTTCAAAATTTTGTATTTTAGATAATTCTCTCTTTTGGAAAAATCATGAAGGTATTCTATTGAATTCTTTAATAAAAGAATAAGCTAACAAGATTCTCAAAAAATTTCATGCAGGGGACTGTGGTGGACACCTTTACTGGAAATCAACTGCAGACAAAATCCTAAGGGCTAGATTTTACTAGCCAACTTTGTTCGCTGATGTAAAGAAATTTGTCACTGCTTGCCATAAATGCCAAATTTTTGAAGGCAAAAGGAAACTGTTACCCTTACCCTTGAGACCAATTTCCACTGAAAATCCCTTTCAACAATGGGGTTTGGACTTCATTGGAGAAATCCATCCTTCCTCTTCTCGCCAACATAAATGGATCCTCACTGCCACAGACTATTTCACTAAATGGATAGAAGCCATTCCTTCTAGACAAGCCAACGATACAGTGATTATAAGATTCTTAGAAACCAACATATTGTCTAGATTTGGTTGTTCTGAAAAGATCATAACCGATAATGTTGATGCCTTCAAGTCCAAGAAAATGATAAATTTCTGTAACAAATACCATATCACTTTAGGCCATTCCACAGCCTATTACCCTCAAGGTAATGGTCTAGCTAAATCTTCCAATAAAAGCTTAATTGATATTATTAAGAAATTGTTGGAAGAGAACAAGAAAAACTGGCACAAGAAACTTACTAATACACTATGGGTAGACAGACTTACTACAAAGAGATCTATTGGAACTAGCCCTTATGAGTTAGTTTATGGCATGGAGGTTGTATTTCCTTCATCTTTAGGATTTCCTGTAATGAAATTACTGCAAGAAGCTCGGGTGGAACCCAATGACATTCAAAGGAGGATAAATCAGACCATCCATTTGCAGCAGACCAGAGAAGAAGTGCACCAAATATCCCAAGTGTTACAAGAAAAACTCAAGAAAATATTTGATAAAAGGACCAAAGCAGAAGACTTCTACCTTGGAGACAAAGTTTTAAGGTGGGATTCCAGGAGAGAAGACAAAGGAAAACATGGGAAGTTTTACTTCCTATGGAAAGGGCCATTTATCATCCAGGCATTGCAAGGGAACAATACTTACTTTCTGGAGAGCCTGGATGGTACAAAAACAGAAGAAGGACCAGTGAATGATCGAATGCTGAAACATTACTTTGATCTTTTTTTTTAATGTATTCTGACTCTAACATGTACATACTATATCCTTGATAATGTCAAAGTTTGGATTGGATAGAAACTTGCTCGAGTTGAAGCTCGAAGAGAAGGCCCTAAGCTTCACAAGTGTGTTGTCATATATACAATAAAGCAACCAGCAAAAGGATATTTCAAAGCATAGTCTAAGTTATTCAGAATGCCATCTGACCTGTTGTTCTTGACTTTCCACCAGGAAAATCCATCCCCAAGTGGAGCCACTGTTATACTCCTATATCAATAAGTGTCATATTTCATGATTGACTTGATGAGCTCTGTAATATGTTCATCCCTTTCCTTGTTGCAAAGGTTTTCCATACTATCAAAAAATCAAAAAAATCAAAAAATGTAAAAAATGTAAAGAGGGTATGCCCTAAAAGAAAAATCAAAGGGTAAAAAAAGAATAAAATGATCAAAAAAGTGAAAGAAATGAACCCCAAACAAAAATAGACCAGGAAAGTGTGCAAGTCAAAAATGCCACTACCTCTTCATTTTTTGTAATAAGCATTGTGTGCAACTTGTTAATTTATGCCACAATTGATGAATGGCCAAACAGCTTAATCTTGTCTAGTTCATATTTGAATTTCCTGTTTTAGAGATAGAGAATAAAATCTGACCAAACTGTTCAATCTTGGCAGATAAGTAGATAGGTAGAGTAAATAAAAAGGAGCTCAACAGTTAAATCTGAGCCCTTGGATGTAATAAGTGCAGACTTAGGTAGGCTTGCTATGAAAAGAAAAGAAGATTGATAAGGGTTTGCCAGTCTAAGTGCACCCGAATAAAGAAGAAAAAATGCTAGGCCAAAGTAGGCAGGGTAGGTAGATGGTGTTGCAGAATGATACTTGTGATAGATTATGTCTCTAAATGTGTTAATCTTTATCTCTATCGCAAGTGCCAGGCAAACATTATGCTTGATGTAGCTCAAGCAAAACGAGGTTAAATAACTAACTCCCCTTCATACTTTTCCCTAATCATTCACTAATTTCCCCTAAGCATTAAGATCTGTTCTTAATATCACTCATAAAACCACTCATTCCATTTCATAAAGATCGCCTAAGTAAAACCCTATTTCACTTAGGAAAATGGCAAATATTCCTCATATAAACCCTTTTTCCCCTTCAAAGCCTAAGTTTAAATGGAAATTTAGCTTAGCGCTTTCGTTTTGAAGTCATATTAATTCTAACTCTTATTATATAAATCCCTTACAATATACCCTTCCCCGTATTATATAAATATATTAAAAACCCCGATAGTCTATGTATCCCCACCCCGGTTAACTATAACCGTAAAAACAATTAAACGCAGTGTAAACAGGTATTAATGGGTTTATTATAAATTCGCTAGAGAACCGTCCCCGCCGCGCGATAATGGAATTAATTAACCATCTGGGTTAATTAACAACCAATCCCAACCAATCAAATCGATCCCGAAGTGATTAAAATGTTTATAAATACACCAGGCCCGCTACATTAACTCCCCGCCATGTTCCCTTCTCGTCCACCGTCCGATCTCCACCTTCACATCCAATGGTGGGAAACGATATCGCGACCCCCCTTTTGGTCACGCGTTAACTCACGATCGTCGGCAGTTTTCCACCCGTACCAAATCCATGTGTCACGCAGCCAATGTGTTCGCTCGCCCTCCGTTCAAAACCACCCAGCCCCAAAAGCGGTGCGAGCAAAACCGCTTACCGCCTTCTACTAACGTCATCCGCCCACGTCATTCACCCTCTTCTGACATCATCCGCCCACGTCATCCACCCTCCACTAATGTCATCCGCTGACGTCATCCGCCCTCCACTGATGTCATTCGCCCAATTAAATGCAAAAAACCCGGCCAACCTTCGTTTTATTGAAATAAATGGGAAAAACAAGTTTTTCATTGTTATACGCTATGCCCCGAGCTCTAATACAGAACAACGACCAAGGCCAGCAGTTCAGTTTCAAAAACCAACACCCGACCAGAAGAACTGCGGAACGAGCTCGCTGCCGACCATTCAACCCACCATTACATAGTTTCCTCCTCAATTACAGGTACCTTTTCAGCTATCTCAGAGGCCAGAAATTTGTGCACCAATTAACGCAATCTCCACAGAAAGATCTGAATGTTATGAATTAGAAGGCGCAGAACAACCTCCAATGTCCCAACAACAGGTATTCATCCTACTGCGCGGTTACCGTGGGTAAAAGGAGAAATTTGGGCAATTAACCATAGTAAGGTAAATAAAGGTGAATAGGGTTCAAAACGGGTTGAAGTGTATTAGGTCAGGGTTAAAGAGTATCAATAAGAAAAAGGCAGCCAACACATAGTAACTGAAGAAGATAGCTACAAGCTGAATCCTAGGGCCTACCTCTAGCACATTCAACAAAAACAGGACCAGCACAACATCAGTTCATCTTTTCCCTATTTTCAAGGCTAGCTATTTCTATTTTTTGTAAACTACTTTTAGTCATCCTATATATTATCTCACTCTGTTATGAGATATTTGTTTTATAATTTGTTGCATAAATACCCCACCCCCCCCCCCCCCCATATTGGAGTATTGTGGGTGGATTCCTAGACTTTGTTGTAATATTGATTTTTGGAATAAAGAACTGTTGGAATCAACTGTTGCATGGCTTACTGGATAAAGAATTGAAGTAGAGGACTTGTCACAGACTTCTTGAATCAACCACTGGATCAATAAGTCCTCTATATCTTGTGTTTTAAAGTTTTCGTAGTTTATTATATCATCTATGTTTCACAATCTGAAAGATAAAGAAAATATTTAATTTCAGAATATGCTTGATTGCACTCTGTTTTCAGTCATTATTGTTTTCTGTGTTTTCTTCGGAATTAGGATAAGCAGTGAAATCTTAATTGCTCCTATTTCCTAATTCTTTCATGTTGATTATTTGCTAAAGAATACTTAACTGCTCCTTATCAGTAATCATCCAATTTCCCTCTTTAAATAGGTTGAAGGATTCTCAAATTCCCTTCACCCCGTTTGAGCCCATTCCATCTGTTTCAAGTCTTTATTTGTTCCCTGTTTAACCACCTTGCTCTGTGAAACCATCCTCTGTTTAAGAAACCAAATCCGAAAATCCATCTTCTCTGACTCCATTAGCCCAATGGCCTAAACTACTCTGTCTTACCTCTCTGCTCTATTGAATCTCACCACCCAAACTCAAACAAAAGTCCAAAACTTCATAACTAACCTAATACCTTTAAAAACAAAGCTAAATCATAAAGAGAGAGCCCTCTCTGGATACAGATTGGCTAGATTCTGTATCTAAAATATTGGTTAGTGGTTACCTCGGCCTCCTTCCCCTTTCTTACAACTTTTGGGAAAACTTAAGTGATAACAGTAACCACGCTTAATTGTAACATGATGACAAGTTCAATACGTTGTGTATCAACAGAAGTGAGAGATCTCCCTACTTATGATGGGTTAAGTGAGGTAGAGGCTTTCTTGGACAAATTCGAAAGAGAGGTGCCAGAAAAGTAACGTTTCCAGGCCTTGAATTAGGTACTACACACTATGCCCGCAAGGTGGTGGGGTACACACAAAGGAAGCTTTGAAAATTGGCGCGAATGTAAGAGGATGATGCGCACACGGTTTGGGAAGCCTAGAGTGCAATTGACAGATAAATACAATGGGTAGGATGATCCGGGCATACATTTTACCAAGTGGACGTAGGCCTATGGGGGAAGCCACAACTGGAGTGGGTGCACCTGTTTTGTCACACCCTGGATGTTATACCAATGAACTGGTATATAGAAATAGAGCTCCACCACTAGACAAGTGAATGGGATGTCCTATGCAAAAGGTTTGTGATGACCTTCAACTTTGAGGATGGATGGGATAGTATTGATGAAGCACTACAAGAAGTAACAGCAGCCATCTTTAAGATACCACAGGAGTCAGCAGAGATGATTCAGCCTAAATGGACTGCTCAGTTAAGTTGCACGCTAGAGTTTTATAATGTAACTACTAAGGAAGAGGATGAAGATCCGAGGAACATTGACATTCCCGAGACAGAAGGCCAGCACGAGGTTCAAGGACCAAAAATTGAGAATGCTGACATAACCACGCTAGTAAAAACTAAGTAGATAAATATTGGTATAGAGGCAAAACCTAAATTCGTGAATATTGGGGACTACTGGGACGATGCGACGGTGGACAAGGTCGTTGAACTACTTTGCGAATATCAAGACTTATTCCTGACCAAGTTTACGGACTTAAAGGGAATAATCGGAGATTTAGGGGTAATGAGGATCACATTGAAACCTGATGCGAAGCTAGTTAAGCAGAGGTCGTATCACTTAAATTTGAAATAAAAAGAAAAGGTTCGTGTAGAATTAGACAAGATGCTCACGAGAGGCATCATTGAGCCTATGGAGGAAATTGACTGGGTAAGTCTGATGGTAGTACAAGAGAAGAAGAAGAAGGATGAAATAAGAATATGCATGTATCTCATAAAGTTGAACAACGCGTGCATACATGATCCCTTCCCGACTTCGTTCATAGATGAGGTGTTGGACAATGTAGGTGGTCAGGAAGCATATTCTTTTACCGATGGGTTCTCAGGGTACCATTAGATCAAGATCGCGTCAGAAGATAGGAGCAAGACAACCTTCGTGACAGAGTGGGGTTGCTTTCAATACACTGTCATGCTGTTTGGATTGAAGAACACGCTAGCCATATTTTTGCACGTAGTTGTTGCAGCATTCAGAGAATATATTCATAAATTCTTGGAGGTCCATTTTGATGACTGGACCGTATTTGGGTTGGTTAGGAACCATGTAGCGAACCTGCGCTTGATGCTAGATACATGCCGAAGATACCAAATCACGCTTAACCTCAAGAAGTGTATGTTCCTCATTCCTTTTGGGAACCTATTGGGGCATGTGTTTTGTAAACAAGGGCTGATGGTAGACCCCGCAAAAATTGCAGTGATTCTAAATTTGGAAGCGCTGTGCAGTGTAAAATAGTTGCGCGCTACCTTGGGACATACGGGGTGCTATAGAAAGTTGATCAAAGGCTATGCCCAAATCACCACGCTGATGAAAAACTGTTGAAGAAGGATGTCACGTTCTGCTAGGATGATAACTGTAAAAGAAGCCTGGACATCTTAAAGGAGAAGATGGTGACTGAGCCGATTTTTGTCTTCCCGAACTGGAAGAAAGAATTCCATGTTCATGTTAATGCATCGTGTATAGCGCTAGGGGAATTTCTCACATAGGATGGCGGAGAAGGCTTGGATCACCTTATCGCATTCGCGAGTCATGGATTATCTAAAGCAGAAAAGAACTATTCCACTACTGAATGTGAAGGACTGGTTATGGTGTATGCGCTCCAGAAATTATTCGGCACTATTTTCTGGGGAGACACTTCAAGATGTATACAAATCATTCCACGCCGAAATACTTGGTCAATAAGCCTGTGTTGGGGGGGCGCATATGCAGGTGGCTTTTATTGTTTCAAGAATATGATTTTTAAGTTGTTGTGAAGCATGGGAGATTGACTTTGTAGGACCTATCAAACCGCAAGGAAATACAGATGCGAGATATATTATTACTGCGATAGAATACCTAATGCGTTGGGTAGAAGCACATCCAGTAAAATATTGCACGGTCACGATGACTGCAAAGTTTCTTTTTGACCACATACTGACACGATTCGATTGTCTGAAGATCTTGATGAGCAATCGCGGTACACATTTCTTGAATGAAACGATCAACACATTAACGTAAGAGTTCCAAGTGTATCATCAGAAAAGCACACAATATCACCCACAAGCTAACGGGACCGTAGAAGCATTTAACAAAGTATTGGAGACTGCGCTGACAAAAGTATGCAATGCGCAACGAAGTGACTGGGACCTACACGTACCCACAGTATTATGGGCTTATAGGACAACATGCAAGAAACTGACGGGACAGACGCCTTTTAGGCTGGTTTATGGAGTTGAAGCCGTAATGTCGATGGAGTATATCGTGCCTAGTCTGGTCATAGTAGCACTTATAGGTATGACAGACCGCAGCGCCCTGGAGGAGAGGCTCGCGCAATTGGAGGAAATCAAAGAAGGACGGTTTTTGGTTGGATTCCATCAGCAGGTACAAAAGTAGCACGAAAAGGCCTGGCATGATCAACATATCAAGTTGCAAACTTTTAAGGTAGACGATTTGGTGTTTTTATATGACAGCAAGTTTGATAAATTCTCAGGGAAGATCCAAATGCATTGGATGGGACCATATGTTATTAAGGAGATCACAGATAGTGGCATGGTGCAGTTGGTGAAACTGAATGGAGAACTCTTCCCAGGAAAAGTAAATGGTAGTCAGTTGAAGCCATACACAGGTGGGTCAGCCATCTGACTAGCCGCAGGAAGACCAGCAGGCAACGGCTCAACGCACTACCAATCTTGCAACAGTTCGAACAGAATTGGGAGGTCTCCACGTAAAGATCTCCACATTGACAGAGTGACTCGAGGGCGAGTCATGATGTTTGTGTTGGGGGCTTGTTGGGCACGAGATTCCCCAAGGGAAGTTTTGGGACTTAAAGCCCATATTTTGACTAAATCCAATGTAAAGACTCTGTGTTTTGTGGGCGCAGAGTGCAAAGATTGTAAATGAGCCATAGGGTTGTTTGCCCTCATTTTTGTAATGTAATGTCGGCTTTAGAGATCTACTAGAGTGAGGCTCTAAGTTGTAAAGAAGGAAAGGAATGAATATATGAATGAAAGATGAAGAATTTATTCTTAGTTGAAGTGTAGAGTCAAGTCTTTGGGTCGTAAAGTAGGAGAAAGATCTGCAGTTGAGTGCATAGAGGCCTAGTAGTCTGCAACTGAGTGCGTGGACCCCTGCATCTGAGTGCGCAAGGTGAGTCGAGTCTGTAACTGTTTGGAGAAGTAATAAAGAAGAAGTATTGCATCAATTATGTGCATCCTTTTCATGTTTTATGCATTGAGTATATTGGGTATGAACTGAACTTTTACAGTTTATTTGTGTGAACTCATATGATTATGTTGGCTAAGAGAATATAAGACAAAGTATCGGTTTTTGCAAAGTTAACTAACAGTTATAAGAAGATAAGTAAGATCCGCAGTGTAACTTGGGGAATTAGCACAGATCACTGCCTGGGTAGCGTGAAATCACCTCAGCCCCTGGTGAGGGCTGCACGAAGGCGATTGTCACAGATCGTGAAGGTCTTGCGAGATAGGATAGTGCATGAAGCTATTCACAATTGGACTAAATCGACCTCTCAGAAATCTCCAGGGTGCAAAAACTTGGTTCCAACATCCCCCCCATACTGCTTCGGGTGAGACCTCAGTTGCGCTTTGCGGCTGTTGCCGAAAGGGCCAGTAGTGTAGGGATTTGTTTGGCTAATTAACTCCAAACCTAGGTTAGGCCCCATCAATCCAACACCCTGAATACCCCATCCACTCGTACCGCCTCCATCTTCACCTCCACCACATACACCTTTGCCTACACCTTCGCCACCATTTAGTATGGAAAACTCAGTAAAGCTACTTGTGTTCAAAGGCTTAGGAAATGAAGATCCGAACCAGTTTTGGTTTGTCGCGAAGGCTATATGGGAAGTTGAGGGTATCACGGATGATCAAATGAAGAAAGCAATGTTGGTTAGTGCTTTGCAAGATCACGCGCTAACGTGGTACATTAAGTACTACACTAATAACTCGACGTCTACATTAGCAGATATCCAGACCGCATTGAATAAGGAATTCAGCAGACCTAAGTCTGAAGCGCAATCATTGTGGGATTCAAAGAGATCATGATGAAGCCTGGCAAGACACCCTAGGATCTGGATCAGAGATTGAAGTGTATAATCCACAAAGCTAACATGAATCTAACAGATGGGAAACACTGTGAATGGTTTTTGGCTTCGCTCCTACCTCATCTAAGGGTTGCGCTATCACAACAAAAGATTGGGACCCAGGTGGAAGCCCTGGAAATTGCGATGAAATTGCATGAGACACGGATGCAAGATGCTAGTCTAGGGGTTTAGCAGATTCATGCACAGTTTCAGAACCTTTGCCTAGAAATGCAGAGTTTGAAGAAATATAGAACAACTCGGCCAGAGGTGTGTGAATAAGTTTAGTGCCTGAAGTGCAAAGGTTAGGGGCATGACAAAGATCATTGTCCAGTATTTGCAAATTATGTTATAGTAGGGGGGCCAATGCCTCTAAGGCTGGAAGCTCCAGCAAGGCTAAGTACAGGGCTGCGCTATGGTGTGCTATCTATTAGGTAGCTAGAAAACATGTGATAAACAATTGCAACTTGCTGCAGAAATTTGTACAGACATCACAACAACTCTTCTGCAACTTCTATCGATCGGTGGGTCATGATGAGTGCAAATGTCATAGTTACAAGTTAATGATGGATAAAACGCCTACCTATAGGGTGCAGGCAGAAACCCTGCCTCCGAACCAAGGTGTTGGGGGAGCATGAGGTGAATACCAGGGGCGTGGATGAGGTCGAGGTGGAGGAGGACTTGGTAAAGGTTGGGGGTAGGTCATTTGTTACAAGTGTGGAGGACCAGGACACTACATGCGAGGCTGCTTGAATCTGACATGCCTGTCATGCTGATATTGTACTCAGTTTGACCACACGACTTAAGATTTGTCGATATTGCTAGCTAAGATACATGAAAAGGGGGCACAACCTCTAAAGTTAATTCAGAACCTGCAGATGATGAGGGCTGAGCCCCGCGAAGAGGATTCGAAGGTAAATATTGTGTTGTGGAGTGGGATGATGACTGGCAAAGATAAGAGGAAGTAGCCTAAAGAAAGTGAATGGGTCTACAAAGCTCCAGAAAAGGAGGTCGAGTTTGATCTGAAATACGCACGGGAAACATTCATGGAAGCAAAGAAAAGCTTCGCTGAGGCCTCTACCTCAGGAAGTCAGGACAAGCCAGTTGAAGAGATGGACCCATCCATGCTTACTACTTTCTTAGAGACCTGTATGAAGCTGTTTCGCAACACCAAGGCTGTGAAAGGGCTACAGGAACTGATAAATAAGTGTGCAGGGAAAGAAAATGCTCCTGATGGACCATGCATAGTCAGGAAGATTGGTAAGCATAAGGCAAGAATGGGGCATGAGATGAGGCTCACTACGCAGATAGGAGAATATGAGATGGATCAAGTAATTTTGGATCTGGGGTCAAACGTGAATGTCTTGCCTAAATAGACCTGGGAGAGGATGGGGAGACCTGTGCTGCAGTGGTCTCCGATTCAATTAAGAATGGAAAATCAGTAGAAAATTATCCCCATAGGAAGATTGCAGGAAGTGACGGTTGATATTGAGGGCACGAGCACATTGGCTGACTTCAAAGTGATAGAGATTGTGGATGACAACAATCCCTACTATTGGCTTGATGGGGCCTGACCCATGTTCGAAGTTATTTAGCCAAACAAATCCTTGTACCAGGGGGATGTTGGAACCAGGTTTCCGCACCCTTGAGATGTCTGAGGGGTCAATTTAGTCCAATTATGAATACCTTCACACAGGTTACTCAGCACACTTTCCTGGCCTATGAGGCCTTCGCGCCCTGTTGTATTCGCCTTCGCGCAGCCCTAACCGGGGTTGTGGAGCTTTCACACTGCTAGAGTAGTGATCTGTGCTATTTACCCAAGTTACACTATGGATCTTATTGATCTTCTTATAATAGTTAGTTATCTTTGCGTAAACAGATACTTTATATTATATTCACTTATTCAACATATTCATATAAGTGCGCATAGCAAATAAACAGTAACCTTCCAATTCATGCCCAATATACTTCAAAGCATAAAACAGGAAACAATACACAGAATAATGTAAAACTTCTCTTTATTATTGCCTCAATCGGTTATAGACTCAACCTTCCCTGCGCACTCAGCTGTAGGGGTCCGCGTACTCAGTTGCGGACTACTAGGTCTCTATGCACTTAGATGCAGAGCCTTCTCCTACTCTACGACCCAACAACTCACCCTATACTTAGATCGATCTCAATTCATTGTCATTCTTCTATTTCATTCTATTCTATACTATTGATTCTTTTACAACTTAGAGCCTCGCTCTATTTATACAATCCCATGGTCCACGGACCATGGGTAGATCTCTCAAGCCGACATTAAATTACAAAAATGAGGGAAGAAAACCCTCTGACTCATTTACAATCTTCATGCTCTTTGCCCACACATCGCGGAGTCTTTATATTAAACTTAGTCAAAACTTGGGCTCTAAGCCCCAAAACTTACCTTGGGGGATCCCATGCCCAACACCTACCCTGCGCTCCTTGGGATCGACTGGGCCATTGACATGAATGGGGTAATCAATTTGAAGAAGTGGAAGATGATATTTGAGAAGAAATTAGTCAGCGTAGTAGTGCCCCTAGACCCTACAGAAGGACCGCACTATACTGAACCAATCTACGATTATGAAAATGATGATGATTTGGACCAGATTTACAAGATAATAGCCTAAGATCAGGATTGGGTGAATCCAATAGCAGATGGATGTATTGCATGGTATTAGGTTCCTACACTAATAGTATAGGGACCTAACATGGTGCCCCTAGACCCTACAGAAGGACCGCGCTATACTGAACAGATCCGCGATTATGAAAACGATGATGATTTGGACCAGATTTACAAGATAACAACATAAGATCAAGATTGGGTGAATCCAACAACAGATGGATGTATTGCATGGTGTTAGGTCCCTACACTAGTAGTATAGGGACCTAACATGCATGTTAGGTCCCTATACCACTAGTGTAGGGACCTAACACATGGGATCGTGAAAGCTCCGACACTTCAGATTCAGATGAGGAGTTGGAACATTGGCAGAACCGACTGCATGAAGTATCTACGCTGCAATGTAATATGATGACCAAGTCGTTGCATTGTGTATCGTCAAAGGTAAGAAATCTTCCTTATTATGATGGTTTAACTAATGTTGATAACTTTCTGGATGCATTCGAGTGAGAAGTGACAGAGAAGAATCGCTTCCAAGCCTTGGATTCGGTGCTACGCCTACGAGATGGTGGGGCACGCACAAGGATAGTTTTGATGATTGGCGAGAGTGTGGTTTGGTCACCCACAAGTGCGCTAACAGAGAAATATGATGGGAGGAATGACCTATGTGATCACCTGGCCAAATGGACGAAGGTTTATGGAGCGGAGCCTTAACCTGAATGGGTGCACCTATTTTTTCATACTTTGGATGCAATACCAATGAACTGGTACTTGGAGATAGAGCTCTGGCATGACACTAAAGAATGGGATGTTTTATGACAGGGATTATTTCTGACGTTTAAATTTGAGGATGGGTTTGATAGTATTAACGAAGCATTGCACGAAGTTAAGGCAGAAATATTCAGAGTACTGCAAGATCCCTTAGACTTGATTCAACTAGATTGGACCACCCAGCTGAGGCACACGTTGGAGTGCTACAATGTGACTGTCGAAGAAGTGGATGAGAACCCAAGGAACATTACCATCCCGGTGACTAAAGGTCACCGTGAAGTTGAAGGACAGCAAATTGAAAATCCAGATATCACCGTGCTATTAAAAATAAAACAAGGGAACATTGGGACAAAGGCAGAACTGAAGTTTGCAAAGATTTGGGACTACTAGGATGATGCAATAGTAGATAAGGTTGTTGAATTGCTCCACGAATACCAGGACTTGTTCCCTCCGAAGTTCTCAGACCTAAAGGGGATAATAGGAGACCTGGGGGTGATGAAAATTACGCTGAAACCAAACGTGAAGTGGATCGAGCAAAGGCCTTACCACCTCAATCCGAAGTATAAAGAAAGGGTTCACTTAGAGTTGGATAAAATTCTTGCAACGGGCATCATTGAACCAGTAGAAGAGTTTGATTGGGTAAGCCCAATGGTAGTTCAAGACAAGAAACAGAAGGATGAAATAAGTATATGCGTAGATCTCAAGAAGTTGAATGACCCATGTGTACATGATCCCTTTCCAACTCCATTGACTGATGAGGTGTTGGATAATGTAGGAGAATAGGAGGCATATTCATTCACAGATGGATTGTCGGGGTACTATCAGATCAAGATTACACCGGAGGATAGAAGTAAGATGACCTTCGCCATGGAGTGGGAGTGCTTCCATTATATAGTAGCACCTTTTGGGTTGAAGAAAGCGCCAACGATCTTTTCGCGCGTGGTCATCATTGTGTTCAAGGACTTCATTCACAATTTTTCAGAGGTATACTTCGATGATTGGACAGTGTTTGGATTGTTAAAGTGCCACGTAGCTAGTCTACGCTTGATGTTGGATGCATGATGGAGGTACCATATCATGCTCAATTTGAAGAAATGCTTGTTCTGTGTCCCTTTTGGGATCTTGCTAGGTCATGTGGTATGCAGACACGACTTGATGGTAGACGTTGCTAAGATCGCAGTTATAATCAATTTGGAGGCACTAAGAAGTGTGAAACAGTTGCGCACAACATTGGGGCATATAGGGTACTATATAAATTTCATCAAAAGTTATGCCTAAATTACTGCACCGATGGAGAAGCTATTAAAGAAGGAAAATCCCACCGCGTAGGAGAAAGGCAAGGTGGTAGATTTAGAATCTGAGGAGGGTGTTGAAGGTGTGGATATGGGCATAGAGGACATTGACATAGAGGGTGTAGATCCTATCTCAAAGATGCACGCATATATCCCTCCCCGCCAAGGTAAGGTGAAGGTCTCGAAGGACTCGGATGCAGGGAAATTTCTACTAAATACACCATTGTTGCCAGACCAGATCATGTTTGAAGGGTCGCGCTTGGCGCACATTCCTGGTCTTAAGCTGGAGGATTGGGACTTGGTAGACACAGATCGATTCCCCCACATGGTGACTAAAACCTTTATGACCCATGTGTTTTATAAGGATTTCGGTGTCATCGCACTAGAGCCGCAGCTGTGGATAAAGGGGAAGGACAAGGCAAGACTGTTAAACCTGCTATGGGTGCCGCATTACCACCGTGTGCCCATAATCCTAATGGTGATCAAGCAGTTGCTATGCTTAGTGCATAATGGGTGCCTGTGGTTAGGAGAACTGATACCCATCACAGATATGTTGATCCATAGGGTCACGTCATTACCACATTTAGGGTTGAATCTGGCCATGGTATTTGGCAGGAAGATGGGCGAGTACGACCTCATAGTAAGAATGAAGGACAAATTCAATCTCACCTAGAAACCGCTTGGATACTCAGTTTCCAACATAACTGACCTTGCGGTTAAGGTCACCACCCAAATTTTGGCTGGGAAAATTATGAGGAAGTGTCATGCAAATGAAGTGTCGACACCTATCATGTCATTAGCGGCCCAGTGCACAGAGGGCATACAATTTAATTTGGCATGCTACCTCTGCAGGAAATTCCTCGCGAATTGCAGAGAAGCACAAGACAAGAGTAAGACCTTCCATTACGCTTGTCTCTTACTCTCAATTGTGCTGGTCGTATGCGAATTACCATAGGACAGCCAGTTTCCTCTTATCACGTCAGATCTAAGAGAAGTAGCGAAGTTCGCTTTGCTTTGGGCCACCAAGGACGCCGCGAGGGTCAGGGACACAAAAATATTTTAGGTGTTGATGGAGGCAAGCATCCACCCCATGATCAACCACAAGCTGAGGCTATCTGTTACAGGGAAAAGTGTCTATTTAGAACTGCTCTATCCCACTAAGGTGTGACAGCTACCTTAGAAACAAATAGAGAAAAACTACTTTTGTATTTCCTTTATGAATTATAGATAGAGAGGAATAGAAAGAACCAACCTGTGTCTTGCGCTAATCCTTTGATCCAATCCCTCTCTTCTTTGATAGTCTCTAGCTACCTGCTCCCTTGCATGCCCAGCTTCACAAAGTACCTGTAAGATCACAGAAGCAGAACACTATACAAAGACATGGATCTATATTCATAAACAACTTAGGATCAGATTTAAGTTAACCATACAAATGTAACAAGCATCAATGATACAAAAGCATGGAGGAGAACTCAAATAGTTTTTATTGATAAACAAGAAAAGATCCAGGAGGAGTTACAACCAGTGGTTCCAACCCAGCATCAACCTCCCAGCAAAGAAGCCCCTCTTCACCTCAAACAAAGCATAAATCACCCAACAATCTGATGTTTATCTCTAGAAACCAACAGCAATTCCTTACAATATGCAAAATTCCAGCCTCTGGATCTCTGGGATGAGGGATCCATATATAGATATCTGTGAGGATGAGTCAGCTTGTGATCTGATTAGTGTCTTCTCTCTGTCAGTTCTTGCTTCCACTTGGATACTGAGGGCCTCTTACTCATCCTCGGTCGAATTCAGTGAAACAAGTGTCACAGGAGAAGATTCTGGAAGCTTCCATTGCCTCTCCACCTCGCGGAATGACACTGCCATTTGTCATTTCTCGCCCATCGCACCCCACAGAAGGGAGTTTTGAAATGCAACGCACCCTCACAGTGCATTTGGGTGAGATGCAACGCACCTAGCCAGTGGAGCAGCTGCAATGATCCTGTTTTGACCAATTCTGAGCAGTTTCTGGTGGATAACTTCTAGGAGAAGTTGTAATCTGTTGACCTTGTTCCTTTAGGAGTTAGAACAAAACTTTTAGGGACTTAGGAGCCCTTGGTTTATGGACATTTCATGCTTGGAGTTGTAGGGCACAAAAATGTCTATAACACTATCCCCAACTATCTTTGAGCAGTTGTCAGGATATATGGAGTTCAAAGAGAAATTCCACTATGTCTCCATCCAGGCATGGAAGGACCCCGAGAAAAAATGTTATGATATTCCATAACTGGCAACGGACAATGCAACCGCAGGGGTCCTAGAGAGTTGGCCATCAGAGTGGTGCATGACGTTAGACTTGTCAGCTGGGTCTAGTAAGTATGCCGTGAAGCAAAAGAAGGAAGAGGCCCAGCTAAAGATGTAGCAGTTGGCCGACAGAAGGAAACAGGAAGCTGAAGAAAAAGTTAAGGCAGAGCACACTGCTAAGAAGTAGGCCGAAGAGGAGGAAGAAGAAGAGGAATACCATGACTCTGACAGAAGTCAAAAGCCTCCTTCACCACAGATGAAGGAAGATGAGCAGTAGTCAGGAAAGGGAGGTGTAGACCTGGAGACTACTCCATTTCGGGTTAAGCGCACTAGGGAGCAGGAAAAGGTAGGGTTGCGGAAGAAGTCCAAGGCCATAAAATCATCACTTGACTCGATCACTTTGACTAAAGGTGATCTGAACGATATCAGGGACACAGTGAGGGACACGACGGTGGAACTGCTACAGTAGTTCGAGCAGCAGCAGAAGCAAGCCTTAGTTTCCATTCAAACAGTCTTCGCGAGCTGCAGATCCAGACCACTCAATTGCAGACCAGTGTGGGACAATGCAACGTGATGTCAACTAGCTTGGCACCTTGGACCTCAAACGCAGCGGAGCTGGTCCACTCCTTGGATCCCTGGGTTGTTGTGCTACCAGATGGAGCATTAACTACAGAAGTGGAATCTGACAAGGCTATAGTCAACGCCCTCAAGAAGTTTGGGTTGAACTTGGTTGCGCTGCCAAGTGAAGCCCTTTACACCCTACAAGATGGTGTGATCACAGATCTTCGGGTCAGAGAGCAGCGCGCGCTAAATGTGATTAGCAAGGAGAAGGTCAACAATGCCTAAATGTCCATATAAAAGACTTCTACACTTGATCTCCTTAAGAAGATCACAGAGAAGAATGAGCGCACCACAGCTGTGGTAGCTGAGGCTTGCAGAACCATTCCAGAGCTAAATATCCTAGAGGATGTGCCAGTCGATGCAAGAATTTGAAAGCTCGTTTCGGGTGTGTGTGATGCAAGGACAGAGATGGCTAAGGTTCAGTTTGAGCTGAATCTAAGATCATAGAGTTCAAGTTGAGGGCCCAGCCTTCGACTCCACCAGAAGTTAGAGAGCAGCGCGAGGCAGCTATCAAGGATGCAGCTGCCACAGTAGAGGCCGCAGTGGAGTGCACTTCGATCTTCAAGCAGTCACTCAAAATACTTACCAGCCTGCAGGAAGATCCCAAAGTATAGTGGCTAGAAATAGAAGCAAGGGAACTACAATAGAAGTATGATGAGGTCAAAGTGACGGCGCACACCGTCGCCATCACACAAAGGTTGGCGAAGCTGCAAGAAGCAAAGGCACTAAAGGAACAGGTGGTCGTAGCACAACGTAAGGAGGCAGTACTGAAGGCCAGGTTGGGGCCTTGTCTATATGAATCCTATGTGCTCACAACCTCCATTGAAGGAAAATTGGCTAGTCTACGGGAAACGCAATAGAAAATATAGGCAGATAGCGCAGGACCAATGATGGAGCAGCTAGCCGAGTAGGCTAAGCAGGCAACGACGCAGTGTACCATCGAGGTTGCAATAGTACAGGTGTAGCTGGGAGGTCTTCACGATAAGATCTCAGTGCCAGTAGAGTGACTTGGGGGTGAGTCACTAGATTTGTGTTAGGGGCCTATTGGGAACGGGTCCCCTAGGGTCAATTTTGGGGTTAAAGGCCCAAGTTTTGTATAAAGAATGTAAAGTCTCCGCATTTTGTGGTCGCGGAGTGTGAAGATGTAAAGAGTCATCAAGGGTCTCCACCCTTATGTAACTTGTGTTAGTTTTATGAGATCCACCCTTGGCCCGTGGACCATGGGATTGTATAAAAGGGGAAGTATTAGAAGAGTCTAAGAGAATCTTAGTTCATAGTTGATAGTGGATAGTTGATGTTGATGAATGTAATGGGTCTGTGAGAGCTAAGAGAAAAGAGTCTTAGCGTAGGAAAGAGGCTTTGTAGCTAAGTGCACAGAGGCCTAGGGTAGAAGTCCGCAGCTGAGTGTGCAAAACCCTGCAGCTATGTACATAGGGTAGTTAGAGTCTATAAAGGAGATCTAACATCAATAAAGAGAATTATTCAGGAAATACCTGTGTATGAGCTATTTTACTTCTGTTATGAATGTATGCGATTATGTTATGTTGAATACTGGGTTTATGATTTAATGTTGTATTGATGCGTGAATCTATGTGTTTTACTTTGTTATATGAACACAAGTAAGAATATCTATTTACACGAAGATAATCATAATGCATGTTGAAGTTATCAACCACTTAAGCTAATTTGGGTAAATACAACAGTAAGAGTAGTCACAAAGGTGCGTAAGTGTCTGAATTTCCTATTTAGGGTACGCGCAGAATGATCGCAAACCTTTGAGAAGGTCTCGAAGCCGAATAAGAGAAGTGTATCGAGAAGCCCTAAAGGGCTTATCAGTTTGCGTGAAGGAAGGGTTAGGGTATAAAACGACATCACTACCATATCAAGGTGCAGAAACTTGGTTCCTGCATCCCCCCATACTGCTTCGGGTGAGACTTCGATCTGCATTCCACTGATTGATGCCGGAAGGGCCAGTATTGTAGGGATTTTCTTGGCTAATTAATGTTGAACCTGGGTCAGGGCCCATCAAGCCAACAGTTATCATGGCCAGAATAATCCCATTAATCTTAATTTTTCTAGATTCTTCAACATGGTATTAGAGTTAAGGTTCAAAAGTCAAAGGAAGGGCAGAAAAGAGGCATTCAAGGTTCAAGTTTCAAGCATGGCATCAAAGCAAGCTGAAGGATATCAAGATCTACATTGAAGAATCATCTTGACTAAATCGTAGATCAAAGAAGCAATCTACAACAACAGTTTACAAAATCAAGGGTTTCAGGGAACAACAGTCAAAAGATGAAGCATTTAGAACTCTAGTACATGGCAACAATTTTGGTGCCTCCCACAGTTTCAGTCAATGACATATTAAAGATTCATACTACAAGATTTGTCATCTCAAATCATTAATGCTACATACTACAAGGTTTGAAGCAATTCAACGTCATCTCAAATCATAAGGATTAGATGTATAAGTCAAGTAACTTGAAGGCAAGAAGGCAAGCTTCCTATAATCAAGAGTCTCTCTGAAGGAAGCATCAATACATCTGCTTCAACCACTTTCAACATATTCAAGGTGAAGATTCTATCTTCACATGTCAATTATTTTCATTAATTAGTTTGGTAAAATTACTTCATTGCAAGGAGATCTATAGGTTAGATGGGTCATCAAAGTTCCTTGCATGGAATAGGGAGGATTGTGATTATCATAATCCTCATAGACAAGAGAATTCAGTAAACATTTCAATGTCTCCTTTGAATTCATGAGAGGGAACTCTTAAGGTCCTCTCGTCCCAATGTAGCAAGAAAGGAGACATAAAAGAGATATATGAAATGCTAGAATATATATTCTCTGAAATGAAGTTAAGAAATTCATATCACTTAAACCTAATTGAAGGTATCGAAGAATGAAGGAATATCTTGATGAGATCTCAATTGGGAGATTTGGGAAAGATGATAAGAAGATGATAATCATTGATATACTAATTGATAAGCAAGGTAACAAATGTCCATAGACAAGGAATTTGCCTCATTCAACTTGTGGTCTCTATTCTAGATAGGAAAAGAAAATTTGAAGGTGAAATAACTCAAACATTTTCTCAAAGGAAAAAGGAAGTTTTGTCCTCAAACAAAGACAAAATAGTGTTATTTAAAGATTATGAAAAGAAAGCTCATATCACCTGCAAGATGGAGGAATCTAAAAAGGGCTAAGAAAAAGAAGGAATAACAAATCTATACTATGATTGAGATGATATCCCTCATGAAAGGGTCCTACCATAAGTTTATGTTATATATATGACCATGATAATAAGATGCATCATGGCATCATGGAAGAATTAGAAACAAGAGCTCGTGACATCACCATGGGAATCATGTAGGAAAAAATCTATGGTAGTCAAACATGAAGGATATAGCTCTTGGGAACCTCATTGAACATTAAAGGAAAGTATGAAGTCATCTAGGACAAGGGTCATCATACAACAAGTCAAAAAGGAAACATTTTCCAGATGGGGATATGCAAGATCCTCAAGGTTCTCTAATGATGTGATGACATGAAGCAGATCAAGGGATTGAAGATATTTTCAATCAAGGAAGTTGTTGGAAGAAGCCTAGATGACCTAAAGGTAAAATGAGGTGTGTATGATTGTATTTAATAGTATAATTTCATGTCATATGGTTGCAAGTAACATCGATCATTACTTTTATCTTGAGAAGCATGATCAAGAGAAAAAAATGATCTCCTCCTCTGAAAGGATGCAAGAAGGCATAAGTCACACTAGATGAAATCAACATAATATGTCCTCATATGAAGTATGAGGTGGTTGACTACAATGAATAAACTCTGAATAAAATATCCTGGGAATGGAATGTATGAGGAATGAAGAGATCATGAGATATTCAACCCTAATAAAGGTGATCAACATCCAAAAGTCCAAGAAGACTTGACTAGGAAATCTCCTAGAAAATATATGAAGACTCCGATGAAAGTCTTAAAAATATGAAGACCCTTGACAATGGATATCTTTGGGAGATGTGTCAACATGAATGCAGGATGTTGATACCGATAGGAAGCTGTCATAATGAAGATCCATCTAGTAAGGTACGATTTAATTTAATGTTATGTTTTGATTTCTTCAATAATATTTGGATGAGTGCATGCAGGGCTACTAGAACAAGAGTTGTAAGTACAAGTACAACTGGCATTCATATGGTGGATGGAAATTCCTAAAAGAAGCATGATGGGAAAGAAGTAACTATGTGAGGAAGGTTCCAGACATGTATCAAGAAGGCTACTTTCCATGAAGAAAGGAATGACTGTTAGGATATTCCGACACATAGGAAATAGTTAAGTTCAACTTGGTCTAGTATAGAGTTAGGTATAGAGTTAGGTAAAGTGTGTTTCTTTACCGTTGTACATTTTGTAACTTACAATCCGACGGTCACGATATGTAGTGATCCGACGGTTCACTCTCTCCTCAGTATTACCGACACTTGATCCGTGGCTTGACACCCGATTGGTCCATGAGTTCTATTTAAAGCGCATGGAGGGTCATTGTTCGGGTAATCCGTGCATGAGAGAAGCTTATGTAAATTTTCATTCTTTGATTAATAAATTGCCTGTAGTAGCCACGTTGGCGCAGGCCGTGGACTGTTTCCCTCTTTGAGGGTTTTAACCACGTCAAAAATACTGGTGTATTGATCTGTGATCTGGTTGTGAGCGGTGTCCTTTTGGTGTTCTTACTGAGGAACTTACCCTGTAAATTCCTACATGGTATCAGAGCTATTTGAGGGCCGCGTTCGTTGGTGATCCAAATCTGAAGCCGGTAGAACTGCATGCGGCTGTCGTTTCCTAGATCTACTGCTTCTGACTGCTTTCGGGCCGAGAGGACTGCTCTGTTGTGTTCGGAGCATCTGTTCCAGTGAGGAACCCCTTTCGTTTCACGCGAAAAGGTTTCCGGTAGCCCTATCTGCGTCATTTTTAAGATCTGGAGGTATACAGTGTTTATCTGCAGTTTACTGTTATTTTCTCTCTGCTTATTTCGGTTTCGGTTTATTTAGCTTTTTTTTCTAACCGGATCTATACCTTTCATTTCTGCGTATGCTCTTTGCCCTGCGACTCTGTGCGATCTGGGCAAATCAGAAACAGAAAGGAAGGATTTTTCTCATGCGTATGCTTTTTTCCCTGCGCCTTAGGGTGATCTCGGAAAATCAGAAACATTGAGAAAAATATTTAGTTTCCGGCCAAAGCTAACTTTGAGCCGCAAGGTTCATTTTTGAAAATATCTAGTTTTTGGCTAAAGCTAACTTCGAGCCATAAGGTTCGTTTTCTTTGCATGTCCGTGTTGGGTTTTGTGTTTTGTGTTTTGTAGGGAAAAAGAGCTTTCTGAAGGCAAGCACGCAAACCAAGGCCCCCCCCCCTCTCTCTCTCTCTCTCTCAAATTTTTTGTATAGATCAATTGGTTCAAAGCTATTTTAAGAGAGTAGAGGTCTTGGGTTCAAGTCTCCATTTTGTGGGGGCGGATTTTTTCATTCCCGCACATTCGCGCACTTTGCCGGCAACTTCAACAATTTTTTTCAAAAAGCCATAACTTCTTCATCCGGAAGCCTTTTTCAGAGCCGTTTTTTTTAAACAGCCTAATTTTTCGAGATCTATCCATTGGAACACTTACTTTCAGCATCTTCAGCTTCAGCTTTTTTAAAAAATGGAAAGTCCATGCCAAGTCATTCTTGACAGCACTAACTACTTCCAATGGATATCCTACATGGAAGATTTACTTAGAAGTAAAGGTCTCTACAGAATAGCCACAGGCCAAGAGAAGAAACCAAAAGATGAAGACAAGGCTGCAAAATGGGAAAATAGACAAGATCAAGCACGTGGTTTGATAGGGATGTCTATTTCTCCTGATCTTAGATTCCATATTGCAGAACTTGATACTCCTCATGAAGCATTGGAACAAATCACTAAAGTTTTTGGGATTAAAAATGAAATTAGAGCCCATCAACTTGAAAATGAGTTGCTTACATTGGATCCTAATAATTTTTCTTGCATTGAAGATTTCTTGTCCAAATTCAAGACCCTTAGATATCTCTTGGAAGGTGTTAAGGTTAAGAAAGAAGATAGTAACCTTATTTATTCCATCCTTACTAAGTTGGGACCAGCCTACTCTGTATTTGTTTCCACCTTCCATTCTACAAGGGAAGCTTTCATTTGTCAAGGAAAAGACTACAAGGCCCCTTCCTTTGACTCTTTTTGTGATTCTTTAATAAGAGAACAAGAAAAACTCTTACACCTTGGTCTTCTTAATCTTGGAAACTCTTCCAAGAAAGCGTTAGCCGCCCAGCAGCAACCAAATTCAAAGAATCCTAAGAAGTCATATCCTAAAAAGAATGGTCCTAAACCAAACAAGGGTCCTAAGCAAACTCAGCCTCAAAATGAAAGATCATTTCAGCAAAATGATAAGACCAATAAAAACAAATGGAAGAAGACTGATAGACATTGTAACTTTTGTAATCGAGATGGCCACTTAGAATCTAAATGCTTTAAGAAGATGGAAGCCTTGGAAGCCGCAATGAAGAAACATAACATCCATGTGGAGCATTCTTCAACTTCAACTTCAACTTCATCTTCAGGAATGGCACTTTCTGCATGTTGTTGTCAATCATCTCAGTCTGGTTATGCATTAAATGTATCTTCTTCTTCTCATTCTCATGAGTGGCTCATTGATTCTGGAGCCTCTTATCACATGGCCAAAAACAAAGCCATGTTTTCTTCTTTAAATGATTGTAACACCAAAAATATATATGTTGGTGATGATAGATCTCTTAATGTTGTAGGGACTGGAACTGTTCATCTAGACAATGGTCAGTTTAATGATGTATTATGTGTTCCAACCTTATCCTGCAACCTTATATCTGTATATCAGATAACTCATTCAGGTGAAGGTAAAATTGTTGAATTTTCACCTCATGATGTTGTAATCAAGGATCTAAGAGATCCTAAACAGATTCTAGCTACTGGTATTGCTGATGATTCCACAAGGTTGTATAAGTTTCACAACTTTGGGTCATCAAATCTTCCCTCAATATTTGTTGCTCATAATGATGAAGTGAGCAAACTTTGGCATGAGCGATTTGGTCACTTAAACTATCACTCCCTTCAGCATCTATGTAAAGAAAATATGGTGACAGGTCTTCCTATGGTATCTTGCAGAGATGGTGTTTGTTCCGGATGTGTACTCGGAAAACATCATCGGGACAGTTTTGAAAAACGTGCCTCTTGGCACACCTCAGCCCCTTTACATCTTGTGCACAGTGATTTATGTGGTCCACTTCCTATTGCTTCATTCTCTGGCTGCAAGTATTTCTTAACTTTCATTGATGATTTCTCCAGACGCACTTGGGTATACTTCTTAAAACTCAAGAGCGAAGTATTTAACACATTTTTGGCCTTCAAAGCCTTTGTTGAAAAACAATCTGGACATCAAATTCTTAAGCTAAGAACTGATAATGGTGGAGAATATGTTAAAAACACATTCATCAACTTTTGCACCGAAAATGGAATTCAAATGCAACATACTGTTCCATACACTCCACAACAAAATGGTGTAGCTGAAAGGAAAAATCGCACCTTAAAGGAAATGGCTAATTGTATGCTGCAATCTAAAGGACTCAGTCTTAGTTTTTGGGCCGAAGCAATTAATTGTGCAAATTATATAATCAATCGCACTCCTACTAAGGTTCTAAAGAATATCACTCCAGAAGAAGCTTGGAGTTCCATTAAACCAGATGTAAGTCACTTTCGTGTTTTTGGAAGTGAAGCATGGGCCCATATTCCAGATGAAAAGCATAAAGCTTTAGAACCTAAGAGTGAGAAATGTACTTTTGTTGGATATTCTGAAGATGTAAAAGGTTATAGACTTATTCCATTTAAGTCCAAAAATGTTATCATTAGAAGAGATGTAAAATTTGATGAAAATAAATTGGCCTGCAAGCCTAGTCCGGCGGATGTGCCACCTCTTCCTATCTCTTCTACTTTTGAAAACATTTCTTCTTCAGATGATGAAAGTGAGGATGACAATCCTCCCCCACCTTCTCAGGATCCTCAACTTCCAAGATGGGTCCATGCTACTCGGGATGCAGCAGGTGATCTTGCCGGTGATCCTACAGATCAGCGACGTACACGTTCTCAGTTTGAAAGAGCCTCTTCTTTACTAGCTCAAGCTCCAGTAAATCATGATCCTGACACTTTTGCAGAAGCTTCAGGCCATCCACATTGGGAAGCAGCTATGAATGAAGAATATCATTCATTGTTGGCAAATGATACATGGGATCTTGTTCCTCTACCAAAGGGACGCAAACTTGTTAGATGTAAATGGGTTTACAGAACCAAGTATGGACCAGATGGGAAAGTTGATAAACATAAAGCTCGTCTTGTTGCTAAGGGCTTTTCACAGGTTGAAGGCATTGACTACACTGAAACCTTCTCCCTGTTGCCAAAATGAACTCTATCCGCCTTGTTCTTTCCCTTGCTGCCTCTTTAAAATGGGAAGTCCATCAGATGGATGTTAAATCTGCCTTCTTGCATGGGGACTTGCATGAAGAAATCTATATGGAACAACCCATTGGCTTCATCCAAACAGACTCCAGCCTTGTATGTCGACTTAAGAAATCTCTTTATGGTCTCAAGCAAGCTCCTCGGGCTTGGTATGCCAAAATGGATAGCTTTCTTTTAGAATCTGGCTTTTCTAGGTGTTATTCTGACAATACTGTCTACACCAAGAAAGTGGGCAACTCTCTTATCATCCTTGTTCTTTATGTTGATGATCTTATTCTTACTGGTAGTGATCCCAACCTTATAAACCATGTGAAGTCTAGCCTTAAAAAGAAATTTGAAATGACAGACTTAGGACACTTACACTATTTTCTCGGTCTTCAAGTCTTGCAATCCAAGGAGGGTATTTCCCTTTCCCAGTCCAAGTATGCTTGTGATATTCTTCGTCATTTTCACATGGAAGACTGTAAGCCAGCCCCTTCTCCCTTTCAGTCTGGAGTCAAACTTTCAGTCTCTTGTACTTCTCCTGAAGTTGATGCTACCTTATACCGTCAACTTGTAGGAAAACTCTTGTATTTAACCCATACTCGTCCTGACCTTTCCTTTGCTGTTGGCCTTGTTGCTCGTTTTATGCAAAACCCCCGTGAAAGTCATTTGAAAGCAGCTAAAAGAATACTTCGTTATGTTCGAGGTATAGTACAGTTTGGGATTCATTACAGTGCCAAAGCAGCTCCTCTATTAGTCGGTTTCACTGATTCTGATTGGGCTGGTGACCCTGATGATCGGAAGTCTACTGCCGGTTATGTCTTCACTCTTGGTTCAGGACCTATTACATGGGCTTGTAAGAAACAGGCTGCCATTTCTCTTTCGTCAGCAGAAGCAGAGTATCGTGGTGCCGTGGAAGCTAGTAAGGAAGCCTTGTGGCTTCGTCAGATCCTATCAGAGTTTGGCTTTGAGCAGCAGCATCCAACCACACTTTGGTGTGATAATCAAAGTGCCATTCAGCTATGCAAAGATCCAGTCCAGCATCAGCGCAGCAAACACATTGAACTACACATGCACTTCATCAGAAAGCTCATTCATGACCATGTTCTTGAAGTGCAATATTGTTCAACAGATGATCAGGTTGCAGACATCTTCACAAAGGCTCTCACAGAGGCGAAGTTCACTAAACTTCGATATATGCTTGGAGTTCAGGAAGTTGTCACTAAGGGGGGATAGGCTCTAGTGCCTCCTTCCTTCTCCTATTGTGTCATATTTGTAAATCCTTCAATCCTATCCCAAGTTGTTCTTAAGGGGGGATGTTAGGATATTCCGACACATAGGAAATAGTTAAGTTCAACTTGGTCTAGTATAGAGTTAGGTATAGAGTTAGGTAAAGTGTGTTTCTTTACCGTTGTACATTTTGTAACTTACAATCCGACGGTCACGATATGTAGTGATCCGACGGTTCACTCTCTCCTCAGTATTACCGACACTTGATCCGTGGCTTGACACCCGATTGGTCCATGAGTTCTATTTAAAGCGCATGGAGGGTCATTGTTCGGGTAATCCGTGCATGAGAGAAGCTTATGTAAATTTTCATTCTTTGATTAATAAATTGCCTATAGTAGCCACGTTGGCGCAGGCCGTGGACTGTTTCCCTCTTTGAGGGTTTTAACCACGTCAAAAATACTGGTGTATTGATCTATGATCTGGTTGTGAGTGGTGTCCTTTTGGTGTTCTTTCTGAGGAACTTACCCTGTAAATTCCTACAATGACATGACGAACCAAGAAGGTAAGTGATCAATGGCTGATGCCCTACAAGAAAGAAGCTCAATTGAATTTTATGGCATAAATGAAAGAATTTGATCAAGCAGATGAAGGACCCACGAAGAAGAAGTTTCTGATGAAAAGGAGAGTCCCTTATTAATATGGATATCTGACAAGCCCCTAATTAAGAGGGCGCTTGGATTAAAAAGGAGTGACAATTGTGTTTTACTATTTCATGTGTCATGCACTAGACCATAACTAATAACCGTAAGTCTTAGTGAAGGCCATGAAGATAAATGCACACACGTGATGGATGTATCCTCCCTAATTGAGAGGGAGAAATAGACACAACATTCATGTCTTCATTTGGGGAGAAATAATGGAGGATTGGGTAATCATCTAGCATTTGATGCTCTTTGAGGATGTGTAGGGCATCCAAGATAAGAGTAGGTAAGAGGATTGATACTCTTTGAGGGCTGACAAGCCAAGATAAGAATAGTCCTAGAATTTCATACTCAGTGAACACTCGGGTGGGTATGTACCTTGAGAGACAATGATGAAGGTGTTTATAATCATTTGTCTCACCAATGTTGTGCTCTAATCTAATGGAAGATAGAGTTGTCAGTCAAGGCCTTACTGTGGACACAATTTTGGATACTATGATGCTATACAGATGGGTTACCAATCTGATTCTTCTTATGAGAAGTTATTTAGTTTGAGAATGACCAAGTACCATTATGAATACCTCCCTAGTTAAGCCTGGAGTGTTGAAGAAAGTGTAACTAGGTTCGGTCTTCATGACATTGTAATTATGATTTTTGTAAATAAGAAAATGAATTCATTATTATTCCTTGTTGCATGGGTTTCACGAACAAGATGTTTATTTATTAGTATCTTCCATTGAGAGCCTTAGGATGTCAAAGAGTCAATGTCATGCTCTTCTTGAGCCTATGTGTAATATATACAAGTCTATAGAGAAGTATAGAAGCCCTCCAAAGACAAGAATAATCCTCTTGAAGAAGGCATCAAGATAAATGATGTATGACACTCTCATGTCAGTCTGCAAATTAAATATAAATCTAGTCAGATTGCATCAACGTACACACCTCTTCACACTGTCATATCGACTCAATATGGAATATGAATTACTATATATACCCAACTAAGGTATGCGCAAAATAGAGATACAGAACTCAGATTTGTATGAGATTTTCAGATGTCTTTCATAGGATAATTTTTTGAATGGGTACAGGGGCCTGTAATCTGCACTACAGGAGGACACAACTTCAGAGGTCTCTAAAACTTCGTAGGCACAATTATAGTCTCGATGTAAATGTAGGCACTAACATTGTCTCAACATAATTATAGTTTTGGTGTACTCTCTAAACACAACTACTGTCTCGACATACTAATTCAAAAGAATATCTAGGTGGTATCTATGTAATAGTCTCGGCATAGTAATGATGGGAAGGATTTCGATGATCCAACATTGACATAATCTGTCTCAGCTTGAATTTTGAATGCATTCATGATCTCATAATAGCAGCAGTCATGATCTCTGTCATGATCATGATAAAGATGTAGTTTCAAGATTTTGATCTTGATCTCAGTGAAATTGTCATATATATATATATATATATATATATAGAGAGAGAGAGAGAGAGAGAGAGAGATATAAGTATAAATATCTCATTGTTTTGATGATTATCTTAGTGAGAAAGAAGTTGTGATCTCAGTGAAGGAGCAGAAAATATCTCAGTAAAGGAGTAGTAATAATTTCGGTGAAGATGTAGCAATGATGAAGATGGAATGACCTCTGTGGTGCATTAGTAATGACCTTCATGTAGTTGCAATGATGATGATAAACTCAACAGTGACAAAGAATAGGATTGGTTTCTTGGCCTTGGAGTGGCTTAATTAGGTCAAGGGTCATGGTCTTGGTATTCGTCAATTGGAATTTCTATAAGAATAATTTTGAGTAGGTTTTCCTCTCCAAGAGGGAGAGGTTTTGGCCTTGGCAGAAAGCCAACGTCATGTTTTCTTGTCTCTTTTATTTTGATAGCTATTTGATGAGCTAAGAAAGAAACACTATAGTAATAATGAAATATTGTACTAATAATAAAATTCAAAATAAGCTCACAAATAGTTATCATGGCGAGAAGAATCCCATTAATCTTAACTGCCCTAGATTCTTCAACACTATTTTTAATTGTCCACATCTAACAATGTGTTCCAAGAAACCAAAGAGGTCTTACCAAATTCACACTTAGAAATTTTGACATACAATTTTTCTTTTTTCAAAACATCAAGACCCTTTTTAACATGACTCACATGAAATTCCCATGTCCTACTTAAAACAAGAATGTCATCAAGATACACAAGTACAAAATCATCAAGAAAAGGTCTAAAAATATAATTCATCACCCTCATGAATGTGGTTGGATCATTGGCATCACCAACTATTCAAAGAAACCCCTATTTTTTTCTTGAATTCAATCTTCGATACATCATTTTTTGCGATCTTGGCCTGATGATAGCCACTATGAAAGTCCAGTTTTGTGAAATAGACAACATTTTTCATTTGATCTAACAAATCATCAATGCAAGGGAGAGGGGATCGATTCTTCACCATTATTTTTTTGAGTTCCCTCTAGTCTATGCACGTCCTCCATGTATCATCCTTCTTTTGCACCAACACGATGGGTGAGCCACATGGAGAAGAACTTGGCCTTATGACCCCTTGGTTCAACATTTCCTACACCTGCTTCTTTATCTCCTCCATCTCAATGGTTGAAAACTTGTACATAACAATGTTGGGTAAAGGAGCATCCTGTTGCAAGTGAATCTCATGTTGGATCTCATGCTTTGGAGGCAACCCACTTGGTTCCTGAAAAATCCCATTATAGTTAGAAACAATTTCATACAATTCTTTTTTATGAGTGGGATCACAACCTTGGAAAGCTTCAGATGTCTCTACATATTTTTCTCTCACAACCATGAGCATGCACCTTTTTTTGGAATTGATCAATCTCTTCATCTAACCTGTGCTTACAATATTGGCACTGATTTTGGTGTGATGAACTATAACAATGTATTCCACCTCATCTTTCATGATATGATACTTGTTTTCATGGCAAAAGAAAATGTCTTTCCTATCATATAAATATGGACTCCCCAATACAATACCACAGATATCTAAGGGTACAACATCAAGATCAACCTCATCTACTAGCTTGGATGTAATCACAAATCTATCTCTACATTTCTTGGTTGCATGTAATTCGGCTTTATCACACATCCAACCAAGAGGGTAGGGTTTCAGATGAGGCTTGGTCTCTAACCCTAACTTCTTAACTAAGGACAATGAAATCAAATTTTCTTGTGAGCCCAGATCAAACAAGATTTCCAGTTTAGTATGTTTCATTATGACTCTAATGTGAAATAATTTAGTCCTCTTTTGTTCATTAACAAGAGACTCGTTTAAAGAAATTGTACTTGCATGCAATTAAGAATTTTCATGAGCATGAAGAGAAATAGTACCTTGTATGCCCACTGTTGTGATCTGTGTCTCGTCTCCGGAGTCTGATCCAAGGTCCTGTTATATGGTTGCCACCATATTTTTCTTATTATTTCCACCAAATCTCTTCTGTTTCAAATCTAGATACAACTTCCAGCAGTGTTCATCATCATCGCCTTCCTTCTTGCAAGGTGTGCAAGATTACTTGGCTCCTTCCTCCTTCTTGGTTGTAGTTGCCTTCTTGTCCTTTCCCTTGTCTTTTCCTTTGAACTTGCCATTATGAGGTTTGAAAGATGATTTCTTGGGTTGATATTTTTTGTCATTCTTTCCCCTTCTTTCAAGGTGAATAACCTTCACACTGTCCGCATCAATAGTGGGAGGCTCAAATACTTACAAAGAATGCTTGATGTAACTATGTAAAGAACCAATATACTTTGTTATAGTTTCATGTGAATCAAGTGAAATGCCCAAATTCAAATCTTGTTTTCTAAAATGTTCTGTGAAATGTTGTACATTTTGAACCTTTCCTTGTCTCAAATGTTGATATTCCATTAAAGCCTTTTATCAATAACCCAAAGGATAAAACTAATCTTTTAATGCAGAAACAAAATTGGACCAAGAAGAAAGGAGATTACCCAAGTTTTTGTTGCCTTTCTGCAACTCTCTCTCCCACTAAACGAGAGTGGTGTGACTCAGTCGAAGAGATGCTAATTGGATATTAGCCTCATCCTCCTTGATTTGATGAATCCGGGAATAAACCTCGATATGCCTAATCCAATTTTTTAGTTTCTCTGCATTACATTCTCCACTATATGTGGGAAAATCACACTTTACATCTCTCTTAAAAAATGGCTTCTTAGATGCATTCCTATGATGACTGTTAGAGTGATGAGAAGAGGAAGAATAAGAACTATCACTAGAGGATGGAGAGGGTGGTTCAGGAAGCTCTCCTCTTCCACCTTCATCATTTACTAATCCATGGTCATCTGGTTCTTTCTTCTCAGGCTTGATTGTCTTCATATATTATGCAAACAACTTGTCAACTTTCTCTACCACGGCGAAGAATATCTTCTAATAATTTCACTCTTCCTCCATTTGAGCTTCCTCATCTACCATGTTCTATGTTCGTGATACACATCCAACTTCGGGATCAAAGGATTTGAGTTTTCCTTCTCCTATTTAAAGCTTGTTCCTTGTTAGCATTCGCTCATGCAACTCGCATCAAGAAGGCCTGCTATAATACCAAACTTGATCCAAATATTTTAGTTTATGGATGCATACAGAGTTTTATTTAAAATAGTATGTAACCAAGTAACATAAACACATGAAAATAATCAGAAATCAAAAGAAACCACGAGATCAAATGCACAAGACGATTTCATGATGAAGTTCACCCAATGTGGGCTACTTGTACAAGCCCTGATCAATATGGGGAGGCCACTTTCATTAAATGGAAACATAAATAAATTACAATCAATTACATAAATGAACCTTATACCTCCATTTTCCATAATGGTCTGAAAATGCAAAGCTCAAGTGTAAAAGCATACATCATCATTGAATTTGTGGCATGAAATTGTGCCAAACGACTATAAAATTGACCCTGTATTGAGTAGATAACTTATGGAGCTCTAAGGAATCTCTGGATTCCCTCAAGATTCCCTGCAAAAATATTCTCCCAAGATTCCTAGGGGAATATTTCTCGAAACTTATGCCTACTTGGGCACAGTTCTGGCATGGGGCTTGTTCCTCCACTTGCAACTCGACTCTCGGTTTCGCTGGTCAAATATATGCTTCCACTCCTCCCTCATTAGGCACATTGGAAAGGGTTATAAGTAATAGGGGTTGCGCAGGGAAAATTTTAAGAATCCCCCCTAAAGTTACATGTATAATAAATGGGCGAATCTCCATAGTATATAGGAAAAATGGAAGGCGATTTTATCAATAATATGATATGTATATATAATTTTTTGGCGAATCTCTCACCAGGCATGGCGAATATTTTACTCAATTATAAAATCTTGTGTTTATTGAATACACAAATGAAATCATTGCATTTCTTTAAAATATCTTTTGAAATCAAAATTACTGAAATTACATATCGATAACCTAGTGGGTGTAGGATAAAATTCACCCGTACCATTCATAGAAAGCATGAGAAAAAACTTAATACTATATATAAAACCAAGAAAAATTCAAATTCATCACTTCTAGGGACCTCGTAACCACCCTACCAATACACAAGTATGTTCCTGTTTGCAATTAGAAAAATTACCCAAATTACAATCTGTTTACTCTAGCATATGTTGGAACCTTATAGAAGGATGACTAGTGCAATCAATCCATTCCTTTTAGCCCTGGATTTGTTTCAGTTTAAAATAGAAGTATACAAATATACTTGTCCAATGTCAATGCTTTAACCATTCACCTTAAGATGTTTTTACAATATAATTTCATAAGTCTATTTAATATCTTCATTATCATAAAAACCAACCTATATCCATCTTAACTCCACATCTACCACTCTTAGGGGGATGAAATCTATTTATCCCTCTGAGCACTTGGTAGACCCAGAATTAAGATGGATCTAAGATGATAAAATTTCCCCTTTAAATAGTCCATGCTCACATGAATACCATGGTATTACTATGCGTCAATACCATCGGTTATCATAAACCTGGAGCTTAAAAATTACTATTAGTAATTTATAAAAATTAATAAAACTAGTAGTTGATTTTTATTTTAACCAAGCTAAAATGTTTAACATACATTAAATTACAACATCCATTTTTACTCTTGATCGGATCAAATATTTTTTCACTCTATGCTAGTTTGCATATCACGGGGGTTAGTAGATCCAGAGTAAAGATGGATCTATGTTGGTCTAATTCCCCCATTTAAATAGGCTACATTCTAGGTGAATACCATGGGTCAATACCATGTGCCATTTTGGTGAATACCATGGGTCAATACCATGTGCCATTTTTATTTTTATTAATACTAATATTAGGGTTAATAATGTTTTTTTTCATGGTATTAATAACAATCTAGTCCATGGTATTTGTCCCATAGTATTTTGCCCATAGGTTTCACCTAATTATAAGGCATTTTTTGAGTGTTCGTAAATATAAGGTGACTTATGGAGTAAATATAAAAAAATGTTTTATTTGTTTACCATACCTCTCATTTATTTATATTTTTATTAATTTACCATACCTCTTTTACAAATATGGTATTTGGCCCATAGGATTCACTTAAATAAAACCTCTTTCTTGAGCCTTCATAAATAGAACGAGGGTTATGGACTAAATATAAAAAGAGGTTTTATTTATTTACCATGCATCTGGTTTATTTATATTTTTATTTATTTACCATACCTTTTGAGTAAGTATAAAAAGGCGTTTTATTTATTTACCATACCTCCACTTTACTTATATTTTTATTTGTTTACACCCTTGCATGTATATAAGGTGACTTATGGAGTAATATAAAAAATGTTTTATTTATTTACCATACCTCTCACTTATTTATATTTTTATTAATTTACCATACCTCTTTTATAAATATGATATTTGGGCCTTTGGCCCATAGGATTCACTTAAATAAAACCTATTCTTGAAAATGGGCGAATGAAAGGTTGTAACTCCTAATTTCAAGGGCTAAATTTACCTTTTTTACCCTCTCCCTTAAAATAAGGTGGACTATTTGAGGTGATTTGTAAAAATGTACTATGATACAAAATATTCGCCCACTAAAAATTTAAAAACCCTTAATTTCGCCAAAGGGCGAACATTCGCCCCTAAAATTTTCTATGGGGTTGCGAAACTTACAACGTATGGGCCAATGGCTCGGTAGCTGGAAGAGTCTGAATTAAGGCTCTGGTTGGGGAGGTCCCAGGGTCTAACCCTGCAGGACCCCTGTTATGTCCGTCATTTTGTTGTTTGTTATATGGTTTGTTGTATGGGGGTCGCCCAGGTTGCAGGCTGGCTAGCTGGAATCTGTGCGCTGACAATTTCCAAATTATTGCCTCGTTAGTGACTATCATTGGGCCTGGTTTGACTAAAACTTTGACTAGCCATCAATTTTACTTATGAACTCAAATTTAGGTGTCGTTCAGGTTTTTGGAAAGCTTGTGTCAAGATATTCGATTTGATCTTGGTTCCACTTCAATAGATTGAACTTTATTTTTTATCTTTTCCAAAGCCACTTCTGAAACTTGAGCATTTATGGAGCCACTTGGATCAATGGAACGAATTTTCTTTAGTGCAAGAACAATGTCCTTCTATGGATTGAGGCTTGAATATGAATTGGATGGAACTTCAAATTTCATACCTTGGAAAGATAGAATGGTAGTTATGGTGGATGATAATGGAATATTGGAGTACACATGAACTGATATTCGAAAACCAACATCATTCGATGTACACCAACTAGCATAGTGGAAGAAAGATACTGCAAAATCTAGCAGGAGTATCCTAGAGGGTGTCAGAGACCACGTGGTTTCAAGTTTGCATGGAAAGAAAACTTCTTATGAAATGTGGAAAATACTCACAGAGTTATTCGAAAGCAGTAGTGATGCCAACAAATTGGCATTAAAATATAAGCTTAGGAATATTTGAATGTAGAAAAATGAAATCACTTTTCAGTACCTATCTAGATTCACTCAGGTCAAAGATGAACTTGGAGGAGTAGGAGAGAATGTGCCACCATATGATCTTGTGAGCTCAACACTCATTCGTATTCTGGAGTCCTGGCATAACTACCAGGATTCAGTTAATGGAAGATACAAGTTACCAAATTAGGAGATACTTTAGTCTGATTTGGTGCGGGATGAGATCAAAAGAAACACTAGAGATGTTGTTTCATCCAAATCAGATGAGGAAGAAATTTTTTCTCTAGAAGGCAAAGGAAAGAAGGCCCAAGGTGAGGCATAATCTATCTAGAACCATGAGAAGAAGAAATACCTTCAAAAATTAAATGATTTCATTGCCATGAGTATGGACACTATGCAACCAAGTTTATCCATAAGAAATCCAATAAGGATCTTACAGCAAGAGTAGCAAGAGATTCTCTTGAATCACAATTCAAGTTATATTTCACCCTCATTGCTTGCATGGCAAGCACAATAAGGGGGAGTGAGTGGTACCTAGACTCCAGTGCTTCATATCATATGAGAGGAAATAAGGAGTTCTTCAACATCGTAGAGGAGAAAGACCTACAATTAGACATAGATCTTGGAGATGATGGAAGGTATAGTACCAAAGGGATTGACACTATCACCTTTAAGAGGGAGTAGGGATCCCATATCCACATAAAGAATGTAATGTGTGTCCTAGTATAAAGAGAAAACTAGTTTTTGTAGTTGTACTTGAAGACCGTGGATATGATGTGTTTTTTAGTAAAGGGAAATATTATTTGAACCATGTTTCTACTAGACAAGTAAAAAAAATTGGTGTTCAAGTTAAAAATCCCTACAAGCTAAAGGTAGATTTCTCCATGCATGCAGTTATACCCCCAGGTGTGATGTGGGGTAATGTAGAATATTAGTCCCAGAGTTGCAAAGATTTGGGCAGGGTCCATAGGAGAGAAACAACAGTTGTAGTATACTCTTCTCACGGATCATTACACATGCTACAAGGGCCCATAGTATTCAGTAGGAGAAGGATCAATCTCAGTTAATGTAATCATATCTTGAGAGACAGTTGCAGGCTAGTAGCAGTAAGAGACTCAAGAGACAGTTGCAGCTCAGAGACACAGTTGATTCAATATTTTGGATGCTTCTCAGTTGCAGTTGTTGTAGTAGCAACAACAATAGTGAGAAGGAGTTTTGTTATAGTACATTCCTACAGGAACAAGATTGGGGTTGTGTAGAACCCTTTTCTTGTTAAGAGGGAGTGTTGAAATTGTAGCAAGAAAATGCTTCAATTAACTTGTGCCTTAGTTAAATGGATAAATTCGAGTTTCCAGTTCATCGGGATGACTTGGATTGTAGCTAGCTGGAGTGACATGGCTTTGTCTCCTAGTTAAATCAGTAAATTCAAGGTGTAGGCTAGAAGTAGATTTGTGCATGGATTGATTGCTAAAATGTAGCAATCTAGTGGAGTTATTGTTAGTTAAACTTAGTTATCTAAGCTCTAGTCATTAGTATTATCAGTAGGAGTTTAGTTGAGTAGTTATAACAGTTGTTAACTCACTGACCTCTCAATTAACTGATCAATTTACTAAAAATAACCCTAGTCATGCATGAAATTTGAATTGCCTAGTTGAGTGGAGGAAAAAGGCATAATTTTATATATTGTTGTATACTAGTTCAGTGTACAGGTTTTGCTTTGGAGTAGGTGGTAAATTCCTTCAGGATTTGTACAAGGAAATAGGAAATTCTCCTATTTTTTAGGGCCTAATTTCCTCAAGGATTTCACAAGGAAATCGAAGGAAGGTTGAGGCCTATTTTGGCTAGTTGTTGCTCATAATAGGTCAGAGAGTAGGAGATAAAAATTGCAGTGCAAGGTGTGCTTCGGGATTGTCGCAAGACATCGTAAAAAATAAATGATGGTCAACCATGGTTCATCGCATTGTGACAAATATTGTCTCAATATGAAAATCATTCATTTTCAACCATGGCCCAACGTCTCATTGTGACAAATATTGTATTGATATAAAAATCAATCATGGTAAACCATGGTCCAACGTTGCATTGTGAAAAAAATTGTCTTAATATGAAAATCAACCATGGTAAACCATGGTCAACCATGTTTATTTTAGGTTTTATAATATTTATCTTATGGTTTATATAGCTTGGGTTTATAATATCAACCCCTTAGGTTTATTAATCTAAGGGATCATATTCCTAGGGTATAATATTGTTCATAAGGTTTAAAATAGTAATTTTGAGGTTTAATATAAATCCCTTAGGTTTATAGTCATGGTCAACCATGCTCCAATGTCATATTATGAAAAATATTGTCTCAATATGAAAATCAATCATCATCAACCATGGGCAATTATGGTAACACGTCATCTAATGTCACATTATGACAAAGATTGTATCAATATGAAAATCAACAATGGTCAGCAATGGTCAACCATGGTTAAACATGGTTAACAATGGTTGACCATGGTTAACTATGGTGCAATGTCTCATTGTGACAAAGATTGTCTAAATATGAAAATCAATCATGGTCAACCATGGTCCAACATCGTATTGTCACAAATATTGTATCAATATGTAAATCAACCATGGTGAACCTTGGTAAATCATGTTTATTTTAACATTTATAATATTTATCATATGGTTTATATACCTTGGTTTATAATATTTATCTTAGTGTTTATCATAGGATTTTCTCGATATGATAATCAATCACGGATAGTAATGATTAATCATGGCCAAGCATTGCCCAACATCACATTATGAGAAAAATTGTCTCAATAGGAATATCAATCATGGTCAATCATGGTCCAACGTCTCATTATGACAATGATTGTCTCGATATGAAAATCAATCATGGTCAACCATGGTCCAACATCACAATGTGACAGGGATTGTCTCAATTTGAAAATCAACCATGGTCAATCATGGTCAACGATGTTTAGTTAAGCGTTTATAATATTTATTTTAGGGTTTATATAGCTTGGGTTTATAATATTAATCCCTTGGGTTTAATATTATTCCCTCGAGTATATAATCTCTTGGGGATTTAGTATTAATCCCTTGGGTTTATAATATCAATCCCTTGGGTTTATTAATCTAAGGGTTCATATTCCTACGGTATAATATTATTCATAGGGTTTATAATATTAATCCTAGGGTTTAATATAAATCCCTTGTGTTTATAATCATGCTCAACTATGGTCCAACATCACATTGTGAAAAAGATTGTCTCAATATGAAAATCAACCATTGTCAACTATCATCAACCATGGTAAATCATGGTCAATCATGGTCCAATGTCTCATTGTGACAAAGAGTGTATCAATATGAAAATTAACCATGATCAAGCATGGTCAAGCATGGTCCAATGTTGCATTGTGACAAAGATTGTCTCAATATGAAAATTAATCATGGTCAACCATGGTCCAATGTCGCATGGAGACAAAGATTGTCTCAATATGAAAATCAACCATGGTCAACCATGTTTGTTTTAGGGTTTATAATATTTATCTTAGGGTTTATATACGTTGGCTTTACAATATTAATCTCTTGGGTTTAATATTATTCCCTTGGGTTTTTAATATTAATCCCTTGAGTGTATAATATCAATCTCTTGGGTTTATTAATCTAAAGGTTCATATTCCTAGTGTATAATATTATTGATAAGGTTAATAATTGTTGAATTTAAGCTTCTGATCCATGTCAAGTTTAATGAGAAGATTTTTCGGCGGAAATCATATTATAGTATATTAATCCTAGGGTTTAATATAAATCTCTTAGGTTTATAATATAAATTCGTTGGGTTTATAATATTAATAATCACTTACGCTTATAATATTAATCGCAAGGGTTTATAATATTAATCTCTTGGGTTCTCAATATTAATCCCTTGGATTTTTAATATAAATCCCTAGGGTTTATAATATTAATCCTTTGTATTTAATATTATTTCATGGGTCTATAACGCCTTGAGTTTATAATATTAATAATCCATTTGGTTAATAATATCAATATTTATTATGTTATGGATAATATCAATAATATTATAATATAATAATTATTTATAAATTACCATTATAATTGCTATAATTATTATCATATTTATAATATAATAATAATGAAATTTTATAATATAATTATAACTATTGTATTATTATTATATATATATATATACATTTATTAATATCAATATTAATCTTAATATTAAATCCATATTCATTATTATTAGTGTATATAATTCATATTTAATAATGTGGTTGTGTATATAATTGTTATATACTTATCGAAGTATATTAATCACATTTATTAATGTACTTGTGCTAATTTTATTAAAAATGATAATAGATCCAAAATTCAGTGAAATAATCTTTAATTTTTTTATAAAAATAATTAAAATATATGTGATAATTTTTTGATAAACATAAAAACTATAATAAATAAAATTATATTAAAATTAATTTGAAATTTTATAAAAATTAATAGTGAATACACAATAATTTTATGAAAATCAATAAATTTGAAATTTTAATATGAAATAATAGAAATAGATTTTAATTTTTTTTTAGAATAGCATGATTAGGAATAGTGTCGCATCCGTAATGAAGTAAAGGTTTAAGAATGGAAATACTTGGACACATAATCTAAAAAAGCAATACTAGTGATCATCACTATGAACATGTAAGAGTAATGATTTAATTAAATTCAAAACTTTATTAAAATATCATTTTCAACATATTTAAAATGTTGTTTTTCGGAAAACAATACGTTTGTATTGTAAGATTAATTTTGCGAAAGCACTGTGTTTGCGAATTTATTTTTTCCGAAGTCGTAAATGCAGTTTCTTTTCCAAAAGCTCATCTTATAATATAGGTAACTACGAAAAAATACATAAAACAATATAAATATATTTGAAAATTGGTTAGAAATAATACTATGAATATATGACATTATATATTTGAAAAAGTAGGGATGGGAAATGAAAGGAGCTCTAGAACCTTTATGGCAGTGGCAAGGGTTTCATCTTAGCTATTCAATTTTTGTACTATTTGTGTGGATTTGTTGCATATCTTTTTTGTAGATCGTTTTGTGGTGAATCTTTGTGATATGGAAAATAAATTTGTTTGTTTTGTAGGTATGTCTATTAATTAAGCTAGCTCTTTTTTAATTTTGGACAATTCTATGCTAAAGTTTTGTTTTGGTCTTCCGGTGGAACAAGAAATTTCTTCCCTCAATGTTCCTGTAGATGAGAAATCTTTTTGCTATGAAAACTATTTTTCGAAGAATGGTTTGGTTTTCAGGTTTAACGGGTACTTGGTCGCGACTAGCCGATTTGCATAAATGAATCTCTGAGACATGGAAGCCCCTTTTGATGGAAGAGTTGAACATTTACCCTATGGCACGGGGTTTCCTCTCTGTGGTTTTTTATAAGATTGAGGACAATAAGGCTATCTATGAAGTAGGGTTGTGGTTTTGGGGGAATGCTAGACTCTTCATGCAGCCTTGGACTCCCACTTTTGACTCGGTAATGACATCAATTTCTACAACCCCTATTTGGGTAAGGCTTCCAAACCTTTCCTTGCATTTTTTAATCACACATCGCTTTCCTCCACTGGGAATGTGCTAGGGAAATTCTATCGTAACTGTTCTGAAATAGAAAAATAAATTCAAGACTAATTATGCCCGCATTTGTGGGGAGATGGAATTCAACAAGGGTTTTCGTGCAGAGATTAATTTTATGGCTCCAAACTATGTTTGGATCCAAAAGTTAGATTATGAGAATATCTCATTTCGAGGTAGAGCATGCTATGAAACGAGGCATGTAATTAAAAACTTACCCAAGCATTCTCAGAATAGTAAAGACTGTAAAAAACCTCGAATGCCCAAATGGTGGGAAGGTGCACAAGGTGATTACTATACGATACTCAAAGAAGAAGAGCCTCAGAAAAAGAAAGATCTAGAAGACAAGAAGGGAACAAATTCAGTCGAAGAAACTACATCTGCAACGACAAAATCTAAGCAGGAAAAATCACTTGCTAATGTGGATCCGTCAGTTTCCAATAAGGATTGTCGGATGCAGTGTTTGTGAAAAAACAACAAACCCTCATGGAAAACATATTCCCTCCGGAAACCACAAGGAATCTCATTGAAAAGGAAATTTCTTGGATTAATCAGGCAGATGCAAAAGATTTCAATAATTATATGGTGTAGTTGTCAAAGAACAATCCACTAGAATTTGCAGAAAATGCGGGTTGGATTCAAGTTGGGGAGAAAGGAAAAAGTTTTTCTCCAAAAAAAAACAAGTCAAACTAAATCAAAATAAAATTATAGTAAAAAATGAAATGTAAATGTGTCTGTATTTTGGGAGTTTTTTTGGAAAATATTTAGTTGGAAAGGAACTGAAGTTTTTGTGTCATCGAGAACTCAATTGAGGGTTTGGATTGACCCTTTGTCCTCAATCTCATACCTGTAAAGAAAATTGGAATATGCAAAGGTTTTGGCCATGTAATCTATATTTTTTTAATAATACAAAATTATCCTAATTTCATTAAAAAAATATTATGAACATATTTTATGTTATCTTATAGAATGTGATTATATCTATGATTATATCTAAAATTTCATTAAAAATTAATAGTTGAAGCAAATCTTAATTTCAATTCAAAGTTAAAACCTATCATATCCAAAATTGTATAGAAATGATAATGTACACATATCTAAAATTATGTTCAAAATGACCTTATGAGAAGATGTGAAATATGATAAGATAATAATGGTACTATAGTCGAAGATTTGCGTGAGGAAATATCTGCATTATGTGTTATAAGAGTACCTTATAAACTTGTAAATTATATTTGGAAGGTACCAATGTGCTTATAATTTACCTTGATATAAAATTTTGCATAGACTCTAAGAAGAACTATGGGTGGAATGAATCAAAAATGCATAATTTTAAAGAGGTTTGATTTTTAAGTTTTTGTTGGAAATATTGTTGTCATTGATATAAAAAACAAGGGAAGCCTACTTATGTCCAAGATAAATATTGGAAAATGAATATTGTTGGAAATATTGCTTTTTGACTTTTGATGCCCCATTTGGATACCATATATTTCAATCCATTTTTATTCCAATTACCTAGCTCAAATGGGAGCATAAAATATATGGTTAGAAAGCTTATTATTATACCTTTCCAACACTATATTACCATCCATCTAATTGCACAGGAATGAGGATATATGAAATATTTCGTCAAGATAACCCAACCAACATACAAGTAGGTTGAGGCAACTAGTTTTATAAGTTATCCCATAAGTGAACATACGAACATTATAAATAAAGGTAATATGAGTTTATTTTAACATTGACTCATCGAAGAACATATTTGAGGATGTAAGAGAGATAAGGAATAACTTTTGGAGTGATCTTGTAGTTTAAGGGTGGAAGCAACAATGTGATTTATGTGGTAAACAAGTCATCTAGGAATTTTCGCTATAACTTTTCTTTTGGGATGTTTTGGAATGTGAAACTTATAGGATACATATAGAGGATATAGACAATGTTCACATAGATATGGTGCAAATTTTAGACCTTGATTCACTATAATTTCAGAGATATGGTATAAGGAAGTTAGAATTCTTCAATGCTCATGAAATCTTGTTCAAATGGGTCGGCATGGAATTTTCACTGTAACTTTTGTTCTGTGATGTTTCAGACCATGAAACTTGGAGATAATATATATAAGATCTTCATGTATATATGATTCAAAGTAGAAACTTTAGTTTTCTATAATTTTAGAGATATTCTCTAAGGAAGTTAGGCTTCTTGAATGCTCCTAAAATTTTCTTCAAATGGGCCAGCTTGGTATTTTCGTTATATCTTTCTTTCTTGTATGATTTAGAATATGAAATTTGGAGGAATCAAAGTAGAGATCTCAAGGCACCTACCGTAAAAATTTCAGACCCTGTTATGCTACAATTTCAAAGATATTATTTCAGGAATTTAGTGTTCCTCACTGCTCATGAAACATGCTTCAAACATGTCAGCCTGACATTTTGCTATAACATTTTTTCTAAGATGTTGTGAACTTTGAAATTTGGATGAGACAGAGAAAATATCTCTAGATACCTTTGGTATAAATTTCATAACAATATTTTCAAAATTGTACATGTAGAATGCAATGCAAATTCATTCTTGGGAAGAAGCAAGAAGCAACCAGTTTTCGGAGAAGTAGACTTGGTGAAGGAAGAAGTAGCAAGTAAACTAGTGAAGGAAGAAGCAACTAACAGAGCTAGTGAAGAAAGAAGTATCAAGTTGACTTAGTGAAAGAAAAAGAAACTAATAAACATTGTGAAGAAGTAAGCAAGTAGGTTGGTGTCTAAAAATATTAGTAGAAGAGGAGAATTAGTGTCTCATGTATGTTGGTGCCTACAAGGAAACATAGGGGGTTAATGTCTCCTTTAGGTTAGTGCCTACAAAGTAACAAGGGAGATTAGTGTCTCTTGTAGGTTGGTTCCTGTAAAGTAACATAAGGGACTGTTGTCTCATTTAGGTTGGTGCCTACAAAGAAGCAGAGGGGATTTGTGTCTCTTGTAGGTTGGTGCCTGTGAATTGATGGAATAGTAGGTTTTTGCCTACAAGATATTTCATATAAAGAAGTTTATTGTAATATCCCTAACCCCGAATATTCCTCAAACCTCAGCAAAAACTCCAATCAAATATATGCAAATGATATAATAACCCAGAAGTGATAAAATAACAGTGGAACAGCATATAATAATGTAAACCGGAAATATAAGCAGATACACAAGAAATGCAGCGAGAAATGCTAAGCCATTTTATTATACTGAGCAATAAATGAGTACAAGAGATGATTAGACAGATGGCACATTGACTTGCACAAGGCAAGTGAAGAAATACTCTTAGAATGACAAGAATGGCCTCTCTGCGTGGATGTTGCTGCTGTGCTTCTGCTAGAAAACAAATGATGATTTGGGGCTGCTCCCCTCCTCGGAAAAAGTTGAAACTCTGGATTTGGGCTCTACTTAAAAACCCAGAAAAACCCAGAAAGCTTTCCTAGAATGGCCTCACACTTATCTGCATCCTAGCTGCTAGAATACTATCGTGCTACTGTTGCTACTGGAAATAGAATGAGGATTTGGGCTGCTCCCCTCCTCAGAAAAGGTTGAAACTCTGGAATCGAACTCTACTCAAGAAACCCAACAAAGCCCAGAAAGCTTTTCTGAAATGGCCAACCCCCGAAAATCATCCCCTTGGAGTTCTACACAGTTCCTCAAAGACACTGATGAAACTGCTGCTGAAATGCTGATGAAAATACTGCTGAAATGCTGATGAAACTACTACTAGAATGCCAATGGAAATACCTTGCCCGAGCAGGGACTCGAAGTCCCCCGGGGCTAAGGGTGAGATCTCCGAACGAAGGCACTCAATGCACTAAACAGTGCTGCAGACTAGCTAAATAGCCAGCGTGCTCTAAGTCGGAATGACTATCACAAATGCTCATAACCAGAATGATCCCCAATGAGGGGGTTCCTCTCCATTTTATAGCCTCTGCCTCTCATAATCCATAGGCTCACTTTCTCCTGCGTGATCCCCTTCTTGCCATGTGTTCCTTCCCTCCTGCGCAGTCCCTCCATGTGTCTGTGTGGGCCCCATTTCTGCGTCCCCCTTTGGCCCCCTTGGTTCCCCCTTAAGTCACAATGTTGTGCTACCTAGGAAGTGACTTTTTATTCTAAAGTGAGTTATGTTCCCCCTTCCTCACTTTTTATTTACAAATAACTATAGAAGGCAAAAATCAAACAAAATCGAATATTCCAATTAGCCATAGCTAATTAGGAATATTACAGTCTCCCCCGGAAAAATGTTGCTTGTCCTCAAGCAACTAAAGTGATGGATGTTGTAAGATCTCCTCACTCTCCTAAGTGGCATCCTCATCCGGCAAATTCTTCCACCTCACCAAGAATTCTCAGACCGTCCTGCTCCGCAACCATCTCTCCCTAGAGTCAATGATAGCCTCCGACTACAATACCAAATGCCCCTCATCATCCATGGGTGGTAGCTCATCCGTCATGGTCACCTGCTGCCCCAATGCCTTCTTCAGGCATGATACATGAAAAATGTTATGAATCTTGCTGCCTTGGGGCACCTCCAACTCATATGCAACCTGTCCAATCATGTGTATCACCCTGTATGGCCCATAAAAGTGGGGCTTGAGCTTCTCAGCCCCCTCCTGCTTCAGCGATGACTGTCGGTATGGCTGTAATCATAGGTAGACCATGTCCCCTACCTCAAACTGCCTCTCCACCCGACCCCTGTCGCCATACAACTTTTGTTGGTTCTGCGTTGTAGCCATGTTATCCTTGAGAGCTCAAAGGATTTCCTGACTCTCTTGGATCCAAATCTTGGCTCTAGGAGCCCTACTATCACCAAACATCATATTGACAAAAGATAAAGGATGATACCCATATAAGGCATAGAATGGTGACATACCAATGGACATGTGATGTGAAGTATTGTAGCAGTACTCCCCTAGATGCAGCCACTTCAGCCATGCTCGTTAATGCCCACTAACATAGTTACACAAGTAGCCCTCCAGCCACTTGTTAACTATCTTCCTCCGTCCGTCCGTCTATGGGTGATAGCTGGTACTCAGTGTCAACTCCGTCCCCACCAATCGGAAAAGCTCCTGCCAAAACCCCCCCCATGAAACGACTGTCCTTGTCACTGACGATGGTCTTAGGAAGACCATGTAGCATGAAGATATCCCTGAAGAACAGCTCAGCCACTTGTGCTGTTGTATAGTGTGCGGATATGGCAAAGAAATGTGCGTACTTCGTCAGTCGATCAACGATAAAAAAGATACAATCCTTGCCCTGTACCATGGGCAACCCTGTGATGAAATCCATCGAAATACTCTGCCATTTCCCCTTCAGAATGGGAAGAGGCTGCAATAATCCTACAGGATGGCTCATCTCTCCCTTGTTCCTTCGGCAAACATCGCACTCCCAGATGTGTTGGAGTACGTCCTCCTTGAGGCCCTTCCATGAGAACCTCTCCCTAATGGCCCTGTAGGTTTTGGTAAAACCTTGATGCCTTGCCAATGGGGAATCATGTGATGCCTGGAGTATCTTCTTCTTGAGCTGAGACCCCTCAGTCAAGAAGATCCGGTCCCTGTAGTAGATGATCTCATCGACCACCCTGTACCTGTCATCTGCCACCTGCCCATCCAGAACCTCACATGCAAATCTGTCCTCAGAGTACTCTACTAAGAGTTGAGCCCTCCAATCTGTATCCAAGCTCATAAGAGACGACGTGGCTGGTCTACGTGAAAGGGCATATGCTACCACGTTGTTCTTACCTTTGACATACTCAATGTCAAAGTCATATGCTTGGATCTTACTAATCCACTTCTGCTGTCTCTCCTGTAGCTGCTTCTTCTCCAAAAAGAACTTGAGGCTGTTGTGATCAGTCCTCACCCTGAACCTATTACCTACCAAATATTGCTGGTACTTAGCCAATGCATGCATGATGGCTAGCATCTCCTTGTCGTATATGGAATACAACCTCTCGTGCGGAAGGAGCTTCCGGCTCTCAAATGTTATAGGGTGACCTCCCTGCATCAATACTGCGTCGATCCCCTCTCCCGACGCATCACACTCCAAAACAAATGGCTACATGAAATCTGGAAATGCAAGCAACTCCTGGATAGCCCGCTCAATCTCATCCCGATAGGCCTTGGGGTGCCTATAGGGGGTGGTAATCACGGCTTATATGCCCTGCTCAAGCTCGATGGTGTGCTCAAACCCCCGATCTGGTGGCTGTCCTGGTGGAATCTCCCCAAACACTATGGCATACCGATCAAGGATAGACTGTATCTCTAGGTGTACCGTCTGCCCTGTAGTTCCTGCCTCTGATGCACGCAGCTCCACTGCCCACTCTATGTCTCCCTTTCAGAAGACTGCCTCCATTCGATGAGCCGAGATAGTCTGAGGTGGATATGTGTGTTGTCCACGTATCTTCTCATGCCTCCCTGTCTTCTCATCATCCCACTCCATCTCTAAGGTCTTCCAATCTTTCGTGGCCTTCCCTAGAGTGATAAGCAACTGAATACCCAATATCATGTTGGTGTTCGGAATATCGACCATGAAAAAGTGGTCAGTCAATGTGTAGGTGCCCATCGTCAATGAAAGCTCTGGAACATAATGAGCACACGTCATGGTCTGATCTCCTGGGACCAAGACTGAAAACCCATTGAAGCTTTATGTCTGTATACCTCTCCGCTCAACCATCTGGGCAGCGATGAAGTTGTGGGTTGCCTCACTGTCAACCAAAACTGATACGCGCTGGCCACGTACTGTCCCTCGTACGCGTAGTGTCAGATACTTGGGAACTCCCTACAACACTGCAAGGGCCCCTCCGGTGGGTGCAAAAGATGCACCACCTGCTGGTGGTGGTGGAGGTGGCAAAGGTCCCTGTATGGCATGGCTATCTCCTGCCTCCACATCCTCCTCGTCATCCTCTTCTCCACTGCTCTCGGAGAAGACCTCAATAAAATGTGCTTTACCAGCAGCACATCTATGTCCTGGTGCCCATGGCTCTTGAAAAGTGAAGCACAACCGCTTCTTCTTTAGCTCCCTCCTGGCATCATCGTCAAGCTGTACTCGTCCTGGATTCCCCTTTGGAGGTGGAATCCTCACATCCTTCCCCTTAGACTGGAAAGTCTGTCTCTGGGGGTAAGGTGTCCAGGTCCTGAGTAAGACATCCTGTAAGTCTCGGGTCCTACTGACAGCATCCTGGAACATCGCTGGTCTAGTGGATCGGACTAGACCTCGAAGTGGCTCTGCTAACCCCTTAACATACATATAGACCCTCCATGCCATGGAGAGGTATGGCACCATCACGGAGACCCTCCCTGTCTATTTGAGCCTCGTCAGCTCAACGAAATGCTGCTCAGTCTCCTGGTAAACTCAGCATATGATGTCACTATGGAGTGCCCCAATGTAACCATCCCATGAAACCACCAATCCTGGGCCTTGCCATCCAAATGCAATGTTGCCACCTTGATGGCCTCTGCCTCCGACATCTGGTTAAGCTGGAAATAAATGTCCAGCTTCTCCACCCAAGACTTTGTCGAACTGTTTGATGAGCCATCAAACGTAGGCAAGTGGAATCTGCTCGCTGCACGGTGGGTGTCGCCATCATGGTAATGCTGGTACCCTCTGTGATGATTGCGGGGTCTGCTATCCCGCTGGAGCTGAACAAAATCTCTGAATGAGAGGGCTTCCCTGAACTCCTGCCCATAGGCCTGGTACTCTGCAAAATAATCGCCCATATGCCCGGGCTCTGCCTCCTGCTGGGTTGCAGCCCTTGTGTCTACTCCTAAGAAGGTGGGCATGGTAGAGCGTGTAGGGGCATGTGAGGCCCCCTACTATGCAGTATCACACTGCTCTGGCAAGTGATGGGATGCACCTGATCCCTCACTGATCTGAAAAACTCGTGGGCTCTCCTGCTATCTAGCCTCTACTGCCATGAATCTCTGCCCCATCACCTCAATCTGCCCCGACAGATCCTGCACTGGTTTGAGGAGCATATCCGCAAGTCTCTTCCCGTCCTCGCCTGCCATCTGCTCTGCGTCCACTACTGGCTCTCTCTGTTCTGCGTCTACCATAGGTTCCTCTTGTTCTACGTCTGCCACAAGAACACAATCTCCCTCTTTGTAGGTATTCTCCAACCTACGCCCAGTGTCTCTGTATCTCTGACCTCTGTAACAGATATAGGGTTTTTCCCCTAGTGTCATAGATTTCTAGCTCCACAAGCTAAGCCAGATCTATGCTTTGATACCATTGTAATATCCCTAACCCGGAATATTCCTCAAACCCCAGCAAAAACTCCAACCAAATATGTGCAAATGATATAATAACCTAGAAGTGATAAAATAACAGTGGAACAACATATAATAATGTAAACAAGAAATATAAGCAGATACACAAGAAATGCAGCGAGAAATGCTAAGCCATTTTATTATACTGAGCAATAAATGAGTACAAGAGATGATTAGATAGATGGCTCGTCGACTTGCATTAGGCAAGTGAAGAAATACTCTCAGAATGACAAGAATGGCCTCTCTGCGTGGATGTTGCTGCTGTTAGAAAACAAATGATGATTTAGGGCTGCTCCCCTCCTTGGAAAAAGCTGAAACTCTAGATTCAGGCTCTACTCAAGAAACACAGAAAAACCCAAAAAAAATTCTTGGAATGGCCTCACACTAATCTGCGCCCCAGCTGCTGGAAAACTACCGTGCTACTACTGCTACTGGAAATCGAATGAGGATTTGTGGCTACTCCCCTCCTTAGAAAAGGTTGAAACTCTGGAATTAGACTCTACTCAAGAAACCCATAAAAACCCAGAAAGCTTTTCTGAAATGGCTGACCCCTGAAAATCACCCCCTTGGGGTTCTACGCAGTTCCTCAAAGACGCTGATGAAACTGTTGTTGAAATGTTGATGAAACTACTGCTGGAATGCCAATGGAAATACCTTGCCCGAGCAGGCAATCAAAGTCCCCTGGGGCTAAGGGTGAGATCTCCGAACGGAGACACTCAATGCACTAAACAATGTTACAGACTAGCTAAACAGCCAGCGTGCTCTAAGTCGAAATGACTATCACAAATGCTCATAACCAGAATGATCCCAAATGAGGGGGTTCCTCTCTATTTTATAGCCTCTGCCTCTCACAATCCCTAGGCTCACTTTTTCCTGCGTGATCCACTTTTTGCCATGTGTTCCTTCCCTCCTGCGCAATCCCTCCATGTGTCTGCGTGGGCCCCATTTCTGCATCCCCCTTTTGGCCCCCTTAGTTCCCCCTTAAGTCACAACGTTATGCTACCGATGAAGCGACTTTTTATTCTAAAGTGAGTTATGTTCCCCCTTCCTCACTTTTTATTTACAAATAACTATAGAAGGCAAAAATCGAACAAAATCGAATATTCCAATTAGCCATAGCTAATTAGGAATATTACATTTATGGTTTTCTCCTGTAAGGATTTCCAAGTATATCTTGTGTTAGTTGTTTAGTTTATGAGATTAATATTTTATGATGTTTGATTGGCTTTAAATAAGTAAAATTTGGCATTCCACTGATTCACCTCCCCTCTCAATATAATTGTAAATTCCAATAGTTTTCATTGCGCCTAAAGGAACTCTCCAACCCAGTATGGTAGAGATGTTGTAAAGTAATGTCATGTAAACATTTTGACTCGATCAAAACAAAACAATAAAAATAAAAATAACCCTATGTTAAAATAAAAATAACTTCAGACTAAAATAATAAAAATAAAAATTCCACATTATTATCATTATCATTATTATTATTTGTTGGGTAGTTAAGGTAAATTTGACTTAGTCAAGTTACCAATGGTTTTGAGCTCCAGGTTTATGAGAACCCATGGTATTCATGTGGAATATAGTTTATTTAAAGGGGGAAATAAACTAGTCTAATCCATTTTAACTTCGAATCTACCAAGAGAGGAATCAAATTCCAGTAATTTTCATACTAAGTATAAATGAATATATTGTACACAAAAAAAATGTAAATAAAAATAGTTTATTTGTACCAAATTAATTAATAATAATAATAAAATTTAAAACCATTATAATAATATATTTATTAGGAGTTTAATATGTTATTTTTCTAAATTAAAATTTTAAATTAAAAAATTAACAATTATCTCTTCTATCTATCTAAAATAAACTTAATTAATACAATATTGTATATATATTTTTTATAAGCTTGACAAGACTACATCTTCATCATGTCCAATATATCACCCCAATAAGTGTAAGGAAGTGAATTGGTGACTTCACATCAAAGAGTGCCTTCATAGAGCACCTCATCACCATCTATCCAAGACCTTGTAGACACAGTATTTTATATATTATTAAATATGTTTAATAATATAAAATTAATTTATAATTAAAAAATATATATATATATATATATTTTTTTTTTATTCAAAGATCCAATAATCCACTTAAGATGTAACTACTAGTAAACCTCTGAACAAAAGAGATTTGAACCTAGGATACTTAGTTTCCACAATTTCATAAACTTTTAATTAACCAATTAAATTACCCAAAACCATTTATAAAAATATTTTAATCAAATACTCAAATTTAAATAAATCTCATATTAAATATACAATACAAAATTTATATTTATATAAATAAATGGTTTTTAATTAATTTTTTTTACAATATATATATAAATCATAATTCCTTAACTCAACCATAAATGACCGTATTCCATCTTTTTAACATATATCTATTCTATGATCATATGATAATCACATATTACTACTTTAACCATCAAATCTTTGAATATCCATAAACATAATCATCCCGTACATCTACTTTTAATAGGAATCCAAGAAATCATGAAATAAATCATTTATGCTCGTACGATAAAGCAGGGACTCCATTCACCACTTACTCTTCAGAATCTAAGAAGACTTGCTCTTAAAATATCACACCTTATGTTATAATGAAGAAACATTAGGGATTGACCATGGCATGACCTCATACAATTAATTATAATAAAATATAGGGAAAATAAAACATAAAGACTAATTACACATCAATATTATATGTTTGACAACTCATATGAAAGTGAGTTTTTATTTTTATTTTTACGTTATGACGGTAAAATCGATTATGATGGCAACATTTTATTGCGTTGGGGGAATAGTATGATGGCGTTAACTTGTCAATCAAGTAAACTATATGCATCCCAAAAAAAATTAATGTAATGTTATGGAAACTATATGCATCTTAAAAAAATTAATATAATGTTATGGTTATGGTTAAAAATTAAATTATTAGTTTATTGAGTCAAGGTTTATTTTATTGTTAAGTGTGATGTGTAATTATGTTTGTCCATCATCAAAATTGAAATTTTGCTCATGTCTGCTTAAATATAAATTTTAAATAATTAAAAAGAAAATTTATACAAAATATTTAAATAATGCTTATTCATTAAAAATTTGTACGTGAAGAAATTGGATCTCTCTACGTTCATGTTAGATCCTTACTCAAGATGGATCCATCTTAAATACAGATCTAACATAAGCCAAGAGGGATCCAATTTGTTCACGTGCAATTTTTTTTATAAACCGACATTATTCAAATATTTTGTATAGTTATTTATTTTTAATTTTTTTAAATTTATATTTCTGCTTACACGAGAAAAATTTCAACTTTGATGACAGATAGATAGAGTTACACATCACACTTGGTTTAAGAATGAGCCTCTCGGCTCATGTTAGATCCGTATTTAAGATGGATCTATGTTGGTTTTACTTTAAAAGAGATTTACATTTCCAAAAATTTGATCCATCTACACACTTGATAAACTAGTTAAGATGAAGACTGATTTTATTATTAATTATAATTATAATGATTAATTTTATGTTTTATTTTAGTTTTGGTTTTAGTTTTATGTAATTTTATCAAGTCAAAATGTTTAGGAGACATTGCAACATCTTCCTATTTTTTTTTAGATTTAATTTAAAAAGTTAAATGAGTTATGGTTTTAAGGCATACGATATTGATAAATCATGGTTGTATTGGCCCATGGTATTGTAACATAAGTATTAATTGTGTATGTGCTTATTAATTAAATTTATGTGGTTAGGAAAGCATTATTTTATACCACTACATCTCTCCCTCACCTTTTTGTTTTTAGATTTAATTTTAAAAATGTTATAAAATTAAATTAATTTAAAATAAAATATTTCAAAAATGTTGACATACAATCTTTCTCACATTACACCTAATGCCTACACATCTCCTTCATACTAAGTTGTAGGGCACCTCTCCGCATGATCAAACTATCTATATGATTTTATTAATCAAACTATCCATATGATTAAGGTGTCATTTTATTAATTAAATTAGTTTTATAATTAAAAATTATGTTACCTTTTTATCTATATTTTTTTAAATATAATTTTTTAATTAAAAAATTCCTTGTATAAAGTTCATTTTAATTTCAAATTTGCTATAGCCATGGGGCATAGAGCACACATTAAGAGGTTGCTCTGTTAAAGCACTTCATGGTGTCAAGGTCATCGGTTAGGAACTTTGTGGGAAACAATCCATCCATGGTAAGGGTTGGTGTGTGCAAGCCCATATCTGATCCTTGGGTGATTTTGACGGCTTAGATGTCCTTAGGTCGCGACTACTCAAGACACTGATTAGGCATGCTAGTCATCTTAGGGCTCACATAACCTAGCAAAAAGTAAAATAAAATTTACTATATTAAAAGGATTAAACATTTAGAGGCTACACTTTTTTTAAGTTCCTTTTTAAATTAAATATATATATATATATATATATATATCTCAAAAAAATTAATTCTTTTTAGTATGTAATAAATTTAGAGTTTCCCGGATGCAGGTGATCTCGTTGTGCGATAGGCATGTGGCTCGTCACATGGGCAGGTGTCAGCCCGGACGAGCCACGAATAACCAGGACGCTGGCACAGTTAATACGCCGGAAGGTGAAGTCATTTGGGTTTTAAGGCCTGTCTATTCGGCATTCAATGCGCAACAGAGAGCGAGGATGATGGCGCTCCATAAACTTGAACCCCCTGCCGCTTTCCTGCATTCCCTCAAGCTGTCCGAGCAAACGCTGGCAGAGAAGGAACATTCTCTGGTTCAGCGTAAGATTTCTCAGAGGAATTCTTGTCTGGAGATAAATTGGGAGATGCAGAGAGAAAGGCCCAGAATGAGCAGTCGTCGTGGCGGTTCCAGGGGTCGAGCCGCAACACAGCGGCCAGTCACTTCGCCTTCCTCCTCGGTGGAAATCACTTCTGAGCAGAATAGGAACCCGAGCAGACTTGCAGGCCGCAGCAATGTGCGTGGGCGGGGAGAAATCATGGATTGTGGTCATGTGGAGCATCCGGCTGTTCGCTACCAGATCCCCTGCACTCTGGAGAACAACACTCTCATTGTCTCAGTCTCGGTGGAACATTGCAGCAGTCTCAGGGGGCAATTGGAAGACCTGAATGTGCCAGTGGTTGACATGCAAGTTCCTCTGGTAGATATGAGGCGGCCAACCAGAGCAGACATTCCCCCAGCCACACAAGCAGCTGATGCAGGCCCCAGTGAGCCGGTGCAGAGGACTTTGCTCTCGGACTCGGACGAATCCCAGAAGCTCAAATGTAAAATGAAGGATGAGCCATACACAACTGATGATGAATAGCTCAGCCATCAATCTGATCTTCGCTGCCGGGAAAGGAACGCAACTCTCTGTTCGTCTCTTCTGCTCTCTATGTCTATTTGTCATTCTATTGGTTTATGGGTCCACTATGTCGGTTTATATGTCTACTGTGTCGATTTATATGCTGTCTATGTCGGAACTATGCACCGTCAAAGGTCGCAATGCTAGTAAGGGTGGTAAGCTGATCCAATTTTTGTAACTGTGTTGCTCTGGAAAGGTCCAATATGGGGAAAATGCCAATCTCTCTGGAGATGCAGGGCCACGGCCCTGATGTAAAAAATGCTGTAATTTTTGATATTTTGTAATATAAATAGCATAGTCTTACGTAGAAAAAATAAATAAATTTAGAGTTAGCCTTGGCGGTTAGCTCAATTGGTCAAGTCCATGCTATTAAAGTACCTAAGTTTCTATAGAGAGGTCATCGTTCAATTCTCTCGACACCCTTAGGGTGAGGCTTAGTTTGTGTGTGTGAATATTGGTAGTTGTGGGAGTTGGGAGTTTGTCAATGTGAGCACTGTGTCAATTCTGTCCAATCAACGTCTTTTTGGCCCGTCTTTACCTTCTCAGTTTTTCAGTGCATTGACATTTTTTTGGTCATCTTATCTAGAAACCATTATTTCTGAAGTTGTTCATCCATTAATGTACAGAGTAGTGTATGCCACCCGTTAGAATTTGTATTTGCTTAAATCCAACGAGTGGCATATACTGCCTTGTGCATTAATAAATGAATAGCTCCAAAAATATTAATAGCCATCTTGATAGCCACCTTACTAGTGCTCTGGTATTCCGTATTCCACCTATTTCTTTAATTGGAGAATTAATGCACTCTTATTTGAGCTCAACCATCAATAATATCTCTTGAGATGCTTGGAATTTTAGCGAGCATGCCTATTCTGGAACTAAATGACAACCTACCTGAGATGGAGGTCCTTTGCAAGCTATAATTTCTGTTAAGGCTCATTTTGTTCTCAAACTCATTTTTTTTGTTAGGTTTTCTACGGAGATCTCTGCATATTCTTATGCCTCCATCCATTAGTGAATCCGGGCTCATGCCGGGAAATTTATTTATATATCCTGCCCATCAATCTAGCCCGCCTCTCCATTGTAGGACGAAAGTGAACATCGCTAAAGTTAATGACAATGCCGTCAGAAGTACCAATATTTTGGAGGCTAGGGAATTCTACTACAAGGGAATTTTGTAAAGATATGATCTCGCCATTGTTCAACACCTGGTCACAAGGAACTCTGATAAAGTGTTTCGATTTAGGGGAATTTTTGGATGTGCTTTAGTGGCATTCTGGGGTCGGCCTTCAATTTGGCCTTTGTAAACTTTAGACTCCATTTAGTTTTGAAAAATTTGAGAGTACTAATTGCAGAAGTGGAGGTGTCAATATCATATTTTGGGTTACCAATTTCAACTTTTGAAGTCCTCAATCTTTGCACTATTTGTGTGGATTTGTAGCATATTTCTTTTGCAGATTGTTTAATGGTGAATCCTTGTGATATGGCAAACAAATTTGTTTGTTTTGTAGGTATGCTTGCCAGTCAAGCTAGCTCTTCTTCAGTTTCGTACCACTCTATGCTAAAGTTTGGTTTTGGTCTTCCGGTGGAACAAGAAATTTCTTCCCTTAATGTTCCCGTGGATGAGGAATCTTTCTGCTGTGAAAACTATTTTTTGAAGAATGGTTTGGTTTGCAGGTTTAATGGGTACTTGGTCGCGGCTAGCTGATTTGCATAAATGAATCTCTGAGACATGGAAGCCCCTTTTGATGGACGAGTTGAATATTTACCCTATGGCACGAGGTTTCCTCTCTATGGTTTTTGATAAAATTGAGGAAAATAAGGCTATCTATGAAGTAGGGTTTTTTTGGGGGAGTGCTAGCCTCTTCATGCAGCCTTGGACTCCCACTTTTGACTCGGTAACGACATCAATTTCTACAACCCCTATTTGGATAAGGCTTCCAAACCTTCCCTTGCATTTTTTGAATCACACTTCGCTTTCCTCCACTGGGAATGTGCTGGGAAAACTCTATCATAACTGTCCTAAAATAGAAAAATAAATTCAAAGACTAATTATGCCCGCATTTGTGTAGAGATGGAATTCAACAAGGGTTTTCCTACAGAGATTAATTTGATGGCTCCAAACTATGTTTGGATCCAAAAGTTAGATTATGGGAATATCTCATTTCGGTGTACAGAATTCTATGAAATGAGACATGTAATTAAAAACTTCCCCAAGCATTCTCAGAATAGTAAAGACCGTAAAAAACCTCGAATGCCCAAATAGTGGAAAGGTGCACAAAATGATCACTATCTGATACTCAAAGAAGAAGAGCCTCAAAAAAAGAAAGATCTAGAAGACAAGAAGGGAAAAAATTTAGCCAAAGAAACTACAGCTGCGATGACAAAATCTAAGCAGGAAAAATCACTTGCCAATGTGGATCCTTCAGTTTCCAATAAGGATTGTCGGATGCAGTGTTTGTAGAAAAACAACAAACCCTTGTGGAAAACATATTCCCTCCGGAAACCATAAGGAATTTGATTGAAAAGGAAACTTCTTGGGCTAATCAGGCAGATGCGGAAGATTTCGATAATTATATGGTGCAGTTGTCAAAGAATGATCCACTAGAATTTGCAGAAAATGCAAGTTGGATTCAAGTTGGGAAGAAAGGAAAAAGTTTTTCTCCAAAAAAAAAAAGAAGTGAAACTAGATCAAAATAAAATTATAATAAAAAATGAAATGTAAATGTGTCTGAATTTTGGGATTTTTTTTGGAAAATATTTAGTTGGAAAGGAACTAAAGTTTTTGTGTCATGGGGAACTCGATTGAGGGTTTAGATTGACCCTTTGTCCTCTATCTCAAACCCACAAGGAAGATTGAAATATGTAAAAGTTTTGACCTTGTAATCCATATTTTTTTAATAATACAAAACTATACTAGTTTCATTAGAAAAAATATTATGAACATATTTTATGTTATCTTATAGCATGTGATTATATCTATGATTATATCTAAAATTTCATTAAAAATTAACAGTTGAAGCAAATCTCAAATTCAATTCAAAATTAAAACCTAGCATATCCAAAATTGTATAGAAATGATAATGTACACATATCTAAAATTATGTTCAAAATGAACTTCTGAGAAGATGTAAAATACGATAAGATAACAATGGCACTATAGTCGAAGATTTGCATAAGGAAATATCTAAATTATGTGTTGCAATAGCACCTTATAAACTTGTAAATTATATTTGGAAGGTACTAATCTGCTTATAATTTACCTTGGTATAAAATTTTGTATAGACTCTAAGAAGAATTACGGGTGGAATGAATTAAAAATGCATAATTTTAAAGAGGTTTGATTTTTAAGTTTTTGTTGGAAATATTTTTGTCATTGATATAAAAAACAAGGGGAGCCTATTTATGTTCAAGATAAAGATTGGAAAATGAATATTGTTGGAAATATTGTTTTTCGACTTTTGATGCCCTATTTGGATACCATATATTTCAATGCATTTTTATTCCAATGACCTAGCTCAAATGGAAGCATAAAATATATGGTTAGAAAGCTTATTCTTATACCTTTCCAACACTATATGACCCTCGATCTAATTGCACATGAATGAGGATATATGAAAGATTTCGTCAAGATAACCCAACCAACGTACAAGTAGGTTGACCCAACCAGTTTTATAAGTTCTCCCATAAGTCAACATACGAACATTATAAATAAAGGTAATATGAGTTTATTTTAACATTGACTCATCGAAGAACATATTTGAGGATGTAAGGGAGCTAAGGAATAACTTTTGGGGTGATTCTTGGAGATTAAGGGTGGAAGAAATAATGTGATTGATGAGGTAAACAAGCCATCTAGGCATTTTTGCTATAACTTTTCTTTTGGGATGTTTCAGAATGCGAAACTTATAGGATATATATAGAGGATGTTCACGTAGATATGGTGCAAATTTTAGACCTTGATTCACTATAATTTTAGAGATATGGTATAAGGAAGTTAGAATTCTTCAATGCTCATGAAATCTTGTTCAAATGGGATCGGCTTGGAATTTTCACTGTAGCTTTTGTTCTATGATGTTTCAGACCATGAAACTTGGAGAGTATAGATAGAAGATCTTCATGTATATATGATTCAAAGTAGAAACATTGGTTTTCTATAATTTTATAGATATTCTCTAAGGAAGTTAGGCTTCTTGAATGCTCCTGGAATTTTATTCAAATAGGTCAGCTTGGTATTTTTGCTATATCTTTCTTTCTTGGATGATTTAGAATATGAAATTTGAAGGAGAGAGAGTAGAGATCTTAGGCACCTACTATAGACATTTCTGACCATGTTTTTATACAATTTTAAAGATATTATTTGAGGAATTTAGTGTTCCTGATTGCTCATGAAACATGCTTCAAACATGTCAGCTTGTCATTTTTGCTATAACAATTTTCTAAGATGTTTTGAACTTTGAAATTTGGATGAGACAAAGAAAATATCTCTAGATACCATTGGTATAAATTTCAGAACAATATTTTCAAAATTGTATATGTGGAATGCGATGCAAATTCATTCTTGGGAAAAGCAACAAGCAACAAGTTTTTGGATAAGTAGACTCGGTGAAGGAAGAAGTAGTAAGTATACCTAGTGAAGGAAGAAGCAACTAACAGGGCTAATGAAGAAAGAAGTATAAGGCTAACTTAGTGAAAGAAAAAGAAACTAATGGACATTGTGAAGAAGTAAGCAAGTATGTTGGTGTCTACAAATATTAGTAGAAGAGGGGAATTAGTGTCTCTTGTATGTTGTTGCCTACAAGGCAACAGAGGGGATTGATGTCTCCTTTAGGTTAGTGCCTACAAAGTAACAGATGGGATTAGTGTCTCTTGTAGGTTGGTGCCTATAAAGTAACATGGGGGACTGGTGTCTCATTTAGGTTGGTGCCTACAAAGAAGCAGAGGGGATTGGTGTCTTTTGTAGGTTGGTTCCTACAAATTGATGGAATAGTAGGTTTCCGCCTATAAGATATTTCATATAAAGAAGTTTTATGGTTTTCTCCTATAAGGATTTCCAAGTATATATTGTGTTAGTTGTTTAGTTTATGAGATTGATATTTTATGATGTTTGATTGGCTTTAAATAAGTAAAAATTGTCATTGCATTGATTCACCTCCCCTCTCAATATAATTGTAAATTCCAATAGTTTTCATTGCGTCGAAAGGAACTCTCCAATCAAGTACGGTAGTGATGTTGTAAAGTAATGTCATGTAAACATTTTGACTCGGTCAAAATAAAATAATAAAAATTAAAATAATCCTATTTTAAAATAACAATAACTTCAGACTACAATAATAAAAATAAAAATTCCACATTATTATCATTATTACCATTATCATTATTGTTATAATTATTATTTGTCGGGTAGTTAAGGTAAATTTGACTTGGTCAAATTACCAATGGTTTTTGAGCTCTAGCTTTATGAGAACCGATGGTATTCATGTGGAATATAACCTATTTAAATGGGGAAATTAAACCAGTCTAGATCCATTTTAACTTCGAATCTACAAGGTCGAGAGGAATCAAATTCCAATCATTTTCATACTAAGTATAAATGAATATAAATACGTATACACAACAAATAAATAATGTAAATAAAAGTAGTTTATTTGTACCAGATTAATTAATAATAATAATAAAATTTAAAATCATTATAATAATATATTTATTAGGAGTTTAGTATGTTATTTTTCTAAATTAAAATTTTAAATAAAAAAATAACAATTATCTCTTCCACCTATCTAAAATAAACTTAATTAATACAATATTATATATATATATATATATATATATATATATATATATATATATATATATATATATATATATAAAAGCCTGGGAATAGAACATCTTCATCATGTCCAATATATCACCCCAATAAGGGTAAGGAATTGAATTGGTGACTTCACATCAAGGAGTGTATTCATAGAGCACCCCATCACCATCTATCCAAGACCTCGTGGACACAATATTTTATATATTATTAAATATATTTAATAATATAAAATTAATTTATAATAAAAAAAATATTCAAGGACCCAGTAGCCTAGCCTGCCTAACACTAACTACTAGTAAACCTCTAAGATTTATGACCTGCCCTCCTGCCCTCCTTATCATAAACCGAGTCACTTTAGAAGAGATTTGAACCTAGGTTGCTTGGTTTCCACAATTTCATAAACTTCTAATTAACCAATTAAACTACCCAAAACCATTTATAAAAATATTTTAATCAAATATTCAAGTTTAAATAAATCTCATATTAAATATACAATATAAAAAATAAATTTATATAAATTTTTTTCTTTCCCAAAATATAAATAAATCATAAATCCTTAAGTAAACCATAAAATAAAAATTAAATTTATATAAATAAATTGTTTTTTTACAAAATATAAATAAATAAATAAATCATAAATCCTTAAGTCAACCATAAATGAGTGTTCCATCTTTTTAACATATATCTATTCTATTCTATGATCATATGATAATCACATATTACTATTTTAATCATCAAATCTTTGAATAGGAATCCAAGAAATCATGAAATAAATCTAATTTAATGTACTTTAATAGGAATCCAAGAAATAAATCTACTTTAATATCAATCATTTATGCTTGTATAATAAAGCATGGACTCCATTCACGACTTACTCTTCAGAATCTAAGCAGACTTGCTTTTCAAATATCACAACTTAGGTTATAAATGATGAAACATTAGGGATTGACCATGGCATGACCTCATACAATTAATTATAATAAAATATAGGGAAAATAAAGCATAAAGACTAATTACACATCAATATTATATGTTGACAACTCGTATGAAAGTGACTCTTTTTTCTTTTTCTTTTTTAACTACGTTATGACGGTAGAATTTGATTGTGATGGCAAAATTTGATTGCGATTTTTGATTGCGTATGACGGCGTTAACTTGTGAGTCAAGTAAACTATATGTATCCCCCAAAAATATCTCTGTTATGGAAATTATATGCATTTGAAAAAAAATAAAAGATTAATGTAATGTTATGGTTATCGTTAAAATTTAATTTATTAGTTTATTGAGTTGAGTGGTTTTAGTTTTATGTAATTTTACTGAGTCAAAATGTTTAAGAGATCACATTTTTCAACATTTATTTTTAGATTTAATTTAAAAAATTAAATGAGTTATGGTTTTTGGGTATGTGATATTGATAAGTCATGGTTGTATTGTCTCATGGTAGTGTAACAAAGTCTATTTACAAATTAAGAATATGTATGATAAAATGAAGGTGGTAATAATATCTATGGTAATTTCAGTGGTTATAAATCTTGTTATATTGTAAGTTTAAATAAGTATTAATTGTGTATGTGCTTATTAATTAAATTTAAATGTGGTCAGGAAAGCATTATTTTATACCACTACATCTCTCCCTTACCTTTTTGTTTTTAGATTTAATTTTAAAAATGCTATAAAATTAAATTAATTTAAAATAAAATATTTCAAAAATTTTGACATGCAGTGTTTCTTACATTACATCTAATCCCTATGCATCTCCTCCATACTAAGTTGTAGAGCGCCTCTCAGAGTGATCAAACGATCTATATGATTTTATTAATTAAACTATCCAAATGCTTAAGGTGTCATTTTATTAATTAAATTAGTTTTATAATTAAAAATTATGTTACCTTTTTATCTATATTTTTTAAATATAATTTTTTAATTAAAAAATTCCTTGTATAAAGTTCATTTTAATTTCAATTTTGCTATACCCATGGGGCATAGAGCACACATTGAGAGGTTGCTTTGTTAAAGCACTTCATGGTGTGAAGGTCATCGGTTAGAAACTTTGTGGGAAAAAAATCCATCTATGGTAAGGGTTGGAGTGTGCTAGCCCAAACGTGATTCTTGGGTGATTTTGACGGCTTAGATGTCCCTAGGTTGCAACTACTCAAGCCATTGATTAGGCGTACTAGTCATCTTAGGGCTCACATAACCTAGCAAAAAAATCAAATTTACTATATTAAAAGGATTAAATATTTAGAGGCTACAATTTTATTTAAGTTCTTTTTTAAATTAAAAAAAATTATCTCAAAAAAATTAATTCCTTTTAGTATGTAATAAATTCAAAGTTAGCCTTGGTGGTGTTGTGTTGTACAACAACCCCCCCATTTCATAAAATTTTTCTTTAAAATCATAATATGAAATGGGTCCCTTTTTAAACATAGAGGTGTGAATAAATTGGTATTTACTTATTATTAGAAAAACCCTCATAAAAAGTCCAATTGAAATATGATTTCCTTTTTAAAACAATGAGAAAAAGGCATTTTTTTAAAAACAAATGATAAAGCTTTTATTATTACGATAAAGCAATTGCAAGATCGCATATCGCAATAATAAAAGGAACATAAGTAAAGGCACATTGAATAATTCCGATCCGAAAAGGGAAATCGCTATCGGATATCAGGGAAAGACAAAGTGCATCACCTATAAAACATTCCCCATTCCTCCGATGCGATAAAGGCATCGCTATCGGCAATCGACATTGGTAAGCGTTGCATTAATTGTGCCACCCTCAAATCCCTGATGTGATAAGGCATATTGCCATCGGCGATCAGCGATTTGCAATGGCATAAATAAAGGGACCCAAGCCCTGCCCCGATTGCGACGCATTAAATCAAAGCGTGTGTTTCTAAACATAATAAAGATTGGCATGCATTGTATCGCCTTCGGTGATTGAACGATATTTTGGATTATTATGTAAATCCTCCTTTTCACAACGCCAAACATCAAATGCAATTAACTACCAAAATATAAGCCACGCTTGAATCAATATACATTATGATGGATTATTTAAAAGCCCCCTTATCATCACTGATAGATGAAGCGACCAATTAATGAAGGAGTTATGCCAAGATTTTCCACTTAGATTTTATCTGCGGCAATTTTTATCACGATCTTTTATTATTCATACCTCTTTCATATCGGCTCTTGCAATCTGTTTCTCTGTATTACGCTGGTTTTCCTTCCTTGTGCAGAATTCCATCGAAGTTTCAAGTTTTAAGCAAATGGAAAAGAAATCTAAGAGGTCCGCTGCGACAACAGCCCCTGCAGTTACTATCCAGCCCACCAATGACCTAGGACCAAGCAAGAAGGGATTGATTTTAGACACTACATGTCTCGGCCTGGGAAATACCATTTGGCAAAGCATTTATAATCTAATTGAGGTTGAAGAACCAGAGGAAATAGAAGAAGAAGCTACTGCAGACTTAACCAGCAAATCAGAAGCTTCGCTAAAGGATTTGGCCGACTCGTTTTTACACAGGATAGCAGCTCGGGAGAAAATTCTCCCTTACACTGATGTGGTCAAATGGGTGGTTGAACAAATTCCTGTTTTTAATAGGACCTTTTGCACAATTGATGGAAGAGTTTCCGGTTCGTTTCAGCCTGACGACTTGAGAAAAATGTACCATTTGCCCGAGCCGGAGAAGAAATACAACAAGCTTTTCTAAAGAAATTCGCAGATGAAAGTGAGACGGAATTAGCCCTGATTAGACAGTGGAGACAGAATCCAGCAAAGCACAAACACGAGTCATCGGGTAAGTACTCCGTGGATTCCTTAGCATCTCCTTACTGTTACGCTGGGGTGATGATGTGTAGGATATGGGGGATGCATGATTCTGCAAAATTTGATACCGAAATGGTTCCTTTAATGGAAGCGGCAACTAGTAGTTATATCATGGATTGGGCCAATATATTTTCTGATAAATTAGCCTTTGCAATTCTTGATTTTAGATTCAATTCACGCAAAACTACCCGGACTATCCCTCCCTTCTATTACAGTGCTTATGTTATGGATATGCTTTGTTTTAATTATGAATACCCGATACTCGGGTGGAGGTGGACCCCACAGGACCCCAAACCAATTCACATCTACCATCAGATGTTATGGAAGGCACATTATAAAGACCACTTATATCAAATCTGTAATGGTTTTATGTTGCCCATCTATTATGCTATCTTTGATAGGCCTGCCCCAAGGATTTCCGAGGAGGCCGAGATTGATTTGACTACTGTGGGGAATTGGTTCGGGGAAGATAAATTCACGTATATACGGGTGTTTGGCAGTGCCACAAAACCCCATGTTCTCCCATTATATGTGCCCGATAAACTGTTGGCACATGAATTAGCCTACCAAATCACAACCGTTGGAACGTCCAAAACTCTTAGGACTTCCAAAAAGCAGCTATGGCCCATATTCCCTTTAAGATGTGGTGTTTACACCATACTTGATTGGAAACATGCTGAGAAGGAGGCAGGCAAAATTAATATGCTCAACCTTGCGACCATCCCTAGCAGGCAATTCGATCCCCGGAAGGTTGCCTACAATGTGCTTGAACAGGCCAAACTCACCAAGTTTGACCATGAAAAAGATCAATTTGATGATTTATTTTCTTCAGCAGAATCTTTGTCTCAGGTTAAAACATTGGCTAGAATGAAATATAATGACGAAGCACTGGTGGAATTCAATAGGCTCAGAGAGCAGAGGTTGCAAACTCTGCCTCTGGACTTGTTGGCCACTACACCAACAACTAAGTCAAGCGAGCTTGGGCAGAAGAGTACTGACGAGCCTCCCGCTTCAGAGGAAATTCCTGAAAAAGAAACAGAGCAGGAGAAAGGAAAGGAGCAGGAAAAAGAGTAGGAAAAAGGGAAGAAGCATGACAGTGAAGTTATTGATTTGGAGACTCAAATTGATCCCAAACTCCTCCAAGAGTGGCAGCAATTTGACTCTATTATTAATAATCTCGAGACTCCACCAGGATTCGGCATGCCTCAAGTTACAGTCAGCCAAGAAACTACCACAACTACGGTTCCGATGGAAGGAACCAGTGGCCTACCCAGTAGTAAGGATGCAGAAATAATCCCCTGAGATCCATCTGATCAAATTGTTTTACAGGTAGAAGACATACCACCACTAGACATCTTTTACAGTCCTAAACACAGGGCTGTGGTGAAAAGACAGAGGAAAAGGAAAAGACTTGATCAATCTTCCCTTTTGCCAGATCAAACAGAGATGGCTAACGTGGTGTGGAAGGAGGAACTGAACCCTTCCGATGACCTTACGAAACTCTCCCAGTATGCCGGAGCATATTCGGCAGCCACAATGGATAAGGCTTCGAAAGTGAGCAGTCTCCTCAAGGAAAAAGATCAAATGATTGATTCATTGCAGTCGCAGGTGTCTGAAGCACAGCGGAAAATAGAACAATTGGAACAAAAACTAGCAACACAGTGGCAGATAAACAGCCAATTAACTGAGCAATTACACAAAGAGAAACAAAGGATAGATTCAAGTGCAGTGCAGAAACAGAAGGAACTGTCTGAAGCAGTGGCCAAATTAAAGGCAATGAACGAACAAATGAGCAAGACTAAGGATGAGCAAATCGCTCAACTGTCACAAGAAGTGGAAAAGTTCAGGAGCCTTCCTCAAATAGCAGAATTCAAAACAGAAGCTCTACAAATCAATAAGGCATTGATTACACAACTGAAACTGCTATGTCATAAAATTTCTTTGGCTGAACCTCTTTGTGAAATTACTACAGCTATAGTTGATAAATCAGTTGAAGCCAGACAGGAATTGGAACAGGCCGATGAGACCTTAACCAATTTTCTCGCTTGGCAAGACTCCCTTGAAGGACAGGCTTCGGATCTACCCAAAATTATTGAAGCACACAAAGACATCCTGTTCCTAGAGTGGCAGACTCAATTAATGAAGGCAGAAAGAGAAACCTCGAGATGTCGGTTATCTACTAGCAATTTAATTGAATTTGTTAATGACACTCTTTATCTGTCTAATATGATTTCACAGTGTAATCCAGGAAAATTAACATCGGCCAAAGCCTTGGAACAAACATGCAACCAGGAGCTGGAAAAGAAAGGAAGATTAATCGCTGGCATCCAAAGTTTAACTTGGGATACCTTTTGGTTTTTCCTAATCAAGCCATACAGTCAGAGGGCCGCGCTCAAGTGTTTAATTGATGCTATCAGTTGTATGATCCCTGAGATACAAGATGCCACATATTCAGCTCAACTGAATTCTCGCCTAAGCTGCCCCCCAGAGTTGCAACTGATGTTAGATATCTGCGAGCTCAAGCTGAAGGGAGATCATTCGAAGCAATGAATCATGCTGCCGATTGAAGACAAGCCGATTTTGAGGAGATCTTCATAGCATAGTTGTACCAATTTATTAGCAGTTTTATTTTGTAATTAGTTAGCTTAATTAGTATTTATAGGCCCTTTCATGCATTTGGAAAGGGTCCTCAGTTTTTGTATAAACTCAAATCAGGAAGTCACACTATTGTGCTTCTGATCTATTTTTTTATAAAGACTGGGCTAGTATTCTGATTTTTAACAAAGAAAGCTTTGATGATCTGTGCACTATTGCCTCTTGTGGAAGTGTTTTCTAAGTTGGAAAAAGGAATGTGAATGCGATTGATATTGGGAGTGACTCGAATAAACATATGGTACTATTATCTATGCTCTTCTGTCATTTTTATGTGAATATGCATTCGTTTAAATTTTGCTATCATTGAATATATATATGTGCTTTAACAGCAAGCCTTGTACTTTTCACTATTGGATGTCCGAGGACTGTTATTGTTTAACTCATGTCTATGTCTATGATATAAATGAGAAATAGTGTAATAATGTTTGCTTGATTGCTTTGTTCAACTATTTGGGCTTAGTAATTATCATATGAATAAACATCTTTGCTTACCAACAAGGGTCATCTATATGCCTGTTTGTGAATGAAGACCATCCAAAGTTACACTAAAAGCAGCAATTTCTCGGGATAGAATAGTTGTTTATATTTTACTTTTAAATTAGATCATTCATCCATTATCGTTAGATGTTAGAAAATCAATCATTTATCCATCCCATTTACTAATCATTGGGAAACTGGTCCCATTATATCCAGTCGGATCCACCATACCAAAGGGAAAAGGAGCTGCCTTTAAGGTCCGGACCGGGTGGTTATCCCCGATGTTGATGCAGTGATTTTCGAGGCATCAACATTTTTGGCGCTAGAAGGAGGGCTTGAACTGTGAATGGCGAGCAAACCCAAACCTACAATCCATTCTGAGAGTAAATCTCCCTCCACATCACCTCGTACTTCCCAATTGCATGCTGGATCTCCAGTATCCAAGTGAGAAGAAGAGGAATCAACTGCCAGTGCTCAAACCCACCATACTTCAGAACGATTAAGTCTTGAGTCCCCTGAAGTTCAGTTACTCATCCATAAACTTCAAGGCTTCTCGATATCACCACAGAAATCTGAGGTATCTCAAGGTAGTGAGACTTCGCAATTCAATCTACCTCATCCTCTCACCAGACTTCAGAGTGGAAAGCTCGGTATCAAACCTACTGAGTTGCCCTTACCTAAAAGGAAAAGGGCAAAAAAGAACACTGAAGGATCTGACAGTGAAACATTCTCATCCACATCTTCCATCTCATCTTCCCCAGTGCGAAGTTAGCTATCCACTCCCTCATTACATATTGTTGTTCATCAGGGATCAGAAACTTCAACATCCCAACCTGCTCAATCCTCAATATCAATTCCTTCCCAAACATCTGGAATTTCATCAGCAATATCATCCACTATTGGTGTTTCAATGGCAGATCCATGGAATAGTCCCGGTGTGGTCAATATGCTTGCACCATTACATGCATTGCCTGATTCTCCTAAAAAATGGTTACCCAAGTTTAATCCAGATGCTGGAACACAAGCCGAAGAACATATTAATAACTTCATGTTATCAGTTAATTTGAAAGGAGTAACAGAGGAAGATGTTGAGGTTAGGCTTTTCCCTTAGACTTTGCAAGGATCAGCGGGACCTTGGTATTTTTCCCTGCCCTCTGGATCCATTACCAGTTGGAACATTTGCCAAGAACAGTTTCTTACTAAGTATGGCGATGATAGATCTTTAGCCACATTAATCAATGATCTCTCCAATCTTAGGATAGAGCATAAGGAACCGATTAAAGAATTCAACTCACGATTCAATAAACTCTTGAATAAGATTCCAACGACCTCAAAACCAAGTGAGCAAATCAGAAGCGAATGGTATATAACTTCCCTACCCTCCAATATAACTATCTTCGTAGATAGGGCTGCAAAACCAAATTTAGCTGAAAACATGAAAGAAGCACTTGCTGTGGAGAAACGTATTAATGCTTTAGAAAAGAAAGTTGCTCTTGAAGATAGAAAATCCAAAAAAGTTTCTTTCAAAGATGATTCAAAGAAGAAAACCCCTAAAGATCCATATGATATGGAAGGTTTACAAAAAGTCCTCAAGACTATGTCAAATGAAATGGTCGAAATCAAAAAGCAAGTAGTAGAAACCTCAACAAAAAGGCCATTTAGGAATTTCAAGAAACCTGAATCAAAACCACCATATGTTATATCTAACGCTAATTCAGATCCTGAAGAAGAAGAAGAAGATGAAACAGCCTTGACATCCGAGGAACCCGAAGAAGAAGAGACTTTCAAATTCCATGGGATGTGGGATTTTATTTTGCCCACTTCCGATACGGAAAACGAACAAGAAGCTTTCCCTGTGACTACCAGGAGTAAAGGTACTCCTGAACTTGTCCAGACAACTTCCAAGAAAAGGAATGCAGGTTCCTCTACTACCAAAGAAAAGATTCCTACAAATAAAGCTTCAGCAACACCATCCCAAAATCAACCATCATCTTCAAATCTACCTTCAACATCTAAGACATTGGTAGTATCAGATTCTATGGACTACAATATTATCGAAGACATGAAGAAGACTAAGGCGAATATTACTATGTTTGAACTTAGCAAACTCAAACATCAGCAGAAGTTACTTCTTAAAGAGTTAAATGTCGTTCCTTCTTCACCTCTTCCCAATGTTGTATTGTCCAAAGCTGCTAATGATTCAGGCCAACCGCCTTCTGGTAGAGTGGAAGCTACTGACGCAGTCTTAATTGGGGATAGATCAAATTCTCATACTCCTCCCTTCCTCTTAACCTATGAGATCTATAATAGAAACCTACACAATTGTTTGATTGACTCAGGGGCTTCCTCTAATATAATGCCAGCTTCAGTTTGTTCCAAACTGAACATTGAACCCCAAAAGTCTGCAATTCATATTGTACAATTGGATAGAACTAAGGTCCAGGTTTTAGGGGAAATCAACTCAGTAACTATCAGGTTATCAGCTGATCCTAGAGTAGTTCAAAGAATTGATATTTTGATCGCTGATATACCTGAATTCTATGGGTTGATTTTAAGCAGAGATTGGTCCGAAAAACTCCACGGTTATATTTCCACCGATTGGTCTCATATGTGGTTACCTTATAAAGGAAAACCAAATCAGATCAAGATTGATCGGGAGAAACACATGACTCATACAGTTACCGAGTTTGAACAAGAAAACCAACCAATAGCATTTAATAACAATATCTTGGGGAATTATTTATCTGAATCATTATTTGGCAACTTCACTGCCCAACCATCTCCTTTCCCAGTTAACAATTTCACATCTCAGATCGAAAACTTTTCACAAACAGATAGGTCAAGATGTTTTAATGTTACTGAGGAAACTGTAAATAAAATTGTTGATAATTCTTTATTTTGGTCACTATATTTTGACGGGTCTAAGTCTAGTGAAGGCTCAGGAGCAGGATGTATTTTGGTTAGCCCTCAGGGAGAAAAAACTATGTTAGCATGCATATTGGAATTTGAATGCACAAACAATACCGCTGAATATGAGGCCCTAGTCTAGGGACTCTACAAAGCAATTGGCCTCAAGGTTCAATATTTGAAAGTGTTTGGTGATTCAAAGATTGTTATTAAACAGGTTAGAAATACAATTCATTGCCTCTCTGGTCATCTCAAACACTATCAGTCTCTGGTACTAGAACTCACCTCTCAATTTTTAGCATTCAATATTTCTCCCATCCCTAGGTCCCAGAATGCAGCAGTAGACCTACTAGCTAATGTTACTTCCAGACTCCTACCATCCAAAGATTACAGCCCAGATAGATTTTCAGTAAAGTTAATTTTTAGACCATCGATTCCTGATAATGTCACCAATTGGAGAGTGTTCAATCATGATGAAGACATTTTAAGCTTCTTAACTTCCGACAAGTCCTATGATGTCCAAATCATTGATGAAAGCGATCATGACCTTCAGATGAAGGAAAAGCAAGAGGGAAACTCAATACCAAAACCAGTGGTCAAGCTTGAAGATATTTATGATATTAAAGATAGGTTTAAACAGGTGACCAATTCAAAAATCCAGAGTTCCACTTTAAGATTTGAATTGATAAACCTAGGTATTGATGAAAACCCTCAAAACATCAATTTGGGACTAGGACTTTGTATAGAAGAAAGAACAGCATTCATTAAGCTGTTGACAATAAACAAGTATGTCTTCGCTTGGAAATATGATGATTTGAAAACATATGATACATCAATTATTCAACATACTATTCCAATGCTTTCTGAACAAAAACCAGTGCAACAGAAGTTAAGAAAGATTCATCCTAACCTTGAGAGTCAAATAAAGGCTGAATTAAATAAACTCTTGAAGGCTAAGATAATTTTTCCTGTGAGACATTCAAACTGGGTTTCCAACATGGTGCCTGTTCGGAAGAAAAATGGCGATATCAGGATTTGCATTGATTTCAGAAATCTTAATAAGGCAAGTCAAAAGGATAACTTCCCTTTACCTACTATGGAGCAAACATTACATTCAGTAGCTGGTTCAGAACTAATGTCCTTTTTAGACGGTTTTTCAGGATATAACCAAATACTGGTTCATCCTGATGACAGGCTTAAAACGACCTTCAGAACTAAGTGGGGAACTTATGCCTACCAAAAGATGCCTTTTGGACTCATCAATGTAGGAGCCACATTTCAGAGAGCCATGGACATAGCATTCAAAGGATTGCTTAATAAATCAGTGATGAGGAAGATCCTGGTCGGGTTGTTCGGTTCTTACTTGGAGCCTACTGTGATTTACTGTGATAACCAAAGTTGCACTAAACTCTCGGCTAATCATGTATTTCATGATAGATCTAAGCACATTGACATCAGGTACCATCATATCAGAGATTTTGTGCAGCGGAGAATCATGTTACTTTCATACATTCCAACGAAGGATCAGGATGCTGATATCTTGACGAAGGCGCTCACCAGGAGCAAATTCGAATACCACCGAGGTAGGATAGGGGTTGCTGATAATCCATATCTTGCTGAGAGGGAGTGTTGAGAATGCAACAAGATGATGGAGCTTAGTGGAAAGAAGTCGCCTTCACTAAGTGGGCCCGCAAGCTATTTTTGGCGCAAAGTCTATTTTTAGACTATGTCTATTTTTAGACATATGGATCATGGTCTATGAGTTGCAGTATGTTATTTGTGGATGATTGGTCATGTTGGTAAAAATAGATGGACTTCTATTTTTAGACATATGGGCAGGTTTCTATTTTTAGACTGCTAGGCTAAAAATAGAACAGTCAAATATTATTGTCTCATAATAATATTTGGACTATAAACTTTATCCTCTTGGAGCACTTCAATTTGAGCTACAGATGTGGCACATGCAGCTGTCAGAAGGAAATATGCTTTCTTTGTGGGTCAGTTGATCTATTGCATACAGGACTTCAGTTAGAACTCAAGCAGTTGAGTTTGGTGGAGTTGGATGTGGAGTTGATGGAGTTGTGTTCAGTTTGACTTGGTTAAACTAGTTGTATTTAGTCTAACTGTAGAATACACTGGTGATGAGTGATGTGAATTAATTATTAATTAATTCACTAATTATTAACTCATAAAGCAACTAAAGAATACATCAGTTAACTCAGTGCATGGACAGTTTAGTGGAGACAGGTGTTAGAGGTGGAGACTACTATCAGTTGTGACTATAGTTGTGCATGAGATCTTGCACAATCAGAGGGATTGAGTTATGCCAATGAGGACTGCGTAGTGTGGGCAAATACTAAGGTAATTGTAGCTTTTTCTCATGTGATTTTCACTTGGGATTGTGCAGTAGAGGCAGGCAAAGCAGCGGTGGAGATTTGAACCTGTGACTTGTTCGGATCTGAGCTAGTTTTGTGTGTAACAGGTGGAGATAGTACTGAGTACTTGTGAGGAGTATTGTACTATGTATTGTTACATGTTCTCAATCATTATAATATACAGATAGTGTGGGGTTTTCAGCTGTATGCTTTCCCCGGGTTACATACTGTGTTAATGTGTGCATGTGATTGATGTTTCATTGTTTTTGATGCTGCTAAATTGATGATCAACGTAGAGGAGATTATGTATTGTGCATGTATTCCACAATAGTGTATAATCGAGATAATCTCTGTGAATAAGTGTCATATTATTCAAAATTTCTACATGCAATATAATACATATATGTTTCGGGCCTGACCCGCGATCGCAAATCGCAATCAGCACTATCAGCGGAACCAGTCATATATATCATTGCGGACCCACCGAACTCTATAAAACACAACTTATAGTATTTCGGGTCCGGCTTTAACCCTTTTAACACTTGTTTCTTTTGCAACTCCGATATATTACTTTGTTTCTTTTGTGCTTTGATTCCGATATACAATTTGTTACATCTCCCTCTTGCCTTATCTTTTTTCAAAATATTTTTCAAGTGATTTTTTGAATGAAAAAAAAAGATACATGTTACAACAACAGGGATAGAAAATATTCTAGGAGGAAACAAGAAAGTTATTTGTCCTACAGGGTAATGTCCGGCGGAACAACTCCTGGATGGTTGAGACCTGGAGGAATAGTTCCTGGTGAGAACAAAGGGGAGGCACCCACAAAAGGAGGAGGTCCTGGGGGGGTGGATCTGTATGGCTTGATTGAGATGGTAATCATGGGGTGCTGAGGAGTTGGTTGTGGATCATATGTACCATACTTCTTTTGAGCAGCCCATGACACTTGTAACATGCAAACACTCAAAGAGCTAGCCTCAAAGATAGGAGGGGGCAGACCGAGGAAGTCACCTAATAATGAGGAATCTTTGTAGACTCCAAGTGAAACACCAATGAGAGGGGTAGAAGACGATTGGTTGGACATCGATGAGATAATGGACACAGGGGAGGTCAAGGATGATGGCTCGTAGTATGTCAACTGATTGATGGTGACGATCTTCCCTTCATAGGGGAATCACATCTTGCAGAAAGTCGCGAACGCGATGGATGACATGGCATAAGTGTAACTACGACCCAAAAGAATGTTGTAATCTAGAGGGGCATCAATAACCTCGATGTCTACATGAACCTTCTTACCCACAAGAGTCACAGGACAATTGTGATACATGCTGAGAAGTTGAGAGGAGTGATCATCCCAAGCATGCAAAGTGATAGTGGATGGGAACAGTTCAGGTGACTTGAGTCGCTTCCAAATGATAGTGAACATCACGCAGGTGGATGCATCTTCGTCAATAATACATCGGGAGATGATGGCATTACAGACTCAGATTGGTATATGGAAAGCAATAGATGGAGGACGTTATGACGTATCAACACAAAAGACAATCAAACGATTATTGGAAGAATCTACTATGCCCAAACAAGTTAGTAGAGCTTTCATTTGAGATGGGCATGACTAGTGCACCTCCAACATCGACATGGCAACAGGTGATTGTGCCAAGTCATCTACTATATTGTATGTATGGGCAACTTGGTTAGAAGTCGTGTTACGGCGTAATGGTCCCTTTGGGATCTTAGGAATTGGCTCAACTTTAGGTTGAGGGATCTGTAGCGGACCATTTGATGTCATAAGAGGCTCAATAGATGCTTTGGTTTTGGACTCAGTGGTGGACGAATTCGATGGCTTGTCATATTGATGTGACCGAGTTTGCAAGTTGATATCAGAGGTATTGACCTTGTCAGAATTCATCATGAGGATCTGGTAGTCACCAGGACCAGAAGGTTGGGGAAGGTGGGCTGCTTGACCTTACTGAGGTTGAGCAACAACAAATCCTTGCTGAGGGAAAGGATTTGTGAGCACGACCAGTTGAGATGGCACAGGATTCTGAGGCAGTTATTGCATGGGCGATTGACCTCTAGAAGTTGCTTGGGCTTCCCACATTTGGCACATCTAGGGTAAGAGGGGACACTCATGAGTATAATGACCATGTACACCACAACATTCATAAGGCTTGTTCATATGAATAGCCTTGTTCTGCTTGGGTTGGTCGCCCTGTTACGGGTTGTTGGTGTTAGGTTGATTACCTTGGTTACCATTGTTACCTTTCCCCTTATTCTTTTTCTTCGAATTTTGGGGATTGGTCACACTCTAAAATGAAAACACTTAACCCTGAGGGGGCAATGGCTGCTAGGGCTGAGGAGGCATGGGAGACTACAGTGCTAATTCCTGAGGGGCTGGAGTGCTCGGCAGTGCATATGTATAAGATGGTGAAGGGGAAACAATCTAGTAGACAGGTTGAGCACTAGATGGCCCTGACATCTACCGATGTGGTTGGGTGAATGCATAAGATGTGCTTTGTCCTAAATACACGTTGCTGGAAGGAGGGGCATAAGTGTTAGAGGAATTGGTGCCCCCTACGGATAGCCATAACTCTATTGAGTATATGGTGAAGAATGTGAAATAGCTCCAACATATCGTCGACAGCGTGAGATGACCTCGGTGCATTAGCACTGCTAGGATAGGGGAGGTCTAGGATAATGGTATACACATAGCCAAATTGAGAATAAATAAATTCATATCTCAGAGCGGTTTGGAGAGCCTCTTCTTATGTCTGAGGAAAATTAGACACGACATCTATGGAAATAGGCTCTAAAAGAGTCCCAAGAAACTAATCAAGGTAGACATGGTCTTCGAAGGGTGGAGCACGACACATGCTCCTCCTTCTACGCCATTCCTGGAGATGATCGGAAAGACGGGTGGTAGAGGACTGACGGAATGTGGTCAAGAGCTCCATACTAGTGTCATATCGAAGAGGTAACTGAAAATATGAGAGGAATGCTTTAGCAAGCATCGCGAAAGTGGAATGAGAGGTAGCGGGCTAGTCAACATACCACTTTGCAGTGTCTCTAGTGAGCGTGCATTGGAACAACCGAAGAGGAATGGAATCATCGTTGATGGAATTGGATGAACACCACATATGGAAGGAGTAGACGTGATTGGTGGGGTCCTCTCGAGAATTACCTTCAAATTTCGGAATGTCAGAGGGAATCTTAGTCGACATAGCTGGCCAACTAGAATCGTGGTGTATAGGGTCATTAATCAACTAGATAAAATCAGGGAGGTTTAACCTAGCCATGAAAGGTAGCATGGGAGATGCCAGAATGGTTCCTAAGACAGTTCCACTAGATGTGACCACTGGGGTAGAACCAGAGCCAACACTAGGTTGGGTTCCTACAACTGCAGTGGGTCCTAACATGATGATGGTATGCGATGAAGGAGGCTCGGAATCAGATGAACTAGAAGAGGAGTTGGTATGCGGACTTGGGGGACTATGAACTCGAACCCTGTGGGGAGGAGTAATATGTCCAAACGGAAACTGGGGATGAAGGCCTAAGAGTCTCTGCGCCAAATGCCTTGGTGGCACAATGGTTGGAAGAAATAAGTGACACGGAAATAGTGAAGGGATATCAACAAAATATTTTTGTCTCTGTATGGGTAGATAATTTAATTAAGTTAAGTCTTAGATTGGAAGTGTAAACCAAGCACCCTTTGCTTAAGGTGTGCTTGTGTGTGTAAGTGTGTTTATAAATTAAGCCCAGATCGTGTTTGAAAAAAGAAAAAGATTGTTGAAAGAAACTAAAATTAAAAATAGAAAATGAATAGAAAATCAACTTTCTAAACCCCACCCAAAATGGGTTTGCAAACACTGTGCTGGTTGGTGGCGAAATCAACTGAAACACACAAAAAATTCCAAGAGATCTAAGCGTCAGTGTGTCTGGGATCAAATGACACTATGTTGCTGGAAAGTGGTGCAACAACAGAAAAAAAACGAGGGAGAAAAACCGCTACAAAATGATAGGGGTATGGGTGTGAAACCTAGGGCGAACAATGGGACCCTAAGGCAAATGACCAAACAAGGTTTAGATGAAAATTTGGATGGAAACAACCTATCTTTGAAGATCTGAAACAAGAAGGTACATATCTATAAAATATGGTTGAAAACTCTGCAAAAACTCAGATTTCTTAGCTAAACTCCTCTTATAAAGGTGGAAGCGTACTAGAAGCCCTAAGGGGATAAATTCCACTTTGACGAGCAAAATGGAGTAGATCAAGGCCTAAGCGGGCTAAGACAATGGTCAACCAACCCAGCAGACAACTCTTAGCAAAACCCAAAAATAGATTAGAAAAAATCCCAGAAACCCTAAAATCGTAGGTACTTACTTGTTTAGGGGGATATTGCACTTTTTGGGCCATAAAAGTGTGATTTCTGCTCCTCAGTTCATGGGTGGCAAGTCTCAGAAAAAAATTTCGTCTCTGTCGCCACTGGTTCCTGTGACCTACAGAAATGACCAGAAAAATTATGGAAGTTAGAAGTTTGACTGATCTAGGGTTGGAGAGCTAGTAAACAACATCATTTCTCATCACTCCCATGAAACAGATTTTTAAATGGATGCACGAATACCGAGAAAATTCAAAAATGGTTGTAGGTGATGGAGGTAGATTTATCAAAATTTGGGAATTTGTTGAAATCACTTGAGCATGTTAACATAATCCATGTGCATCTCCACCTGAAACAACTTGGCAAATGGATGCATTATTTTCAAGATATGAAAAAAATAAATTTTTGCTCTATGTATTTTTGTTTCCTGTAGTAAAACTGAGCGTTCCTGTAATATTTCAAGACATCAAGGAAAATGAGTGGTAAAAGCTTGGGAATGATGAGTGGATGGTGGAAATAGATGAGGGTGATGGATTGGCATGGCCTTGGTCCTTCTAAAGCATCTGAGAAAAGGAGAAAGTTCAAGTTTGACTTCCTTTGACTAGAATTTTGACCATTTTTTCCTTTTCTTTGGTGCCAACTGATTTTTGTTGCTTGCAGATGTTGGAGAGCACCTACATTCACCAGAGAGATACATGGAGCAGAGATTTTTTATTTTTTCCTTTTTTTTCTTCTAGGATTCCTAGCCACCTCAATGAGGTTTTCAACTAGTAGGTATGCCTAGGCGCCTCAAAGGAGGTTTTCACCTAAGATATATTTTTTTTCTCTTTTTTTTTTTCTTTTTTTCCAACCCATTGATCGCCTCATGGAGGTTTTCAATCAATGAGCCAATATCAAGTGCCTTAAAGGAGGGTTTCTCCTGAGATTTTATTTTTTCGTCTTATTTTTCATTTTTTATTTTTTCTACCCTACTCTTTTTGAAAAAAAAAACCACTTTCAAGTATAAGAATACTTCCAATGGAGCCATGTGCACATCAAGATGACAAACAAACTAATGTGTAGGCTTAATGTATGCTTTGACATATGTACCTGAATTTGAGAGTCAAATACTTTGAATTTGATGACATCAAGCACAATTGAAGAAGAAAGTGTTGCTACAACTTAATGATTGTCTGGAACCATATTTCAATATAGTTGTGATGCCCCTGGTCCACTTGCTAATTTGGATCATTTTGAACCCCTTCTTCGTCCATGAAATTCAAATCTTCCTCTTTTTGTTGATTGTTCTCTTGAACAAATGGAGGATTTGATGGTAACCATGAGGGAGCTTTCTCAATATCTGATTTTGATGTCTGCTCTTCATCAAATGCAGCTCATGATCCTTTAGTATTCTCATTTGAATCTTCTTCTTCTGGATGTGGTCCTTCAATGATATCAAGAGAATATCTTTTTTGCAATACTCTTCTTGAGCTCTGGTGAATACCATTTAGATCAAGAGGATATGTTTGGAAGTGTTGTACCTCAACATTGTAAGTGGGTTAATCTACTTCAATGTGTGGGTTTGGAAATGGTGGTATAGGTAGTTGAGTGGGAGTGGATATTTGAGATGGATGTGATTGGGTTGTGGTTGTAGTGGGGGTGGATGGTAGGGTAACATGGAGTTGGGTATGGAATATATTGAGGAAAATATTGAGGATATTGTGGATGGATCCCATAAGTTCCTTGCCAACCTTGTTGCCAAGATTGGTTTTGGGGTTAAGATGGCCACTGTTGCCAAGGAAAGGATGTGTTCCAATTACAATGAGGTGGATATGTATAACCTTGAAATTGTGAATTAGGCTCGTGCATCATACTAGGTTGACTAGGCTTCCATGGTCATCTTTGTAGAAATTTTGAATAATATGACACTTATTCACAGAGATTATCCTGATTATACACTATTGCAGAATGCATGCATAATACATAACCTCCTCTACGTTGATCATCAATTTTGCAGAATTAAAGACAATGAAACATCAATCGCATGCGCACATTAACACAGTATGTACTGGGGAAAGCATATAGCTGAAAACCCCCAACTATCTGTATATTATAATGATAGAGAACATGTAACAATACATAGTACAATACTCCTCACAAGTACTTAGTACTATCTCCACCTGCTACACACAAACTAGCTCAGATCTGAATCAAGTCACAGGTTCAAATCTCCTCCGCTGTCTGCCTGCCTCTACTGCACAATCCAATGTGAGAATAGGAATGATCCAAGTTCGAATTCCCTTTTGTTGTACTACGCAATCCTCATTGGCAATCTCCATCATTGATTGTGCAAATCTCATGCACAACTATAGTCACAACTGATAGTAGTCTCCACCTCTAACACCTATCTCCACTGAACTGTCCATGCACTGAGTTAACTGATGTATTATTTAGTTTCTTTATGAGTTAATAATTAGTGAATTAATTAACAATTAATTCACATCACTCATCACTGGTGTATTCTGCAGTTAGACTAAATACAACTAGTTCAACTAAGTCAAACTGAACACAACTCCATCAACTCCTCAATCAACTCCACCAAACTCAATCACTTGAGTTCTAACTGAAGTCCATCATGCAATAGTTCAACTGACCCATAAGAAAAGCGTATTTCCTTCTGGCAGTTGCATGTGCCACATCTGTAGCTCAAACTGAAGTGATCCAAGAGGATAAGATAATGTTTATAGTCCAAATATTATTATGAGCTAATAATATTCGACTGTTCTATTTTTAGCCTGGCAGTCTAAAAATAGAAACTGCCCATATGTCTAAAAATAGAAGTCCATCTATTTTTACCAACATGACCAATCATCCATAAATAGCATCCTGCAACTCATAGACCATGATCCATCTGTCTAAAAATAGACATAGTCTAAAAATATACTTTGCGCCAAAAATAGCCTGCGGGCCCACTTAGTGAAGGCGACTCCTTTCCACTAAGCTCCATCATCTTGTTGCATTTTCAACAGTCTTAGAGCTACATAACATAGCTGCTTTGGTGATTGACTTGCTCCATTGTCCTCTTGGTAGACTTCCTTCAACCTTGGTAATGATGGACAATATTTAACATTATGTGATTCTACGTGGACAACACAAATATCAGCATATTCTTTTTCTTCATCTTGCATTCTTAACATTTCTACTTGTTCACTTAGATTGCTAAGAATTTCTATTTTAAAGTTACCAAGAAAATTTCCAAGTTGATCTCGACTTACCAATATTGATGCTAATTTACTTACTCTTGCCCTTCCTCTTGATATGTGTTTGCAAGTTTCACAAATTTCTTCAAATGATAATTGGTATACATCACCTCTACTCATGATATTAAGGAGATCAATCCACTCATCCCTAATTGTTCTAAGTAAGAGGGTTTTTAGTGTGTCAGATCCTAAATGATGTAGTTTTTCCCTCTTAACATTATACATGAACCTATCTGTTAAATCCTCAAGGCTCTCATATTATTTTTGATTCATTCTAAATATTTCTTCCTTAAGATCACAGTCTTTATATTTTTCTAGAAATATCTTTTGCATATCATTCCATGATCTTAATGAATTAGTCCCTAAACTCATGAACCATTTAAGAGCTCTCTCCTTCAATGTTTCTAGAAACAATTTCAATTTTTGAGTGTTTAACAAGTAACCATAAGATCTACAAATAATTTCAAATCCAAAGAGAAAGGTTTATGGATCCTCTGACCTCATACCATGGAACTTTGGGAAGGAAAGATGGAGGGATGTTCTTGATATGCACACTGACATTAGTATCTTGAATGGGAAATCCAAGAGGATCTTCCTCACTATCATGATATCCATCCATTTATTCTATCTTCTCTGCCATCTCTTCTTCTTCTACCTACAAAAGTGGATGGTGGTGTGGCTCTTTCTGCACCACGTGAACAAATGGGGGGATTGGTGTTGGAGAAGTGTTTTTTTTCTTTTATATAATAATAAATTGAATTAGAATTTTAATGCAATGCAATATTCCTATTGCGTTTTTTTTTTTTGCATAAATTAAAAATAAATGAATCAACTAGGGAAGAAAACGATGCATACTTTGACACCTCCCCGACAATGGCGCCAAAACGTGATGAGCCTCGGTATTGCAACAAGAATGTTGCAACTCCCAAGGCTACCAATTTTAATTATCAACACGAGGTTCATACAAACTTAAGAGGTGTTAGCACTATATGTGAAGCATAATAATGTGTCCTTCCTTTTATGTCTTGATGTAATGGAGTGCATGTACTGAAGTCAAATTCTAAACTAATTGTAGAAAATTAAATGCTTGAAATGGAAACCTTAACCTACTGTAAGAAAGAAAGTACAAGGAAATAAACATATTCTGATTGCATAAATAGCATGAAATAAATGTAAACCATTACATTTCAAAGATTTTAGATCCATTAACAGAGTTCATTGGAGATGGCAATCAAGAAAATCATCATTGTATTATCCAATCCATAATTCTGTCTATTAGCACAAATCGTTCAAATATTTTTCATGGATAAAGAGGCAAGTCCTAAGTGGTATTTAGTCTTTCCTAATAATTTTTTTATAGCCTAGGGGTCTTTATTCAACCCTAAGGGATCAAAACCAATATTCTTGAGCAAATCTGGGCAAGTATATACACGTTGGAAGGTTGCTACATGGTTTCCTAGAGTACTACTACAAGAAACAACATATTTGCTATAGGGAGTTAAAATTCATCAAATGACCAACCAAATCAAATACAAATTGGATGGGAAATTTTTTTTTATTGACTAGGATGTCTTAGGTCTCCATTCCAAGTAGAATCACTCAAAAAGACCTTTGTTAACCCATGCTAAAAAATGGCAGAAAATTACTAGTCTAAAATCTAGAAATTCGAGAACTAGTGAGCTAGTAAATCTATCAAATTCCTAACCTAATAAAGTGAAAATTAAATGGGGTGATTTTTTTTATTAACTAGAATGTTTTTTTGATCTAATTCAAGTGGAACCAACTCGATTGAAGCTTGTTAGCATGCTCTAAATAATAGCATAAAATTATTGTTATTTGCCACAAAGGAGTTCCAGAAATCTAGATTTGGGAATAAGAAAACTAATCCAAGTAGATCAATGATTCTATGACATTCCAAAGAATTTCCAAGGATGAAATGATGTTTTTGATCCTGCAAAATAACTTACATAAACTATTTAACCCAATCCTACAACATGAAATCATTAATACTAAATGCAGAAATAGAAAGAAATAAGAACAAGAGATGCATGTGAATAAGAAGTGAAAAGAAGAAAAGAAAAATGATAAAAAGGGGATATGAGGCTCCTAGGATGGCCAAGCCCAGGTAAAGTCAGAGTCCTATGAAGGAGGCCAAGGTTTAGAAGCTTAACATGACACCAATCTTCATTATTTTCATCAATACAATTACATCCTTGCAAGAAATGACAATAGAGCTGCAAAAATATGAGTTCTCCCCACAAGAAGACTAATAAAAATCCCCCCTAGAGGAAAATTTGACTTTTTACTTATAAAAAATGATTAGGAATCATTCCCCATGAAAGGAGGAAGCTTTCCCCGTCAAAATCCCTTGATTAGTGGATTTGGTTCCCAATACTAGGAATCTGCAATAAATGGCAGGGAAAACATTCCAAGATTTTCTCAATCATTGGAGCTCCACAATTTTTGCCATAATTCCATAATATCTTATTGATTTATTATTTAATATTGATCCTCCTATATTAGGGAGCAAGTCCCTCAATTATATCCTCTGCCAAATCTACATAATCTACCCAATATTCTCACAATATTCCACAAAAATAAATAATATTAGGTACAAATATGCAATTATCCATAAACCTTCCTAATGAACATATTAAAGTTAAAATTACATTATCTAATGCAAAAAGAGAGGCTTAATGTGCTAAAGGATGGTCATATGGGCCTTAATTTATGTCTAATTTAGAGGCCCATCACATTCCATAGTCACTTCTTAGTCGGCTAATGCTTTCGATCTCCTTGATTAGATCGGAAGTGTCGAAGTCATTTGCTAACACATGCTCAGTCCACAACAAGTTCATGAGCGGATCCTTTTATGCAATCTTGGACAAGCATAGCACACTCCATCAAGACTATTCTTGTACGATGTCCAATCGATATCAACAGTTAGTGTGCACTGACAATGGTAGTTTCTCACATCTTAGCTGTGTCTGTAATTCGAATTCGGTGAGTTTTACAAACTGTCGCTTTCAAGCACCTTTAGTTTCGTGAGTGTCGTTTTTCATGTTTTCAATTGTCGCTTTCACTTGCCTTCACTCTAACTATTGTCTCTTTCATGTTATCTTTTCTTTGGCATGTGTTACATTTACTGGCGTCCACATATCGCAAGAGTCGTTCACACTTTAGCAATTGGCATTTTTTTGCATGTTAGCTGTCGCACAATGTATATATGATTGTTCTAGTGGTTTTAAGGGGTTATATTTGTGATAATGAGTTGGTATAACCTTGTAAACATCAGTCACACTCATTCCCAAAGTTTTTGTCATTATCACAAAAGTTTCATCACGATCGTCGCAAAGTGTACCATTAGTGTCGCACTTGTGATAAAGTCATCGCAAGGTTTATGCATTAAGGGACATATGTTGTTGACGTGTTTTGAATGATCTATGTTGTTGTGGTTTCAAAGTGTTTCAAGTGTGTGATCATAGTCAAGCCATATCATTGTTCACATCAACCTCTTCGGTCCCCCACTTAGCCAATTTTCAGAAATTCCCCAGTAACCTGGCCTCATCTAGCCTTCCTCAACTACGCACTACGCAATTCTAACCCTTAAAATCCATCCTTGATCCTTGAAACTATGTAATGTGCATTTCCTACTTCCCAGGACCATTGCACTGTGTAGTTCCAGTTCTCAATATTGAACTTGCCTCCCAGAATTGTGCAATTCATTCTCCCAACCCAGCCTTAACTGAGCATTGTGCAGTCTCTAGCCTCAAGCTCATCCTTGATCTACTGAAATGCGCAATTATGCAATGGCCCAGCCTCCTCTACCTCCTAGAACTATGTGGTTCTCCAAAGTAGTGAAAAACTCCACAGCTAAGCTTATTGAGTCTAGAAACTACGCAGTTTGTCTCCCCAGTCCTACCTGAACTTCACAGTCTCAGGGATCAAGTTCACCACTAACTCCCTGAGATGCATAATTGCACAACCACTTGGGATCATCTGTCCCCCAAAACTACATAATGCATTGATCCAATGCCCATCCCATCAGCCTGTCACCCTGAGCTCCCAAAGTGCACATTTTTATTCCTTAGCCTAGCCTAAACTACGCATTGCATAGTCTCAAGGCTCAAGTTTACCCCTGACTGCCTGAGCTATGCAATTGTATAGTTACTAAGCCTCTTTCCTAGCTTATCACCATGTTCTGGATTAGTTAATGGATTAATATGCACCATCTTATTTTAGGGTTATCGAACTGATATCATCTTGTCATGATTGTATTGAAGACACATGCACTCTATCATGCTATGACAAGATGATGAAGAAGGAGATGGAGAAGGAGGACATGCTAGAAGACACATATGGAGCTGAAGAAATAAGATGATCATCAACCGAGAAGTATAAGAAACGTCGAACTCTAACAGAAGATGAAGATCAAGATCACATGGAAGACTCCTCATCTTCAAGTCACAAGGAGGAGAGAGAAGAAGAACATGTACCATCTTTTCAAGAAGGCACAAACAAATAAGCAGCAAGGATAGTTTGACATTGCCACATCATCATGCAGTTCATGTCATCAATGTCATGTCATTTCTTGTCACAAGTAATCATATGCGACATCATTATTGTGGATTATGTAATTACCTATTCGAACTATATTGTAAAGTGGAAGTCCAAAGGACACATTTAGAATATGAATATTCAGGTAAGGTTGAAAAGTCATAGGAATTCAAAAAATCATGAGGGTAGTCAAAGAGTCACATGGAAGGTGAAGCATCACCTCTTGGTTATATATACACCCTCATTGTATGAGAAAAGGATTTTTTCACCTTGGATCCTTCTGCAAGGCATTAGAGAGACAGATCAGTTCTTTTGAGGAGCAAGGCTCCAATATTGGAGCCAGTGATATTCATTGTATACATGTGTCTTGGAACTTTTACTTAATATAAGAAGCCTTATCGTCTAGTGCATTCTTCATGTATGGATTATGGATATTTGTAAGACTATTATGTGAATGTTTGTAATTCATGTTTTCTTTCATTTGTGCTAAAGTAATTGAATTGTTTCAATTATTTTGGTACTTATCATATTGAGAATGTGTTGTAATTTCTATTACTATTGTCGCATCCTTATGGACTATTCCGTTGGATATTAGACAGATCCTCCTTGTTACATTGGTTTCAACGAACATCGCATCTCTGTGGACTATTCTTCTTGATGTTGTATAAATCCTTCTCATTTATGTGTGTCTCTACTAGGGTGGTACTAATACCTCTCTCTTAGAGGCTTAATTTTCCTCCCCTCCGAAGTGAAAAATTTTGACACACATACAATCAAACACTCACCAAGCACACCCCCTTTGATTTTTGAAGGCACATTTACATTCCTCTCTATTTCTAATAGCCAAAGCTAAGGCATATCCTTAAGAATAAATGGCAACCAGGTCGATATTATGTATGGGGCTCCTACTCCAAATGGTGTGAGGTCTAATTGGGACTTCACATCGGGGAGACCCCTTGGTTGATGGATTTTCAAACCTGTCAACACAACACTATAAATTTTCCAAGACACAAGAAGGAGATCTAATCATTTCTAGGGAAAATAATTTTTCTAAGAAGATTTATCCCTAATTATGTAGAAATTGTAAAGGAGATTATTGACATGCTCAAATAAGGAAGAGAAGTAAAATGGACTCATGAAGCAAGGTATTCTTTTTCATAGATGAAAAAATCATTGGGAGAAGTACTTGTGTTGGTAAGTCCTGATTATAATATACCTTTTCTAATATTTGTTTTGTGTCGGAAACCGCTCTAGTAGTTGTATTGTTGCAAAGGATTGATGAAGGCAAAGAGTAGCTAGTGGCCTTCTTTAGTAGGGTATTAAGAGATGAAAATCTCAAGTATGATATATTGGAAAAGAAAGCCTATGCCCTTTTCAAATCATCAAAAACCTTCAGACGATATGTATTACATTCTCAGATTATTGCATATGTTCCCACTAGTGCAGTTAAGGAGGTTATCACTCAAGCTAATAGTGATGGGAATAGAGGACGTTGGATAGATAAAATTCAAGAGTATGGCATAGAGATAAGACTAAAAAAACTGTTAAAAGGCCAAGGGTTGGACAAAATCCTCATAGATTCAAATTGCAAGCTGATGGGAATAAATTTGTTGTCAAATGATCCATAGGCAAGTGTATGGAATGAAGAAAAACAATTTGAGAATTTAGGAAAAGATGAAACAGTGGAAAATGATTCTTTTAAAATTAAATATAAATATCTATGTTCGAAGTGCTATAAATATATTTTTTCCTATCTATTATATCTTTAGTCCCCTCCTGAACTAGATAAATTTAAGTTCAAATCTTTGAAGTTGTAGCCATTGAAATTTTGCATTTCAAATGGTAATTTGCACTGGAAGACCCTATTGGAGTTTGGTTGTTATGTTTAACTGAAGAGGAGAGTGTTAATATTATAGAGGAGTTTCATGCTGGAATATGTGGTGGGCACCATGCCTGGAGAGAAACAACATACAAAATTTTGAGAGTAGGATACTACTGACTCAGATTGTTTTTTGAAGTAAATTCTAAGGTAAGATCATGTGCAAAATGTCAACTCTTTGTTGGTAAGAAGAAACTTCCTTCATTACCTTTGAGTCTTGTTTTAGTTGAAGCTCCTTTTGATCAATGGGGGCTAGACTTTATTGGGGAAATTCATCAAACGTCAAGTGGATAGCGCAAGTGGATCTTGATTGCCAATAATTATTTTTCAAAATGGGTGGAAGCAATCCCAACAAGATCAACTACAGATAATGTGGTCATCAAGTTTTTGAAGAAAATATTTTTGCAATATTTGGATTTCCAAAAAAATAGGTTATAGATAATTCCCAGGCTTTAAAATATATAAACATTATTAATTTTTGTCAAAAGTATAATATCATCCCCGATCATTCCACTTCCTACCATCCACAACATAATGGTTTACATGAGTCTTATAATAAAAGTATGGCATGAATAATCAAAGAAGATTTTTGTTGATAATAAAGTCTCCTTTTGAGATGGTTTATGGTACTTCAACATTGCATCCCAACCCATTAGCTCTTCCTGTAGCCAAGTTGTTATAGGATGTTGAAGAGTAACCTAATGCTTTGATTAGAAGGATGAATGAGTTGGTGGAACTACATGAAGACAGGGAGAAAGTACACCAAAATCTACAAAAGTATCAAGGAAAAATGAAACTGATATTTTATAGAAGGGAAAAGGATAGAGAATTCCATTAAGGAGACTTAGTACTTAAATGGGACAATATAATAGAGGAGAATGGAAAGCATGGAAATTTTCATCCTTTGTGCTTTGGGTCTTTCAAGATTGCAGTGGTAAAAGAAAATAATACTTTTCTTCTAGAGAACCTAGAAGCTGAACCGCTGCAACTACCTATGAATGGGTAGTATCTCAAGTACTTTATCCCGTCTTGAGGCATATACTACTATTCCATTGTATAGTGTGTTTTACTTTGCATATTTATTGTCTTAAGTACAGTACAACTCCATAGATTGAGGTGAAGACATTGATTTGCAGTTCTTAGCATTCCTTATTGGAATGATATCCCCTGGTGGAGCCAATGTTGTAGCACCAATTTTTATTTATTTATTTTCATAATATTGTACATATTTGTGTAGATTATCTTTCGGATACATCGCATAAGGTTTCCTTTTCGATCGACGTTTCAAACCAGCAACGATCGTTCATCTTCAGGATTTGACATATTATTTGAAAGATTGTTCTCAATTTTTCTTCAAATATATATAAATGAGATGCTTAGCCGACAGATAATTAGAGTTTAAATTTATTTATTTATTTATTATTATTATTATTATTATTATTATTATTTATTTATATTATTATATATCTAATTATTATCTTTATTAGGTTTATGTTTATATTCATTTCTTTAGGGTTATATTAATTATGTTTTTTAATTAATTTTATTATTTTAATTTTAATTATTTATTTGTTTTTAATTATTTTCATTGTATTTATTTTAAGTAATTAGTTATTAACTTTAATTGTTATAATTGTCATATTAATTTTAATTGTTATAATTGTTATATTAGTTTTACTTAATTATTGATTTTAATTGTTATAATTATATTTAATTCTTTAATTATTTTCATTGTATTTCTTTTAGTTAATTAATTATTAGTTTTAATTGTTCTACTTATTAATTTTAATTGTTATTAATTGTTATCTTGATTTTATTTAATTATTATAATTATATTTATTACAATTTATTTATTATTTATTTATTTTCAATTTTTAACCTTTGTTTTAATGAATAATTATCATTATTTTATTAGGGTTATTTATGTTTTATTGTAATAGTTTTTATTTTGAATTTGTATTAATTTTAATCATATTCATTTTTAATTATGTGTCATGATTATTTGTTAGGGTTTATTGCCTATTTTCCTAGGTTGTGGAGTTTTTATAGTTAAGATATCAATTGATGTTTATTTCTTGTGATTTTTGTTAAATTTTATTTTATTAAGGTAGTGTATTATTTAATTATAATGGATTAGATCTTTCATGTATGTTCTAGGTTAATTGGAGGATTATAGTTAGGTGTAGATTTAGATGATAGGATTGGAATCCAGTTTTCGCTTATAGTCCATCCGTCATCTCTATTAAGGTTATTAGGGTGTCTACTAATTTCTATGGCTTCCCTGAATTTCCTTATGAAGTAGTGATCACTTTTGGCTAGGATACGGGTATCTTCAATACAGATTTGGTGCTTAGTTTTATTAGAATGTTCAGCTAGAGCTGAGGATTTGGATCGATTGTGTTTAATGTCAGCTGAGTGTTCCTGGATTCTTGTGTTAAAGGATCTCCCCGTCTCCCCTACATAGGGTTTGCCGCAAGAGCAGGGAATTAAGTAGACCCCTTTATGGCATTTTGGATGAATTTTGTCTTTGACTGGATTAAGGCAGTTACGGATAGTGTTTAAGGGTTTGAAAGTGGTTAGAATTCCATTATTTTTTAGGATGTGGGAGATCTTGTCTGTAGTTCCTAGTATGTAAGGGAGGTTGACTTTGTTAGGATATTCCGAAACATAGGAAATAGTTAAGTACAACTTGGTCTAGTATAGAGTTAGGTATAGAGTTAGGTAAAGTGTGTTTCTTTACCGTTGTACATTTTGTAACTTACAATCCGACGGTCACGATATGTAGTGATCCGACGGTTCATTCTCTCCTCGATATTATCGACACTTGATCCGTGGCTTGACACCCGATTGGTCCATGAATTCTATTTAAAGCGCATGGAGGGTCATTTGTAGGGTAATCCGTGCATGAGAGAAGCTTATGTAAATTTTCATTCTTTGATTAATAAATTGCCTGTAGTAGCCACGTTGGCACAGGCCGTGGATTGTTTCCCTCTTTGAGGGTTTTAACCACGTCAAAAATACTGGTGTATTGATCTGTGATCTAGTTGTGAGCGGTGTCCTTTTGGTGTTCTTTCTGAGGAACTTACCCTGTAAATTCCTACATGGTATCAGAGCTATTTGAGGGCCGCGTCCGTTGGTGATCCAAATCTGAAGCCGGTAGAACTGCATCCGACTGCCATTTCCTAGATCTGCTGTTTCTGACTGCTTTCGGGCCGAGAGGACTGCTCTGTTGTGTTCGGAGCATCTGTTCCAGTGAGGAACCCCTTTCGTTTCACGCGAAAAGGTTTCCGGTAGCCCTAGCTGCGTCATTTTTAAGATTTGGAGGTATACAGTCTTTATTTGCAGTTTACTGTTATTTTCTCTCTGCTTATTTCGGTTTCGGTTTATTTAGCTTTTTTTTAACCGGATCTATACCTTTCATTTCTGCATATGCTCTTTGCCCTGCGACTCTGTGCGATCTGGGCAAATCAGAAACAGAAAGGAAGGATTTTTCTCATGCGTATGCTCTTTTCCCTGCACCTTAGTGTGATCTTGGAAAATCAGAAACATTGAGAAAAATATTTAGTTTTTCGGCTAAAGCTAACTTTGAGCCGCAAGGTTCATTTTTTAAAAATATTTAGTTTTTTTTTGGGTAAAGCTAACTTCGAGCCGTAAGGTTCGTTTTCTTTGCATGTCCGTGTTGGGTTTTGTGTTTTGTGTTTTGTAGGGAAAAAGAGCTTTCTCAAGGCAAGCACGCAAACCAAGGCCCCCCCCCTCTCTCTCTCTCTCTCTCTCTCTCAAATTTTTTGTATAGCTCAATTGGTTCAAAGCTATTTTAAGAGAGTAGAGGTCTTGGGTTCAAATCTCCATTTTGTGGGGGCATTTTTTTTCATTCCCGCACATTCGCGCACTTTGCCGGCAACTTCAACAAATTTTTTTCAAAAAGCCATAACTTCTTCATCCGGAAGCCTTTTTCAGAGCCGTTTTTTCTAAAACAGCCTAATTTTTCGAGATCTATCCATTGGAACACTTACTTTCAGCATCTTCAGCTTTAAGTTTATTTAAAAAATGGAAATTCCATGCCAAGTCATTCTTGACAGCACTAACTACTTCCAATGGATAACCTACATGGAAGATTTACTTAGAAGTAAAGGTCTCTACAGAATAGCCACAGGCCAAGAGAAGAAACCAAAAGATGAAGACAAGGCTGCAAAATGGGAAAATAGACAAGATCAAGCACGTGGTTTGATAGGAATGTCTATTTCTCCTGATCTTAGATTCCATATTGCAGAACTTGATACTCCTCATGAAGCATTGGAACAAATCACTAAAGTTTTTGGGATTGAAAATGAAATTAGAGCCCATCAACTTGAAAATGAGTTGCTTACATTGGATCCTAATAATTTTTCTTGCATTGAAGATTTCTTGTCCAAATTCAAGACCCTTAGATATCTCTTGGAAGGTGTTAAGGTTAAGAAAGAAGATAGTAACCTTATTTATTCCATCCTTACTAAGTTGGGACCAGCCTACTCTGTATTTGTTTCCACCTTCCATTCTACAAGGGAAGCTTTCATTTGTCAAGGAAAAGACTACAAGGCCCCTTCCTTTGACTCTTTTTGTGATTCTTTAATAAGAGAACAAGAAAAACTCTTACACCTTGGTCTTCTTAATCTTGGAAACTCTTCCAAGAAAGTGTTAGCCGCCCAACAACAACCAAATTCAAAGAATCCTAAGAAGTCATATCCTAAAAAGAATGGTCCTAAACCAAACAAGGGTCCTAAGCAAACTCACCCTCAAAATGAAAGATCATTTCAGCAAAATGATAAGACCAATAAAAACAAATGGAAGAAGACTGATAGACATTGTAACTTTTGTAATCGAGATGGCCACTTAGAATCTAAATGCTTTAAGAAGATGGAAGCCTTGGAAGCCGCAATGAAGAAACATAACATCCATGTGGAGCATTCTTCAACTTCAACTTCAACTTCATCTTCAGGAATGGCACTTTCTGCATGTCGTTGTCAATCATCTCAGTCTGGTTATGCATTAAATGTATCTTCTTCTTCTCATTCTCATGAGTGGCTCATTGATTCTGGAGCCTCTTATCACATGGCCAAAAAAAAAGCCATGTTTTCTTCTTTAAATGATTGTAACACCAAAAATATATATGTTGGTGATGATAGATCTCTTAATGTTGTAGGGACTGGAACTGTTCATCTAGACAATGGTCAGTTTAATGATGTATTATGTGTTCCAACCTTATCCTGCAACCTTCTATCTGTATATCAGATAACTCATTCAGGTGAAGGTAAAATTGTTGAATTTTCACCTCATGATGTTGTAATCAAGGATCTAAGAGATCCTAAACAGATTCTAGCTACTGGTATTGCTGATGATTCCACAAGGTTGTATAAGTTTCACAACTTTGGGTCATCAAATCTTCCCTCAGTATTTGTTGCTCATAATGATGAAGTGAGCAAACTTTGGCATGAGCGATTTGGTCACTTAAACTATCGCTCCCTTCAGCATCTATGTAAAGAAAATATGGTGACAGGTCTTCCTATGGTATCTTGCAGAGATGGTGTTTGTTCCGGATGTGTACTCGGAAAACATCATCGGGACAGTTTTGAAAAACGTGCCTCTTGGCACGCCTCAGCCCCTTTACAGCTTGTGCACAGTGATTTATGTGGTCCACTTCCTGTTGCTTCATTCTCTGGCTGCAAGTATTTCTTAACTTTCATTGATGATTTCTCCAGACGCACTTGGGTATACTTCTTAAAACTCAAGAGCGAAGTATTTAACACTTTTTTGGCCTTCAAAGCCTTTGTTGAAAAACAATCTGGACATCAAATTCTTAAGCTAAGAACTGATAATGGTGGAGAATATGTTAAAAACACATTCATCAACTTTTGCACCGAAAATGGAATTCAAATGCAACATACTGTTCCATACACTCCACAACAAAATGGTGTAGCTGAAAGGAAAAATCGCACCTTAAAGGAAATGGCTAATTGTATGCTGCAATCTAAAGGACTCAGTCTTAGTTTTTGGGCCGAAGCAATTAATTGTGCAAATTATATAATAAATCGCACTCCTACTAAGGTTCTAAAGAATATCACTCCAGAAGAAGCTTGGAGTTCCATTAAACCAGATGTAAGTCACTTTCGTGTTTTTGGAAGTGAAGCATGGGCCCATATTCCAGATGAAAAGCATAAAGCTTTAGAACCTAAGAGTGAGAAATGTACTTTTGTTGGATATTCTGAAGATGTAAAAGGTTATAGACTTATTCCATTTAAGTCCAAAAATGTTATCATTAGAAGAGATGTAAAATTTGATGAAAATAAATCGGCCTGCGAGCCTAGTCCGGCGGATGTGCCACCTCTTCCTATCTCTTCTACTTTTGAAAACATTTCTTCTTCAGATGATGAAAGTGAGGATGACAATCCTCCCCCACCTTCTCAGGATCCTCAACTTCCAAGATGGGTCTGTGCTACTCGGGATGCAGCAGGTGATCTTGCCGGTGATCCTACAGATCAGCGACGTACACGTTCTCAGTTTGAAAGAGCCTCTTCTTTACTGGCTCAAGCTCCAGTAAATCATGATCCTGACACTTTTGCAGAAGCTTCAGGCCATCCACATTGGGAAGCAGCTATGAATGAAGAATATCATTCATTGTTGGCAAATGATACATGGGATCTTGTTCCTCTACCAAAGGGACGCAAACTTGTTAGATGTAAATGGGTTTACAGAACCAAGTATGGACCAGATGGGAAAGTTGATAAACATAAAGCTCGTCTTGTTGCTAAGGGCTTTTCACAGGTTGAAGGCATTGACTACACTGAAACCTTCTCCCCTGTTGCCAAAATGAACTCTATCCGCCTTGTTCTTTCCCTTGCTGCCTCTTTCAAATGGGAAGTCCATCAAATGGATGTTAAATCTGCCTTCTTGCATGGGGACTTGCATGAAGAAATCTATATGGAACAACCCATTGGCTTCATACAAACAGACTCCAGCCTTGTTTGTCGACTTAAGAAATCCCTTTATGGTCTCAAGCAAGCTCCTCGGGCTTGGTATGCCAAAATGGATAGCTTTCTTTTAGAATCTGGCTTTTCTAGGTGTCATTCTGACAATACTGTCTACACCAAGAAAGTGGGCAACTCTCTTATCATCCTTGTTCTTTATGTTGATGATCTTATCCTTACTGGTAGTGATCCCAACCTTATAAACCATGTGAAGTCTAGCCTTAAAAGGAAATTTGAAATGACAGACTTAGGACACTTACACTATTTTCTCGGTCTTCAAGTCTTGCAATCCAAGGAGGGTATTTCCCTTTCCCAGTCCAAGTATGCTTGTGATATTCTTCGTCATTTTCACATGGAAGACTGTAAGCCAGCCCCTTCTCCCTTTCAGTCTGGAGTCAAACTTTCAGTCTCTTGTACTTCTCCTGAAGTTGATGCTACCTTATACCGTCAACTTGTAGGAAAACTCTTGTATTTAACCCATACTCGTCTTGACCTTTCCTTTGCTGTTGGCCTTGTTGCTCGTTTTATGCAAAACCCCCGTGAAAGTCATTGGAAAGCAGCTAAAAGAATACTTCGTTATGTTCGAGGTACAGTACAGTTTGGGATTCATTACAGTGCCAAAGCAGCTCCTCTATTAGTTGGTTTCACTGATTTTGATTGGGCTGGTGACCCTGATGATCGGAAGTCTACTGCCGGTTATGTCTTCACTCTTGGTTCAGGACCTATTACATGGGCTTGTAAGAAACAGGCTGCCATTTCTCTTTCGTCAGCAGAAGCAGAGTATCGTGGTCCCGTGGAAGCTAGTAAGGAAGCCTTGTGGCTTCGTCAGATCCTATCAGAGTTTGGCTTTGAGCAGCAGCATCCAACCACACTTTGGTGTGATAATCAAAGTGCCATTCAGCTATGCAAAGATCCAGTCCAGCATCAGCGCAGCAAACACATTGAACTACACATGCACTTCATCAGAAAGCTCATTCATGACCATGTTCTTGAAGTGCAATATTGTTCAACAGATGATCAGGTTGCAGACATCTTCACAAAGGCTCTCACAGAGGCGAAGTTCACTAAACTTCGATATATGCTTGGAGTTCAGGAAGTTGTCACTAAGGGGGGATAGGCTCTAGTGCCTCCTTCCTTCTCCTATTGTGTCATATTTGTAAATCCTTCAATCCTATCCCAAGTTGTTCTTAAGGGGGGATGTTAGGATATTCCGACACATAGGAAATAGTTAAGTACAACTTGGTCTAGTATAGAGTTAGGTATAGAGTTAGGTAAAGTGTGTTTCTTTACCGTTGTACATTTTGTAACTTACAATCCGACGGTCACGATATGTAGTGATCCGACGGTTCATTCTCTCCTCGGTATTACCGACACTTGATCCGTGGCTTGACACCCGATTGGTCCATGAATTCTATTTAAAGCGCATGGAGGGTCATTTGTAGGGTAATCCGTGCATGAGAGAAGCTTATGTAAATTTTCATTCTTTGATTAATAAATTGCCTGTAGTAGCCATGTTGGCACAGGCCGTGGACTGTTTCCCTCTTTGAGGGTTTTAACCACGTCAAAAATACTGGTGTATTGATCTGTGATCTGGTTGTGAGCGGTGTCCTTTTGGTGTTCTTTCTGAGGAACTTACCCTGTAAATTCCTACAGACTTTACCTATTATATTATCAAAGTTTTTATTTGTGTTTGGTTGAGTGTTTTCCTTATTTATGGCTTTGATGGCTTGACATTTGTTATAACCATTTTTTAGGAAAACCTCAATAAGGTGTTCTATTTCTTTTTCTAGGTGTTCCTTGTCAGAGATTCTAAGGGCTCTGGTTGCTAATGTGTTGAGGACTCCTAGTTTGTGGGTAGGGTGGTGGTGTGAGGAGGCATGTAAATATTGTTTTGTGCGAGTCTTTTTTCTATAAACCTGGTGGGATATAGAGCCATCATCATTCCTAGTGATGACGATATCAAGGAATGGTAGGCTTTTGTTGACCTCAACTTCCATAGTGAATTTTATGGAAGGGGATAAGCTGTTTAGGTGATGTTTGAAGGTTTCTATGGTTTCTCTTCCATGAGGCCGTATGATGAATGTGTCATCCACATATCTTTTCCATAATTTAGGTTTTGGGGGGCAGTCATCAGAGCTTTGTTTTCAAAGTCTTCCATAAATAAGTTGGCAATGATAGGGGACAAAGCAACCCCATAGCAACTCCACATGTCTGCTCATAGATATCTTCTCTGAAGCTGAAGAAAGTTGATCTTAGGCAAACCTCTATGAGCTTTGATGTGTCTATGTTGGGTGCCCATAATACTAGTGATTATCCCATTACTATTATCCCATTGTAGTTATACCCCTTATTAATATTGTTGTGCCCCTATTGCCCCCATATTGTTATTACTGTGCCCCATAGAATCCCTCTATTGTTATTTTTGTGGCTTTATATTATTATTGTTAGGTCGGCTGGATTATATTGTGACTCCTTAGACTCCTATATATAGAAAGGAGGTTTTGTCATTTGAATCATCCAAGAATTGTTCATTTATGTAATGTAAAGGAGGTTGCCCCCTCGAAGAGGCTGAATTCTAAGGCGTTGATCTATCTTTTCTATCTTTTCTTGAGCTGGTTTCATAACATTTGGTATCAGAGCTTTGGATTCTAGGGTTTCGCTGCTCCAAACAGGTCATCGTGGCATTTTCGCTATAACTTTTTTTCTGTGACGTTTCAGAAGTTTAAAAAAAAACCATTTGAGAAGAAATCGCATTGAACCTCGGGTCCGAATTTCAGAGCTTTTCGCACTATATTTGTGGAGATATGATCTGAGGAAGTTGGTCTTTTTGCAGACTCCTGAATTACATTCCAAACAGGTGACCTGGGGAAAATCGTCATAACTTTCTTTCTGAGCATCGGATTGAAATTTCGTAAGAAGGTACAGAAAGAGGATGGACTGTAGTTTTCTTGTATATATTTTTCAGAGTCAAAGGTCGAAACAGTGACACGTGGCACTTCATACAAGTTCGCTCTACTGAACTAGTCTACAATCAGGTCACTGCAGGAGATTGTGCATAACTCTTTCTTGGAGAATCCAATTTGGATCAGACTAGTGGCATTGGAAAGAGGACACAGAAGGCTACTACAGGTCACAATTTCAGAACTAGATGATTCGAAATTACAGAGATACATCAGATTCAATATCAGGCTTCTACAAAGTGAAAAAAGGTGTGTAGTTTTTTTTAAATTTTTGCATAAGCTTGGTTTGAAGGAATTCAAAGGGCATAGTAAAGCATTATTATCGGTAATTGATGCCCCGAGGAAAGAAAATGCAAACACCTAGTAAGCAACCTGAAAGCTCTAGCATGACTCATGAAGAAGAGGAAGAAATGCAACATGATATATCAAAATTACGAGACCAAGTGCAACAAGTGTCACTTGCACAAAAAGGAACAAAATCTAAGATGGATGGTTTAAAGAAAGATGTAGAAGCTAAGATGGATGGTTTAAAGAAAGGCGTAGAAGCTAAGATGGACGATTTGAAGATAGATTTGAAGACAGACATGGAAGAATTGAAGAAGTTGCTACAAGAAAGGGTCACTAATGGTGAAAGGGTAGTAAAGGAAACTCATGATGAGAACAAAAGAAATGTTAATCATGATTCCATAGACTCTAATGTTGGATCGAAGACCCACCATATTCCAAAAATCGATATGAGGAAGTTTGATGGCAAGGATCCCGCAACATGGATATTACAGATGGAGCAATTCTTCGATCTCAATAATGTGCAAAACACACAAAAGGTACGTATGGCAACTTTATATTTGGAACCAAATCAGTTTGTATGGTATCAATGGCTTTGCTCTCGTAAACAATTTATCACTTGGGCAATTTTTACGGAAGAATTGATAGCACATTATGAGGATACAAAAAGCAACACTTTTTTTAGCCAATTGATAAGTCTCAAACAAAAGGGTTCAATAATGGAGCACATTGAGGAGTTCCAAAAATTGAACATAAGGGTAAAAGATATTCCAGAGGAGCATAGGATTGATGTGTTCATAGGGTCTTTAAAGGATAATATCCAACATGATGTTCACCTTTGGGAACCTGATTCATTAGAGAAGGCATTCAGGTTAGCAAGAAAAATGGAAAGCAAAATTATGGCAACTAGGAAGCATACCACTCACAACTATAAAGACGGAAGTGTTGTTGCCCCTAGTCTTCCACAACCTATAAGGTTGACACCACAACAATTGGAAGAAAAAAGAGCAAAAGGGCTTTGTTACAATTGTGATAGCAAATACACTAAAGGTCATAAGTGTGCTGAGAAGAAATTATTCTACATAGATTGTGAAGAGGAAGAAGAAAAGGAGCAAGAAAGGTCAAAAGAAGAGGATATATTCCAGGAACAAAGCCTAGATGAAGAAAAATAAATCCGACCATATCTTGTAATGCATTGGCGGGAATTACCACTCCTCAAACCATCAAGATAGAAGGACAAATCAAGAAGAAAAAGGTAATAGTGTTGATTGATTCAGGAAGCACCCACAATTTTATTCATTGTAAGGTAGCAAAAGAATTGAATTGCTTCCTATATCCAGCACCAGAGTGTCAAGTGATGATTGCAAATGGAGGAACAATAAATTGCTCTGGAAAGTGCCATAATATCAAGCTATCCATGGGAGAATATGTATTGACTAGCCCAATGCTTTCCATTCCAATGGGAGGTGCTGATGTTGTACTAGGAGTCCAATGGCTACAATCCTTGGGTACAATAGCTTTTAATTTTCAAGAACTTTTCATCAAATTTTCTACGGAAGGAAAGGAAGTTGAATTAAGGGGTATTGCAGGGAAACCAGGAAAGATAATCAGCTCTAATGGTATGACAAAGCTTCTAAAAAAGGAGCAAAGAGGTGTAATTGCACAATTATGTTCGCTAGATGTTTCCACATTGGAATCATCTATTTCTCCAGATCTCCAAAAAGTCCTGGACAATCATTCCAAGGTATTTGAGACTCCCAAAGGTCTCCCACCTATGCGTGATCATGATCATGCTATTCATCTGATTCCAGGAAGTGTTCCTCCAAACATCAGGCCGTACAGATATCCCTATGTCCAAAAGAGTGAAATTGAACGTATGGTTGCAGAAATGCTAGAGGCTGGTATAATTCAACCGAGTCAAAGTTCTTTCTCTGCTCCAGTAGTATTGGTGCACAAGAAGGATGGATCATGGCGCATGTGTCCGGATTATAGGGAGCTCAACAAGCTCACTATTAAAGATAAGTTCCCCATTCCTGTCATTGATGAATTACTGGATGAATTGCATGGATCAATTTACTTCACCAAGTTGGATCTTCGTTCAGGATATCATCAAATCAGAATGAAGATTGAAGACATTCCGAAAACAACATTTAGAACTCATGAGGGTCATTATGAATTTTTGGTCATGCCTTTTGGCCTTACCAATGCACCTTCAACATTTCAAGGTTTGATGAATTCAATTTTCAAACCATTCCTTAGAAAATTTGTGTTAGTATTTTTTGATGATATACTAATCTACAGCAAGTCTTGGAAGGATCATGTTGAACATGTTGACAAGGTGCTACAACTATTGGAGGAGAAACATTATATGCAAAAAGATCCAAATGTTTCTTTGGAGTCCAGGAGGTGGAATATCTGGGTCATATTGTATCTCATGAAGGAGTTAAGGTAGACCCTAGCAAAATTAAAGCCATTAAGGAATGGAAAATCCCCACATCCATAAAGCATCTGCGAGGATTTCTTGGGTTGACAGGGTATTATCGCAAGTTTGTTAAGAATTATGGGAGAATAGCAGCACCTCTAACAACATTATTGAAGAAAGATGCATTTTCATGGACTCCGGAAGCAACAAAGGCCTTTGAACATCTTAAAGAGGCAATGTGCCAAGCACCGGTCTTAGCTACACCGGACTTCACAAAAACCTTTATTGTGGAATGTGATGCTTCAGGAAATGGAATTGGTGCTGTTCTAATGCAAGATGAAAGACCCATTGCTTTTGAAAGTCGTCCAATCAAGGGAAAGTTTTTAAGCAAAGCTATTTATGAGAAGGAAATGTTGGCAATACTCCATGCACTTAAGAAATGGCGACCCTACCTAATGGGAAGACACTTCAAGGTAAAAAAGGATCATGATAGCCTTAAATACTTTTTAGAACAAAGATTATCCTCTGAAGAGCAACAAAAGTGGGTCACAAAGATGTTGGGTTATGACTTTGAAATCATCTACAAAAAAGGGAAGCAAAATGTGGTGGCAGATGCACTCTCAAGAAAGGATGAGGATGTGGAAGCATTGTTGTGCGCCATTTCTATTATCCAACCAGATTGGATAAATGAAGCAAGGGAGGAATGGAAGAATGACGAAGAAGTGTGGGCACTTATTCGAAAGTTACAAAAAGATTCCAGTACGTCTGATACATTTAGCTGGCAAAATGATTCGTTATGGTACAAAGATCGCTTATACCTCTGTAAGAATTCCCAGCTAAAACAAAAGATTCTTATGGAATTGCACACTTCTCCCTTAGGAGGGCACTCAGGATTTTTAAAAACTTACCACAGGGTTAAGAAGGAATTTTTTTGGGATGGCCTTAAATCAGATATTCAAAAGTTTGTGGCGGAATGTTTGGTTTGCCAACAAAATAAAGTTGAAACAATTAAGACACCGGGTCTATTACAACCTTTATCCATTCCAAGCCAACGTTGGGAGGAGGTTTCAATGGATTTTATCACAGGTTTACCCAAGTCTGAGGGAAAGAGTGTCATCATGGTGGTAGTTGACAGACTTACCAAGTATGCACACTTTTGTGCATTATCACATCCATTTAAAGCCAGTACAGTTTCTACTGCATTTATGGAAACAATTCAAAAGCTACATGGAAACCAAAGATTATTGTAAGTGACAGAGATCCCATTTTCACTGGAAATTTTTGGACAAAATTATTTTCTTGTCTTGGTACTCAGTTAGCTCATAGCTCATCTTATCATCCTCAATCTGATGGGCAAACTGAGATAGTAAACAAATGTTTGGAAGGATATCTTCGTTGCTTTGTATCTGATAAACAGACACAATGGGTCAAATGGTTGCCTCTGGCTGAATGGTGGTATAACACTTCCTTCCATACAACAACAAAAATGACCCCATTTATGGCACTTTATGGGTATCAACCACCATCCATCACATCATATTTAAGAGAAAATTCTAAGGTTCAGGCAGTGGAACATCACATTGAACATCAACAACAAGTCCTCCAACTCTTAAAGGATAACCTCGTGTTGGCACAGAATAGAATGAAACAACAGGCAGATCAACATCGCAGTGAAAGAAGTTTTGATGTAGGTGATTGGGTATTCCTACGGCTACAACCATATAAGCAAATGTCCCTCAAGCAAGCTAAGAAGGATAATAAATTATCACCAAAGTATTATGGTCCGTACAAGGTGTTGCAAAAGATTGGTACTATGGCATACAAATTGGAGCTTCCTGCAGCTTCTCGATTGCACCCAGTTTTCCATGTTTCATGTTTAAAGAAGGTTATAGGCAACAAGCTCCCAGTTCAAACAATATTGCCAGAACTTGACGAGGAAGGAAAAATTATATTGGAACCGGAAGCAGTCACAGAAACAAGAACTCGACAGCTACGAAATCGATCAATTTCAGAGTATCTTATCAAGTGGAAGAACTTATCCGCTGAAGATTCCACATGGGAGGATGAGAATTTTATGCAGAAGTATCCAGAACTACTCAAGTGTTGAGGACAACACTTTTTTGAAGGAGAGGGGCATGTTGGGTCCCCATAATACTAGTGATTACCCCATTACTATTGTAGTTATACCCTTTATTAATATTGTTGTGCCCCTATTGCCCCCATATTGTTATTACTGTGCCCAATAGAATCCCTCTATTGTTATTTTTGTGGATTTATATTATTATTGTTAGGTCGGCTGGATTATATCGTGGCTCCTTAGACTCCTATATATAGAAAGGAGGTTTTGTCATTTGAATCATCCAAGAATTGTTCATTTATGTAATGTAAAGGAGGTTGCCACCTCGAAGAGGCTGAATTCTAAGGCGTTGATCTATCTTTTCTATCTTTTCTTGAGCTGGTTTCATAACAGTCTGGATCTATCAGTTTGTAGATGACCTCCATGGCATCATTAATGGGGATATTGGTATATAGTGAGGTGACATCAAAACTAACCAAAATGTCATTTTGATCAAGTTTGATGTTCTTGATTTCTTCAATGAATTGGGTTGAGTCTTTGACAAAAGAGTTTGTGTTTCCTACTAGCGGTTTTAGTTTCTTGGCTAGGTGTTTTGCTAGATGGTATGTAGGTCCATTAATCGTATTTACTATTGGTCTGAGAGGAATGTTTTCCTTGTGAATTTTTGGGGCTCCATAGATTCTTGGTGTGTATGGATTGTTAACTATGAGATTTTTGTTGTCTTGTATCTTACTTGTTTTGATTAGGTTGCATACTTTTTTGGAGACCTTGTTTAATGGGTTTTTGTTCAGTTTTCTATAGCAGCCACTGTTATTTAAGTGATCTAGCATTTTTGCATTGTAGTCACTTTTGTTCATGATAATGGTGGCTCCTCCCTTGTCTGCCTTCAACACCACTATATCAGGGTTGGAGTTCAAGGTTTTGAGAGCTAGATACTCTTGTTTGCTGACATTGCTTTTGGGTGGTTTTGCTTTCCTAAGGGTGATGGAACAATCTTGTTTGATTTGTTCTTTTATGTTGTCTGGAAGGTTTTTGATACCATATTCAATATTGCACAAAATGTCTTCAACGGGGATCTTACGCAGTGTGATGGAGAAATTTAATCATTTTCTTAATAGGTTTAAGGTGTATTCATTTATTTGGAGGTTAGATAGATTTTTGTTATTATTGGGTCCAAAAAAAAATGGAAAATGAAAAAAGGAATTTTTGTAAAAATATACATATATATAAATTTTTTTATAAAAAGGACACAAACATGGAAAAAAATAAAATCAAAAATGAAAAGAAGAAAAAAATAAGAAATAAAATTTGTATATACTTTCTCTAATCATGTTGCGGGTTATATCAAGTTTTGCACTCCCAAAAAACTATAGCAAAGTGCGTTTTAAATGCCAAAATATTTTAGGTTAAGTGGAGTGCATGTTAAATAGTGGATTAAGTGACAAGTGTCACATCATTGCCATCTGAAGACATGAGGGGTCCCTAGACTCATCGAAGTTTAAAAATGGGTTCCCTGTTATGAAACCAACTCACAAAAAGATAGAAAAGATAGATCAACGCCTTAGAATTCAGCCTCTTTGAGGGGGAAACCTCCTTTACATTACACAAATGACTGATTCCTTGATGATTCAAATGACAAAACCTCCTTTCTATATATAGGAGTCTAACGAGTCACAATATAACCCACCCGACCTAACAATAATAATATAAAGGCACAAAAATAACAATAGAGGGATTCTATGGGGCACAATAATAACAATATGGGGACAATAGGGGCACAACAATATTAATAAGGGATACAACTACAATAGTAATGGGGTAATCACTAGTATTATAGGGACCTAACATGCCTCTCTCCTTCAAAAAAGTGTTGTCCTCAATGCTTGAGTAGTTTTGGATGCTTCTGTATAAAATTCTCATCCTCCCATGTGGAATCTTCAGTGGATAAGTTCTTCCACTTGATGAGATACTCCGAAATTGATCGATTTCGTAGCTGTTGAGTTCTTGTTTCTGTGACTGCTTCCGGTTCCAATATAATTTTTCCTTCCTCGTCAAGTTCTGGCAATATTGTTTGAACTGGGAGCTTGTCACCTATAACCTTCTTTAAACATGAAACATGGAAAACTAGGTGCACTCGAGAAGCTGCAGGAAGCTCCAATTTGTATGCCATAGTACCAATCTTTTGCAACACCTTGTACGGACCATAATACTTTGGTGATAATTTATTATCCTTCTTAGCTTGCTTGAGGGACATTTGTTTATATGGTTGTAGCCGTAGGAATACCCAATCACCTACATCAAAACTTCTTTCGCTGCAATGTTGATCTGCTTGTTGTTTCATTCTATTCTGCACCAACATGAGGTTATCCTTTAAGAGTTTGAGGACTTGTTGTTGATGCTCGATGTGATGTTCCACTGCTTGAAACCTAGAATTTTCTTTTAAATATGATGTGATGGATGGTGGTTGATATCCATAAAGTGCCATAAATGGGGTCATTTTTGTTGTTGTATGGAAGGACGTGTTATACCACCATTCAGCCAGAGGCAACCATTTGACCCATTGTGTCTGTTTATCAGATACAAAGCAACAAAATATCCTTCCAAACATTTGTTTACTATCTCAGTTTTCCCATCAGATTGAGGATGATAAGATGAGCTATGAGCTAACTAGGTACCGAGATAAGAAAATAATTTTGTCCAAAAATTTCCAGTGAAAATGGGATCTCTGTCACTTACAATAATCATTGGGTTTCCATGTAGCCTTTGAATTGTTTCCTTAAATGCAGTAGAAATTGTACTGGCTTTAAATGGATGTGATAATGCACAAAAGTGTGCATACTTGGTAAGTCTGTCAATTACCACCATGATGACACTCTTTCCCTCAGACTTGGGTAAACCTGTGATAAAATCCATTGAAACCTCCTCCCAACGTTGGCTTGGAATGGATAAAGGTTGTAATAGACCCAGGGTCTTAATTGTTTCAACTTTATTTTGTTGGAAAACCAAACATTCCGCCACAAACTTTTGAATATCTGATTTAAGGCCATCCAAAAAAATTCCTTCTTAACCCTGTGGTAAGTTTTTAAAAATCCTAAGTGCCCTCCTAAGGGAGAAGTGTGCAATTCCATAAGAATCTTTTGCTTGAGTTGGGAATTCTTACAGAGGTATAAGCAATCTTTGTACCATAATGAATCATTTTGCCAACTAAATGTATCAGATGTACTGGAATCTTGTTGTAACTTTCGAATAAGTGCCCACACTTCTTAATCATTCTTCCATTCCTCCCTTGCTTCATTTATCCAATCTGGTTGGATAATAGAAATTGCACACAACAATGCTTCCACATCCTCATCCTTTCTTGAGAGTGCATCTGCCACCACATTTTGCTTCCCTTTTTTGTAGATGATTTCAAAGTCATAAACCAACATCTTTGTGACCCACTTTTGTTGCTTTTCAGAGGATAATCTTTGTTCTAAAAAGTATTTAAGGCTATCATGATCCGTTTTTACCTTGAAGTGTCTTCCCATTAGGTAGGGTCGCCATTTCTTAAGTGCATGTAGTATTGCCAACATTTCCTTCTCATAAATATCTTTGTGTAAAAACTTTCCCTTGATTGGACGAGTTTCAAAAGCAATGGGTCTTTCATCTTGCATTAAAATAGCACCAATTCCATTTCCTGAAGCATCACATTCCACAATAAAGGTTTTTGTGAAGTCTGTTGTAGCTAAGACTGGTGCTTGGCACATTGCCTCTTTAAGATGTTCGAAGGCCTTCATTGCTTCTAGAGTCCATGAAAATGCATCTTTCTTTAATAATGTTGTTAGAGGTGCTGCTATTCTCCCATAATTCTTAACAAACTTGCGATAATACCATGTCAACCCGAGAAATCCTTGCAGGTGCTTTATGGATGTGGGGATTTTCCATTCCTTAATGGCTTTAATTTTGCTAGGGTCTACCTTAATTCCTTCATGAGATACAATATGACCCAGATATTCCACCTCTTGTACTCCAAAGAAACATTTGGATCTTTTTGCATATAATTGTTTCTCCTCCAATAGTTGTAGCACCCTGTCAACATGTTCAACATGATCCTTCCAAGACTTGCTGTAGATTAGTATATCATCAAAAAATACTAACACAAATTTTCTAAGGAAGGTTTGAAAATGGAATTCATCAAACCTTGAAATGTAGAAGGTGCATTGGTAAGGCCAAAAGGCATGACCAAAAATTCATAATGACCCTCATGAGTTCTAAATGCTGTTTTCGGAATGTCTTCAGTCTTCATTCTGATTTGATGATATCCTGAATGAAGATCCAACTTGGTGAAGTAAATTGATCCATGCAATTCATCCAGTAATTCATCAATGACAGGAATGGGAAACTTATCTTTAATAGTGAGCTTGTTGAGCTCCCTATAATCCGAACACATGCGCCATGATCCATCCTTCTTGTGCACCAATACTACTGGAGCAGAGAAAGAACTTTGACTAGGTTGAATTATACCAGCCTCTAGCATTTCTGCAACCATACGTTCAATTTCACTCTTTTGGGCATAGGGATATCTGTACGGCCTGATGTTTGGAGGAACACTTCCTGGAATCAGATGAATAGCATGATCATGATCACGAATAGGTGGGAGACCTTTGGGAGTCTCAAATACCTTGGAATGATTGTCCAAGACTTTTTGGAGATCTGGAGAAATAGATGATTTCGATGTGGAAACATCTAGCGAACATAATTGTGCAATTACACCTCTTTGTTCCCTTTTTAGAAGCTTTGTCATACCGTTAGAGCTGATTATCTTCTCGATTTCCCTGCAATACCCCTTAATTCAACTTCCTTTCCTTCCACAGAAAATTTCATGAAAAGTTCTTGAAAATTAAAAGTTATTGTACCCAAGGATTGTAGCCATTGGACTCCTAGTACAACATCAGCACCTCCCATTGGAATGGAAAGCATTGAGCTAGTCAATACATATTCTCCCATGGATAGCTTGATATTATGGCACTTTCCAAAGAAATTTATTGTTCCTCCATTTGCAACCATCACTTGACACTCTAGTGCTGGATATAAGAAGCAATTCAATTCTTTTGCTACCTTACAATGAATAAAATTGTGTGCACTTCTGAATCAATCAACACTATTACCTTTTTCTTCTTGATTTGTCCTTCTATCTTGATGGTTTGAGGAGTGGTAATTCTAGCCAATGCATTACAAGATATGGTCAGATTCATTTCTTCTTTATCTAGGCTTTTTTCCTGGAGTATATCCTCTTCTTTTGACCTTTCTTGCTCCTTTTCTTCTTCCTCTTCACAATCTATGTAGAATAATTTCTTCTCAGCACACTTATGACCTTTAGTGTATTTGCTATCACAACTGTAACAAAGCCCTTTTGCTCTTTTTTCTTCCAATTATTGTGGTGTCAACCTTATAGGTTGTGGAAGACTAGGGGAAACAACACTTCCATCTTTATAGTTGTGAGTGGTATGCTTCCTGGTTGCCATAATTTTGCTTTCCATTTTTCTTGCTAACCTGAATGCCTTCTCTAATGAATCAGGTTCCCAAAGGTGAACATCATGTTGGATATTATCCTTTAAATTCCCTATGAACACATCAATCCTATGCTCCTCTGGAATATTTTTTACCCTTATGTTCAATTTTTGGAACTCCTCAATGTGCTCCATTATTAAACCCTTTTGTTTGAGACTTATCAATTGGCTAAAAAAAGTGTTGCTTTTTGTATCCTCCTAATGTGCTATCAATTCTTCCATAAAAATTGCCCAAGTGATAATTTGTTTACGAGAGCAAAGCCATTGATACCATACAAACTAATTTGGTTCCAAATATAAAGTTGTAATACATACCTTTTGTGTCTTTTACACATTATTGAGATCGAAAAATTGCTCCATCTGTAATATCCATGTTGCAGGATCCTTGCCATCAAACTTCCTCATATCGACTTTTGGAATATGGTGGGTCTTCAATCCAACATTAAAGTCTATGAAATCATGATTAACATTTCTTTTGTTTGCATCATGAGTTTCCTTTACTACCCTTTCTCCATTTGTAAGTATTTCTTGTAGAAAATTTGTCAAATTTGTCTTCAAATCTGCCACGCCTGTCTTCAAATTTGTATTCAAATCTATCTTCAAATTGTCCATCTTAGCTTCCATGCCATTCATCTTAGCTTCCACACCATTTATCTTAGCTTCTGTAAGCTTTTGTGAGAGTGACATTTGTTGCACTTGGTCTTGTAATTTTGATATATCATGTAGCATTTCTTCCTCTTATTCATGAGTCATGCTAGAGCTTTCAGGTTGCTTACTAGGTGTTTGCATTTTCTTTCCTCGAGGCATTAGTTACCAATAATAATGCTCTACTATGCCCTTTTAATTCCTTTAGAATAATTTTTCAAACCAAGCTTAAGCAAGAATTTACAAAAATATACGCACATTTTTTCACTTTGTAGGAGCTCGATATTGCCTTTGATGTATCTCTATAATTTCAAATCATCCAGTTTTGAAATTGTGACTTGCAGTAGCCCTCTGTGTCCTCTTTCCAATGCCACCAGCCTGATCCAAATTGGATCCTCCAAGGAAGAGTTATGCCAAATCTCCCATAGTGACCTGATTATAAACTAATTTAGTAGAGCGAACTTGTACGACGTGCCACGTGTCCCTGTTTCGACCTTTGGCTCTAAAAAATATACACAAGAAACTACAATCCATCCTCTTCCCATACCTTCTTATGAAATTTCAATCTGATGCCCAGACAGAAAGTTATGACGATTTTCCCAAGGTGGCTTGTTTGGAATGTAATTCAGGAGTCTGTAAAAAGACCGACTTCCTCATATCATATCTTCAAAAATGTTGTGTGAAAATCTCTGAAATTCGGACCCGACGTTCAATGTGAATTCATCTCAAATGGTTTTTTTTTTTTGCTTCTGAAACATCATATAAAAAAAGTTATAGCAAAAATGCCACGATGACCTATTTGGAGCAGCAAAAGTTAGAATCCAAAGCTCTGATACCAAATGTTATGGAACCAGCTCACAAAAAGATAGAAAAGATAGATCAACGCTTTAGAATTCAGCCTCTTCGAGGGGGAAACCTCCTTTACATTACACAAATGAATGATTCCTTGATGATCCAAATGACAAAACCTCCTTTCTATATATAGGAGTCTAATGAGTCCCAATATAACCCAGCCGACCTAACAATAATAATATAAAGGCACAAAAAGAACACTAGAGGGATTCTATGGGGCACAGTAATAACAATATAGGGACAATAGGGGCACAACAATATTAATAAGGGATACAACTACAATAGTAATGGGGTAATCAATAATATTATAGGGACCTAACATTCCCTCATTTGGATGTGTGTTGAAACCACATGTGAAAGATCAACAGTCCTGATTAAATGAGGGACCCCCCCACCTAATGTTCAAAATCGGATGGGGAGGGGGATTCTCAAAACCATTGGTGGTTTTCTTGGATGTGCACGTGATGGAAGGTGGGACTAGTTGCAAGCGAGCGTGATATAGTCAGATACCAACACTTCATTTAAACTCCATGTCATGCATAGTGGATGTTGATGTGGCCATCCACATCAACACCATGTTAGTATGATGTCATCTACAAAAATCAACTTGATAAGGACGTGTCGAAGTGAAAAAAAGTGGTATTTTCACATTGGAAAATGGGAACTATTCATTCTCATTAAAGCTTGATACAATGCCTGACGGCCAGCTCAGATTAATAAACCCTTGCAAAACAAATTCTTGTAGCTCCACGTCAACTCCATTCACACCATTATTGCTATAAAGGTAGAAGTGTGTAAAGCTAATAGCATAAAATGTCAATGTAGCTCATTTAGTGGAACCTGGATCGAATGGAACCAAGACACAACATATTTTAAGACTTATTTTATTTTCTAATTAATTTTCTTGAAATTATGAAATTTTAGTTTATTAGAAATTTTTGAATGTAATTATTTTGAAAAGACATGTTAAAGTTTTGTTAAAAGATATTTCGTCTTGATAAGTTAAAAAAAAATCTAGTTACATTAGTAACTAAAAATACAGTTTTTGTTTGTAAAATAAAAGAAAGAAAGAAACATTGAGAAAGCGTTCAAATATTTGGAGAATTTTTTACTTGTGCAATGTAATTACCTTTTTCAGAGATAAGTTAATGAAAATCAGTTTTGACTCAAGTTTTGAGCAAAGTTGTATTTTGTTTCATTCTTCTTTTTGTATTATTGTTCCATAAAATGTTTTTTTCCACCGAAATTGATGTATGTAGTAGCAGGATTGGTTGAATCAAAATTACATAATTTCCTATGTGATTGTTTGTTTCATATGGTACTTGTAGCTTAATAGAGCACCTTAATGTGTGTTCCATATTTTCTAGGAAATTCATTCATATATTCTCTATTTTCTAGTTCCATTCACTATTTCATTTTCAGGGTTAGAACTTGAATTATGTTTTTTTCAAGTTATTAAAACCATGTTTATCTCAGTTTTCTTCATTCCATCATATCCAATTTGAGGTCTACATCCCTAAAAATTGGTCATTATGGTCATAAGTAATAAATCTTTGACCTAAAGTTTCATTGCACTTATTAATAGTCTATCTCCAACCAGCCTTTAATTTTTTTTTTAATTATGATTGATGTCCTGGGCACTGACTCCCTATAGCCAAGAGTTTTCTCTAGAGTTACAACGCTAGGCATGAGCATATCAAGAAACCTAAAATTCACTAAGAAGACAATAACCACATGCCCCAAGCATTCAATAACACTGTGGATAAACAAGATAAATGGTCAGCCATTATTACATAGTTATTTAGGCATTCTTTCATGAATAAAATAGGACCTTGCATCATCCCATAATTATATCGTATCATCAATGTCCATAAATAAAATATGCTTCAGCCAATATACTATGCAATCAATGTATATCGCAAGGTTCCAGTGTCAACACAATGGCCCAATCCCTGAAGTCTTCAATTCCACTATGCTTCTATTGCACCACTTTGACATTGCTTGTAATCAACCTCATATATATTTATTGGTTAGATTAGCATTTCACCTATATCACAAGTATCTAGTTATATGATATTAATCATAAAATTTAAAATCAACTTAAACCAAAATTTCAACAGAAAATTATTTAAGCAGATACTTATCTTCACAATTATTTTTTTCTTTCATTGTCTTCACAGGTAATAATTCTAGCTTTTTCTTTATTCAACAAGTATAGTTCCAATCCAACTCTGTCTTCACCAAAAAATCCCCCTTGTGCTTACATCCCAGTGAGCATGGGGCATATTTCTTCTCCAATCTTCTACTCACCTTTATAGGCCAAGAAAACCCCCATTCTAGGAAATCTACATGTACAAAGGTTTTCTTGCATGGGCTCCCATCAACTACTCACATGTATGGGCCTAAGTAACCCCCATTCCATGAATTCTACCTATCTAAAGGTTTTCATGCATGGTCCCCTATCAACTACTCACCTTTCCAAGCCCAGGAAACCCCCATTATCGAAAATCTACTTATCTATGGGATTTCCTACAAGGGGTCCCCCATTAGGTACTCACCCTTCTAGGCCCAGGAAAATCCCATTCTCGATAGTCTACTTGACCAAGGGCTTTCCTGCATGGGGTAATTATTAGTATTATAGCCAAGTACTAGTATGAAATACTCTAATGTAATGTGCAAGGAGTCTTATGGTGAAGTAACGGTCTGACATGCTCCATTGCATTGCACATGGAGTCTTATAATCAAGATATTGGTTATGGCTTGATCCCATGAGATAAACAAAGTGTCACAGGGTTTCCATGTCCCCACGATAGTCTTCTTCCTAAGCTCCATGCTCTATCATTTCACTTGTGTCACAACATTTAATTTCCATGAGATATACTCAAAAAATTTAACCCAAAATTTTTGAATTGCCCAACTTTACTTCATTCAAAATCGAGATCTCATAACTGTGAGACTTGTAGTCATTTTGTTGGGATATTTTTCAATGGTGTTTTTCTGTTATGGTGGATTTTATCTCACATCCTATTCCATCACTCTACTTGCAATCTGATCTTTTAATCAGCCAAATCATTGTCAGTGTTCATAAATACATTCTTTTCATTTCAAAGATCCATGACATTCTGAAGTAATCCCAGGATTATTGGACATATACAAATTATATTAGTCCATATTATTTCAACTATATTGAAATGAAACTATCATTACATCATATGTGTGCATCACATTTATTCTAAGCATTTCATAATGAAATCAAACATTTATTCCAGTAACACAAACAACCAAAACTCGGAGTTGCATATCTTTAAATTCATGAGTAATTAGTTTCCACTTTAGTTTGCATGTATTGAAAAAATCATTGAAACGTTTTTGTGGTGAAGGTTTCCTGCCCTAACCATACTCTTTCCTAGGCATCCATGTGAAGCATCCATTAATTTGGAAATCACAAGATATTAATTTAGTTGAAAAGAATTCTCACCAAATTCCTTCCCTTTACCTTTGTACCTTGGTTGTCATTATCAACACTTTTAGCTAAATTCATTTTTTAAAGAGTCCAGCTCTTGGGTAACATACCTACTGTTGCAATATTTAATATTCTTTGAAATTATCTCAACCTCACATTTTAGCCATAACTCTATCAATTCAATTGCTTACAGGTTTCAGTGATATTTCATAAAGGCATTTGCATTATGTATCCGATTTACACATTCAAACATGTCTTCATCAATGCACCCAAACCTATGCATGTTCATTTTGACAAGAATGTGTCATACATGCACACATTCCATGATTTTCATATGTTGTTAATTTTAGAGTCAACTTTCAGTCATTATTGTTTTCATTTATCCACACAACAAATGTTATAAGAACACTATGATAGTGGTAGTTAACAAAAAGAGGTAATTCTTGCACGCTTTCCCAATGGATCCTCCACATGGTATGGAATCCATCAGGTAAATTCACTAATTACTCAAAACATAGCAAGTATTAATACCATTCACACAGTCACACAGTCAGCTATATATATACTACCACACACACACACACACACACACATATATATCATCTAGGCACAAATTTAGTTAAGGAAACTTCTTATTCCATTTTTACAATTGTCACATTTCTATCCATTTTTTTCATGTGGACCTAGGCAGAAAAGGGCCTAGAGACAGTCATTAATGGCATGAATGAGTTAGGCAAAAAAAATTGGCATTTTTTCCAAATATAGTGGCAACTAAAGTTGGAACTAGAGTTAAAATTGTAGCTCAATCCTGTAAAAGTTCCACATTGCCAGAATAAACAAATTTTATCAGTTTAGCTTATAGAAATAGGTGATCAAGGTTTAATGACTTTAAGAGGAAACAAGGTAAAATTTGAAACGGGAACTAATATTGTTACTCATTTTATAGAGATAGCGAAAAAGTGACCCGATTTTGAAAAGGTGTGATGCAAAACACACATGTTTTTTTTAGAGCATAGTTTTTGGCACTTTAATTTTTTTTTTTTTTTATGTACATTACTTTTTAGAATGGTAGTGATTTTCATGTTGATTTAAAAAAGTGGTAATTCTACATCAGGCCCTTTTTTTAAAAGACCTATTTTTTGACTTTAAATTTTCTAATGTATGAAATGTAAATAATTATTTTCTAAATTTAATAATTTTTGAAGTGGTTTTCTTCTTCATATTTTCTTGTTTTTATTTAAAAAAAAAAAAATTGTAGTGAGGTTTTTATTGTTTTGCATATTTAAAGAAGAAGGTCGATATTTTGAATTTTCGATATTCTACATATTTATATATCGTTAATTAATTTTTCAATCCACATGAAATCATTGTTTCTAAAAACAATAATTTTTAACAATTGACATAAAAATAACCATTTTCAACATAAATATAACTAAAAAACTACACATTCAGATAATTTTTTGTAACTTTTTGCTAGAAATGACATGTTAAAATCACAATTTTTATAGGAAAAAATTAACTAAAAATCGTTAAATAATAGTTTTTTTTAATTAATTTCATGCAACAAAATAATAACAATCATTGTTTTTTTCAAAAAAATAATGATTAACATAAAAATTGATGCGAAAATCACATAATACAAATATTGAACGCATAACAACATTAATTGAGTGCTTATTATTCTCATAAAATGTCAAAGTCAAAACATTACAAGTATAACTAATTAATAGTTACAAAAAATGAGCTTGATTTTCAAGCATAACTTAAATTTGATCAACAATGTCACGTAATCCAAACTCTTCGTCCTCTAGAGTTCAATCATTGTCTTCTTCCACAATATTTTCTGCTTTATTTTGCTCATTTTCCTCTTCTAATGGATCTTTGATGTCTACAAATCTCCCAATGTATGCCTTTCCAATCATTCCGTGTAATAGTGGTTGGGGTTCCTTTGCCTTTTTTGCCACACGTGATTCACTAAAGTCCCCTTTCTTCAACCCAATTTCTTGCATTGCGTTTGGAAGAAATTGAAGAGCATTAATTATTTGCTGAATAAAATTGCATTGTATTGGATCTTTTTCAATGGCAATGCAATTTCTTTTTTTTTGAAGGCAACATGCTAGTGTTGTACCTAATTATCAAGCACAAAATAAATAATGAAGTAAATTAGTACAATGACATATAAATTAAGAAATAACATATTGAAACTCAATTCCATATAATAAAACTTACCTGAGCCAAAAACAAATCTAGAACCCGTTCTCCTTTATTTAAACATATGTCTATAAGATAGTTAATCAATAACTGTGGTTTTTGATAGATGTTAACTATCTCTCATTTTGCTTCTTTGTCTTCATATGTTAGTTTTCTCACAACAACATCATAAGTCAGTATTTGGCTATGACTCTTTCCATCTACCTGATTAAAAACCATAGACATATAGCTATCATATTTTGCCCAACTATCAATATGGATGAACTCACAATCATTTATAAATGGTTGATCTTCACGGTTAAGAAGATTTGACTTTTTCCTGTAACATGAAATAATAAAAGTTTAATTAACTTGTACATAAATGATATTTTTAACATTAATCAAATATACATTTTAAACGTCTTACCATGTACGCTGCATCCTTGAATTTGTTTTTCCCTTTAAGCTTGACAACAACATTGCCAATTGTGTGTCTGAATGAAATGTCACAAATCTCCATAATGGTGATGATGTGACTTTTAGAAATCCCAAGACCACTTTACTAAGAGCTTGATAAGTATAAGGGTCACTATCATAGTCAATGTTTGGAATATTGAAACCATGGGGAATATCTGCAATAACTAGGGCATAATCCCTTTTAGGTATGAGTTTAGCAATGTCTTCACATTCGTCTTGTATCACTTGATATTGAATAGTGTCAAGCCCATTCCAAATAAAATGAGTAAGATTTGGATCAAGTTCAACATTCTTAAGACGTTGCTTCTTCAGTCTTTTGATCTTAATTTTTTCAATAAAGGTTCTGAAACTATCTGGTGCTCCATTTGCATCCTTTTTCATATTTTATAAAATAAACAAATATATGTGTAAGTTATAAATTAAAAATAGTATACAGATGAATAAAAATGAATGTATAAATCAACATACCTTTTTAAATGCAAGATAAAAAAAAAATTAATGTTGATGTAGAACTTGAATCTGGATAGTTGCGTACAACATCATCCCAACTATCTTCATTCAACAATTTAACCATTTGTTCTTGAATTTTCATGTAAAATTTGTGACTGCATAGATAAAGTAAAAAAAGTTAATATAATGATATGTATAACAGATACTACCAAGAACACTATGTTATATTTAAAAGAAAATTATAATTTAGAAATAAACAAAACTAATTCAAGAAACTTACTTTTGAAATTCCTCAGAAATTTCCTCAAATGATAATTCCCCTGACCTCACACGAGATAACATTTCTTTGACAAGTTTTTCATCCTTCACTCCTTGCAATTCTCTCCAGGGTGTGATAGTCATATCTTCTGGAAGCTGCTTCATTTAGGACCTGATTTACTGTTGCTACATATCAATGTTTTAGACCTTTTGACTTTCTGGTTTTTAATGCCAATGTTCTCCAACATGATAAAAATATCATTAATCAACTCCCATATCTCTCCAGTTCTAAATGCCAACTGGAAAATGTTATCAATACCTCTGAATAAATCACTAACTCTGTCGCCTTTTGAATTGATTTTCTCTTCAATTTGATAGCCTATTTCCATACAACATTCCTTTCGGAAATCTACAGTAACATTTAGCTTATCCCCACCACTTTTTTCTTCAAATTCACTATGAATAAATCTAACCCTTTGGATGAAAGTCATAGACATCCTATATTCATTATTTGAATTATGATCCCATGCCACTAACTTTGCGTCTGTATTTGATAAACCATCATAAATGATACATTTCATTGTTTCAAAACTTGGGTATTGGGATATTCCTCCATCAATTGTCTTTGAGGTTCTACAGAATGGTTCCCCCCAAGCACATAATAATTGTATTCAAAACATTTTGACTTATCAAATGCTTCTTTGTTGGGAACTTGAACTAGATCAATAAGAAGCACATAATTAACCACGTGATCATATGGATTGTACCTCATCAATGTCTTCAAGTTGTGAACATGCAGATGGTATGGCTTTTTTATTTGATATTTACATTGTCCTTCACTTGCCTTATAGATTTGTCTGACATTAAGCTGAAATGTATGACCACCCTCAATTAAGTTTCTCTTTGTCAAGTTCTATCGAATGACATTTTGTTTTGTTTTGATAAGGCCATCCTCTAAATTAGCTCCTGGTGTAATGATTTCTCTTCTTTCTTTTGAAGTTTCACTAGGTTCTTGACTGTTGGTAATGACTACTTCAAAATTTTCAACTTTACTTTTCTTCCTCATAACATTCTCATCATTAACTGGAACAGATTTATTCTTGGGCATTGTTACTTTTGGTCTTTTACGACTCTTCTCAGTTCCAATGTCATCCTCAGTAACGACAACATATTCTTCATTGCCAGTTTCAACTTCCTCATCTTCAAAAGTAACTTGTCCACCTTTGCTAGATTTATCCACTAGAGACTCTTTTTTCTAATCCCTTGGATGTAGTTTTGCAGCATCATGAATTACTACATTTTGCTTGTTTGCCATATCTTATTTTGACACTGAGTAGAAACTGTTGACAACTTTCATAATATCATGCTCTATGAAATTAATGCCTCCCAACCTAATTGAACAACTTTCAACAAAATTCTGCCAAACAAAATATCATATGTCAATAAAAACAAAGTTATAAAAATATAGTGAGACAATTACAAGAACGCAAAACACAAATATAAATAACAATACTTATGATATTTTGCATCGTCTCATTTACTATTTGTTTACACAACTTTATAGATACCTCTCTCGTGTCATACGATGAATATGATAACTGGTATTTAATCCTTTCATGTGACTTGGGCGGTTTTGTAAGTATGTAAACAACTTCATTGTCCGGTACCGAACACATGTCTATGACCTTTCCCATCACCTCATAAATTCCATTATCATTAGGTATATCAACATATAGATATATTTGCACATTTTGGCTTTCTCTTTCTTTCACATAACAGACATTTGATGGAAGTTTCATTTCTTTTTATTTCTTCCAGTATGAAATCATCTTCTTATCATTTGAGGCACTTGAAAGATTTGTAGCCATCAGCTCAGGTGGGGTTCGTTCAACAATGTTTTTTGAAGATCCACCTTTAAGAGTCTTTGGTCCAGAAAGATTCACAGAAATATTCTTTGATGCCATTTTCTTGAAAAAAGAAAAAGACACATATAAATCAGTAAATCACAAAAAAATAATAAATTAAATCAACAACGAAAAAGATAAATGATAATTAATTTTGTAAACCATAACAATTTAAAAATAAAAAATAAAAGTAAGAAATTTAAAAAATACATCACCCTGCCGCCCAACCCTGAAAATAGGCTCGCCAACCGAGCCGGCCATTATGTCCGGCCCCCCTAGCCCACCCTCGCGGCCCAACAACTACCCTCCCTCCCGAACCCCAGCCCCACCCCACCTTGGCAGCCCAACGACCCACAGGGGTGGCGTGCCGATTCCCAAAATCGACCCACCACCCCCACGGGCCATTGGACCGCCAGGGTGGGGCAAGGGCCGGCCGTAGCCCCCTACCCCACCCCGACAACCCAACAACGCGCAGGGGCAGCGGGCCAATTTTCGGAATTGTTCATCACCCCCGCGAGTCGTTGAGCTGCCGGTGTCAAGCCCACGAGTCGATGAAGGGCACACGACGGGTGAGTGACGAGCTGAGAGGTAACCGGCGAGTTGGGGCATGCCCGCATGGTGTGATGAGTTGGCCGAATAGAGAAGATGAGCTAATGTGTGACGTGAAAGTCATTATGAAAAAAGGACTAAGTGTTGGAACGTTGGTAAAATTATATGATGGGCGGTCCCATGCATGGGTGTCCACACCATGGGCCGACACGACGGAGGGGTGAGTTGGAAAAAATGGTCGGTTAGCTTGGTGGGCCGACGCTTGAACCGATGGGCCAACTGCCATATAAGTAGAGCAGCGAGATGGTGGAGAAAGACATCAAGCGAATATTCCAAGTGTTAGGCGAGCTAAGAGGTGCAAGCTACTTGGGTTCTGGAACATTGGGCGAGGTGCAGGTAGAGTACACAGCTGAAGCACCTAGTCGCAGAATGGTGAAACGAGCTGCAGGAATTCGGCGAAACGAGCTGCGGATGTTCAGTGAAACGAGCTGAGGGCATTCGGTTGAACGGCCGAAGGCGTCAGTTGAAACGAGCTAAGGGTATTCAATTGAACGGGCGAAGGCATCGGTTGAAACGAGTTGAGGGCATTTGGTTGAACAGGGAAGGCTTCGGTTGAAATGATCCGAGGGTGTTCAACTGAACGCGTTGAGGGCGTTCAAGTGAACAGACGAAGGTGTTCGATTGAACGGCCGAGGGCGTCCGGTTGAACAAGCTGAGGGCATTCGGTTGAACAAGCCGAGGCCGAGCAAGGGAGTTCGGGGAAACGGTGAATGACTTACTGAACGAAGGAACAGTGGAGGTGACCGGTGGGCACCTCTACCCGGTGAAAGTCTAGGCTGCATGGTGGTGCAGGCCGAACTTGTAAAATTTGCAGGTTGATTGTAAATTTGTAAAAAATGAAGATTATCATCATTGTTTGGGCAGACTCTTATTTGCAGGGAGTTGCCCCTCACAAGTTATATCCATTGTGCACTTGTGTTAAATGACAATGATGATGATGATGAATGTAATGTGAATGTTTCTGCTATGTTAACGAAAGATAAGTACTTGGTAAAGTTGAAAAATAAACTAAGTATAGAAAGTAGGCGTAGTCCACACTTACAAGTATTATTAAAAAGAAAGTGGGTGGTGGTGCTGCACCCCCCATCGTGCCATTGGAAGAGTACTGCCAGGTAAGGGCATGACATCTGGGGTGGGGCGAGGGCTGGCCGGAATCGCCCCGCCACCCCCGGGGGCCGTTGGGCCACTGGGCTGCAGCCGGGACCACCGAGGTGGGGTAAGGTGTCGAGTAGCCAGTCCCACAGCCCCTAAACCACGGGCTCGTTTAGCTGCCGTGAGCATTACTGGGCCCACTACAAATGTAGTGGGTAAATTTGGCCCACAAAATTTTTTAATTTAAAAAAAAAAAAAAAAAACTTCATTTAACTTCTTTAATTTTAAAATTTGCAAAGCAAAAAAATTAACTAACCTTTAAAATGCGAGAATCCTCCATTGAATATGTTGTTGATAGCAATGTAGCTGCTCCACAAATTCGCTCCAAGTCTTTTCACGAACCTCGAAAAACCTTGATGTGATGTGAGTAATAGTGATAATGAAATTTATTATATAGGTGAAATTACGGAAATGTTTTACAGTATGATTAATATGGGATTAATTTGTTTTAAAAAAAAATTAACATGTTAGTTTTGTTATGGTGATATAGGAAACTATGGTAAAGTGAATATTATGGAATTGTTTTACAGCACGGTGAATGTGGGATTAATTTGTTTTAGAAAGTATTATAAAAATTAAAAAAACATTAAATTGTCTGGAAAATATTATATAGTTTAACTATTAAGTTAATTTAGGTAAAAGATTTAGTTTACAATAATAAATTTAAAGATTTATTTCTTAAAAAAAATAATTAAAATTTTTCAATAAATTGTAGAATAAAACAATGGAGGGAAATACATGAAACAAAATTTTTGGAGGGAAAATTTTATTCTTTAAGCTATATAATATCATTAGGAGAATCTACATTTGTATCATTCAACCTCTTCTATTTGAAAGAGATGGATTCTTGTGATAGTGAAGTTTCACTTTGTGAAGCATCAACATCTTCGTCACGTAACAACTCTATTCATATTGATGAATATAACAGAAATTCTTCCACTACGAATAGAGAGTCGATTATTCCACTTAGTCCTAATCCTAAGGACTATGAGAGCAACATTGATGAAAGACAGGATGAAGAATTTCAAATAAATAAAGAGTCGCAGTTTCCACTTAGTCCTAATCCTAAGGATTATGAGAGCAACAATGATGAGGAGCATGATGAAAAATTTCAAAAGAATGGAGTGTCACAATGTCCACTTAGTCCTAATCCTATGGACTATGAGAGCAACAATGATGAAGAGCATGATGACGAATTTCAAAAGAATGGTGTTTCACAGTGTCCACTTAGTCCTAATCCTATGGACTATGAGAACAACAATGATGAAGAGCATGATGAATAATTTCAAAAGAATGGAGTGTCGTGGTGTCCACTTAGTCCTAATCCTATGGACTATGAGAGTAGCAGTGATGAAGAGCATGATGAAAAATTTCAAAAGAATGGAGTGTCACAGTGTCCTCTTAGTCCTAATCCTATGGACTATGAGAGCAGCAATGATGAAGAGCATGATGACGAATTTCAAAAGAATGGAGTGTCACAGTGTCCACTTAGTCCTAATCCTATGGACTATGAGAGCAGCAGTGATGAAGAGCATGATGAAAAATTTCAAAAGAATGGAGTGTCATAGTGTCCTTTTAGTCCTAATCCTATGGACTATGAGAGCAACAGTGATGAAGAATTTCAACTGAATAGAGTGTCATAGTTTCCACTTAGTCCTAATCCTATGTACTATGACAGCAACAGTGATGAAGAACATGATGAAGAATTTCAAAAGAATGAAGTGTCACGGTGTCCACTTAGTCCTAATCCTATGGACTATGAGAGCAGTAGTGATGAGGAGCATGAAGAAAAATTTCAAAATAATGGAGTGTCATGGTGTCCTCTTAGTCCTAATCCAATGGAATATGAGAGAAGCAGTGATGAAGAGCATGATGAAGAATTTCAAAAGAATGGAGTGTCACGGTGTCCACTTAGTCCTAATCCTATGAACTATGAAAGCAACAATGATGAAGAGCATGATGAAAAATTTCAAAAGAATGGAGTGTCATGATGTCCTCTTAGTCCTAATCGTATTGACTATGAGAGCAGTAGTGATGAAGGACAGGATGAAGCACTTAGTCCTAATCCTAAGGACTATGAGAGTATCAGTGACAAAGGACAGGATGTAGCATTTTCAGTGAGTAAACAGTCACATTTTCGACGTAGTCCTAATTCTATGGACTATGAGAGTAGCACTGACAATGCACATGAGGAAGAATATCCAATAAACATCGAGTCAAATTTTCCATTTAGTCCCAATTCTAAGGACTATGACAGTAGCACTGAAGAAGGGGAAGATGAAGAATATCCTCCAAGTCAGTATTTGAAAAGCACAGTTGATCATAGTGTGGATAACATTCCTCAAAATGATGATGAAAATGCTTATACAAATGATGATCCAATGATGGAGATGTTGCCAAGAAATATTGTATCGAGGAGTAGGAGCAGACATTTTCGTATCAATCCAAGATGTTCTAGTTATAAAAGGGGTAGAGTAGAATATCTCATAAGAAGAAGTTCTATCAGCGCTCTCATTTCAAGTGAATGTTGTCAAAAAGATTGCTTGAAACATGTGGATTTCAAATTTGCATTAGAGAAAAGGAAGAGATATTTTTCAATGAATAAAAGCATGCAAAATTCATATTTAGTTGGGTGCATGCAATCTACATTGTTAGGTTATGATTATCATATTGGGTCTTTATTTATCTATAGAAAGGCTTTCAAAATGTTTCATTCGATGGGTAATTTTCTTCTCTCGTGAATCCAACAAAATTTGGAAAAGGATCCTACATTTTATTCAGAGGTACATCATAAACAACAGTTTGGGCCATTATCAAATACTGCAATGTCATGGATGAAATACTTCTTTTCAAAGCATGGAGAGTGTATGCCAAATAGAGAGACAATACATCTTCCAAATAATTTTTCAAGATGAGAAATCTACAACTTATACAAAGAATATGCAGAAGGTTCTAAGGAACATGGTCGGTTTATTACATATCAATATTTTGTGAAGGTATGGAAGAAAGAATTCAACAATGTCTTTATTCCTAAGAAGAGAAGGACGGGATTTGCAGTACATGTGCTTCTCTTAAATCAAAAAGGGACAAATGTGAAGGGTTAGAAAGAGATAAGCATTCGCAACTTTAACTTTTAAAATTGTCTAGTCATCAACTATGAAAACGTATTTCTTAATGGCTTTATTTTATGTTGTGTAGATTCAATTGTCAAATAACTTCATAAGCATCGTGAACAAAAAACAAGTGAAAGGAAAAAGTTGTACAAGCATCGAAAGAAGTGTTATGATAATCCGAATAAATATTTGAGTTTGATAATTGATGGTATGGACCAGAAGAAAACACTTTTACCATATTTTGTTCACACACCCAAAAATTTATAGGAGGAAAATTTTATTCAGTATCACTTGGTCAGTATTATGGTCTTCAATGGGAAAATGTTGCCAAGGGTGTACTTCATAGCTCCAAATATTCATAATGATGCAAATCTGACAATAACCATAATTCATGATGTGATTTCTCATTGGTCTAGTAATCTTCCTGAAGTTTTGTATCTACAATTGGAAAACACTTGACGTGAAAACAAAAATCAAGTTGTTTTTGGATATCTAAACATGCTTGTTGAATTGAGAATTTTTCAGAAGGTAAAGGTTGGTTTCCTTCTTGTTGGGCACACTCATGACCATATTGATCAGATGTTCAGTCGTTTTTCAATCACATTGAGGAGGAAGGAAGTTGGGAGCTTGCCATCATTAATTGAATGTATTAAGAAATCATACATGCCAGAGCCTACTTTTGATGTGTTGGAAGAAACCGTTGACATGCGAAGGTTTATTCTGGGATCACATGGTGAGGAGAAATGCATTGAACAACTTAATGACAGTAACTTCCAACATCAATTTCGTATCAAAAAAATTGATGGGAAAACACTAATATGGGGTAAGAAGTATTCAACTACTGCATAATGGGCACCATCATCAGGTTTGGAATTTTTGAAGTTCATTCCAAATCATCCAATAATTTGCATCAAAAATATTGTTATTACAATCAGTTAGTGAAGTTCATAATGCACGCAGATAGAATAGAGATATAAATCATTGTGACTACCTAGAAGAAATTAAAAAAATGTATTAGATATACATATGAGTACTTTAACATTGCTGATTCAGTTTGGTGGGAGTCATTTTTCAATAATCAAAGTGATATCATTTCAACAACAAAAAATGAAGATATACCTTTGAAAAATCTATTTATTTGGCCACAAAATGTGTCAAATGAACATGAGGAAATAAACATTGTTGAACGGCAACAATCTCAAGGTATTATTAATTCTTCACAGGTAGAGGAAAGAGAGATGTATATTAGTTCCAGAAGATCTCATGCACAACGTGAAGCCATGGAAGACCTTTACAGGGGTTCAGTACAAGATATTAAGGAGGGTTGCATGATCGCAATGCTAGCAGATGGAGATCCCAATGGCTATCCATTCTAGGTTGCTAAGGTTATAAAGGTATTTACAGAAAATGAGGCTGTTACAGGTGTTGAAGTACATTGGTATGCCACAAATACACACCCATTCAATGGTGTGTATAAGCTAGAGATGGTAGTTGACAAAAAAATTAGCGGAAAGAGAAAAAGAAAGGGTACAAATATAAATCGTCACTGCACAGACCTCTTAAAATTGGAGGATGTTGGCATACTTGTTTATGACTTCAATTTAACAAAGAGAGGAACTCTTCGCTTCAAGACAATAGAGATTCTGAAAAGGTTGTTACCAGAAGGAACAATGTTGATATGGGAGTTTGTTGAAACCAGTCGTAGATCCAGAAGAATTTTGAAACCTGAAATGGTGGGCATGCATGTGGACTCAGATGGGGCACTACTTGATGACAGAGAAGAATATGGAACATGTTCGTCTGCATCCAGTCATTCATCTGAATATGTGAATTTTTATGGCGTGCAAGAAAATATGAGTGATTTTGAATAATTGTCTAAGATAGTTTATATAACTGATGTTTGCATCGTATCTTGAAATAAAAATTTTGATTTCCATATGGTGTTAAATAAGAAGTTATGAATCATTTTTATGTTGTTGGATTATATATCTTAATTATGATGATTTTTATTGTTTAGAATATCTACAATGCAACATTAAATTAGAGATATAATGTATGTTTCATTCAATATACAAATAATGACATTCTGGTTAATTTAGTCATGTAATTTGTTCATAATGTCATGGTTTTTTAGTTGAAAAAATTCCAATTTTTTTTGTATCTTTAATGTTATGGTTGAAAACAATTAGAATTTTAGCAATCTTTAGTGTGATGTTATTATATGTTTAACAACATGGATGAAAACTAATAGAATTTTGATGTATTTTAGATCCCATTATTTTATCTTTATGCTCATTATTAAAACATGTTGAATTTATACTTAGGAAAGAAAAATGTTATTCTACCAAAAATATTAGTGTTTTTTTCCTCATAAACCACTGTTTTTTTGCACATAAAAATTCAGATTTACTGGCATTTTTTAAAAATGTTGAAAATTGACCCTAAAAAAAAACCAATGTTCCAGTATCAACACTTTTCGTTTTCAGGGTGTTTTTGCACGAAAATTCTGTTTTCACTGCCATTTATAAAACATTTTCAAAATTGACCCTAAAAAAAGAACCATCGTTCTAGTATACACACTTTTTGTTTTTAGCACTGTTTTTGATGTTTTTTCAGAGTTTTTTGGCCAAAGTTCCCATTTTGAGTTTATAGTCCCTGTTTCAAAGTTTACATTGTTAGAATATTTAGAAGACAAAAATGAATAGGACAAAGGCAAAAATTGGAGACTCGTGCAAAAATTCAAAGTGAAGTTAATTAAAATCTCATGCCAAAAATATCTAGCCAAATTCTTTATAAGCATAATCGATTGAGGATGTGAGCAAGAAGTGTGTAACAGAGAGTGGTGCAAGTCAAGTTGGTGATGTAGCTAGTGTGATCAACAATGAAAAATTGCTAAAGCTATTGGTGATTAAGGAAGGAGGAAATTGTTTTATTTGTAAAAGGGGTGGAATTCATGGTTCTAGTTTGAAAATGGATGAAAAATGAATCATTGATGTTAAGCAAGTTGTAGCTTGCAAATTAGGGGTTGTGGATCCATTCAATTGTAGTTGATAAATTATGGAGTTGTAGCTTCTTTCTGGTTGTAGCCAGAGAAATTTGTAATAGTAAGTTGTAGCTTGCCTTGTGAAGGAATTGAAGAGAAGTTTAAAGAATTTGTGTGTTTCTTGTGTTACTGATATTATTTCATGTCATGATCATGTGAATGAATTTTTGAAGTTATTTATGGTGTCTTAATATCATTGCATAAGTGAAAAAAAAAAAAAAAAAAATTGGTAAAATTCCTACAATACTGATTCACCCCCTCTCAGTATTGTCTTGGTTTCTAACAATTGGTATCAAAGTCTGGTTACTTCATATTAGTTTAACTGCTGGAAGAAAGATCAAGGACCATGGAAAACCAAGAAGGAATAGGGCACCTATGTTCAATGGAACAAACTATGTGATCTGGAAAGTAAGGATGAAGACCTACATTCAATCACCTGGAGTTGATGTAAGGGATGTTGTGGAAGAAGGATATTAAAATCCTCTAACAGTGATTAATAAAGATTAGAATATGGAGTTCACATGCAATATTAAATCCATGAATGCCTTGCTTGCTATGAAGGTGAGAACAAGGTAAAGAAAGCTAAACTTGAAGGTTTTAGAATGCAATTCAAGTATTTAAGGATGCATGATGATGAAGATATTGAAAAAAAAATTAAGAGTTGATGAGGTTGTGTACACTATAAGCATCCTTGATGAGAAGATATATGAAGTTGTGGTAGTTCAAAAGGTGTTGAGATCTCTTCCTGGGAGATTTAATGATCCGAATTGGATCCTAAACACTCTCTAAGTTTCCATAAAATCTTTCAAGTTATGCAAAAAGATTCAAGTCTTAGACAGATCAAGCTATCATAAGGAATCCTCATGACAGTTGCAATTTGTGATCAGCGCAGAGCAACGAGGACCCTCGGTCGAGCGCGAAAACCGTTGGCCCATGGTAACGCGTGCTGGCGGAAATTGGTAAAACCAAAGGCTAATTCAAGAAATGGGGGTAGAGGCTAAAGCACTAATCGCGTATCGTAGGGCATCCCCCTCAGTGAAGGAAAGCCCCGAGCACCCAGATCCGAAATGACTATGAAATGTGGAAAAATAATTAATTCGGTTTCGTAGAGCGGGATTCCACAAAATCGACAGGATATCGGAAGGCCTCGAGGTGGTAATCAGTTTCAACTGAGTCCCCCCGATGCCACACATTAAGTGACACACGTCCGACAGAAGAGAGAAAAAATTGCTCACATCGGATGGGTAAACGTCATGCTACTTACCTGCCCGATATGGACGATGACTGTACGATTTGGGGGGCCCACATCAACGGTGGAGGTGCGTCCCGATAAATGACTGGATTTGACAAGGTTATAAAGCAAGATTACATGGGATTTGAAGTCTCTGATGTGGAAAATCGCGTTTTGCGGGCATTCTTGGAGCAAACGAAAGTAACTACCATTCAAACATGTCCAAGAGAACTGACACACTCATCCATTACAGTATAGGTGGCCACCTCCCTGTGAAGCATTACATAGTTATGATGAAGCAGAGCAGGGGAATTCGAACAAATAGCAGCAGAAGAACCAGAACGCCAGGAAGTGGAAATGAACCGATAGAAAGTAGACTAGCTTTAAAGCCATGAACTGACAAAAGTAGAGGACACACAGAGGAGAGTTAGTTAAACACAGAAGCTAAGAGCAGAGAACAGAGAGAAGAAGTCGAGCTGACCTGAAGGCAACATCGAGCCAGATAGAGCCAGAGAGAGTCAGAGAGTCTGTGTACTCCAGAGAAAGCTTGAGAGGTTCAAGCGAGCTCCTTGGCATAGGCTTGTCATGTATAAGCCTCGGATTGGGCTCATACTACTGTGACCAGTAGAGGTCATGTTTCAGTAAGGAGAGTCTGTGTGCTCCAATCCTACTGATTCATATCTGTTAAGTGAGACTCAATTTGAGCTCACTATTGTAAAATCTCTACTTCAAAAACATAATAGAGAGGCCACCACTAAATGCTGGACCAGGAGACATAGCCCAGGAGCATTGGGTGAACTTCTTATTAAACTTGTTGTGTTTATATGTTTTGCCTGTTATGTTTTCTCTAACTGCGTCGGTGTTTATGTATTTCGCAATCTTATCGATCCATTACATAAAATAACATAGGCACATCCATGGAAATGAGTCTGTAATACCTTTATTAATTAACTGAGATCATTCATGAGTGATTTCAGATCAAGTGGTATCAGAGCTTTAGGTTGTTAAGGTTAGATAAGCTTGTGTTGGATTTTGTTGTTGAATGCTAACTAGGTCAAAGCTTAAATTAGGAGAAGAAGAGTTGGTTGAAGCTAACCCAGAAATTGGAAGAGTCTTTCCTAAGAAGAAAATGTCAGAAGAAAGTCCCTTGGGATCAGACCCCCAGTTCCTAGATAGTTTCCTGACCATGAGGTCCATGGTAGAAGAAATGTATAGAGATTTTAAGAAAGGTAGAGATGCAGATTCATCACACTCCAAAGATAAAGGAGAAGAAGAATCTCTCCTCCATGACCACTCTAAAGGCAAAGGGAAAGAAGAAAAATTCCTCACACCTCCTAATAGCCCTGAAAATAAGAAGAGGACATCTTTGATTAAATTGGATGTTAAATTTGATTTTCCTATCTATGATGGAGAGTTGAACGCAGAGAAGATGGATAATTGGATTATATATATTGATATGTATTGCAGGGTGCAGAATATTGACTCAGACAGAAGTAAGATTCAGCTGGCTAGCCTACGCCTTGGAGGAACTGCCTTGGTATGGTGGGAAGGTCGAACACAAGCTGACATGAAGAAGCATGGTAAAATTCTATCTGTCTGGAGTGAATTTGTTTCTGCAATTAAAAATCAATTCTATCCACTAGCTTATATGCAACAAGCCATGATGAGCTGGAAAACTCTTCACCAATTGAAAGGGAAAAGTGTACAAGGTTACACTCAAGAATTTAGGAAAAGAGCTTTGATTCTAGGCATTTCTTTAGACTCACCTGAAACTCTGCTGAAGTATATAGGTGGTCTACACAGTTATTTAAGACATACCATTCTCATGTTTAACCCTACTAGCATAGATGAGGTCTTTGTTCAAGCTACCCATTTAGAGGCTAGAGGCAAGAATGTGGTCCCAAAAGTTGGGGGATCATCCAAACCCACTGCAAGCAAGAACAAGGAGAAGAGAAAATAGAAGTGGAAAGAGAGGAAGGCCAATGTTGTACAAAAGACAAAGTCTTCATGCACTCACTGTAAAAAGGACGGGCATGATGATGAACACTGCTGGATTTTGCATCCGGAGCTAATACCTAAGAAGTTTGATGGCAAAAGAAGCACATTGTTGCAGCTATTCAAAAATATTTGGGGTCAGACTCAGGAGATGAAACAACCATTGCAGCCACCAGTATAATGAAGCATCTACTTCTAATTCTGCACAATCTACTGATAATGAAGAAAATGAGAGGAAAAGACATGAGCTTTTTCATATTCGAGTTATTTCCAAGCATCAAAAGATTGATAGTTTGTTTGATAGTGGCTCACAAGTAAATTTAATTTCTGAAGCAATTGTAAAGAAGTTGGGATTACTAATTACACCTCACAAGAAGCCATATCCATTAGGTTGGTTATGTGATAAAGCACAACTACAAGTGACTAGACAATGTAAACTTAGGTTTTCTTTTGGGTCAACATTTGTAGATGAGGTTGAGTTAGATATAGTTCCTTTCAATATATGTGGAATTGTTTTAGGAAGTCCTTACTTGTATGATAGAAAAGCAATTTTCTATAGAGCAGAAAACAAGTATCAACTTGTTAAAGATGGAATCGAATATATTGTAAGAGCTCACAAACTACTATACTCTCATAAACTCAGGGTAGATGAAAAGAATTGTAAATTCATGCAAGCACTTTTTACTGATGGTAGTAAAGGAAAAGAAACCTGATAAAACCAAAATATTTGAGGGTTGTAATGCTAAACAGCAGGTTGATTTTAAAAAAGTTGTTTCACAATATGATATACTACTCCAAGAACCTAAAAGTCTGCCACCCCAAAAGGAAATAGTACATGATATTAATTTGCAGCAAGATGCTCCATTGCCTAACATCGGAATGTACAGGTTGTATACTTTAGAGAATGCAGAAATCAAGAAGCAGGTACAGGAGCTGCTCGAGAAAGGGTTCATAAGACCTAGCACATCACCATGTGGGTCTCCAATTGTCTTGGTGAGAAAGAAAGATGGCTCCTGGATAATGTGACCGAGCACTGAATAAGATGACTATCAAAAATCATTATCCCCTTCCTCGCATAGACGATCTACTGGATCAGTTGAAAGAAGCTGTTTATTTTTCCAAGTTGGACTTGCATAGTGGCTATCATCAGGTCAGAGTTGCAGAGCAAGATGCATGGAAGACTGCTTTCAAAACAAAGCAGGGATTGTATGAGTGGTTGGTTATGCCTTTTGGCTTAACTAATGCTCTTGCTACTTTCATGAGAGTAATGAATGATGTACTCAGACCGTTTATTGATGATTTTGTAATTGTATATTTGGATGACATTCTTATATTTAGTAAAACATGGGAGGATCATTTAAAGCATGTCACGCAGACTCTAGATGTTTTAAAAGAGAAAAACTTTATGTTAAACTCTCAAAATGTGAATTTGGTAAAACATCTTTGAATTATTTGGGTCACATAGTAGGGGGTGGTGAATTGAAGATAGATCCCTCTAAGGTTGTAGTCATTATAAACTGGCCTAAACCCAAATCTGCTACTGAAGTTAGAAGCTTCCTAGGGGTAGCACAATATTGGAGAAAGTTTATTGCTAACTTTTCCTTAATTGCAGCACCCTTACATGCTTTGACAGGATTGAACAAGGTGTTTCAGTGGGGAGGCAAACAACAGAAAGCCTTCGACACCTTGAAATAAAAGATTAGTACATCACCAGTACTAGCACTGCCTGATCTTCAAAGACCATTTGAGATTGAAACAGATGCCAGTGACTATGCCATGGGAGTAGTGTTGATACAGCATGGTAAACCCATATGTTATCATTCTGAGACATTTAATTCTGCAGTAGTTAATTATCCCACATATGATAAAGAATTGTATGCATTAGTACAGAGTGTGAAAAAGTGGAAACATTATTTAATGGGCAAAGAAATAGTTATACATACTAAGCATCAACCACTTCAATATTTACGCTCCCAAACTAAGTTGCAGCAATCAAGACACTATAGGTGGATGGGTTTCCTACAGCAGTTTCATTTAGTCATCAGATATAAAAAGGGCATACACAATAAAGTTGCAGATATGTTTTCCAGACCAATCATCAATGCATCTACTATACTTAAGCATAATTCAGTATTGCATGAAAGCTACATTGAACAGTATGCTCAAGATATAGATTTTAAAGATGTATATGCAACTTTAAGTTGTGGCAAACAAGTAGAAGAATTAGATTATCATGTTAAGGACTGACTGTTGTATCATTTGGGAAAGTTATGCATTCCACAAACTGAAAGAGTAAAGATAATTTGAGAAGAACACACTTCTATTATATCAGGTCACTTTGGTGTAAGTAAAACAGTTGCACAGCTGCAAAGATTTTGTTATTGGCCTAAAATGAATGAGACAGTTTCTATAGATGTAAGAGGGTGTACTATGTGTGCTAAAAGCAAGCCCAACAATAGAAAATTAGGCTTGTACACTCCACTACCAGTACCTTCTCATCCTTGGGAAAGTGTTTCCATGGACTTTGTTGGGGGACTGCCCAAATCTAGAAAAGGTCATGAGTATTTATATGTTGTTGTGGATAGGTTCAGTAAAATGTGTATTTTAATATCATGTAACAAACAGGTTACAGCTGAACAAACAGCGAAATTGTTCTTCCAGCATGTATGGGTTCATTTTAGATTAGCCACTTCTATTGTATCTGATCAAGATTCCCGATTTATTAGGAAGTTTTGGTCGAGTCTATGGGAACTGATGGACACCAAACTGAAGAAGAGCACAGCCTTTCATCCACAAACAAATGGCCAAACAGAAGTGGTCAACAGGACAGTGATCCAGTTGCTCAGAGGCTATTGCAACAAGCATCCCAAACTTTGGGATGAACAATTATGTTATGTGCAGCATGCTTACAACCGTGCTAAACACTCTTCTACACAAAGATCTCCTTTTGAGACATGTTTTGGTTTCACACCAAGGTCTCCCTTGGATTTTGTCTTTGGTAAAGACATAGCAGTTGATGGGCATAGTGATGTGGACAAGGCAACCAGGTTCATCAAACAAATCCAAGAGATTCACCAGGCAATACCAGAACAGCTGGAAAAGAACCAAGCCAAGTACAAAGCAAGGCACGACAAGCATTGGATGGAGCACAATTTTCAAGTTGGTGATCAAGTCTGGCTGTATATCAGCAAAGACAGAATGCAAGGTGAAGGTAAGAAGTTGAAGCCAATAAGGTATGGACCTTTCAAGATACTTGAGAAAATTGGTGAGAATGTTTTTTGTCTTGATTTACCAACTTACATGCACATCTACTCAGTCGTTAATGCAGACAGCTTGAGACTATTTGAACCTTCATTAATTGAAGATCCCAAAGAGTAGAGTCAATTGCCTTCTATTGATGATCTGTTACCTGAATATCTCAATGAATTGTAGGAAGACACAATTCTGGACAGGAAGGTGAGGACGACTCATAGGGTACATGTTGTGTACCTCAAGATTGGACTCAAAGGTTCAAAGCCAAGCAGTGCAAAATGGATAGGGATTGGACAAGTGAGACAACTATACCCTCACTTAGTCGATGCTTGAAAACCAACTTTTAGTGGTCCAAAATCTTTTTCAGTGGGAAGTTCTTGATCCGAATTGGATCCTAAACACTCTCTAAGTTTCCATAAACTCTTTCAAGTTATGCCAAAAGATTCAAGTCTTAGAAAGATCAAGCTATCAGAAGGAATCCTCGTGACAGTTGCAATTTGTAATCAGCGTGGAGCAACGAGGACCCTTGGTCGAGCGTGTAGGCCGTTGGCCCATGGTAACGCACCCTGGCGCAAATTGGTAAAACCAGAGGCTAATTCAAGAAATGGTGATAGAGGCTAAAGTGCTAATCGCGTATCGCATGGCATCCCCCTCAGTGAGGGAAAGCCCCGAGCGCCCAGATCCAAAATGACTATGAAATGTGGAAAAATAATTAATATGGTTCTGTAAAGCGGGATTCCACAAAACTGGCAGGATATAGGAAGGCCTCGAGGTAGTAAGTAGTTTCAACCGAGTCCCACCCGATGCCACACATTGAGTGACACACGTCCGGTGGAAGAGAGAGAAAACTGCTCACATCGGACGGGTAAATGGCATGCTACTTACTAGCCCGATATGGACGACGATGTAGGATTTAGGGGGCCTAGATCAACGGCGGAGGCGCGTCCCGATAAATGACTGGATTTGACAAGGTTATAAAGCAAGATTACATGGGATTTGAAGTCCGACGTGGACGATGAGTTGGAAAAAGATTCGTGTTTCGCGGTCATTCTTGGAGCAAATGGAAATAAAAACCATTCAAACATGTCCAAGAGAACTGACACACTCATCCATTACAGTATAGGTAGCCACCTCCCTATGAAGCGTTACACAGTGATGATGATGCAAAGCAGGGGAATTCGAACGGACAACGGCAGAAGAACCAGAACGCTGGGAAGCGAAAACGAACCAACAAAAAGTAGAGTTGCTTTAAAGCCATGAAATGACAGAAGTAGAGGACACACAGAGGAGAGTTATTTAAACACAGAAGCTAAGAGCAGAGAATAGAGAGAAGAAGTCGAGCTGACCTGAAGGCAGCATTGAGCCAGACAGATCTAGAGAGAGTTAGAGAGTTAGAGGCCTGTCATGTATAAGCCTCGGATTGGGCTCATACTATTGTGACTAGTAGAGGTCATGTTTTAGTAAGGAGAGTCTGTGTACTCCAGTCCTACTAATTCATATCTGTTAAGTGAGACTCAAATTGAGCTCACTGTTGTAAAAGCTCTGCTTCGAAAACATAATAGAGAGGCTACCACTGAAGTCTGGACCAGGAGATGTAGCCCAGGAGCATTGGGTGAAATCCTTATTAAACTTGTTGTGTTTATATGTTTTACCTGTTATGTTTTCTCTAACTACCTCAGTGTCTATGTATTTTGCAATCTTATCGATCCATTGCATAAAATAACATAGGCACATCCATGCACATGAGTCTGTAATACCTTTATTAATTAACTGAGATCATTCATGAGTGATTTCAGATCATTTAATCCTAAGGTTTCAACCATTGAATAAATGACCAATCTGAACACTCGCACTCCAGACCAATTACTTGGCATCCTTACTACCTATGAGATGGGAATATCAAATGAAAAGACTGCACCAAAAGAATCATCCTTCAAATCATATAAGAAGCCTAAGGAAGAACATGATGATTCATGTTGTGAATCAGATGAAGAAGATGCTAAGTTTGTGAGGAATCTCAAGAGAGGCTCACAGAAGTATAAAGCTAAGCCACCTTTTAAGTGTTTTAATTGTGGAAAATTTGGTCACTATGCATCAAAATGTCCCGAAAAGAAGAAGAAGGATTATAATCCAAGATAAAAATTTAGGAAAGTGAAAAAAGATAGAAAGAAGGCTTAAAAGAGAGGTATATATGTTCAAGAAGACAACTGCTTTGAAAGTGAAGTCATCAAATCCTCAAATGAATACAAAGATGATGAAAGCCCAAAATTATTCATGTTGATGGCCATAGACAATCTACAAGTCAAAGCTATCAATTCTGATGATGAAGATGTTGAAGTGGGCCTATAAGGAGAGCTAGCAAGTGCACTTGAAGAAATTGAAAGACTTAGAAAGAAGAATAAATCCCTGAAGGAGTCAATGATCAAAGAAAATGTTGAAGTCGTTTAACCATTTCTCTTGCAAATTGAAGAAGGTAAGAAGGTTCAAGAATCCCTAAACCAGCGTCCATGGGGTCTTGGATAGATGGTGATTGGGTGCTTTGTTAAGGCACTCCTTGATGTGAAGTCACTAGTTCAATTCCCTACCTCGATCAGAGTGATATAGTCGACATGATGAAGATGAAATCCCACCAAGCTTACAAAAACAAAAAACCCTAAACCAACAGTTGAATGAGAAAAATTAAGCTTGTGAAAGGCTTGAAGGTTAAATTGTCTTACGAAGAAAGAACTAGAAAACACAAAAACCCAATTGATTTTCAATCAGAAATTTGGAAAAGGAACAAAAAATTTAAATGAGTTGTTGGAAGCACAAAGAGTTTCCAAAGATTGTATTGGTCTTGGACTTGAGGTTGAATCTAGTTCAGCAGTAGAATTAAAAGGTAAATAGAAAATCACTTTTTTACCAGCAACAAACTAAGATACAGCGGAATAGCAAAAAGGGGATATGCAGCCCAAAAACCAATCAAAGAACTATCAACAACATCAAAAGAAAAATGTTGATCAAGAAAATCGAAATGCTCGGAAATCAACCTAGCATAGAAGACAATCTTCTAGGTACGATGATATTTTTCTAGGTTATTGTTTCACCTGCACTAATTATGGCCACAAAGAAGAAAATTGCAGAGTAAATCTATCCTATAGGTATCTTAGAAAAAGAAGAAGAAATAGGAGATTAGACAGAGGAAAAGCATACCCAGGTACAAAATTTATTTTTCTCCTTTGGTCAAAATTTTAGGCATAGAGAAGCCAATTGTAGACTTAAGGAAGAGAGGACTAAACCAGTTATTGAGAAGATTAGTTAAGAGGCCAAGTTGTGGAAATAAAAGGAGAAAAAAAGAGAAATTTGATATTGTTTTGTATGCTAAAAATGAAGGAAGTCATTGGCATGTGGACAGTGGTTATTCTAGGCACATTTCAAGAGACAGAACCGAGTTTTTGACATGGAAACCAATTGAAAAGGGTAATGTTACATTTGGTAACAATACACCTAGTTAAATTGTTGGTAAAGGAGTTATCAAGTTGTTTAATGGAAAAGTTAAAGCAAAGTATGTCTTATTTGTTGACGGGTTGAAGCACAATCTTCTTAGTGTGTCACAGATGTGTGATCAATTCTATGATGTAATTTTCAAGGCTAAAAATTATAAAATCAAGTTTGTCGACATAGGTGAGATAGTGGTTGAAGTTGTGAGAACAGACAATAATGTGTATGCCTTGAAAGAGAAAAAAAAAGAGGTGTTGCTTATCAAATACTGATGAGAGTTGGTTGTGGCATAGGAGACTTGGACATCTGAACTTTGATCAAATAGTCAAACTAAGAAAGAAGAATGGTGTCAAGGATTTATCCAGGTTGTCAAAACTAGAGAATATGATTTGAAAATATTGTCAATTGGGTAAGCAAACTCGTGTTCCATTTAAGTCAAAGGACAACTCATCATCAAATCCACTATAGCTAGTACACATGGACTTGAGTCGATCATCAAGAATGTAATCACTCACAGGTAAATTGTATTTCATTCTAATAATTGATGATTTCAGCAGGATGATGTGGGTTGCTTTTCTTAAAAAGAAATTTGAAGCCCTTGAAAAGCTTAAATATTTCAAAGCTATGGCTGAGAATGAAACTGATTGAAAAATCAAGGGTATAATATCTTATAATGGAGGATTGTTTACTTCAAAAGAGTTTGATCAGATTTTCAAGGAGCGTGGAATTAAAAGGAATTTAACTATAACAGAGACTCCACAACATAATGGTGTTACAGAAATATCAAACAAATATGTGTAGAAGTTAGCCAAAGCTATGATGAATGAAAGAAAATTTCAACAGAGACTTTGGGTTGAGGCCATCACACAATAATGGTGATACTCAACAAAGCTCATTTTAGACCAAAAAATGAAAAAAATTCCTATGATCTTTGCAATGGTAGACCTGTAACTGTCAAGTATTCCAGAGTTTTTGGTAGAAAATGTTAGATCAAAAGGAATGATGAAAATCTTGGTAAGTTCGAGGCAAGGGCTGATGAAGGTATTTTTCTTGTATATTCTCAAAATAGAGAAGGATATACATGCTATAATAAAAATACCAAGAAGATTGTTGATTGTATTGATGTTAAAGTGGATGAACACGAAAAAATAACCAACAAATATCAGTTCGAATGAACTAGTTAACAACAATGAGGAGGACCATGAGCCATTTTCAAAAGAAGAAAATGAAGATCCCTCTGGTCCTCAAGCCAAAGATCCTTCAAGGTATGAGAAAAAATATTACCAAGTTGACCAGATTGTTGGTGATTTTAAAAATAGGTGTTCAGACAAGAAGGAATTTTCTCAATCCCCGTGCATAAGAACATGCATCCCTGTTGTCCATGGAGGAACCAAAGGATGTTTCACAAGATAGTAAAGACGAAAATTGGTTAAAATCTATGCATGAAGAAATCGACCAAATTGAGAAGAATCAGACAGTGGAACTTGTTTAAAGGTCAACAAACAAGAATGACATTGGCATGAAGTAGGTATTCAAGAATAAGTTAAATGACCATGGAGAAGTGGTAAGAAATAAGGCAAGGTTGGTATGCAAAGGTTACGCTCAAATTGAAGGTATGTATTTTGATGAAAGTTTTTCTCTTGTTGCAAGATTAGAGGAAATCATAATGTTTTTAGCCTTTTCCTGTTTTAAGAAATACAAAATATATCAAATGGATGTCCAATCTGCCTTTCTAAATGGAGAACTATAAGAATAAGTCTACATAGATTAGTTAGATGGTTTTCAGCTAACATAAAAGCCTGATTATATTTGCAAGCTTAAGAAGGCCTTGTATGGTCTCAAGCAAGCCCTTCGGGCTTGGTATTTCAAGTTGGAAAACCACCTCCTCAAGTGTGGTTTTAAAATAGGTGCAGATGACAACAATTAATATGTCAAAACAAAGGATGGAAACATTGTAGTGGTGGTTGTTTATGTTGATGATTATTTTTTTTCTAGTGATTCAAATTTGTTAACATGTTAATTTGCAGTAGATATGAAGGTCGAGTTCAAGATGTCTATGCTTGGAAAACTTTCTTATTTCCTTGGATTGCAAATTGAATAGACCCCCACAGGGATATTCATCCCACAAAGAAAATATCTTAAGGAAGTGTTGAAGAATTTTGGCATGTAGGAATTCTCTTTAGTGAGCACATCAATGGTGATGGGTTGCAGTATTAGCAAGACTGGTGAAGCACAAGCAGTTGATAAAACACTATACAAATCCATTATTGGAAGCCTATTATATTTTAAAGCTTCAAAACTAGACATTATGCAAGCCGTTGGTATTGTTGGAAGATTTCAAGCAGCCCCTAGATAGAGCCATCTACTAGAAACCAAGAGGATTCTTAGATATCTCAGAGCCACAATGGACTATGCACTGTGGTAACCAAGATTTAAAGATTTTTCACTAACTGTTTATACTAATGTTGATTGAGCAAGTGATGTAGATGACCAAAAGAGCACTAGTGATGGTGCTTTATTTATTGGAGAATGTCTAGTTTCAAGGTTGAGAAGGAAGAAATCTTCTATATCTGTATCTATAGCTAAAGTAGATTATATTGCAACAAATTCTTATTGCACTCAACTATTGTGGATGAAGCAGACCCTACAAGATGTACAATTTTTTTATGAGCAATGTATACCCATTTTTTGTGACAACACAAGTTCCATTAGCATGTGAAAGAAACATGTTTTTCACTCTAAGACAAAGCATATTCCAATCAAGTATCATTTCTTGAGAGAGAAATTTTCCAATCAGATTGTGAATTTAGAGTATGTACCTACCAAAGAATAGGTTGTTAATATATTCACTAAACCTCTCCCAGGAGAACAGATTGATTACTTGAGGAAATATTTGAAGTTATTCATATTTCCTCTCTAGAAATTACGACGTAGATTTGCAAGTGCTTATGAAGTTTTAATCAAAATCACAAGACACAAACCTACTCTACTACTTTATGGACATTGATTCACAATTTAGAACAAAAAGCTTGGACATGCAATAAGAAATAACACACATGCAAATATTATTTTTCTTAGGGAATGAAAACTACTAAAAACCCTAATTCCTGATTGCATTAATCTGATGAATAGAGATGTATTACAATTTCTTTGCTCAATTGAGCACAATCTACAAGTACATAACTTATATTTTTGCTCACTGAGAAGCTTTGACCTAGGCTTAGTCAATTTCAGCCTCTGCTTCAATCCCCCTTTTCTTGTGAAATTCCTGAGGAACTAGGCCCCTATTAATTATGAATTTCCTCTAAAATTCTTATGCAATTCCTTAGGGTTGATTACCTGACCTCATGCAACACCTATATACTCAACTAGTTTACAATTGCTGTTTAATCGCCTTGGAACCTCCACCACAACTGGGAAACTCATTATGCATGAGCTAATTATTAGTTGATTAATTAGTTAATTAGATGATATCTAAGTTAGACTGATGTCCCACTACTTAACTTACCACCAACTAGTTCTATTAACAGTTATAACTAGTTTAACTGATTACAACTGAAATTAACTCAACCTATGCCCCTAAAATTTAGGAATCACTACATACAATTGAAATTCACGCCCCTAACTCAAATTAACTGAGCTAACTGAGTGATAAGAGCCATGTCACCTCAGTTAACTCCTCCAAGTTATATGTTGATGTGTAATTTCGAATTTCCTCAATTCGATTAAAGGCAAAATCAAATTGAGACTTTCTTGCTACATTTTTCAACACTCCCTCTCAGCAAGAAAGGGATTATTAACCACCCATATCTGCACTTGTGGAATTTACTGCATGCAATGCTTCTCATTGTTTCTTCTACTACTGCAACATTTGCAACTGAGAAGCATCCAAAAAAATTGAATCAACTATGTCTGCAACTATGTACTAGGAAAATTGTGTTGCTACTGACTCTCTACTAAGCCTCATGCTCTATTGTCAACACTCTTCAGTAGATAACTAAAATTGATTCTCCTGCTACTGAATATTGTGGGCCCCTCCAGCAAGGTAATGATCCATGAGGAGAATGCCTCAATAGACCCTACCCAAATTTCTGCAATTCTAGGATTGAGGCTTCACATCACCCCACCTCACACCTAGACGTATGGCTACACATGCTCCCTCTACACACTTAGCTCAAACTCTCCCCCTAATGGAGGCCTTTTCTTGAGTGGATGTCTCCACCCTGCCTCATCTCTGCCTCTCCATTTGTGGCTTCTCCACAATTTTGTGAGGCTCTTTATGAGGCTCCATTTTGAGAGGTCTATCATGCTCCCTCTCAACCACCATATCTCTAATCTATGCCTTGATCCTCAAGTTTGTGCATGCATATTCTATCTCAAGTGCATACAAGTTCTTAACTCAAACCCTAATCTGCTTCACTTGTCACGTGGTTATGTGTCTCAGGAATGCTTTTCCTTTGCTAAAGATCCCATCATAACCACAATATTCCAAAATTGTAACAAAGATGAGATTTCTCTTTAGGCCGGGAATGAACTTGACATCCTTGAGTCTGAGAGGGTATCTCAACTGCCTCTGAAAGGTGACTGTACCAATCATAGTCTTGTTGTACCTTTTGTCGTCTCCAAACTTAATATTCATTTGAATATATTTCTCCTCCAAGTCACTGAAAAACTCTCTACACCTAGTCATGTGAAATGAGGCACCTGAATCCAAGTATTACACACTCCCCATCATAGTGTTGGCCATGCATGTGATAAGGGTGAAATATACTCAAACTATGAAGCCAAAGCTTCACCTGTTGCTGCTACTACAAACTCCTTCTTGCTAGATTTTTTATGTGGACACTTAGTAGCATAGTGCCTGAATTCATGATAATTAAAGCATTTAATTTTGGACAAATCTTTCTTCTTCCCCTCTTGGTTCTATTCAACCTCACCTTGGGACTTCTTTCCCTCTTGGTTCTATTCAACCTCACCTTGGGACTTCTTTCCCTTAGCCTTCATTCCTTCACTGACTAGAGAAAATTCCTCTTCCTCTTTTTTGGATGAGGTTCCATCTCTCATATTCTGCCTTACTTCCTCCTGTACCAAATCGAACCATAAGTGTTCCCAATTTGGTAGTTTCTCCCTCTCGTTCACTGAATATTGATAGTTATGCCAACTCTGAGGAAGTACCAAAAGGGATAGGATTACAAAGTCTTCTTCAGGGACATTAACACTTACCCTACCAATTTCATCATGACATTGTGTGAACTTGCTCAGATATTGTGGAAGTGTCATTCTTCTACATCTTGATTCTTCGAAATTTATCCGTGAATGCCAGTTTCCTATGGTCATTATTATTCTCAAAAAAATATGTTAGTGCTTTCCACATTGCGAACGCAGTTTCTTTTCTGTGGATATTTGAGACAATGTGATCTCGTATTCCCTCCCTAATTATTCTCCTCGCCTTCGCTACATTTTCCTCCACTAGGCAAGGTTTTGGGAATCAAATTCTGGTGTTTTTGCAACATATATCTTAATGTATTCTAGAAATCCATTGTCATCAAATATCGCCTCCACTCGATCCTTCCATGAGAAAAAATTATAGGTGCCTTCCAAGGCATACTCTAGCCTTAGTCCATTGAAGGCCATCTTCTCAGCCCTGAAGATATCCTTCTGCACTGAACTCCAAATTCAAACCTCCTGAGAAACAAATTCCAAATTCCCTCTCTAATGTGAATCCTGCTCTGATACCATGTATAAATTACAATGTATATTTGCAATTTCTTATGAATTTTTAATAAAAATCACAAGACACAAACCTACTATACTTCTTTGCGGACATTAATTCACAATTTAGAACAAAAATATTAGAGATTCAATAAGAAATTACACACATGCAAACAATATTTCTGTCAGGTAAAATAAACTACTAAAAACCCCAATGCTTGCTTGCATTAATCTGATGAATAGAGATGTATTACAATTGTTTTTCTCAACTGAGCACAACCTATGAGTGCATAACCTATCTCTTTTCTCACTGAGAAGCTTTGACCCAAACATAGTCAATTTTAGCCTCTGCTTGAGGCCCTATTTTCTGTGCAATTCATGAGGAAATAAGCCCTATTAATTAGGAATTTCCTCCAAAATTCTTGTGCAACTCCTCAAGGTTGATCACCAAACCTCATGCAACACATCTACATTCAACTAGTTTAAAATTGATGGTTAACTACCTTGGAACATCCACCACAACTGTTAAACTCATATTCTTTGCATGCATGAGATAATTATAAGTTGATTGATAAGTTATCTAGATGATCTTTGAGTTAGACTGATGTCCCACTACTTAACTGACCACAAACTAGTTCTATTAATAGTTAGAACTAGTTTAACTAATTACAACTGAAGTTAACTCAACCTAGGCTCTTAAAATTTAGGAATCACTACATACAACTGAACTTCATGCCCCTGAATCAAATTAACTGAGCTAACTGAGTGAAAAGAGCCATGTCACTTCAGTTAACTCATCCAAGTTGTCTGTTGATGTGGAATTTCGAATTTCCTCAATTTGATTAAGGCAAAATAAACTTTCTTGCTACATTTTTCAACATCCTCCTTCCACTAGCTCTTCCTTCAATAGGAACAATGGCAGCTGGTATACCTTTATCATGTCTAGATGGATCTTCCAGGTCCACGGGATCAACAAGACAGGGGAAGATTGTTGACAGTGGGAGTAAGGTTGTAGAGGGTGCATGTTGGTGTCTTTACCATTGATGTCAAATGAGGAGAGGCCTTAGTGATAAAACAATAGCAAGGAGAAGTCATGATGCATGATCAAAAACAACAAAGCAACATTAGTACAACACAAGAGAAGTGTATCTCAGGGGGATCATCATTCAAAGGAGAGATATGCATCCAAAGGACAAATTTGAGACAATCATGAGGATGTTTTGTTTGATCATGGCATTTCCATCAATGCAAAAGGGGGAGATTGTTAGAATTGTGTTGTCATTGATAGCAAAGACAAAGAATTGATGGCCAAGGAAAAGAAGATGATGGAAAAGGTGTTGCAAGCAGATTGGTGAGGAAATTGGTAATGGTGTAGAGACGTTGGAGCTATATATTATAAAACAAATCATTCCAAATACAAATGAAACCCACCTGGATGGATAGAGCTATGAAATATATTTCTAGTGATATGTCGAAGTCTAGAAATGGCCTCCCAGATCAAAATTTAGAGTCATTAAATGATAGGGATCCCAAAGTCACATTTATGCATAGCTAAAGTACCGAACATGGTGGCAAGATTGGCGGAGCCGTTATCCAAAGTGTCGGGTGTAAATGAAGTAACAACACAATAGAGAAAAGGTTTTTCATTGGTGATAGGTAGAGCCCCCATACAACTCATCCCGACATAGTAACCCCAACATTTTTAAAAAAAGCATGGAAAGAGGTGAGCGGGATGACAAAATCCAAAGTTAAAAGGCACACATGTTTGTTGGCATATTATGTCCCATAGATACATCGAAGATAGCTCTGATAGGGTCCGAACACATTAGCTAAAACACAGAGGTGTGTCAGAATTGGCAATTTGCCAATACCACCGATTGGCATATATGGAGGAAGTTCATTTTGGGACCCCCCCCCCCCTCTCACTATCACAAACTAGTGAGAAGGGGTGTCAGAACCAACAGTTTTTTCCACAGTAGTTTTTGGAACATGCCAGGAAATGTGGAAAATGGATAGAGGTAGCGTAGTGTTAAAAGGCCAAGACACATAAAAAAAATTATAAAGGAAAAATGGCACAAAACAAAGGCTTGGGACCCCTTTCTCTCTCCTCTGACGGTGGACAGGTGGTGCAATACGATTGGCTCGCAGGGATGATGTAGATGCACAGGTGGATGATGACATCAACAATGACGTAGCCCAATAAGAGGTGGACACATGTCATGCATATTTGAGGTTTTTAGGTACCCGAATGGGCCATTTCAGGGTGACACGTGTAACAACTTATATGGAAACACATGGCACAGATGACATCAAAATGATGTAATGCTACTGGCAGGACCCTGGAAGGAGTTTTAGCAGCACAAAAGGGAAGCATGAGGCACATGTGGCAGTTGGTAAATCCAACACACCCCAGTAGCACTATGATTTCTCCATGGTTGCAACAGACTAACCCCACGGGACAACTCATCCCATAGGCTTGTCCCTGGAGGTAAAATATTGGAAATGCAAAGAATAATCGTCAGGAGACAGGCGCCAGGACACAGAGGTGGTACGGTTGACAGAGTGTAGACCAATGGGAGAAATGGAAAGTTAGACCCCATCATAATAGCAAATCCCTACAGCATAACCCCAACGGTAATAAAATGATGCACAAATGTTTATGGTCGTGGTTTATGGCAAGAGATGGAGCGGGAGATGAATTTGTTTTTTTCAAATGATGATTATGTCAAAAGTTGCCCAAGATAGGATTTTATAGCATTTTTATGGGTTAATAAACCATGGCCCAGCACAAAGGTTTGTGTTATAAAATAAGCACCGGGGGATTATTGCTAAACCAGATCTACAGTCTTGATTTGTCGTGTAGTGGAGCCTTGTCGAAGCACTATATTTGGAAGCACTTTTTTGAAAGATTTCGGGCTTTGGGATGAACGAGTTGGAAAATTTGAGTTTGGAAGCTATGCCAATCATAACAATGAGCGCTAAATCACTAAATATATGCAGAAATGGGGCTAGAGGCAGTCATTAGCTACATGAATGAGTTATGCATAGATTTTGGCATTTTTGTCAAATATAGTGGCAACTAACGTTGGAACTAGAGTTATATTTATAGAAACAGGTTATCAAGGTCTAATGACTTGAAGACTAGATTTAGAAGAATGAAATGAACAGGACAAAGGAAAAAATTAGAGGCTCATGCAAAGATTCAAAGTGAAGTTAACTAAAATCTCATGCCAAAAATATCAAGCCAAATTCTTTGTAAGCATAATAGATTGAGGATGTGAGCAAGAAGTGTGTAACTAAGAGTGGTGAAAGTCAAGTTGGTTATATTGTTGGTGTGATCAATAATGAAAAATTGTTCAAGGTATTGGTGATTAAGGAAGGAGGAAATTGTTTTATTTGTAAAAGGGGTGGCATTCATGGTTCTAGTTTAAAAATGGATTAAAAATGAATCATTGATGTCAAGGAAGTTGTAGCTTGCAGATCAGGGGTTGTAGCTCCTTCCGGTAGGTGCTGGTATATATTTGGGATTGTAGTTGACAAATCAGGGAATTGTAGCTTCCTATTGATTGTAGCCAAAGAAAATTGTAACAACAAGTTGTAGCTTGCCTTGTGAAGGAATTGAAGAGTGGTTTGAAAAAATTTTGTGTTTCATGTCATGATCATGTGAATGAATTGTTGAAGTTATTTATGGTGTCCTAATATCATTTCATAAGTGAAAGAAAGTCTTTAAATTGGTAAAATTCCTACAATACTAATTCACCCCCCCTAGTATTGTCCTAGTTTCTAACACTTTGATGTGAATTGGGTTCCTTCATCTATGAATACCTCTCATGGTATCCCAAATCTGGTGAATATTTCCTCACGAAGAAATTTCACTACTACTTGCTTAGTTGCAGCTGGAAATTCCCAGGCATCCATCCACTTTGCAACATAATTTGTGCATACCATAATGTAGGTGTTGCAGTGTAATGGCGGGTTGATTGGTCCAATAAAATCAATGACCCACCTATCAAAGGGTTCCAATACTTTATGTGGTTGTAATGACATCTCATCAAATTGTGCAGGTATTCCCATGCAATGGCAGTAGTCGCACCTCTTTACATTCTCCTTGGAATCTTTGAAGATAGTGGACCAATAGCACCCTTAATGAAGTACCTTGTACCCTGTTATCTTGTAGATGAATTGGCACCCACATGGTCCCTCATGGTGGGATTTAATGACCTCATAGGCTTCATTTTATCTTACACATTTGTGAGTGATGAGGTTGGGGCCTTTGTAGAAGAGACATCCATCAATCCATGAGAACCTCCAACTTTTTCTCATAATCTTTTGGCATTCTTTCGGTAAGATATGGTGTGGAAGTATACCTACATCCCATTATTTAGAGATATCTACAAACCACAGAGAGTTAGTAGAAACTGCAAATAGGTACTCATCAAGAAAATAATCTTCTACCAGGGGCTCATTTTCGTTACATGTGAATATAGAGAGGAAATAAGCAACAACGTTATCTTTTCTTAGTTTATCTAGGATGGTGATATCATATTCTTGTAATAACAACAACCATTAGTAACTCTACCATTTGTAATTGGTTTATTCATTAAATATTTGATTGCAACATGGTCAATGTGTAATATTACTAGATAACTTGTAATGTAATGCCAAAATTTGTTGATTTTATAGATGATCACAAGGAAGTCCTTCTTGGTTACCATGTAATTAAGCTCTGCAAGTGAAATATTTTTACTAACATAGTAAATTCCATATGGGTTTCCTTCTTCAAGTTGTCTTAACACAACTCTTATAGTGGTGTTTGAGGCATCTGTGAAAAAATGGAATGGGAGGGACTAATTAGGCCCTCCTACAAATGGTGCATTCAACAATTTAGAATTTAATTCTTCGAAAGCATGTGGGCACTTTTCTATCCACACAAACTCCAAAAATTTAGTTAGTAAAGAAAATAATGGATGAGCAATTTGCAAAAAAATCAATGAATGATCAATACTAACCAGCATGTCCTAACAAGATGTGTACTTATTTTTGTGAGCTAAGAGTAGGAAAATCTAATATCACCTTATTTTTTGTTGTATCCACCTCAATACCTTCTACTAAAATGTGGTGTCCTAAAATGATACCACCGGTTAGCATTATTTGACACTTAATATTACTAAGGGCCACATTATCTTTCTTACACCTTATTAATTTTTTTTCCAAATTGGCTAATGCTTCATCAAACTCATCACCATAAAACATGAAATCATCCATATATATATTTCCACATAGTCATGTATAAGATTAAAGAATATGCCAATTACAACACATTAAAAGGTGGCGGGGAAATTACATAGTCCAAATGGTAGAACTTGATATGAAAATGTCCCCCATGGACAAGTAAATGTAGTCTTATCTTGGTCTTTAGGTGTGATTTGAATCTAGTTATAGCTATTGAATCCATCCAAGAAAGAAAAATACTTCTTTCTTGCTAATGTATCCAGGACCTAGTCGATGAAAGGAAGCAAAAAATGCCCTTTGTGAGTTTATTTGTTAAATTCTCGATAGTATACACGAACACTCCATTTCCCATTTTTCTTGGGTACAACAACAAGGGGAGAAATTCATTGAATATCAGAAATTAGATAAATAAAATTTGTTGCAAGAAGTTTTTGTAGTTCTCCTTTACTATTTCCCTCGGTCTTGGGTTCATCCAGCACTAGGGTTAGCAAATGGGTCTAGATCCTTCCTTGATATATATGTGATGTGTGCATAACTCAGGATGGATCCACTTCATGTCTAAGTAATCCCAAGAAAAGGTATCAATGTGTATTTTTGAACCTTGATTAACTGCTCCTTTTGTTGTTTAGTCAAGCATCTGTGGATATTCAAGGTTCAACTAGGACTGATTTCTATGGTTTCTGTAGTGGAATCCTAATTCTCCTCGGCTCATGGATTATTTTCTATTGGTTAAGTGATTTTTGTAGTAAGAGAGGCTTGTATCTTAGGGTGTAGAATATGATCAAAGGTGTGTGCGTGATTTGAGGAAGAATAGGAGGCTATGAAATCATTGATCTCTTCATCTTTTGTCTTTTCATGAATGGCCAGGTATTGATTTATAGAGAGGACTTGACAAACTTCTTCCTTTTCATCATTATCCTCTTATTTAGTCCATATGGATAATTTTTAGTCTACATTGGGCTTAGCAAGAGGATAAAGGATCAACTATTTCATAGAGGTCCCATGTGAGATAGTCATGTTTCCTAACCTACAACTAATGTAAGCATTGACAATAGCCAACCAAGGTTTTCCCAATATTGGAGGATGCGCTCCCAAAGAGGTATTGGGTTGTAAAATCATCAAATTTGTAGGGTATTCCCATGAATCCACTGAAACTATGACATATTCTAATATCCCTTCTGGTTTGATGGTAGATATGTCAACGAGATGTAATATGGTGGGGGTATACTTGAGACAAGAGAGTCCTAATGCTTCCAAATCGATCAATGCGTTAAAAATAATAGTGTTGTTAATTTGTGCATTAACCACTAGGTTTCCATGACCATAATACTTGGTTTCTAAGCACTCATCAGTAGTTTTGATAGTTTTCCCATAACATGGACAGTCTAGGGTCGTTCTTCCTCCCAGGTTTCCTCAAACAAAGTTCCGTTATTGTTTTAGAATAAATAGGCACATCCTTGATGACTTGAAGTAATGGCATCGTTAGACACACATTTCTAACTTCCACCACGAGGTCAAATTCAAGTTGAATAGTAGGATTTTCTTTTCTTAGCCTTTCAGGGTAACTTAAAGTTTGGGGTTCATAACGTGGAGGTTTCAAAGTTGATTTTTGTCCTAATTCTTCATTCCACACCTCTTTGTTTAGATCTTCAATAAGAAATCATGATTGGTTATTAGTTAGGGTTTGTAGAAATTTTGAATAATATAACATGTATTCACAGAGATTATCCTGATTATACACTATTTGCGGAATGCATGCATAATACATAACCTCCTCTACCATTGATCATCAATTTGCGGAATTAAGAAACAATCGCATGCACACATTGAAACATCAATCACACATATCAACACAGTATGTAATGGGGAAAGCATACAGCTGAAAACCCTGAACTATCTGTATATTATAATGATAGAGAACATGTAACAATACATAGTACAATACTCCTCAGAAGTACTCAGTACTATCTCCACCTGCTACACACAAACTAGCTCAGATCTGAACAAGTCACGGGTTCAAATTTCCTCCACTGTTTGCTTGCCTCTACTGCGCAATCCAAGTTGAGAATAGATCAGATCCAAGTTCGAATTCCCTTGGCTTGTACTGTGCAATCCTCATTGGCAATCTCAATCAATGATTGTGCAAATCCCATGCACAGCTATATTCACAACTAATAGTAGTCTCACCCTTTCACCCGCCTCTAACACTTGTCTCCACTGAACTGTCCATGCACTGAGTTAACTGATGTATTCTTTAGTTGATTTATGAGTTAATAATTAGTGAATTAATTAATAATTAATTCACATCACTCATCACTGGTGTATTTGGCAGTTATACTAAATACAACTAGTTCAACTAAGTCAAACTGAACACAACTCCATCAACTCCTCAATAAACTCCACCAAACTCAATCACTTGAGTTCTAACTGAAGTCTATCATGCAGTAGCTCAACTAACCCATAGAAAAATCGTATTTCCTTCTGGCAGTTGCATGTGCCACATCCGTAGCTCGAACTGAAGTGCTGCAAGAGGATAAGATAATGTTTATAGTCCAAATATTATTAAGAGCTAATAATATTCGATTGTTCTATTTTTAGACTGGCAGTCTAAAAATAGACTCTGCCCATATGTCTAAAAATAGAAGTCCATCTATTTTTACCAACATGACCAATCATCCATAAATAGCATCCTGCAACTCATAGACCATGATCCATATGTCTAAAAATAGACATAGTCTAAAAATATACTTTGCGCCAAAAATAGTCTGCAGGCCCACTTAGTGAAGGCGACTTCTTTTCACTAAGCTCCATCATCTTGTTGCATTTTCAACAGGGTTTTCCAAGATTGCATATGAATATCATCACAATATATGGGGGAGATGGAGTAAGTAGGACAGGTGGATGCAACATGTGCAGGTTGAGCTTCCCTCCCTTTATTTTGGTTAGGGATTTGTTGTGCAGGAATTTTAGGTCTAAGAGGGTTAGATGTGGGCACTTAAAATTGTGGAGGAGGAAGTATTTATAAGGTAGGTTTCACAATAGCTTGTTGGGGTGCTCCATAGGTGGTATTTCTCCACCCCAGTTGCTAAATTTGTTTTAGGGGAGGAGGAGCCCATGATTGGGTTGGAAAATTCCATGGTTGTGAGGTGTACTATCTAATAGGGTTATTCCAATAAGGATTATTATAAAACTAGCACTGGTCTTGAATTTCCATCATTTCTTTAGACAAATGAAGTACATTTTTTCTTTCTCTTCTGCTTCTTCATGTATAGCCATAAAACTAGGAAGAAATGGGAAATTGTATATTTGTGATTATTCCCCCATATAGCACAAGTCTATACCTGATTTACTCGACATTCTCTAATTGGATGTCTTTTACTACACTTCAAAAAAAATATATCTAGAGCTTCTTATGCTTCCTCCTTATTCTTCTTATTCTTTAATAGATCTAATTAAGAACCCAAGGAATTCAGTAGGTCAGTTTTGAGGTTTTCCAATAAGTTCCCTAGCTCTGCTATAGTGACTCCATTTACAGAAACCTTAGTATTTGTCGCTATCATCTCATGTGATCCTTTACCTATTATGGATGTTCCTCGAGAATATCTCTTATAGAGTTATATGATGTCATCATATTCTTGTTGAGATATATTTCCTCCACCCATTAGGTTAAGGGGGTCCATGCATTCATCATGAATTCCTTATAATAGCATAACTTTTCAAGTCTGAGGGGTTAAGTCTTCTTGTCTTGCTTTGAAAAATTTGTAGTTGAATATTTCAACATAATTCTCAATAATTGCATCTTCTGCTTGGGTTATTACCTCTTCTCTTTTTTCTTTAGCTTTGCAGTAATCTTGATATTTTGTCAGGAATTTCTTCTTCATCTATTCCCATGAACTGTAGCTACCTTGGATGAGGCCCGTGAACCAACATAATGTTGCATCTATAAATGTGGTAGGAAATAGATTTAGCTTCTAAGTGTCAGTTACATAATTTTAGCTTTGACAAAGGAAATTGAACTAAAAAAGGAGGGTATCAGGGTCTACCTTAGAGAGACCATGGAAATTCAGTAGTGTAGAGTGAGGAATTTTTTTCATTTTAGCATTCAATTCTATTTTTGTAATGGGTAACCCAAAGGAGTTAGATTATTTCTTAACATTCTCATGTGTCATTTATTCTAAAGGAGTATCTTATGCTTCTGAAGGTGCTTTCAGAGATTTAGAAAAGCTTTCACTTTCTGGTGTAGGTAAAATGATAATCCTATATTAATATATAATGGACCCCAAATACTACCTTGGCACCAATGCTAGCAGGAAGGGAATATATGACTAAATACTATATCCAAGGCTCAACCCTCGGTCTCTTCCGTTTAATTATGATTGCTTACACTATTAAGAAAACTTTTGAGATGAAGTCACAGTGATGCCTCTTCAGTCCTATAATAGTACCCCGATGATTTAACACATTTGTGCAATTGTGCCAGCCAAACAATCACAAATTCTCACCACAACACCAAATCATTCCAAGATATTTGGTTCCCTGTTTTCGGTCGAAATTTGGGACAGGTCAAGAGTCAAGACAAGTCGGGAGTCAAGACAACACTTGTCTCCTTTTTATGTCCCGAGTTGGGGGTCAATGCATAACACTTCTCAAGTGGAAAATCAATATCCTCTTCGTTAAATAACAATGGAACATTCCTTACATCCTGAGACAAAAGTTCAAATTACAACACCATCAATCAATGTATCAATATGGGGTTTTATTCACTCTCGATGCTCCTTTGTGAATGTTATCTGCCTCAAACCAAAATACATGAAGGGGGAATTCACATATAATGATAGACCCTCTATCGATTCAAAAATTAGGAGGATTCAACGAATAAAACTTCAACTATGCCTCTTTGACTAACTCAGTGTCATGAAATTAAAGAAACAAAGGAGCCTTAATCACTATAGTATACAAGGCACACACATGATAGATTCATATTAGGGATTAATGTATTTTGAGTTATACACAAGTCACTTTGCAAACTATTCTTACACACAAAACCCAACTCTTTCCATTTCTTGAGGATTTAATTAATACATGTGGCCTTTGTACAGATCATTGAGAATAGGATTGGATGAGCCAAAATTAGCTCTGGATCAAGCTTCGATCCCTCCTCTTAACAAATTACTAATAATAATCATTACATGGAATTTTGAATAAAATTCTCCTAATTTTCACACAATAGACTGAGAAATTTGAGGAACCAACTCCTCTAGTAATGATTCTTGGACCTACTTGAGGTTATTCCAAATTTAACTGATGCCCCTACATCATACTTCCAAGGAATAAAATTGTTCATAAGCTCCTAACCATGAGATCTTTAATTGAACTACCACTTTTCTATAGGAATATGGTAGTCATCCAAGTAGCATCTACTATTGAATGATTCTTCCACTTGACCAAGTATTCATAATATTCTTTGTTCTTTGTCTTCTTAATTAATCTTTTGTCCAAAATATTTTATGGCTATATAGGCTCTATTATTGGCAATCATTTTTTCCACTAAATATGTTTTTCTTCATTGTCATTTATTGTCTAGGTCGCTTCATATAGCTTATACTTATACATGTTTGAAACATTAAAAATGGGATGTCAATTCCTGGTGGTAACTCTATCTTGTAGAAATTGGCTGAAATTTTCTTGAGGATTCTAGAAGGTCTGGTTTTCTTCAATTTGAGCTTGTTATACTCTCCACTAAGAAATTGTTTTTTCCTTAAATGTGCAAGGACCGAGTCACCTACCTCAAAACTTTGTTCTCTCCTCTTCAAATATGCTCCACTTTTATATTTGAGATTATTTTCCTGTAGCTTTTGTTTAACTTGTTCATGGATTTCTTACATGGTTGTGGCAAAGTCTTTTCCTTCTACACTCCTTTGTTTAGCGTGTCCCAAACTTTTGAGCTCATGAACTCCAATAGGGTGCATTCCATATATTATTTGGAATGGACTATGACCTACACTTTTATTTGGAGAATATTTATAGGAATTTTTTTCGTAAGCAAGCACTTGATCCCACTATTTGGGATGTCTAACTAAGTGCCTTAATATGTTCCCCAAGCTTCTATTTACTACTTCGGTATGTCCATCTTTTTAAGTGTGATAATTTGAGCTAAAAATCATTTTTGTTCCAATATTTCTCCATAAAATCCTCTAAAAATGGCCTAAGAATTCAATGTCTCTATCTGAGACAATGCTCTTGGGTATTCCATGCAGTCTCACCACTTTTTAAAAAAATGGGTTAGTAATATGGGTAGCATCACTGGTTTTAAAGCAAGGAATAAAATTATCCATTTTTGAAAATATATCAATCACTACAAAGATTGAATCATTTCCTTTTTTTGTTTTTGGCAACCCCAACACAATTCATACTTACTAAATCCCAAGGCCTATTTGAAATTGGTAGTGGGGTATACAAACCTATGTTTTGATTATTTCCCTTTCCATGTTGACAAATTCTATAGTTGTTCACACAATTTTGAACATCAGTCCTCATCCTTCGCCAAAAGTAGAAATTATTTAGTTGTTCATAAGTTTGATCATGCCCAAAATGTCCATCTAATCCTCCATTATGTTTCTCTTTAATTAAATTTTCCCTCTTTGAACATTTTGGAATGCAAAGCTAATTACTTTTGAACAGTGGTCCATCCTCCAACATATATTCAAGCCACACTTTTGTCCCTGATTGTTGGATTTTTACATACCTCATAAGCTTCCTTGAATTTTGCATCATCTTCATACAATTCCTTCATAAAATCAAAACCCATTACCTATATTTGACTCTTTTGCATTATCAAGCTCCTTCTGTTCAAGGCATATGCAATTTAATTAGCTTGGCCATTGATATGTTTTAAAACAAAAGTAAAATATTGCAGGTATTCTATCCATTTAACATGTTTTTGGCTCAAATTTAGTTGTTTTGTTATATATTGTAAGGCATGATTATCTATATATAAAACAAACTCCCTCGACATTAAATAACGGCTCCACTTTTTCAATGTTTTGAACACAACATAAAACTCCTTATCATAGGAAGAGGACTTATTCCTTACTTCATTCAACTTATCGCTGAAGTATGGAATGGGTCCTCCTCTTAACTCAACACAACTCTGGTTGCTTCATTGCTCAGATCACACTTCACTTGAAATGGTTTACTAAAATATGGCAATACTAAGACATGCTACTCTGTAATCTTGTTCTTCAGTAACAAGAATCCTTTCTCAACTTCAATAGTCCACTGGAATAGTTGTTTATCCTTATTTATGGTTTTTATGACTGGAGTACTCATATTACTAAAATTCCTGATGAATTTCTTGTAAAATCTAGTCAAGCCATGAAAACTTCTAACTTTAAACATGTTCTTAGCAGAAGGCCAATTTATAATTGCTCTTACCTTCTTAGGATCCATCTTCAAGCCATCTTTATATATTGACATATCCTAAATAATCAAGCTTGGGTTTCCTAAATAAACATTTCTTCAAGTTAACTAACAACTTCTCCAAGACATAATTTAAATTCCTCAAATGCTCCTCTTTAGACTGACTATACACAAAGGTATCATCTAGATACACAATCACAAATTTCCCAATGAATTCCTTTAACACTTCATTCATTAATATCATGAAGGTGTTGGGTGCATTAGATAGTCTAAATGGCATAACCATCCATTCATACAAGCCCTTATCGGTTTTAAATGTTGTCTTCCACTAATCCCATTCTCTAATCCTGATATGAGGTACTCACTTTTCAGATCGATCTTAGAGAAATATCTAGCACCACCTAAGTAATCTAACAAATCATATATGTGGGGTAGAGAAGTTCTGATTTTATTAATTTTCCTTGAGTTTCTGAATAATGTCCAACCATTAACCTTCTTCGAACTCAGCACTGTTGGGACAACACATAAACTGAGGCTTTCTCTGATGAATCCCTTATCTAGCAGCTCTTGAAATTTATCCCTGATTTCTTCATTTTCTTGAGGGGTAATTTTGTATGCAACCTTATTTGGTATACTTGCTCCAAGTATCAAGTCAATATGATGACTTATACTTCTCACAAGAGGAAAATCATCCACAACAATATCATTATAGTCATTCAACATTCCTTGAATTTCAATGTGTAAATCTATAATTGTAGTGGTTGTAAGTATTACTCTGGGTTTGAAAACTAAAGCAAAATTTACCTCATTATCTTCCATCTGCTACAAAATATCCTTTTTGCTCAATAACAAGACTTTTTGGTCATTACTCTCCACTGCACTTCCTCTTGCAATGGCACCAAGGTATGATTTATGCCATCCTTTCAAAACTTGTAAGTGTTCTTCTTCCCATCATGTAGAATACTTATGTCAAACTGCCAAGGTTTTCCCAATAGGTGTGACATGCGTCCATTGGCATGACATCCCACAAAAAACTATCTTTGTAGTTTCCTATTTGCAACTCCATGTCACATTGTTCATTCACCAACAAATGGTTATTGTTTTGAAGCCAAGACACTTTATAAGGTGTTGGATGTTTAGGCTTCTTAAAATTCAACTTTTCTATGACCTATGTTGACACTAAGTTGTTTGTACTTACGCTATCAAACACCACCTTGCAACACTTCCCTTTGACCTTGCAAACAATCTTGAACGAGTCCTTTCTTTGGTCTGGTCTAACAACTTCCTTCTTGGGTTTTAACATCACTTTCTTCAACAATAAAGACTCCCATATCTCAAGTATATTCTCTACTTCATGTAACTAATATTCTCTTTCTTCCGCTTGTGAAACAACAATATTCCTTTATCTTGTTATTTCATTTTCTAGACATTTGAATGATCTATGTCCCATATTGCCACATCTATAACATCTATACTCTCTTCCTCTCCCTCTACTCATTCCTTAGGAAAAATATCTTTGACCTCTAGAATCACCTTATGATTTCCTTTGCTGATTTGAGCTACTATCTCCATCTCTCTGCGTTGTAGATATTCTTCTACCGGAATTTTGTTCTCTTCCTCTAACATAACTCTTCCCTCTATCATACTACTTCCTTGCAAGTTTTTCTTTAGCCTTTAGAGCAAGTTGATAAGCTTCCTTTATAGTTTACTGGGACATCATACTATTTTTATTTTGAATGTCTAACCATGGACCACTCATGTATCTGAAAATATTCTCTGTTGTGTCTTCTACATACCCTGCTCTTATATTTACTTTATAAAACTCATCTTTGTATTCTATTATAGACATCAATCTCTACCTAATATTATGCATTTGTTTAAGCAAAGAAAGTTGGTAATCTTTGGGTAGAAACTTGCCTTTGAGTGTGAAACCATCCTATCCCAACTTTTGATTTTTTGCTTGTTCTTCCTTCTTCTCTCAGCCTACACACCATCCCACCATAAAATTGCATTCCTTTTTAACTTGGAAAAAACAAACTTGACTTTCTTCTCATCATCCATTTCCTCATATTCAAAGAACTTGTACATGTTGTCGATCCAATATATAAGCTCTTCAAGATATAGACTACCACTATAACTTGAAACTTTAGGATTGGCATTTGAAGTAGATCCAAAAAATTCTCTTAAAATTTTAAGCTCAGATGTCTCCTCAGTGGTTGCTTCTTGTTCTTGAGGCTCCTCCTCTTCCTCAATCACATCACTAGCTTCAGGATCCCTTTGTTTGTCAACTTCCATGGAATCCAATCTTGCTTCCAAACATTGAATTTCCTCTATCACTTCAACATTAGCTATAGACCTCCTTCCTCTTCACCCTCCTCTTCCAACTCTGTGATCTATAATGAATCAACGTGTTTCAAAGCATATGAATAATATTCTTTAATGCCACAAATGGTGCAGGTTGAATGAGAATCCTATATTAATATATAGCAACCCCAAATACTACCTTAGCACCAATGCTGGTAGGATGGGATTATATGGCTAAAGACTATATTTGAGGCTCAACTCTTGGACTCTCCTATTTTAATTGTGACTAATTGTACTCTTAAGAAAACTTCCAAGATGAAGTTTAATGATTCCTCTTCGGTCCTACAACAACACTCTAATGATTTAACACAGTTGCATGAATGTGTCAATAAAATAATAATATATTCTTGAGGTGGGGCCAACTCGTTCTAAGTAGTGGGTTCCCTATTGTCAGTCAAAAGTCGAGATAGGTTGAGAGTCATACAACACTTGTCTATTTTTTATGTCTCGGGTCGGGGGTCAATTCACAACACTTGACATCTGGAAAATATGTCTCTTCTCCATTAAATAGTAATCTTCCTCAGACCAAAATATAGGAAGGGGGAATTCAAATGTGATGATAGAGAATCTGTCGATTCCAAAATTAAGAGGATTCAACAAATAAAACTTCCATTGTGCCCCTTTGACTAACTTAGTTGCATGAAATTAAAGAAACAAAGGAACCTTAATCACTACAGCATATGAGGCACACACAAGATAGACTCATACATGGGGATTTAATGTCTTTTGAGTTATTCACAGGTCTCTATGCAAACTATTCACACACACAAAACCCGAATTTTTCCATTGCTAGAGGATTTAATTAATACATTTGACTTCATCCAGACCCTTGAGAATAAGATCAGATCAGCCAAAATTAGCTCTAGATCAGGATTTTATCCCTCCTATTAACAAATTACTAATACTAATTATTACATGTAAATTTGAATAAATTTCCCCTACTCTAAAAAAAAAGAATGAGAAATTTGAGGAACCAACTCCTCTAGTAAAGATTCTTTGACCTACTAGATATCGTTATGGATTTAACCGATTCCCCTACATCATTTTCTGGGTATTACTTCTCATAAGTACATGGTTCACTTTCTAGAGGGTTTTGATTACCAAACTAATTTTTAGGAAGGTATTGTTTGTTCTCGAGAGAGATTTACCCGATGAGCTGGAAAGTTAGATTATCCACAATCAAATATACTATTGTAGTAGAGCTTTTCTCAGCTTCAAATTTTTGTGTAGGGATTTGTATCATGGAAGGCCAAGGCTTCTTCTTGGCAAGGGAGCTTGTTGTTGGTGTCAAATAATTTGGCTAACCTTGTTCCTTGCCCTCTTATGAATATCATGTAGTGTTAGTATGGGGGTGTTCTTGATAAATCTATCAAAAATATCCATAATCCTAGGCATTTAATAGATCATTTTGAAAGATAAAAGGTTAGGACAATCAAGACTAAAAAAACTCAAAAATTACCAAATAAGTTCATACAAAAGTTGACATAAAACTAAATTTACTATTGACAGTTCCCCAAAAATGGTGCCAAAAATGACAGGTCTTTCAATTACTTTTAATTATCTCAATGAGGAATTGATCACATATTGATTTAAAGTGTCAATCTGAGGTTCGTTTGGAACTTTCACACTATCCTGCACAATCTATTTTGTGTAATTTGTTGTGTATGGAGGTTGTAGGAATGTAATAGTTGTCACAGTTCAATATTTAGACGATTTCACGGGTCACTAATCATGTACACACTTGCGGGAAATAAAGCACTCTTGCAAGAAAGTAAATTATGGGAAATGTAAATCACACTGGCAGAAAAGGAAACACACTAATTACTAAGAGTGACATGTTCTAGTGTAATGATATTCTTGATTGGTTGTAACAGGGATGGAATGGAACATACCTGGAATGAAAAGTATAGTGAAGAAATAAACTAGAAATAATATTTATAACACAGTCCTTTATCTTTGAAAATACAGTAGAAGTGCGCTATAGACGAGTTACAACAATGAGAGTTGTAGCAACAACAAGTTTGACTGAAAATAAGCAATTTCTTTACCCAATGGTTAATCATGCGATTAATACTTAAAATAATGTAACCTGGAGTCTAAAAAACTAGTAAGTAATATGATTACATGGGTAAAAAATATCAAAGTGCAGCGAAAGGACATTAATGGTGTTGCATCAAAGGAAACTATGAGTTGTAGAAAAATGAAACTATGAGTTGCAGCAAAGGGAAATTAAAAGAATTACAGGAAATGTAAATTGAATAGCAACAATATGACCTAGGTTAAAAATAAAATACTAAGCTACCTGCTAATGCTACCTAGCATTATCAAGCTAAGGAGGGGGGTCTACCTCCCTAGGCAAGGTACTAGGAAACCTTGAATCATAGGATCCCCAGACAAGCATCAAAATATCAACAAAACAAAACAAAACAAAAACAAAAACAAAAAAACAAAAACAAAACAAAACAAAATACAAACAAACAAAAACAAAACAAAACAAAATACAAACAAACAAAAAAAGTGTCTTTCTACTAGAGCAACAAAAAATTGTACAAGAAGTGGCAATAATATATATCTCCTTGGGATTTGAAGGAAGATAGGTATTTATACAAAGATGCACATGTCTAAATTCAATGATTTCATGGATGGTTAGTTGAGAGAAACAAGTAGCACACCTTATTACAATAATAAATTCAAAGTTGGTACAATAAACACAGACTTAGATTAGCTTAGCATTATTGGTAGTTGGCATACCCTTCTTGATTGGTCCTCCACTTACCTTCGTCGATTTCCACCATGAAAAACACATGTTGGTTGTACAACTAGAGCATTGACCATCAAGTTGTCATACTTTGTCAAAGTTGCAACAGCAAAATTTGTGGCAATAGGAGTTGCAGTGACAAGAATTGTAGCGACCCAAAGTTAAGGAACTCATGAGTTGCAACAACATTGTTGGTCTCGGGCAATTTGTGTCTCCCCTTCTTATGGTCAAGTCAGAGTTGCAACATTGTAGAAATGTTGCAGCAGTGGAATGGAAGAGAGTTGTGACACTTTGTTGATTGTAGCTTACACAGTTGCAACATTTTTGTGAAGTCACAACTGGAATTGCAACACCATGGAGGAGTTGCATTTACACAAAGGAGTCACAATTATGTCCTTTTCCTCATGTCTACCAATATTAGTATGAAAGATAACATTTTTGCAACACAATGCATAACAAGCATAAAAGTGGAAAAAAAAAGAGTAGACATGCGTATACCATGAATGGGGTGATAATGGATAAAGCGTAAATAAAGAGATAGTATAAAGTGAACAATTCATATCAAAAAGGTTATAGACAAGTATTGAAAACATGCCAGTTTGGACACCCATCACACATGGATTGAGAAACAAAAATAGGCATACTTCTTTGATATCGTTGATCTAGCTTGTACAAAGAATGCAATGAAATGAAAACAATTAAATGGAACACACACATAGGCATAGAAAAGAGCACAATAACATTGTGAAAATCCATTTTTTGTTAATAAATGAAATAGCAAAATATTGTAGAACACAAACTAGCTAGAATGGTGGTAACTATCTCTAAACAAAGAGAGATGGTGGCTACCCACATTCACAAAATATATTACAAGAGGCAAAAAGCATGGCCTTTTAACATAAAGAAATAACTATAGAGGTCTATAACCATAACCCTAAATGATGAAATGCCAAAATGTTTGTGGGCCCTAAGGTGGTTAGATGGTACATCGACTTCTCAGGGGCACAAATTTTGCATACAATATCCATTTGGGGTGCACAATATCTCTTTAGAAATAAATACTCAATGACCGTATTTTTTTATGAGGGTGGGGAATTTTGTGGTAATATTGGTCCCCCAACTTGCAAAAAAACATCAATTAAGGCCTCAAAATGGCCCCAAAAGTTTGGGACCCAAAAATCAAAGAAAAAATACCATAAAGTTGAGATAGGGCAAGAGGTGGGTAGCCACCGATATCCACCTGTATCAATTACCCATGTCATAATACAAGGTAGCTGTAACAGACCTGGGTTAAAGTTCATGTAATAAAGGATAATGAAGGCAAAATAAGACCAAGGTCATGGGACACGTATTCCAAGCTAAATATTGGGAAAACATCATAGTGGGCATCATTTATGGCTATGGACATTGGCAAATGCATTGGAAAAGGAAAAGGGGAAATAATTGACATTTAATTATAATGAATAAACGAAAATAGGAGGAAAGGAAGGTGAAGAGGCACAAATTTTCATGCAAGGGAAATTATAGGAAAAATGAAGAAAAAGGGAGATAAATAATAAAAGGGCCTCAGAGGTTCAATTCATATATTTTTGTGATTACAACTTTTGTCAATTCAGTTTGGCTCTCTCCTTTCATTCTCTCTCTCATACACAATTAAAGTATTCTTAGAGCATTTTGGCATTCACTTGGATTTAGAGAAAGGAAAGAAAAGGAAACTGAAGGAAAGAAAGAAAAGGGTTGGATCAATAGCTTCAGCAGGAGGATTTTGTAGGTAATAGGTTGCATGTGTGATTTCCTAGCTGAGGTGTGAATGCATGGTACATGCATTTGTTTATTTGGTTCATTTTTTGTCATTGGTGTGGGTTTTGTCGTGTTTGACAGTGGTTTCAGCCTTGCCTTTCCATTTCCTCGATAGTCATGATGTGATGGGATTCATTCTTGGCTGAGATTTGAATTGCTAAAAGGTTTTGGAATTGGGTGAGGTTGTCTAAGGAAAATTCTAAAGGGTTGAGGGTGGAGATGGTTTTCTCCAAGAAGCCCTCGAAAGGTGGGTGGAGACAGGAAAATTCCTCAAGGTATGGCTAAGAACTTCTGAGGCATCCAAGCTCGATTTGGTTTTGTGATCTGAGGATCGTTTTAGGTGAGATCACGATAGCTTGAGGGTGGAGATGGTTTAACCTCTAGATTATTTGTTTGATTATGTCTTGGTTTTTCCCATGAGATCCCACATTCATTCGTGGAATATGGTACGAGGGTGATTAGCTGAAAGAAATATTTGGTTCAATCCAATCTATAGTCGGGTGGTACGTGTAAGTCCTTGACTTGGTTGGCTTTTTCATATGTTAATAAGAGTTATCTTCCTATTTTGATCTATGAGCACTTGTACTCTTTATTATGTTCATTTAATGGTTGATTTGTCATGGTTAATTTTGTAGGTATATGTTGGTGATAAGCATGGTTCTTTGATGTTCTCTAGTTATGGCTCTTATTCATGATTTGATAAGTATTTGAATGGTTGATGAATGCATGGGCTAACAAGTGTTGTTACAACAACTTGAAAGGGGATTAGACCTTCTTGGTGATTCTCATATGAAGTTCATATATTTAAGATCAGATATGCATTCAAGACCTGCAACTTACATGTTTACCATATCTTTGATGAAATATCTAATGTGTACTAGGAAGTATGGGTCAAGTTCTTGCTTCAAGTTTGAATGTTTGGCATTGTTATCACCTTCATCATTATTATGGAAGTTACAAGTAGTTATGGGCAATGATTTGGAGACTAGCCTGGAAAAGTGGCTCATATCTTGGAACGCTAGCACTGAATTGAGAAATTTAGGTCATAATTGCATGGAAGAAAGCTTATGAGTGCGGATATAGACTCATAATTCCATGCATATTGTGTTGTGGGTGTGGTTGGGGTGTCAGGATTGCGAAAAATGGTTACATCTCAAGGATTTACCACCTAGGGTGGTTTGCAGCCTCCTAAGTGGTATGTGGTCTCTGAGGGATGTCAGTTTGTGGTCAAATTGTAGGCCCCACTTCCATAATTGGAACTTAGAGGTTGGGTCATGTCATAGTAGCACTCAACCTCACATTTACCCTGGGAGCTTGTAAAAGTGGGTAAATGTTGGGAGGGGTGGTTACATATTGGCATCAGAGCTTCCAGGTTCAAACACTTGGAATTGATGAGATAGATGTGATTGTTATGCATGAATGTCAGTCATAGGCATGCATTGAAGTGGCTATAGTTGTCATGTATATAGTCGGTGTTACAGTTTGAGTTATCTGCATGATGTCAATAGGTTGATATATACATGTATATCGTGTTAATCTAGATTGCTTTTGTAGATGAGATAGCCTCCCCTTAACTTCATTAAGATATGTTTGATCATGTTTCTATTTAGTTTATCTAACATGGTATGTTTGTAAGAAGAATAAGATCAGATATGACGAGAAAAATGGTGGATTATAGATCATGTGACTCTCCGTATAGATCATTGAGCAACAAGGATGTGAGTACTCTCTTAATATAGCAGTTACACTAAGAATTTTGAAGGCATTAATAAGAAGTTGCAAGGTAGATAATTGAGCCACAGGAAAGTCTTTCCAGAGCACAGGAAAAGAAAATCGAGGTTAATGCAATGATCCTTCAAATATTATTGGATTTGCAGAGACAGTGATAACCACGAATCATTCATGGATAAGAGGAAATGAATAATGGGGCATATGGTAGCAGGTCTCGATCAGGATACATGTTAGACAGGGATGGCACAGTCAGAAATGGCAGATGGTTGGATACACCTGACATGAGAGGTAGTGTTTATGGGTTATATTATAGCTCTGGCTCAGAGAGACATAATTGTCATCACCACCATCATCCTTATAGGAGGAGTGAGATGCAGTACTAGCCAGATGAGTTCAAGAAAGCAAATCCTCCTACATTTGATGGAGATATGAAGAAACTCGAAGATGTAGAAGCATGGCTTCTTGGGATGAAGAATTTTTTTTAATTGCACGATTATACAAAGAATATGAAGTATGGTATAGCTATTTTTAGTCTCAAAAGAAAAATAGATATCTAGTGGGAAGACATGAAGCGTGTCAGAGGCATCAAGGTATAAGAGTTGAGTTGGAATGAGTTTAAAGGATTCTTCAGGAAGAATTACTTGTTCGAGAGATACTATGATGGAAGGGATAAGGAGTTCTATGAGTTGAAGATGGGTTACATGATAGATGAAGAGTACATGACCAAATTTTTGGAGTTATTGAGGTATGTATCTTACCTCAAGGATGAGAAGGAAAAGGTTCAAATATTCATTAGTGGACTACCATTAGCATTCAAGGATCATATTGAGTATGATGAGCCTCAGTCATTGGAGGAATTCATAGGGAAATTGAAGAATTGTTATGAGAATTCGAAGCATAAGTCTGAGCTTAGGCAGGATTGGAAAGGGAATAATAAGGCTAAAGGAAAATGGGCCTCAGAAGCAGGAAGGACCTCAAGATGCAGGTGAGAAAGAAAAAGTGTCTCCTTACAAGAAGTTTAATGTAGCTAAGAAGGGACATGGACCTCAACCTGGAGAGTAGCAGAATAAAGGAAGTGGCAGAGAACCATTGCAATGTTGTATTTGTGGAAAAGATCATCGTAAGAAGGATTATCCATTGTACCAGTGTGGAAGACATCAAATCTATAGTTCTCAGGAGGTGCAAACAGTTGGGGACGTTGGTCATAGTATTCATCATATTTATACAACACTTGATAATAGGCAGGTAGATCATTAGGAATCCATTATTGAGATGGAATGTAAGCTCTGATATTGACTTGTTTCCATTTTGATTGATCCTACATTTAATTATGGTTATGCTAGTCCTGGCCTGGTGGATAAGTGCATCTTGAATAAAGAAGTGCATGTCAAGTCTTGGTTGGTGCAGTTAGCTACATGGACCAAGAAAAGAGTTCATCATTAGGTGAGATCTTGTGCATTTGATCCGAATGGTATGCCTACATCAGCACATCTAAATGTGCTTCCCTTGGGTTCATATGGTATAATTTTGGGTATGGATTGGTTGTTTACTCACAAGACCAAGGTATATTTTTATGAAAAGGCTATTGAGTGCTTGGTTGATGATGTTGAGAAGAGAATCTTGCAGGGAAAGAAGAAGCCTACATCAGTGAGAATGGTTACAACCATGCAAGCTAAGCACAATTGCAGGAAAGGGTGTGTATTATTTTCCACTACAAGGAAAATACCTTCTAGCGGAGTTTATAACGAAGGGTTTTAGTGTTATAAAATTAGAAAAAAATGTCAAAAAATATCTGATAAAATATTTTTTTGTGATATTAGATGTTTTAGCGGAGATTATAACAAAACTTCATCACAACTGGAAAAATTTGCGCAAACGTACTGGATTGCATACATAACTAAAACAACCGAGGTGTTGAATGCAAAGAACAATAGTGCATAATATATATCGCATCGGTGCTAACAGACAAAAAAACCCCAGGGCATTATTGTAAGGAATGACACTAGGGCACGAAAAAACTAATTGTTGTGTCATTGCTTTTTTTTAAACTTGTAGTGCTAATGTGTATCATTTGTATAACCACTCTAGTACGCTAGTTATATAAAAGAACTGGTGCTATTAATTTTCATAATGCACTGGGGATGGAAACAATATTTTGTGGGACCGGGGTGTTAGTTCTATGAAAGCACTAATGTGTTAAGAATTACAATGCATCAGGGCATTAATTGCAAACAATATCGGTGCTTGAAGAAATAAATGCCCTGGTGTTATCGTTTTCCGAAAAGGCACCTATCATGAAAAAATATGTCGTCACAGTTCTTTTATATAACATAACGCACCAATGCGTTTTTATGTTATGGACGCACAGAGTTTTTGTATGAGGTTTTATCTTTTTTGGAAACATCGACCTGTGACGGTACAATTATTGTAATTTTCTAAATCTGTTATTCATCAAAAAATTGACATATATCTTATAAAAATATTCATATAAATTAAAATTTGATAAGTGCATTTGTATATGATGTTTGGATCAATTTTTTATATTATCAAATTTCGCATCTCTTCATTATAATATTTAATCATCCATATATTTAATTAATGGTGTAACATTTCACAACGACATTGGATAACACAATATAATAAATTAAAATGTATTTTATTATATATCAATAAGAGGCTCTTTGCAATACAAAAAGGGATTGTTATTAGTAACCCTTGTCTTTCAATTGAAACATTATGTCCATTACATCAAACAAAATGTCTGATTTTCATAGACAATTATTTCAAAAAATACAATAGGTTGCATTGATATCCAAATAGATATTCATTGTTCATTGGAACTATTGTTAGTGTTCAAGATACTTACATTACTTGGGTTATTTCGAGGAACTTTTTGTTGATTACATCGATTGTTTTCATCTCCTTGATCTTGTTCCATCTTCAAAAATAAAAATAAATTGTAATGAGTGTATCTATATTAATGAAAATATTGAAAATTTAAATAAATAATATACATCAATGTAAATTGAATAGCAATGTACCATAGCAAGAAGTGACTTATAAATTGTGCACTTGGTTTCAAAACCAAGTCTCATGCCTTGTTGCAACAAGTCTTCCGCTGACATAGTTCCATACTTTGTTTCATGTATGTTTAAACCCCATTATAAATCATAGATTTAATATAAAGGATTTTTTTGTTCTATTGATTATAAAGTAAAACAACATAGATACTTACAAATTCCACAATTAATTTTTGATATTCCAACATATACTCACAACCCTTATTTAACCCAATGTCAATCAATTCTTCTGATGGCTCTTCTTTGTATGTTAGCACCTATTTGAAGACATTTAAGGATGGTTGTTATAAAACAACTTAAAATATAAAAAAATGAAACATTGAGTTGTTATAAGGAAATATTAACAATTACTCACAAACTTTGAAATCAACCATTTTCTTCCTTGTCGTCATGTTTTATGTGTTGAATGAGTTCCATTTTGTTTTCTTTTCTGCAAGAAAATACTTGAAAAATAATATTTAATGCTAAATTATTTTTTATATTTACAAAGTCAATCATGATTACATACATTTGAAGCACGTTTGTTGAGATGGATCCTCCTGTGATGTAATTATTTCCATTTCTTTGACCATCTCCTTGTACACTTTTTTGGACATTCATACTGGCACGTTTCACATATCAGTTCATTGATCATTTGGAATTTTCATAATCTTCCTGAAAATAGCAATAATTTTTTTTATATTGATATATGAAAACTAAATATAACAAAATAGATCTTAATAAATGAATTATTTGTAGTAATATATACATATAATTCAAGAAAATTATTTTAATTAGGAATATTACCTTTTGAATGATTCTTTTTGTTGTTGTATGTTTTTTCTATTGCAAGTCTGACATGTCTCATTGACCATTGCTCTGGAAATGCTTCCTGTAGTTTAGATATAATTTGGTTCTTAGAATCATTAGATTTATTTTTGTATTGTAAGTGGAAAGCACGTCTATACGTTCGTTCCAATAGATCCCTCATAATTTTGTAAAAAAAATCTTGCTTTCATTAACCTCCAGCACCACTCCAGATGAGCTAAGGACCAATTCATCACCATTTACATGTTCTATAATTTTTCTTTTCTTAGAATGACATTGATCTTTTCCTTCGTTGTTTCTCCCTGTAGAACATTAAACATATATGAATTAATAGATTGTTTGAAACATGTTATCTAATATTTTTAAGTATATTATTAATGAAAATTCAAAAAAAAAAAAAAACTCATATTGAATAGTATTTTTTTATTCACCTTATTCATCATTCTACAATTTTTCTATCATGCTTTTATGTTCCTCTGCACTTAAATTAGAAATAATCTTATCGACCTTCTTCATTCTGTGGCTCTGTGTAACACACACCGACCAATACATATTAGTTAAACTTATATATAATTCAAACATATTAATTTTGTAAATAATTCGCAAATAACTTCCTTTATTAATTTTTATGTGCTATCATTGTGTCTATCAATATTTGTGTTACTTGACACTTTCTCAGACATTTTTTATCAATATACAACCTGTACCATTCAATACAAAATCCATTAAATATATTTACAAATAAATCAAATCATTTTCAGCAAAAAAGAGCCCCAGTAACTCGTGTGTTTAGCTGAATAAACGCACCAGTGCGTTTATCCCATTAAACGCACCAAATGTTTAATTGTTCAACACGACCATGGAATTCTAATTTTTTAAAATAATTTTTAATTATGACTGTCTTATTTGTAAGGTTAAATGCATCGTAATGATTTAACGGTGTTATTTGGAAAAGGCACACCAATGCTTTATATTACACCTGGAGCAATTATGAACATACTAGATAGAATTGACAGTGTTATAATATATCGGTGTGTTGTATTACAAAGGATACACCAGTGTGTTACATTATACAGGGTGCACCGCAGAACATATATTCGTTTAAAAATAAACGGACAGGGCCAACAGGGTTGATCTAATGCAATAAGTAATTCCCCTACTTTACATGTCAAACACCCTATATATACTAAGTACACAAACCCATCAAATCTAAAAAGCCGAAAATGGAAAACCTTAATTCTGAAGTAGTGGAGGAAGTTAAACCCTAAGGTGAAATTTTATAGGAACAACGAAGGGTTTAAGGTAAGTATTGATTTTATTTTATTTTCTGAATTTTAATTAAATTTAAATAGAAACAAATATTGTAGAAAAAATTATTAGTAAAATCAATAGAATTTTTTTTATTATACAAGGTTTTTTGTTTTTTTTTTTGTGAATAAATGTAACAAAAATTGTAAAAAAAATTAATAGTAAATTTTAAAATTTTTGCTATCCATGGTTTTGAGTGAATCACTATACCTTTCAAATTATGATCTTTTTGGGGTTCTAAAATATTTTTCTACTCCAATGTGCTCCTAGTATGTCTCTTTTGCAAATGATCTCTCTTTTAATTAAACCCTAACATAAATTGTAAAAAAATTTATTAGTAAAATAAACAATAAAATTTAAAATTTTTAATATGTAGGGTTTTGAGTGAATCACCATACCTTTCAGCTTCTGATCTTCTGAATAGTTATGTTGCTTCAAAGTATTTTTTTGTTGCACAATTCTCCTGGCATGTCTCTCTTGCAAATCACTCCCTTGAAATTTTGGGAAAAATAATGAAATAGTGAATAATTTTTTACTATTTAAAAGACTTTATGAAATTAGATTTAAAAAAATCAATTGCCGCTCATTTTGAATTTAAAAAAACAAAAAAAACAAAACACAAAAACAAAAAAACTGTGCCTTTTTTTAATTTATTTGAACATGAGTGCATTCGATAGTCAAGCACCTTGGTGAATCTATAAGAAAAGCGCACCAACATTATCGAGGCGCCAAGTTTTTCAATGCACCAATATGATACAATTCTTTTTTTATTTTCAAAATCCCGAAACTGTGCAATTAATTTTTTTAACACAACCATGCAATTTATATTTAAAAGTTTTAGTGTTGTAATTGTTATAAGAGCATCAAGATGGTTGAATTTGTTTTTATTTTCTAAAATCTGGAAACAGGGGTGTACTCGTGTTGTTTTTTTTTAAATGCATCGATGCGTTTTGTACAAGAACACTAATATGATTACATGTTTTTTTTTTTTTGCAGACACTGGTGCGAGTATTATTTAAATGCCTCAATATTGGTATTATTTAAACACATTGGTACACTTTGTTCTGATAAGCACACTGGACAGGTTTAAAAGTTATCTTAAATTTTATTTTCACATAAAATGGCATATTAATCTCAAATTATCCTTTAGGATGCATCCACATGAATTGCAGTAGTTCATAATATACATTTTCCTCTTAAAGTCGCCTTATTCTTGAAAAATGGTTTGAAAAGTATATTGAATTTCAGATGTGGTTATATGGGTTTTGAGATTAATATTAGTTATGCACACAAAATTTTATTTCTGATTTTTCTCAAATGTAGGGACAAAATTTGAATAATATCAAATGGCCAATTCTTGAAATTCTGGCTCGTTCCATATTGTTGATCAAAGTCCCTCACGGAGTTCTCCCTTTCCATCTCTAGTAAGTTTATATTTTATTTCTATTTAGATTATCTAACTGGTTTTTTTTCAAACCATGTCAATTTGAATAAAAACACATCCAAATTTGCAGGATCTTGATTCATAATCAAGTTCAAATACATAAAATATTCCTCCATTTCAAAAACGTCACAAGCTCTTATCAAGAGTAGCATATCATAAGCAATTGGTAGATGAAAATGGACAACCTCTTCACCTTAACAATTGGAACATGGCATCTTCCAATCATAATCTTAGATAAACGATGGTAATAATTGTTTGGTATAATGTAATTTTAACAAATCAGATACAAAGACGTGCTTGCTAATATCATTGATATTATACTAATTACGTTCAATATTTTTTGAAATTAGGATTCTAGTGATGATGAGTGACCCACCTACCAACTTCCATTGTTTTTAATCCATGTCAATATGAATAAAAAAGTATCTAAATTTGCAGGATCCTGATTCAAAATCGAGTTCAGATACATAAAATATTCCTCCATTTCAAAAATGTTGGAAGCTCTTATTAGGAGAAGCATATCATAAGCAGTTGGTAGATGAAAATGGAAAGCCTCTTCACCCTACCAATTGGAACATGGCATCTTCTAACCACAATCTTGGATCAACAATGGTAATAATTGTTTGGTATAATGTAATTTCAACAAACCAATTGCATTGACGTGCTTACTAATATCATTGATATTATATTAATGATGTTCAATATTTTTTGAAATTAGGATTCTAGTGATGATGAGCGACCCACCTACCATATTCTAGTGCACCCACTACAACTTCAACTCGAGAGAAGGTTGCATTAGGAGAAAGAATTGGATAGGAATCATACAAAGAATGGTTGAATGAACCACCTATTCAATTCCCACTACATCCAGATTCACTAATTAGGAATGACTACAACAATAGTATTTCTTCATCACAAGTTGGCAATGGAGGCAATAAAATAGAGGTTAGTGTAGATGATTACTTATGGGATACGACTGCCATGGGGGTAATGTCGTTAGATGCATTCTAGAATGATGCCCTAGGGGATGATGCTCATATCAATGATACCTTATTTGAAAGCCTGAAATCTGCTTCCACCACCCCTCTCTTTGGACTTGGCGGCAAGTCAAAGTCTACTCAGTTGGGGACAATGATGTTGTTGTACAACTTGAAAGCAAATTTTGGCATGTTGAATGCATGTTTCTTGGAAATATTGAGGTAATTCACTTGCATGATCGATAAAGTCCATTATATTTTGAGAAATCTTGTCACAAAATCAACATTAAACATGGTTGATTTTATGAACATTAAATATTGACATTATACAATTATATATACCCCACCAACCACAAGTTATTCAAAGATAAGGTTCTTCCAAGTGATGGTGTCTTATCGGGTAGCTGCAAAGAGGTAAAACAGTTGCTGAAAATATTAGACGTTGAGTACATATCATATCATGCAAGTTCAAATGATTATATTCTATATGGAGGAGAATATGCAGACAAAAAGATATGTCTAAAATATGGGCATGACAGGTACTGTGATTCCAAAAAAAATGGTAAATCACATGGTCCTCCTCATAAGATATTGAGGCACATGCCTATAATCCCAAGGATTCAAAGGCTCTTTCGTTGCAAATAATTAGCTATGTTCCAGGGATGGCATGCCTCACACAGAAGTGAGTCAGAAATCATGTGAATCCCAACAGATTCAATATCCATGAAGCATATAGATGATACATGGCCTAGAAAATTCAAGGATGAAGTACAAAGTCTACGACTCAACATAGCCATGGATGGCGTCAACCCATATTCCCTCCAAAACACCAACTATATTTTTTATCCTGTAGTAGTGATCAATAACAATTACCCCCCCCCCCCCCCTCCCCACATGGTTGTTTCTGAAGAATGAACATATTATGTTGGCTCTCATATTCCCTGGTAGAAAACAAGTGAAGAATATGGATGTCTATTTGCATCCATTGGTAGAAGAATTGAAGGAATTATGGGAAGGGATACATGTGTACGATGTATCAAGACCCATCACAACAGAGAAGAGTTTTACGTTGTATGGAATATGTGCTTACACCATACATGATTATATAGTATTAGGATTTTTCTCTCGTAAATTACATTCGTATTGATTTGTTTATATACATAACAATATTGTTTTACATATTAATTTAATTCACTGCAATTGTTATGATCTTCATGGTCACTAATGTGTTGGCCTGTATACAATAATTTCATAGGTATTATAACAAAAGGGTATCATGGATGTAAATGATGTGGACCTTCTCTGAAGGCTATCTAGTCTAACCACCTACGAAATCTAGTGTATGACTTCTCTAGGGTATTCCTTCTAGAAGAACACCTTTATAGAAGAGCAACATTTGATTTCAATAGTAAACCAAAGAGAACCTAAAGGCTTGCAATAATGACACCAGATAAATGGCTTAGAGCATATGAGAGAGAACGATAAGGAGTTTGAAAAAATGTTTGATCATATGGGGAGCCTATGTTCAATGATCCAGAATTCTTTGAAACCTATGTTGAGAAATTTCCCATTGGGATGAAAAGGAAATTTGTCTTTTATGAGCTCCCATATTGGGAGCATCTTAAGATTTCCCACTTACTAGATCCCATGCATATATTTAAAAATGTTTCATCTTATTTATGGAGGCACATATCATTGAAAGAAAGTGACACATTGGTTGTTAGGAGAGATCTTATTTCTTCAAAAACTAAAAAGAAACATTGGCCAAGACAAGAAACTAGAGGAGAGGTTGGTCCCTCTTGGTCTTTCAAAGAAGGTGATGTCCCATGGATTTTAAAGAAATATGATCTTTCTTTGGCAAATGAAGTTATAATGAGTGTGAGGGTTCCTTCTTTATATGGGTCTTCACTATGACACTACTTCACTGTGGAAGACCATTTTTCGGGGTTGAAATCGCATGACCATTTGAACCTTCTAAGAGTATGTATGTCAAAAACATGATTTTGTTATTTTTTTTTATTTTTTTATGTAATGGGATATTTTATAATTAATTTTTGTATAATGTACTATTTACTATGTAGTGTCATTATCCTCTGCTCGTGTGTGGGTGTGTGAACCATGACTTCCCCCAAGACCTACGACATGCCATATCTAAATTATCTACATTTTTACGTTGGATCACATCAAAGGAGATTCATATGTCTATAATTTCGTGGTGGTGTCAAGAGATAGCTAAGATTGTTTGTATGTTTGAGAAGGAACTCCCTACAATTTTCATTGACTTATAGGTTCATCTTCTAATTCACCTTGTAGATGAGGTTGAATTAGTTGGCGTGGTTTCTTGTCATTGGATGTTCTTCTTAGAGAGGTATATGAAGAAATCGAAAGGTTTTGTTTGACAAAGGGAAAAGCTTGAGGGGTTTATAGCATAGGGGTATATATCATATGAGTATTTCCATTATGCCAGTGAGTACATAAAACAGATCGAAAACACACCAGGTGCGGCGATTTGGGACCATAAAAGGGATGAAGATAAAAGAGAAGGGGATCTTCTCGAAACAAATGGAAAGAGACGCATGATAAAGAGTAAGTGTAGGCTTATGCTTTTTCAAATTACTACACAATAACTATTCACATTGAACTTCATATAATGCATATTTTGATCTCATATATATATATATATATATATATATATATATATATATATATATATAAGTTACACCGAAATGAGGATGGAGCGCCACTGCCCAGCCTACGTTTACCCTAGCCGCATCGCCGACCATGGTTAATTGCAGATAGCTACCGTAGCATTTTTTTCCTTCAGCCTACAGCTCATCATTCCTCGCCTGCACATCCTATCCATCTATCGATATCAACGGTTGGCATGGAGGGCATGGAGCTTGATGATGTGGACTACTCGTTGGATCCCTACTCGGAACAAGTCATTTTTTCCAACCCTAACCCTAAAACGGCTCCTGTTTCATCTGCACCGTCCAACTCGATTCTGGTGTCGGTTGTCTCCCTTCCCGGGCATAATGACTCCACTCTTCGCATTGATTCCCTCTCCATCGACTCACCAGCTCTTGACTGTCCGCCCTTGTCTCATAGCACCCTCAACCTGCTAGCTTCCTACTCATCTCCTCTTTTCGATCCTGCATGCCACACAGACCTTTGTTTCTCCCAGAACCCACTCGGTTGTCCGAGCCCTACATCTGAAGCGACTGCACAGACTCATCTATCCCCTGAACACCCAAAAGGTGGCGAAAAAGCTCAGGACCCTGCTCACCCATCAGGTTGTTTCGATACCCCAATTATCCGGGTTAGGTTGGAAAATCCTCTCTTGGCATCAAAAAATTCCTCAGACCATCCCACTGCGCCGCGGACAAGGAAGAAGAAAACTAAGTGCATCAGGGCATTCGGAAAGGATTTCACCATTAGGTTCAGCAAAGGTCTCACTATAGGGGATGTCGCCAATAAAGCAGGCAAAGTGTTGGTGGGTAGGGTTCGCAGCAGAACCTACACAGTGGAACGATTGGGGCAATGGGTAAAAGAGATTTGGGGACAGATCTTTTTACAGCTTCCGGAGGTTCAGACACTACCTCATGGGTGGTTTGCACTACACTTTTCCCTCGAAGAATACATGAACCTGGCTCTGGCTCGATTTTGGCATATTGAGATGGCATCGGTTTTGCTCAAAAGATGGAGCCCTCTTTTCGATCCAGAAAGAGAGCAAATTGGAGCAAGGCCTCTTTGGGTGCGGTTTCCAGGATTACCTCTACAGTATTGGTCAGAAGAGGTGTTCGTAAACATAGGGAATACCCTCGGCATTTTTCTGGACTATGACAAATCTATCGTCCAATCCAAAACCAAACACCATCCCGCATTCAAGTGCATCTAGACACTCGGGAGGCATTGGAAGAAAAGATAAGTCTACAATGGTGAAATTTCACTAGGGTTCATATCTTAGATTATGAGGGTGTGCCATTTAGATGCCAAAGGTGTCACAAGGTTGGGCATCTGTTCAAGGAATGCCCTCTGGTCTCGAAATCCCAGGAAACAACAGCGGGACAAGAAGCTGGCATCGACAAAGGAAACCCTATCACCATCAGGAAGCACCCCGTGGCCACTCCAGATCCACCCTGGAAGGCAACCCCATCCAGGCCGGTTCAACACGACTCAGGAACACCTTAGGGACATCCATCCCCTCCTCTGACTTGAGCCCGGGCAACTGTTGAAGCAGCTCATTCAGTGGGTATTGCTCTTCCCTCTTCCTCTATTCTATCTTTTGTATATGCATCTTCTACACATCATATGCATAATGTATCGCCTATGCATTGTTCCATACCCCTTGCCTCCATTACATGCTCACTTCTCCCCCACCATTTGGTAGATTCCACCACCTCCCCTATTACCCACCCAGAGCAATCTTCCTCTCTACCTCCTTCTCCCTCGGCACCCCCTCATCCATATAATCTTCGATCGCAAACTTCCATTGGGGACACACATCTATCAATCTCAGGCCTTGGCCTGACTCTCCCTACATCTTCCATTAAACCCCTTCGGGGGCGCAAATCATACCTCTCACATGTTATTCTTCGAGCAGGAGCTGAGGTGATCTCGGGAAGACAATCCTCATTAGACCAGGTTCTTAGAGCAAAGAAAACCCTTGATATGGTTCCCCCATGAAATGCCTCTCCTTTAACTATAGGGGTTTGGCCAGTTCACCCAAAAAACTAGCCCTCCGCAGACTATTTACTACTGAACCGGTTGATTTAATCCTATTACAAGAAACCCTGGGGGAAGCTCAACACACTACAAGGGTTCTGCAGAATATTTTCCCAGGGTGGGAGTTCATTGCCCTTGATGCTATAGGTCGATCTGGTGGTTTGGCTGTGGGATACAATCCCCGTACTATAAACCCCAAATCGACCTGGGGAGGGAAGGGGTACATTGGTATTGATTTTTTCTCTGTGGAGTTAGGAATGGAGTTCCATGTTATGAATGCATATGGGCCGTGCCAAGGGTGGGAGGCCTTCTAGAATCACCTCCTCAATCTCTCCCTGTCCACTTCTGACAATTTCATCTTGGGAGGGGACCTCAACTTTTCTATTGGATACAGTGAGTCCTGGGGATCATCGGCACAGATTGATCCACTCTCTAATACCATGGAAAATCTCCTTGAACAGGCCCATCTTACAGATGTTCCTATGAATAGGCCACTACCTACATGGAGGAATAGAAGGGTTGGGGAGGCCACCCTTGCCAGAAGACTGGATCGCTTTGTCATTAAGAATCAATTGATTCAACGTTTATCTCATTATAGGCAGTGGGTTGGGTCAGGAGGCATATCTGACCACTCACCTATCTATTTGGAAGTATCTGGTCCGCCAATCAAGCCCAAGGCCCCGTTCAAATTCAACTATGTCTGGCTTTAGGATCCCTCTTTCATCGAGCTGGCCACCAACCACTGGACTCAAAACCCTCCCTCATAGTGTCAAACATGGGCTGAGGGTTTTTGTCAAAATATTCTTCAGCTCAAGAAGCTCACCATCAAGTGGGCTAAGGAAAAATAATAGAAGGATAACCATATCCTCTCCTCTGTGGAATCAGCCTTGGCGGACCTTAATGATGACAACAACAGGGGTTTCTTATGTGCTGAAGCCAAATCAAACCTGATTGATTTGGAAAATAAAACAGCAAAAATCTTGAAGGAACGTGAGGAAACCTAGAGACTCAAGAGTCGTGCAATCTGGCTCAAAGCTAGGGATGAGAACAATAGGTACTTCCATAACTTTTCCAAGGGAAGGAAAGCCTCCAATACTATTTGGCAACTGCCCATCCCTGATGGAGGTATAGCAAAAACCTTCCACCAGCTCTCACAACTAGGCATATCACACTTCCAACAACTATTTAAGGAACCTCCTATTACAAACCTTGCTGAGATCATTCGAGTAGTGGGGCATTTTCCCAGATTTTTTAATCAAGATACAGCTGATGAGATTACTTCTCCAATCACCAGAGATGAACTTGAAAGGACACTAAAATGGTTCTAGAAAGATAAAAGCCCTGGGCCAGACAATTGGCCTTAGCATTTTTTGACCTCATTGGGAATGACCTTCTCAATGTTGTCGAAGAGTGCAGGACTTCAGGAAGAATGTATGAGGCCATCAAAATCACCTTCATTGCTCTCATACCAAAATTTGACTCGCCTGCATCCTTCAATGATTTCTATCCCATCTCACTCTGCAATACCTTAAGCAAAATCATCGCTAAGATCATAGCAGACCAGCTCCATCCCATTCTATCCCATCATATCTCCCCTGAGAAATTTGCATTCCTCCACAACAAGTAGATCCATGAAGCCATAGGCACAACCTAGGAAGCCATTCATTCTATTAAATCCAAGAACCTGAAAAGCATAATTCTCAAGATTGATCTCACCAAGGCCTTTAACCGAGTAAACTAGCTTTTCATCAAGATGATTCTGATTCACTTAGGATTCCCTTTGGTATTCACAAACTGGATTATCTGCTGCATAAACATAGCCTCCTTCAGCATTCTGATTAATGGCTCGGCATCCCAATTCTTTCATGCCAAATGAGGGCTGAGGCAGGGGTGTCCTTTGTCTCCTCTTCTGTTCCTATTAGTGATGGAAGGTCTCAATAGGCTCATTGCCTCTGCAAAAAGGGAGGGCAGACTCAAAGGCCTGAGAATGAACGAGCTCTGCCACCTCACACACCTGCTCTTTGTAGATGATGTCTTGATATTCCTGGATGGCAGCATCAGGGACTTGGCCTCCTTCCATGATATTCTAACCCTCTTTGAAAAAGCTACAGGCATGGCTGCAAACCAGACAAAATCTACGATTACTCTGACTCATACTACCCCTCAGGAGGACAGAGCAGCCCAACTGTAATTTCATTACCAACCACACAACCTCTCAGATGGACTCAAATACTTGGGTTTCTGGATAAAACCCCACAGCTATCGGATTGCTGACTGGATCTGGTTAGTGATAAAACTTGAGAAGAGGTTGAAAATTTGGAACCATAGATTACTTTCAAGAGCAGGGAGACTTGTCCTAATAAAATCTGTTCTAGAAGCCACCCCAGTATATTGGATGTCTCTTGCCTAGATCCCACGGGGAATTCTTAGTCGTATACAACAGATATGCTGCCAATATCTATGGAATGGCCATAAGGAAGGTAAAACATTTGCTTGGGTAAGCTGGAAGCACATTGCCCTGCCAAAGAAAGGGGGGGTGGGGGTTAAGAGATTTGCCTATATTCACCCAAGCTCTTGCAGCCAAGATGAGTTGGTCTCTTCTCACTGCAAAAAACCTCTGGACGACTGTGACATACCATAAATACATTTGGCCACAGCAGACTTTGGACTGGGTCCGTTCACAAGACTGGCCCCGTGGGGGAATATCCATTGTATGGAAAGCAATATTACAAACAATGCCTTTCATTAGAGTTGGATTGGCATGGCGCATCAACAATGGTTCATCTATTCGCTTGGGTATCGATCCTTGGATAGGTGGGGGTAACAGATACCTCCTGCACCTGGACCTATTACACCATCTCAATCACAAGAATATCACGACGATCGCTCAGATTGCCGATCATGAGCATAGTACCATATTTAGTCAGCGTTGGCGATCAGCTCATGAGCTGAACATTCCTGTACAATGGCAGCATACATGGGAATCATATCTTGGGGCTTTGTCTGAAGCGCATATAACTCTCAATCAGGACCCTGACGTATTAGTATGGATACCAGCTGAGCACGGGAAATACATTCCTAAACTAGGTTATAACCATCTTCTTCAGACCCGTAAGCCTACGCATACTATTGCATGGTGGCAGCAACTATGGAGATTGAAAGCTCCTCCATGGGCCCATCTCTTCATGTGGAGTGTTTTAAGTAACAAAACTCCCACAGGAGAAGCTCTTATGCGCAGATCTATACACGACCCGAGTTGGTGTATTCTATGTAAACAAGCAACTGAAACAAACGAGCACCTGTTTTTGCTCTATCCATCTACCACTCAATTCTGGCAAGTTGTTACACAACAACTCTCTATGTGCAATGCATGGCAGGGTTCTTCAATTCAACAAGCATGGAATAACTGGATTACAGTTCACCAGAGACAAAAAGCACAATGCTTACCCCTAATTATATGTTGGACCTTATGGCTCTCTCGGAATCACCTTATCTTTAAGAATGAATCCATCTGCTGGCCACTGCTCATTGCAAAGGTAGTGGCAGTCTACCACGATATCCCTGAAGAGGAACAGACACACACTCGCAAAATCTCGGGACCTGGTCGCATTGATAAGTCACAGCCGTGGGCTTTCTTTGATGGGGCTGCTCAACCACATGGTAGCGGAGGGGGTTTCTTGTTATACCTCTCAGAACAGCATTACTACAAAGTCCAATTAGGACTTGGGGAAGGAACAAATAATTATGCTGAGCTTATCACTCTCAGACACTTGCTCCATTTTGCACTAGCACATAACTGCACTTCCATACAGATTTTTGGAGACTCACAAATCATCATCAATTGGTTCAATAAAAAAAATCATTGTCATGCTATATCTCTTCAAAATATTTTGGACGAAGTATACAATCTCAAAGCAGTTTTTAATACGAACTCTTGTCAACATATATACAGGGAACACAATGAAGATGCTGACAAACTTTCCAAGGAGGGCACGCTACTACCCCGAGGCTTGTGGATAATCGTTGAACAACAGGATTTAGAGATTTATCAGTATCATCACAGGCCATATATTGACCAGGAATACTATAGGGTGGAAAGGCCCTAAGTATATTATTTTATATTTTGAGTAAATGCATAGCTACAATCAATATGTATATATTTATATATCTGTTGTTAAAGAGACAATGTGGTCTGTTTTTCTTCATTTTGATACTGGAAATGGCAAGGCCATACTTTTGTTACAGCTATTATTGTACAAAGGTCCATATGATCTACAGATACTGCATATGCCATCAGGCATCTACTACATGTAATTTTTCCTCATAATGAAAGATTACGATTTTTCCTTTGGAAAAAAAAAAAAAATAATAGATATAGATATATGTGTGTGTGTGTGTGTGTGTGTGTGTGTGTGTGTGTTGGTTTGAGTTCATTAGCGAATTCAAAAATAGAAGCCATCAACAAATTCAATCTTTACAATATGGAAGCGACACAACCATGGGTCACATTGCATGAACAAAAGAGGAGGAAATGGGAAAGTGACAAGAAAGAATTTAAATGGTTGAATGGTAGAAGTGTGTCTTATCCTAATCATTTAAAAGAAAATATGCCAATGACATGCCATAACAGTTGGGTTGTTGATCAAGTCAAAGAGAAATACAATGCATCTAGTCGTTACCCGCATGCCGAAGAGGATGCACTAAACATAGGGATTGGGTGCAGCGCCTCGATAATTATAATCTCCTTCTATACAATTTTAACTTCATATTACACCTTTGAATTGTAACATCTATATACTTTAAAAAATATTAATATTAATACTAATAGCAATGTTAATATATTAATTAATATTAATATAGTAATGTAAACATGGTTAAATTAATGTTCAATGTTGTCCAATATTTTCAATTATAAATTATTTATAAAAAAAATATTGTTATTAATGTTCTTTAAAATTATTAATATTATAATTAATAAAATATTATTTTTTTAATAATATTATTAATTATTATTTTTAATTTTTAATAATATTAATAGTAAATAATATTATTGTTTATTAATATTTAATAATACTTATTAATTTATTAACTTAAACTAAGGGATTAATATTATTATTATTAGTAATATTACCAGCCTAGATCCATCTTAACACCAAATCTATCAAGTACCGAGAGGGATCAAATCTCTCGAGGTGCAAACCTATTTTTTGAGTGCAAAACTTGAGGAAAGGTTTGCACCTCGAGAGATTTGATCCCTCTCAGCGCTTGATAGATCCGGTGTTAAGATGGATCTAAGCTAGTTTCAGTCGTGTGCGATCATACAAAATTTGTTGAACATCTAATTATTTTTATCATTTTAAATATGTTAAATATTTCTAAGATTAATTTGGTCAATTTAATTTAAAATTTGCTTAGTTACCTCAGTTTGTTGAGATGAGAGAGACTGTTAGTAACTTGAATGATGAAAAATGATGAAATACAAATTTTGAGTGAAAAGTGTCAATGTAACAATTTTGATAGATAGAAAATGTGAATACTAAGAATATAGTCAATTACAAACAATCTTCACTGCAATCAATATGAAACTATTTTCTTATATTGTTGATATTGTCACACCTATTAGTTTTTCCATTTTCTCATATCGATCATATGAAAAGAGCAGTTGGAATCATAGACCATTCAAATATTTAACTCGAGCTACTGTAGTAAACAACATACCTTGTCTCTGTTGCTCTCCAATATTAATAGTAGTTTTCTCCAAAGTCAATCATTGTGACTTATGGAGTGTTAAACCCCAAATAATTTTCAATAGTACTTATTTTCTATTATTGTGTTTGAATGCAAAGTAATTAACAATGTTGAAAGATGGAAAATGGGAATAATAAGAATTACCCAATTATAAATAGTTTATAGTTTCTAGAAGCAGACATTTTATTTAGGATGAAAATTCAAGTATTGTATTTATGGTTGAATATTTTTATGTTCTTACATTGAGAGAGTGTGTGTGTTTTGGGGGTGAGAAGGAGAGACAAGGGGAGATAGAGATATACATGGGGGGAGAGGGAAGAAGAGAGAGGAAAAGACAAGGAGTGAGGAAGATATATATATATATATATATATATATATATATATATATGGAGAGAGAAATTTTAGAGAGAGAAGGGGAAGAGAGAGGGAGGGGAAAGGGAGGGAGCGAGAGAGAGATAGAGAGATAGAGAAGGAGAGACAATGGGAGATAGAGATATAGTTGGAGGAGGTAGAGATGTGCTTGCACTGAAATCAATGCACACTATTAATCTAATTACTTTGAAATTAATGTACATCATACATCTTGTTGCATCAAATCAGAAATAAACATTTACACTAAAATCAATGCATCTAGTGCAAATAATCAAATAGGATTAGAAATCAACATATATACTGAGACCAATGCATCTAGTGCAAGAAATCAAATAGGATTAGAAATCAATATCTACACTGAAACCAATGCATCTAATGCAAGCAATCAAATATGAGTAGAAATCAACATCTACGATGAAATCAATGCATCTAGTGCAAACAATCAAATAGGATTAGAAATCAACATCTATACTGAAATCAATGCATCTAGTGCAAGAAATCAAATAGGATTAGAAATCAATATCTTACATGAAACCAATGCATCTAATGCACGCAATCAAATATGAGTAGAAATCAACATCTACGTTGAAATCGATGCATCTAGTGTAAGTTATTAAATATGATTAGAAATCGACATCGACACTTAAATAAATGCATCTAGTGCAAGTGATTAAATATGATTAGAAATCAATATTTACACTGAAACCAATGCATCCTGTGCAAGCAATCAAATAGGAGTAGAAATCAATATCTACAATAAAACCAATGCATCTAATGCAAGCAATCAAATATCAGTAGAAAACAACATCTACGTTGAAATCATTGCATCTAGTTTAAGGTTAAATATGATTAGAAATCGGCATCTACACTGAAATCAATGCATCTAGTGCAAGCGATGAAATAGGATTAGAAGTCAATATCGACACTAAAACCAATGCATCTTGTGCAAGCAGTCAAATAGGAGTAGAAATCAACATCGACATTGAAATCAATGCATATAGTGCATATTATCAAATAGGATTAGAAATCAACAACTACATTGAAATCAATACATCTATTTTAGTGAAAATCTAAAATATTCATGACTTTCTAGATCTAACTTCTATGTTTGTATTTGTCTCTGTGAGACTCTTTCTTCTTCCCTCTCTCTCTACCTTCCATTATGTGTCTATCTACCTCCCCCTCTCCTTCTCTCTCTTCCCCTCCCTCTCTCCCCCGTCTCACTCTATTTGCCTCTCCCTAACTTTCTCTATCTTTCTCTTCTTTCCTCTCTCCCCTGCCATCTATATTTATACCTCCCTCCATATCTCCTTATTTGTCTCTCTATCTCAACCCCCTAAACATATGTCACACACTCTCTCTCTCCCCCCATATCTATATATCTATCCATCTCTCTCTTCCCCACCCCCCCTCTCTCTCTTCCCCACCCCCCCCTCTCTCTCTCTCTTCCCCCTCCATATATATATATATATATATATATATATATATATATATATATATATCCCTCTTCCTCCCTCCCTCTCTTTTCCTCTCTCTTCTACATCCTCCCCTGCCCCATCTATATTTCTATCTCCCATTGTATCTCCTTCTCACCCCCAAAACATTCTCCCATTGTATCTCCTTCTCACCCCCAAAACATACTCTCTCTCTCTCTCTCTCTCTCTCTCTCTTGACACTCCCTCTCCAACTTTCTCTCTCTATGTCTTTCTTCCCCTTCCAAATCCATCTCTTTCTCCCCCTCTCTCTCTCCTTTCTCTCAAGTCCTCTCTCTTTTTCCTTCCTCTCTCTCCCCTTCTCTCCCACCTCCCTCCGTCTCTCCCCCCATCATACACACACTCTCTCTCCACCCTCCAACTCTATCACAATCTCCCTCCCTCTCTCCTTCTCTCTCTCCCCCTCTCTCCCCCCTTCATATCTATGTCTCCCCATCTCTCTCTTCCCTTATCTTTATCCTCTCCTTTTCTCTCTCTTCCCTCGTCTCCTCTCTCCCTCATTCCATCTTCATCTCTCCCTTTTCACTCCCTCTCTTTCCCCCTCCAAATCCATCTCTCCCCCTCCTCTCTCTCTTCCTTTCTCTCTCTCACTGTGTCTCAAACCTCTATGACTCTCTCCCACACTCTATTCCCCCTTCCATCTCACTCTCTTTCTTAAATATGATCTCATTGTATTGTATTTAAGAAAGTATCTAAATTAATAAAAAACATAATTGGTTGTAAAATATTAAACCTATATTTTGGATCAATCATGTTAAAGAAAATACAATAATAAAAAATTAAAAGAATCACGCACTATCTTTCCTCTATCATTGTTAATCACTTTGCTTTCTCACTTGGCTTGGATTATCTTTCCTCTATCATTGTTAATCACTTTTCTTTCTCACTTAGCTTGGATCCTTGGTTAAGGTGCATCTATCCTAGTTCATTATAATATTATTTATATTATATAAATTTCACATATGTATATATAAAAGTATTCTCATTTTTTTATTTATTAAAACCTCCATTTAATCTCTATGAAAATATTTTTAGCAGTCCTAAGGATGTAGGGTTTAGATATACCTCAAAAGTAATTATAACCTTTTTTCTCTTAGATTTAATTAAAAAAATATTATAAAATTAAATTAAAATAAAATATTTGTAAAATATTTTTATTTTTAAATAAGTTATTATTTTTGGGCATGTGGTATTGATAAGACATGGTATTGACCCATGGTATTGTAACAATTAAAAGCCTAAATCCATAACATAATAATCAAAAGTATAGATGGCCCTTGGTTTTGATAAACCATGGTAGTAGCCCATGGTATTATAATTTTCTTCACTCCTCTCCCTCTCTATCTTTCTCTTGTGGGTATTGGCCCATGGTATTGTAAAAAAACCTACTTAGAAGTTAATAATATACATGGTAAATATTCATGATTAAAAATCTTGTCATATTGTAAATATTAAGTTTTTATCCGCTTAGTTTATAGATGGAACACATCTATATTAATTGTTTCAAATATATTGATTACATAAGATATAATATTACAATATTATATGTTACCCAATCTTTATAACCACCCCCACCAGATAAATAGTGGCCACGGATGGGGAGAAATACTAATTAAAATGTATTATAGTATCACACAAATCACACAACTGAAAACTTGAACGCCACTAAATATAAATTTACATGGTGTAGTCTTTGATAAATGGATATAGTGAATTAACGTTATATTATAATATCATAAAAAGTTTGGTGTAGTCTCTGATGAATGGATATTGTTAATTAACATTGTATTATAATTTCATAACTGACATAGTAAAAAATAAAACTAAATGGAAATCACAACCGAAAAACCTGAATGCAAAGAAATATAATTTTACCTGATTATTATTATTACATAGTAAAAAATAAAATTAAACAGAAATCACAACCGAAAACCTGAATGCAAAGAAATATAACTTTACCTGATTATTATTATTATTATTACATATTATCGAAATCACCACCTAAAACCTGAACGCCACTCAATTTATAAGCTAATCGATCTCTTTTTAAATTGTATATATATCGTTTTCAAAATTGAGTTTGTTAATATTAGCCAACACATTTTTTATTTTAATTAATTTTTTTATTTTACACCTATCTTCTGCATATACAATATCTATTAGCCACACATATATATTTTTTTAATATTTTTTTAATGTAATGTTACGTTATGTGACAATATCTCCCTCTTATTTTTTTTAATATAACATTATCTTCTGCATATACAATATCTATTAGCCACACATATATATTTTTTTAATGTAATGTTACGTTATGTGACAATATCTCCCTCTTATTTTTTTTAATATAACATTACGTTAAGTGACAACATCTCTCTCATATTTTTTTTAATATTTTTTTCAATGTAAAGTTATGTTACGTGACAACATCTCCCTCATATTTTTTAATATTTTTTTAATGTAACGTTACGTTAAGTGAAAACATCTCCCTCATATACTGGGTTGTGACAACATCTCCCTCATATATTGGGCTATAGAGTGCCTCTCGGCACAATAACATTACGTTACAACATCTCCCTCATATACTGGGTTGTAGAGTGCCTCTCGACACAATAAAGTTACGTTACAACATCTCTCGCATATATTGGGCTGTAGAGCGCCTCTGCAGGCAATAACGTTAGGTTACAACATCTCCCTCATACACTGGGCTGTAGAGCGCCTCTCAGTGCAATAACGTTACGTTACAACATCTCCCTCATATACTCGGCTGTAGAGCGCCTCTCCACGCAATAACATTATGTTACATGACAACATCTCCTCATATACTCCTTTGTAGAGCCCCTCTCGACCCAATTATCATCATTAATAACTATTTTTAATTAATTGTTATTATCAAGGGATTAAATATTAATAATTATTTTTTTATTGCTATTATCAAGAGATTAAATATTAATAATATTTAATAAAAATAAATTAATTTTCTTTTTCTTTTTTAATTTCAAAAAAATAACTTCTCATTAACTTAAAAATATTAAATTTGCTTTTAAAATTTAATAAATCAATGATATATCAATTATAAGTGAGAATGTCTTTTGAATTAATCACATCATTAGGATTTGGTCCACGTTTCGAACCAATTAATGTGTTTCATCCTCGTGACAAAAGTGAAAAATCCCATCAATCCAAATGAATAAATAGCAAGAATGCATGAGGTCCAAAGATAGCCATTAAAAATTAGTTATATAATTAATTAAATAAAATTTTAATTATAAACCAGCCGCTGTAAATTAGTCGTAATTAATTTAAATATAAAAATTAATAAATTAAAATATATAAATCAATTAAATTAAAATTCACGGTAGAAATATAAAAGTCAATCAAAAATAAAGTAAAAATATGAAATTAAAATACAAAAATTGATTAAAATCAAATTCAAATATAAAATCATAAATTAAAATTAAAATTTAATTAATATTCAATTAAAATATAAAAATTAATTAAATTAAAATTCAAAGATAAAATTATAAAGTGAATAAAAAATAAAATAAATAATTTGGAATAGTAAAATTCAATAAAATGAGGAAGAAATTAAAATTGAATAGAAATATTTAAAGAAGATAACTAAATTTTTACTTAATAATTAATTATTTAAAAGGAAAATAATAGGGGGAATCAAGAAGAGAGGGTTGGAATTAAGAAGAGAGGGTTGAGGTAGATTACATGCTTCTCAATTTCAATAGCCTCTCTTAGCTTCCTATGGTGGAAGTGATCAACCCTTGCAATGACCTTTGCATCTTCAATGCAAACATGGTGCTTATATTTATCAACATGTTCCTTTGCATCCTCAATGCAAACATGGTGCTTATATTTATCAACATGTTCAGCTAGAGCTGATGAAAGGGGGCAGTTGTGCCTAATGTATGCGGCATGTTCCTTGATTTTTTGGTTAATGGAGCAGCCAGTTTCTCCAATATAGGGAATCCCATAGGAAAAGGGGATCGAGTAGACACCTTTCATGTCTTTAGGGTCTATAGGGTCCTTAATAGAGGTGAGAGAATTTCTAATGGTATTAAGAGGTTTGAAAGAAGCATACACTTTATTCTTTTTAAGAATATAAGAAATCTTGTCGGTGGTCCCTTGGATAAACGGGAGTTTCACCTTAGAGATAGGATCATCTCGAGAGGGCTTGACCCTAGAATCTTTACTAGATCTTTGAAAAGCGTTGATGCCTTGAGCTCTGCTATAGCCATTATTAAAAAAAAAAAAAAAAAAATAGAAGATGAGATTTTTCCTCCTATAGTTGTTTTTCATTAGAAATTGTTAAAGCACGGGTGACAAGAGTGCTCAGAACCCCAAATTTTTGCATCGGAAAATGATGAGAACTAGAATGAAAATATTGTTCCATGTGAGTTTTTTTGCGAAAGACTTTGTGGAAACAAAACCATCATTCATTATGGATAGAAGGATGTCAAGGAAAGGAAGACACCCATTTACCTCAACCTCCATCATGAATTTGATGGAGTTTGATTGGGAATTAAGATGGTTAAGAAACAAATCCAATTTCTCGTGACCATGGGGCCAGATGACACAAGTATCATCAACAAACCTTTTCCATTTTTAGGGCGAAATTGAGCAGAGGCTAAGGCCTTAGTCTCAAAATCCTCCATGAATAAGTTAGCAACTATAGGGGACAAAGGAGAAACCATTGCTACCCCACATGTTTGCTCAAAGAACTCACCTTGGAAACTGAAGAAAGTATAGGTGAGGTAGAGTCCAACCAATTTGGCAGTGTCATTATCAGGAATTCGATTTATGACATCAATGGACTCTTGAATATGGATTTTGGTATAAAGGGAAATAATGTCAAAACTCACTAACAAATCCCCTAGTTCTAGCCTAATATCCTTCCACTCTTTAACAAAGGAAGCAAAGTCCTTAATAAAGGAATCAGTGCGACCAACAAGAGGTTTTGAGCCTTTGAGCCAAGAATTTATTGAGAATATACGTAGGCCCACCTATTATGTTAACAATAAGTCTCAAGGGGACCAGCGTTATGAATCTTTGGAAGGCCATAAATTCTAGGGGTAAGGGGATTGCTTTCAATAAGCTTTTTACACAGAGGCTTGATGGAATTAATCAAATTAATGGCGGACACCTTTGTTATGAGGATGAACCACAGTAGATGGTTCGAGAGGCCAACCAAATCATCATGATGTGATTAATCCAAAAGACAATCTCATTATCATAACATTTATATTAACCATAATCTGCTCATATCTTGTATGAATAGAATTTCATATCCAATAAAATCCATATTCATGTTTATGTTTTTTTAATATTAATTCATATATACGTTTAAGTTTTGTAAGAAAAGAAATATATAACCGGACGCTCCACTATATATTTTCAGGAGTATATCAAAGGATTGCAAAAAAACCTAATTTGGAAAGGATTTACCTTGTTTGTCCAATTAACCTGAGTTTGTCAAAATAATGAGTTTTATTATGATTGTTATGTTATGAAATCTGATTTTAACTAATTTTGGATTGTTGTCTAAATGTGCGACTATATTAGTACTAAATCCTACCTAAAATTATATTGTTATTTATCATTGAGTTAATTATAATAAGTATTGGATTCCATTACTCCATGCTATGTTCAAACTGGCCCAATCGCTCCCCCAGCCGTGTTCGATTCTTGCGGAGGGCTTTTCGCTTCGGTGATATATATGACGGCTTTGCCGTAAAAACAGCTGATTTTGGCCATATTTCTGATTGGCTTCGGCCATAATGTAACTTGGCTTCGACCGTATTCTGACTGGCTTCGGCCATATTGTAATCTGAGGGCTTCGGCCATATATATATGGATTTCTCTCTGAAAAAAAAACTGGCCCAAAAAATTGCGAAACCCGTCCTTAGCTTCAAGAGAAGGGGCTGCAGTTTGTTTCCATCCAATTATGTTTTAATTCCACTCTATTTTGTATATTTGTTAAATTATACGTGTAAAATCTAACCCATGGCGCTTGCATCACAATTATTTTGTACACCATTGTCAATAAAATGCCGAGGGTAGAGCAATTTGGAAGTTTGAGACTGGTTTTTTCACATAAATATTTGGAAGAGCGATGGAAATGTAAGCCCTTCCCCTATTTATTTTAAAAATAATAGTATAGATTATATGCTCTGCAACATACTGCAAAGCTTTTATTAGATACAAAGAGAGGAACAGAGAACAGAAATAAAACCCATCAACAGAAATACATGGTATTAATAAGGTTAGCGTGGGGCTGAATATCGGCACCGACGATTCTCCCCACTACGAGCACGACAAGTTTCAGTGCAAGGCCAATTTGAATGGATCTTCTTAAGAAAACAACAATTTTTTTACAATATATCATATTGAAAATATACAACTTCCCACTGAACAACCTCTGTGTTTATTTGCAAAATGAAATGCTTGGATTAAAAACCATTACCGTAGAACCCCTCCGACAGTGGTGGTTTAGAGCGAAAAGAAGGTGTACTTCTCCATCAAGGGATTGGCTCTGCAAGCATCTGAGCCGAATACTTCAGAGCGTCCCGAAGATTATTTGAGTCGTTCCTGTCACCTTTTCATTGTTGATGAACGCAGGGATGGGAATCGTCGAGGAAGAACGGCTTCACAGGTGGTGAGAAGGCTCTTCGAATTCACACGGGCGCGGCGTAACAGGCAAATAGAAGGGGCAGAGGAGAATGAAGCAGTGGTTCCAATCACATAGTGTTTAAATTTAATTTTTTTGCAACGCTTCATTGCTTCAACCTCCCTGTGACCACAATAGTCTTTCATGGCCAATTCAGACGAAGTATATTCCCTCAACACTTAATCGCGTCCGTCCATTTATTTAAAAATTGAAAGTACTTCCACCTAGGTTCAATATAGGAAAGCTTTCAGCTAATAATGGATCAAAAATATCATAGGCGTAGGTTTTCTATATTTTAGACTAACGAAAACAATGTTACTGTGGAACATGATGAATTTTGTGAGGGTTCTGGCCCGGAAACCATACTATTTTAATAATATAATTTTTTATTTTTTATTTTATATATATATATATTTATTTATTTATTGTAAATAATTATATACACATAATAATTATGAAAAAAAAAATATTAAATTTATTTAGATAATGAGAAATTTTATTGTAATTTAGTTAATTAAATTAGATAGGAAGAATAATTTCTAGTTGGTATTTGTGAATGTAAGTTGACTAATCACTATTATTTAAGGAAAATCATGTAGCTTGGAAATTTTTAGTGGTTTGTGTGTGGGCATGCTATTGTTGCTAAATGCCTTTAGGTATTGGGTTGTTAAAATGCTTTTTTTATGTCCAAATAAGATGAACTCTTAACCAAACAAAAACAGTTTTAAGTGATACTCCAAAACCTTAAAAAAATGTCACTAAATTCAAAGCACAAACATGGTTTCCTATATATTTTCATCCAACCCTTCCATAATGAAATGCTGTAATAATTACTATTTTTTAATTAACAAAGTAAACTAAATATATGTTTCAAAACAACATTTATATTAAATAAAATATCACCCTTCCAACTTATTTAACATTAAAAGTTAATATAGATAAATTACTAATTATACTTTATAATTTTAAATGTAACTTTCTTATCAATTATATATTATAATGAAAATAAAAATTATAAATATGAAAGATTTTCAAAATATTCTAAATAACAATGTAAAATTTTAAATATAAATCAAAATCAAACTTCTTTCTAAAACACCCCTAAAAGAGAGGATTTGTTTGATGTATTTATATGATAAGTGAACATTACAATTTATATTCCTATCTTAAACATATCACAATTATTCTTAACTATGAGAGTCATGTTTGTTATATGTTTTATTAGAAAAGAAAAAAATATCCTAAACCTTGAGGCTTTTGGTGAAAAGGGATAATTATACCAAAACACTATTTAAAAAAAGTGTACTTGCTTTAAAAAGCTCTCCCAACAAGTAAATTTAATATAATTACACTCTTGCATATTAGGTAGACTAAAATTACACCATTGCTTATAATTTAAAATTTTCTGATACAAATATAAAGTCTAAACAAAAAAAATTCTCATCAAAATCATTAAATATATAATTTTTATTGAAAACTTTGATTACATACTCTATTTTTTAAACCATGCACAAATATACAAAGTAGATGTTAGAACATATGAGTAAAAACATAAATAAAGAACATATTATTATTATATTAATTAAATGGAGTAAAATAATAAAAAAAATGATAGAATTATAAAGATTGCAAAAAGATACGAGATAAAGGAAAATATAGGATAAGGAATTAAAATAATAGAATAAGGCATAATAATGATAATGACAAGGGGACAAAACTATAGGAATAAGTGAGTAGAGTAAAAGAGTTATAATAATAGAATAGTATAAAAAGAAATATAGGATAAGGAATTAAAATAATAGAATAAGGCATAATAATGATAATGACAAGGGGACAAAACTATAGGTTATAGGAATAAATGAGTATAGTAAAAGAGTTATAATAATATAAAAAGATGAGTATATATTAGACGTAATAATAATAAGGCATTGGGAATGGGTTTTTATATAGACTAGCATTTGCACCCAATGTTGCAAAGAAGACGCCGTAAGGCATAGCGTGTGGAAGAATATCGAAATGTGAATAGGCTTTTGGGGGTTTTTTTGAAAGCAAGGGTCGATGATTTCAAGTTTTAATTTGAGGAAGCCATGCCAAAAACCATTGAAATGGAATGTAAGTAGCCATAAATATGCATCAATATTCAAATGGGAAATTAAATTAATATGCGAACAACAACCGGGAAGCCATATTGATTTGGAAAAGGCTAGTTAAGAAATCATTATTCAAATGGGAAATTAAATTAATATGAAGATATATTGAAAACATGTATTATATTCGTTAAAATCAATTGACTTTGTCAACAAAATATGTTAAAACCCATTGACAATGAATTGGTTGTGAGGACATAAACTATCAAAATGGTATTGATCTTGAAACATCCCTTCTTAAGTTTGAAATGGAAAACAAAAATAGTTGTGAAGACATAAACTATGAAAATGGTATTTGATGTTGAAACATCATTTTCTAAGTGTGAAATGGAAAATACAAATAGTGTATTGTAACATCCTTTTTAAAGTTTGAAATGGAAAATACAAATAGTGTATTGTAACATCCTTTTTAAAGTTTGAAATGGAAAACACAAATAGTTGTGAGGAAACAAACCATGAAAATGGTATTTGATCTTGAAACATCATTTTTCAAGTTTGAAATGAAATACAAACAGTGAATTGTAACAAAAGAGGTTCGAAACATCATTTTTCAAGTTTGAAATGGAAAATACAAACAGTGAATTGTAACAAAAGAGGTTCGAGAAGGAATATAATAGTCTAAAGAACACTGTGCTTGTCATTCCATATTTGAAGTTGTATGAAAAAATGGTGGAGGTAGTGAAGACCTGAAGAAGCAGTAATGGACCTGCAAAATGTATATGTAGTTAGAATTAGCAATATGTAAATCAGTTGCGGAAATTTATTAGTAATACTTTGCAGGTGAGCTGTGTTAAAATGAATCTGGAATGAATGGAAATGAAGTTACCTCTGCTATGGGGATTTATATATTGTTAGTGGAAGATGCATGGTGAACAACGGCATATTGAACACCATTGGAGGTTAATGCGTAGCTGGAGATGCAGTTTTTTTGCTTGCCAGGCGACTTGTAGTTGTGCAGGTATGTTATTTCTGAGGCCATGTGCCCTGTTGCAAAAGAAAGAAAAGGCTAGAATGAGATGTACAGACAATATAAAGACATTCAAATATTTGCTTATTTACTAATATTCATTAAAGTTGGTTGTTGTTGAAAGATATGAAAAGTATGTTATGAAATAGAATGAGGTAAATAAATGGAGGAAACCTTTTGCCAAATTCTGCCCAAGAAGATTTTGACTCATTAAAGATAAAAGCGAAGCCTGTTTCTGAAGAACTCCCAGCAGCTGCAAATACTACTATCAATGCAAGTGAAACTGCATGTTCATGACCTTCCACCTAATAGCAATCTATGTCAATTTTAATTAAACTTTTTTTCATCATTGGTTTTTTTAATAGGTGTAACTTCTTTTAGAGCAGTTTGTAGAGCTGCAAATACTACTATCAATGCAAGTGAAACTGCATGTTCATGACCTTCCACCTAATAGCAATCTATGTCAATTTTAATTAAACTTTTTTTCATCATTAGTTTTTTTTAATAGGTGTAACTTCTTTTTGAGCAGTTTGTAGATTCATGAGGAGAAAATTAAAATAATATACACAATATTTTTTAATTTAAATAATTATATAATGTAAGTGAACATCACTTACATGTAGGTATGCAACCATATAAAAGAAATTGACATCAAAAATGATGTTAAGCATTGTAATTATAAAATCTTCATTTATCGAAAACCAAAAAAAGACACAACCCTCAAGCTGTCATCCTCTCAGTGCCAAAACTCCCCTTTCCAACCTCTACAGCTGACCTTTTCATTCTTTTACAAAGCTAGGCCTTTGCCTAGAATCGTAAAACAAATTCTAAAAACAGAAATGAGCTTGACAGTGTGACACCTATGGCTAAGTGCCGTCTCCAACTGCTCAACAAACCAAGAAAACTCTGCCACCTATTTTAACCTACTGTCATATAACAAATGATCTTCTAGAAGCTTCAGGGAAATTGGAATATTGTAGCCTGCAGAAGATAGGCCTGAAGTTGCTATGATATATTAATATCCTTATGTATGTCCCTAGCTGCATCAGAAGAACACCTGAAACTCATAAAGGCACTGAATAGCTTGCCTCGATCTTACAATTTCTTTTGCCAAATTCTGCCCAAGAAGATTTTGACTCATTAAAGATAAAAGCGAAGCCTGTTTCTGAAGAACTCCCAGCAGCTGCAAATACTACTATCAATGCAAGTGAAACTGCATGTTCATGACCTTCCACCTAAAACCAATCTATGTCAATTTTAATTAAATTTTTTTCATCATTGGTTTTTTTTAATAGGTGTAACTTCTTTTAGAGCAGTTTGTTTTAGAGTGACCTAGGATATCTGCGAAAGTTAGAAGTACAAAGAAGCTCATTAGAAATAAGATTCGCGAGGAGAAAATTAAAATAATATACACAATATTTTTTTAATTTAAATAATTATATAATGTAAGTGAACATCACTTACATGTAGGTATGCAACCATATAAAAGAAATTGACATCAAAAATAATGTTAAGCATTGTAATTATAAAATCTTCATTTATCGAAAACCAAAAAAAGACACAACCCTCAAGCTGTCATCCTCTCAGTGCCAAAACTCCCCTTTCCAACCTCTACAGCTGACCTTTTCATTCTTTTACAAAGCTAGGCCTTTGCCTAGAATCGTAAAACAAATTCTAAAAACAGAAATGAGCTTGACAGTGTGACACCTATGGCTAAGTGCCGTCTCCAACTGCTCAACAAACCAAGAAAACTCTGCCACCTATTTTAACCTACTGTCATATAACAAATGATCTTCTAGTGCATATTTACTTGATGCTTGGTAATTCTCTTTGATCAATTCCTTCTTTAATATCAAGAAGTATTAGTAGGAATGGACCATGACCTATGATTTTTTCCATTTGAATTGAATTGGATTCCTGTTGCTCTCCATATAAATAGTAGCTTACATTATGCTAAGTAACATTTCCAGAGAAAACAATCATTTTCTGACAATCTGAAGCAACATATTCGTAACTTGATTTTGCACTCAATTTCTTGTGGTGTTCCTCGTAAATAGGTTTAGGTGGTCGACCAAATACAGCAACATGCAATGCCTGATTTTGACATCGAAGTGTTGCATATGATTGCAGATTTAGTAAGTTGAGGAAAAGCTTCAGGGAAATTGGAATATTGTAGCCTGCAGAAGATAGGCCTGAAGTTGCTATGATATATTAATATCCGTATGTATGTCCCTAGCTGCATCAGAAGAACACCTGAAACTCATTCTTTCAAATTCACCTGAAACTCAGCTATAGGTGTCAAGTAATTCATCGATCACGTGGTGATTCTTCTCCACGCCCAACCATGAACAACACAGCAGCTGCGCATCAAACTTGATGCCAGATAAATGAACTTGTTTGATTCACATTGCCATGATTTCTAGACTGTCTTACCTTCATTCCAATCGCATGCAGAGTTATCACAGGGTACAAAGGGACGAACGGCCCTGGCTTCATCGTTGAATCCACCAGTGCTAACCAAAGTACCGTTGGATGCAAAGGCGCCATATGAACACCAACTATCAGTCATGACCATCAATGACCTCTATACCTTTCATGAGGCAATTGTGCCCTTTCTGGAATGCTTCGAGGATGCTTATCCTGCGTCAAAATGTGCTCTAATATGCATTGCACAAGATCTATATCCCATTTGTGTGCGGTGAAGATGGAATCAACAGTTCATTAATTAAAGCTTCTTCTAACGGAATGCATATCCACCTTCCAAGTTTCATTTCAGATGAAGCTTTATTTCCCAATATAGTAGCAACTTTCAAATTTCAATAACTTCAGCAAAAAGCTACAGGAAGTTGATCCTTTTCCTAGTGGTAATAAGCTCAAAATAGTTTCCACAAGCTTTCTATGTTTTGTTGTTGTCTCCACATCATTTGAAATTGACCCATTTTCATTTTTCAAAGCACTTTATGGTTGTGATCCTTTGAAATTCCTGGTAACCACCGAAGAGGGTAATCATTCAGGGTCTCATAGCATCCAAATTACGCATAGCATCCAAATTCAATAACAGAACAGAGATTAAACTGCATGCAAGATGATCCGAGAACAAGTAGTAAAGAAAAAATTACCAACACTTCCTCCAAGGTGCGTAGAATATTGAATTCAAGATGAGCTCATAAGGCTGTTGGATACAAAAATGAATGAAAGAGCAGGAGAGCTTGAAACCAGAGTAGGTGAGTTGGAAGGCAAGCATAGAGAGATCTCTGCTCTTCAGAAATTGTTGTTGTTTTCTCTGCAAGAGAGGTTTCTAACAGAGGGAGGGAATGGTGTGTAAGAACCTCCTTTTGATGCCCAAAGAAAACGCAGCAAGGCATAAGGTTTCCTTTGATGATACATTGACAAAGATTTTTTACCTCAAAGATGTCATCTTACAGGCATGGATATCATCTTATTCTTTTTGCTTGGAAAACAGAATGCATGCTGTAAGAATCATCCCACCCACAGCAGTGCCTGCAGTGGTACTGCCTCTTAAGAAAGTGTAAGTATGAGCAAGGCAAACTCAAGTCTTGGAAAATCAGAAACCTTGGATGCTTGAGCTAATCCATAACTATATTCTGGGGTATCACATGACAGAATGTATGACATTATTGGATGGGTTTGTGGGGTATGTAAATTGGAGCAAAATTCTCTTACTCCTGCCCATACAAATTCATGGTATACAGAATAGTCCTCGGGATATCTTTAATCTGATATGTTCAAAGCCATGTATGATGTAACTGTCTAGTTTCCTAGGACTGAAACAAAAAAAATTGTTGGTTTCTTAATTGAAATAGATTGTACAATTTAAATAATCAGTTGTCTCTGTTAATGAAATGATATTTTTCTTTATTTACAAGTGAAGCCAGAAGAAACAAGCTTTAACAAAATGGTTAAGGCAATATATGTTTGGCTATGTACATTGCATTAGCCTGGAAATAAAATATATTGATCTATGAGTGAATGGCCATATATAGCTTGCATTCATTCTGTCAGTGCTGCCTTCGAAGCAACTTATTTTGTTTTAAGCACCCTACAGTTTTCATAGAAACAAGCCTTTTTTTGTGTTGTGCAGGTTTGGAGCAAAGACAAATATGAAAGTATAGAACATACGGTGGTGGTGAATGACAAGAAGGAAAGGTTCCCTATCCCATTCTTTTTAAATCCTTCGAATTATGTTATGGTGGGACCTGTACCTGATTTGGTCAATGAGGAAAATCCACCCAGATACAGAGAATACAGTTTGGGGGAGTCGTCCAGAGCTTGAGTCACAGCAATTTCAAGAATTTAAGAAAGAAAGATGTTAACAAAGCAATCAATAAGTTCTCACGTGAAGGCAATGTTATAGATACATCTGATGGCATTTGTAACCATTTGTTTTGAAGGTGTATCTTTCCAAGTTAAATACACCAAATCATAAGATACAAGAATGACACAGGTCTATTTGAGGCATTATATTTATCTCAAGTTTTATTAATTTTTCTATGCTAAGGTTAGCTACAGTCAGGCTTGAAAGCATTAGTAGCTAGACAATGGTGGCTTTGGTTCAAAGGGTGCTCTCAGCTCTAATTATTGAAGACGGCCTCCAAGAAGCCAGCATATTTCTATGTGATGGACAACAAGACAGCTCTGTTCAATGCACTAGTGAGGATTCTCCTTATGATACTATCTAGATTAGCAGTGACACTAAGAACACAAACAGCCACAATGCCTCAGGTAAATGGCTCCTCAAAAATCTCAGAATATATACCATGAACAAGTAGTAAAGAAAAAATTACCAACACTTCCTCCAAGGTGCGTAGAATATTGAATTCAGGTGTGCCCTGTTCTCATAAAGGCGTTGAATAGCTTGCCTCGATCTTACAATTTCTTTTGCCAAATTCTGCCCAAGAAAATTTTGACCACAATGAATCAGAAAATTAATTGACAACAGGGGATTCAAGTTATACTAACTAGAAGCACACCTTGCAAGAAAAGTTCTTATTGAATATTTGGTATTAGGCAACTAAATAAACAAAAAAAATTCCCAGCTAAACAGAGATGCCTCTTTTACAATGATCAAGGCTTATAGTACAAGACTATGCCCAAACTGTACATTTTGATTCAATGAGAAGTAAGCTCCTGGAATTAGTTAAAATGAATGTCGGTGAATCACCAATGGATGACTAATCTAAAGGTGTGCAAAACGATATCAAGAGAAGGAAGGATCTGATTTCTTTTATCTAGAAGTTCCAGCTCATCTGAATACATAGCAACAATCTGGTATGAAACCGGACAGTGTTACCTTCGTCAATGTGTTGTCGGCATGCTGTCATGCAGGCCTAGTGGATGAGGGCCGAAAGTACTTTAATTCTATGAGTCAATGTGACCAGATCACACCTGTGATAGAACACTATGGCTGCATGGTTGACCTTGTTGGCTGTGCTGGGCACCTGGAAGAGGTTAAAGACTTGATAAGCAAAATGCCAATAACCCCTGATGCTACAGTCTGGGGGTGTTTGCTTGGTGCCTGTATCATACATAACAATACAGAGTTAGGAGAATACGCTGCAGAACACCTTTTTGAGTTGGATTGGAAAAATGCAACAACTTATGTTGTGCTCTCAAATATCTATGCTTCAGTGGACCGGTGGTATGGTATTGAAAAGCTAAGAAAAACCATGAAAGATAGGGGGATTAAACCAACGGCTGGATGCAGTTGGATTGAAGTCAACAAGCGGGTGCAAGCTTTCCTTGCACGAAATGGGTTGCACCCGCTATAACATAAAAAGCTGGAACTAATCCATGGTCACAAAATAATTTTAAGCAGATCATTGCAGCATGATTTGTCCAGCATGCTGTGGAGAATCAGAGATGAAGTTTAAAGGGCAGGGTATTCCTTTTTATGGAAAAGGCTTTGCTATTGGGAAGAAGTTAACCTGTTAACTCCAAAAATCAATAATAATACTCACGGTCCAAAAAGTGAAAATCAAACCAATATCTCCTACCAATTGGAGTAAAATTCAAATGCAGCTTTTCAAATGGAGTGGAAATATTCATGATTGATCTATGAAGAGCGAAATGATAGTTGGAGGTTATTGAAATCTTCAAATTCAATCCTCGAGGAGCTGAATCAACAAATTCTTTTTGCAGCGAGATTTAAGCATATCTGGGTTTTAACTAACAACACTTGGGGACAGGATGTTGGGGATCTAATAAGGAAGAGAGCTCCCTTATTTGCACTACAGATGAAATTGTTCATTGCGTGCAAAAGATGGCCACCATTTTTAGCATGGATGATATCTTTTTGAACTAAAGGGCATTCAAAAAGAGACTTGAGACGAAAAGCAGTTATAAAAAATTGAGATCTATTTATTCCAGGCCATGAATCCAAGAGAACACTCTCTAAATCTGATAAATTACAAAATACAGAGACCCGTCGGGCTTAAAAAAAAGACACAACCCTCAAGCTGCCATCCTCTCAGTGCCAAAACTCCCCTTTCCAACCTCTACAGCTGACCTTTTCATTCTTTTACAAAGCTAGGCCTTTGCCTAGAATCGTAAAACAAATTCTAAAAACAGAAATGAGCTTGACAGTGTGACAGCTATGGCTACTGCACTGACCCTCACTGTTTCCAGGAAAATTTAGGAGCCTGGAAAACGGCGGGCCAAGTTTCTGTCAAACTCAAGTCATGTCATTTTTTTTTCCATGCGCACAGGGTTGCTATTGATATAACAGCACAAGGACACGCATGCAGGGACGAAAGAGATGAAGAGTCTCTGCGAAGAGTCTCATCGCCAGCAGAAGAGTCTCATCGCCAGCAGGCAGTCTCTGCGAAGAGTCTCATCGCCAGCAGGCCCGTCCTGACCTTTCATGGCCCATTACCATGGGAAAAAAAACCATTTTTCTATGAAAAAAACAGATTAAACGAACGGCAGAAAACACTCCAATCATCTAACACACATAATCAATAGCTCAGGATCGCACAGGTCACATTTTAGGGATGTCTTTCTCAGAGGGAACGCCTTACGGCGTAAATATATAATAAAATATAATATTATAATAGGTAATATCAATAAAGGGTTATTGGATAAAAAATTAGGATAAATGAATAGAATGGAAGGAGATGCAAAAGTGGGAAAGTAAGAAATGGAAAGAGGGGAAAGGTAAAAAAATGGGGAAAATAAGAAATGGAAAGAGGGGAAAGGAAGAGAAGGGTGTAAGAAATGGAAAGAAAGGAGGAGAGAAGGATATAAAATGATAAGCTTTACATGAGTCAAATTTTGTTTTCTTTAGTTGCTTGATTAAGGGGTTTCAACTACCACTTATTTCTAGTTTTCATTTTTTTTTAGATTTTTAGGGTTTTTGATTATTTCAAGAGCCTGTTTAAACCACTTTGAAATAATGGTCTTTTTTGCAATGATTTTTGTGTTCTATGAGCAAACATAGTGCTTGGTCTTGATGGAGTGTTCTGCAAGAGTTAAGGTTTGAATGCATTTATGTTTGATATTTGCTCTGTGTTATTTCATCCTTACTTGGAACGATCATTCAATCTCTCTAATGTAACACTTTCCAAAAGAGTACTCTATTTTGTAGATCCCTTTGAGTTGATGGTGGTCAATGTTGTGCTTGACAAACCTCATTCTCTATCTAATGCTTTCCATGCTTTAAACATGATTGTGATCTCCTTTCTCTTAAGGAATTTTGCAATTTTGTCACTCTCCTTCGATGTAGGGTAGGTATACGAAGGATTTGTGTAACACCCTCCTCTCACATCTACCCAAGTAATCAGCCAACCAAGGTAAACATTTGACGAGAAGTTACTATGATATGTGTTATCACCCCAAGAAACTCTCTTAGGTTGTATATCAGAGATGCTCGGGAACATTACAGACTCAACAAGAAAGTTGGAAAATGGTGGATGAATGGAAGGAATGACGCATATTCAAGCCAGATAACCACTTCTACTATGCTTAACCCCAGACATGGGTGAACACCCCCAGACTACAAGGCTTTAGACCACCAATTACTCACAGTTTAAGGAAAAGGTGAGCATGGAGAATACTGACCACACCAGCAGATGCACAAGACCATGTGATGGCTAGCTGCAACCAGTAAAGAGGTCTACAAATCTATTTCCTAATGCACAGACAGGATGACAGCTCTCTAGCATTAAACCAATAGAAACCTGCATAAACATTCAATAATACTTGCTAGATTCTAACACAAAGGTGGGATGACAGCCCCTCTAATGCTAAACATCAAGAGCACATGAAAAAAATGCATAACAGGCACAGCCTGGAACAAAGAAGAAGTGGAAAGTGAGCAATTAACAACAAAAGAAGCTTGTATTAGTTGAAAATGAAGACCAAAAGCTGAAGGTATCATAATAGTTACAGTCTCCAGAAGTTGAACCTTACATCAAAATAACATCCATCAACCCTCATTACATCTTGTTTCTGGGTATATATGGAGGTTGATTACAAAAATATCTGTTATCCTATGCGTGGAGGGGTCATAATGGACCACCAACCACATTAACTGTTTGATATGAGTCTCTGATACAATCTGACTGTTCTAATGAACAAAATGACCCTTTCTGGTACTCTGTTGTACTTCATGAACTAGTGGAGTGCTACATTGAAGGAGTTCCATGACTGATAAACACTTTGATCTGCTCGAGGTCGTCCTTCTCGTCCTTCGGATGTACAATGCGTTGAATGCAGTAGTTGAAGCTTAACTGCACAGAGTGCTGGTGGGTAGCCGATCGTTGTTATCCTTCGTCCCTTGGAAGCATGGTAAATGCCAGACACACGAAAACTACATGGAAGATGAACGAAGGGCTGGGAATGAATATTAGTCGTCGGATGGCACAGATGGACGGGTGAGATCTCTTGGCAGGCAGTGTCGGGAAGAAACGGAGGCGCAATTGATTGTAAGTCGTCAGATCTGGCAGATGGACGGCGAAGATCGGATTACATGGGCTATCGGAAGGTATATGCGCAGGGAGATTGTAGGTCATTGGATCTCAGGCAGGGAGATCCAACGGCCATTGGGCCATGAAGTTGCGTGATGGTTAGCGAGCGGGAGGACGTACGAGAGGGCGGTAAGCGGTTTCCCCGCACCACTTACAAGAGGCAGGTGGTATCCATATGCGGGGGCTCGACACAATACAATTGTGACACGTGGCTGGTGGGTCCGGCAAGAAACCGCTTTCCCCGCGGGCTATCGTGCGTGCGGTTTACGGGAGCAGGAGTAGCATATATCGTTGGATCGTGAGGCAGAGGATTGGACGGTCAAGGTTTAAAGCACATGTTTTGAGTGATGTGACAAGGACAGCTACGGTAACAGCGCACGACAATATGACTATGGTTGTGTGGGTTTAGACTTCGCACCCCGGGAAAATGGGTTTATATAAGGTTTTATAACGTTTAAACTAAAGAACTCGGGAGCTAAGGAAACACGACCTTTAAGCTAAATGTGGGTGTAAAACAGGGATAGTGGGGTTTTATGGAGTTATAGGGAAAATGAAGGAAAAAGGGGAAAAACCACTGCGAGCCCTTTGCAACCAAAACCAGCACTTCCCAACTTGTTTTTATCCATCAAATGTCGAATAACAAAGTAGAGCTAATACTGGCTCCTTCTGGGGATGAGATCCTCCCTGTGAGGTCTCAAGAACCTGCAGATCATCGCCTTCCTGATGAAAACGAATTAGCAAAATTCCTATTGTTCCATTGGGCATGGAGTCTAGTTTGCTTACAATAAACTGATAGAATAAATTATTTACAACTTTTAAGGCCAAAGACCTTAAATCACATAAATTTTCAAAAATCGCCCATTAACTGGGCCATCAAAAACTGCTTCTCCTTCCATACTTTTCAGTATGAAGGTTTTGTTCCCTTGAGTCTGTGAAATAATAAAAGGGCCTGTCCAGAAAGCATCAAATTTCCCATGGTTGCCTTTCTTTTCCTTCAATGCATCCCATTTCAGAACCAAGTCTCCAACCTGAAAATTATCTGTTTTTGTCCCTTTGTCAAAGGCTTGCTTGATCTTCTTCTGATGTGCTGTAGCCATTTCAACCAGCTGTTCTCTGATCTGATGTACCTCTGATAAATCAGTGATCCTCTTTGCCATTTATTCTTCCTCATTCTACTCTTCTTGAAGGAATTTTGCCACAGGGAGAGTTAACTGAATTGGGAATATAGCTTCAGTGCCATATATCAACTTGAAAGGAGAATTCCCTGTGGATTTCTTAATGTTCACTTTATCAGCCCACAGTGCATACTTGAGCTTAGAATCCCAATTCTTTTTATTGTCCTCCAACAGCTTCTTGATTATCTTTATCAGGCTTTTATTTGAAGATTCTGTTAGACCATTCCCTTGAGGATAATATGAGTGGAATGAACCAGTTTAATACCCATTGAATCACACATATCCACCAGTTCATTTGCTCTGAAGGCTGCTGCATTGTCTGTGACTATTTTATGTGGACAACCAAATCTGGTAAAGATATTGTCTGTCAAAAATTTCATGACCACATTATGATCAGCCCTTTTGGTAGGGACTGCTTCAATCCACTTAGTGAAATAATCAGTGGCTACTAATATCCATCTATGCTGGCCACTGGAATGTGGATTGATTTCTCCAATGAAATCCAAGCCCCACTGCTGAAAAGGTCCTTTTGCAAGTATTGGTTTTAAGGGTAGGGACTTCAACTGCTGCTTTCCTTCAAATCTTTGGTACCTATCACAAGATTTAACAAATGAAAATACATCAGAAAATAAAGTGGGCCAATAGTACCTAGCTCTGAGAATCTTATGGGCAGTGGTTTTTCAATAATGATGCCCTCCACACATGATGGAATGAAACTGCTGCATGACTTCTATTGATTGTTCTTTGTCCAGACACCTCAACAGCACTCTAGAGGGATCCCTCCAGTAGAGCAGATTTTCATGAATATAATATTTTGCTGCCCTAAGTTTTAAAGTTCTGGCTTGACTTGCGCTTAAGCCTGAAGGGATTTCTAGTTTCAACAAGAAATTAATTATTGAAAAATACCAATCACAAGAAGCTAGATTTCTGCCACTAACTACTTTCTCTCTGGTTCAGATGCTTCCTCTTCTTCATTTGTCTGACCAATCTTTGCATTTGTGTTCAGGAAATCAATATCTAATGATATGCAATTTTCTTCAACTAACAATCTAGCAAGACCCTGACCCATGACCAGCTTGGTGGGCTTCAGTTATATATTAAATTCAATTAGCTTTGCAATCCATTTAGCCCTTCTTCCATCAGCATCAGGTTGTGTTAAAACATTATTGCAGCAGAGGGTACATATGCAATTATCTTGGAATGCAAGATATAAATTCTGAAAGCTTTCAACGATTTGATAAGGGCATATGCATGTTTTTCAATATTGTCATACCTCAGTTCAACATCCCTCAAGTTCTTGCTGAAAAATGCTACTAGATGTTCTGAACCTTCTTCATCTGCCTGCAATAAAACTGTTGCAATGGTGTCCTCAGAGGCAAATGAGAATACATGGAACTCCTTGCTATAGTCCGGACTTATTAAAGTGGGAGCCTCCATAATAGCTTTTTTAATGGACTCAAAAGATCCTCTTGCTGCATCATTCCATCTGACCTCTGACCCTTTCTTCAACATGGAGGTAACATGCTTCACCAGTTCTGCAAAATTTGGTATAAGCCTCCTTACAAAATTAATTTTTCCCACAAAAGATTGTATATCCTTCTTTGATCTTGGGACAGACAAAGCCTGTATTGCTTTGACTCTTTCTGGGTCAATTTGAACACCTGCAGCAGAAACAACATGTCCTAACAGCTTGCCTTCTTCTAAAGAAAATTGTGACTTTTTAGGATTGACTGAAATCCCAAACCTTCTGCACTTTAGAAACACCTTTTTCAAATGCTGCAAATGGTCTTGATGGTTGTTGGAGTATACTGTTATGTCATCAAGGTAGATAAGGAGAAACTCATCCTTCTCTCCTACAAATGTTATATCCAGAGCTCTCTGAAAGGTTGCTCCAGCATTCATCAATCCAAAAGGCATCTTGGCATACATAAAAGTGCCCCAAGGAGTGGTAAATGCAGTCTTCTCTTGGTCATCTGGATGCACAACAATCTGATTAAACCCTGAAAATCCGTCCAGGAAAGACATCACTTTGGCTCCTGAGACCTTCTGCAGCAAGTGTTCCATCTTGGGTAAGGGATAATTGTCTTTCTTAGAGCATTTTTTCAAGTTTCAGAAATCAACACACAGTCTGATTTCTCCACTTTTCTTCCTCACTACCACCAAATTGGCTACCCATTTTGAATATCTGAGAGGGACTATGATCTTGGCAGCCAACAATTTTTTAATTTCTTTTTCAATTAGAGGAAGAAGCATAGGATTTATTGGTCTCAACTTTTGTTTGAAAGGAATAGTGTCTCTCTCTAGAGGCATTTTATGCTGGATTATCTTCTTATCATACGTTTTCAGGTCACTATACTCCCAGGCAAACACATCAGCAAATTGCTTCATTAATTTGCAATATTCAGAACTTTGGTCAGCAGACAGATGAGTGGACAAATTTATGTATCTAGGCTGACCTGGATTCCCTATATCATGCTTACAGACTACAGATTGGTCTTCTTTTTGGGTAGCCTTGTAAGGCACATCATTCTGGTCAAACAGTCTTTCTAGAGGAATTAAACCCTTAGGAATATGATTGCTGGGAAGCTGGACAATGTTATTTTTACCAATTTTATTTCTAAGCTGGGATTGGGGTTTTTCTTCCAAGGCTTCATTATCTTGGTCAATTTGCATTTCATAAAACTCATCAATGACTTGTAAAAACCTATTTATCTCATCATCATCATCAAAAACTTTCCAATGCTGGACATTGTCAGGCAAGGATGGTCTATATTTCATTTGGACTTCATACACTAGTCTAGGAGGCATTGGAGGGATAAATAGACTAGCAGAAACAACAAGGGAATTAGCAAGCTGATTTTTGGCTCTAGGAATATATGAAATACAAAAGTAATCAAAAGAATCTCTGATTCTCCATACCTCATCTCTGTATGCTTTCAGCCGTGGGTGTTTTGCTTGAAATGTTTTATTCACTTGCTGAATGATCAAATCAGCATCTCCAAATACCTTTATGTTCTTGATTCCTCTGTCTTTCGCTGCATTAAGGCCCAATAGCAGAGCCTCATACTCTGCTATATTGTTTGTGACTTGAAAAGCCAACTTGAAAGACAGCTGTATGCTTTTTTGTTATGGAGATATTAGCACCACCCCTGCTCCTGCAGTCTCCCTGGAACATGCTCCATCAAAGAACATCTCCCAAGCCTCACTTCCTTGCTCTTCTTCGACCTAAATTGGTTTCCTGATATGCATTGAGGCCTTTTGAGATTCTTCTATTTGAAAAATACATGCTCCAAAATCAGTGTCCATAGCATATATGGGATGATTGGTAGGATTCTTCTCATCATTGATGATGTATGCCAGTTGTGCTTCTCTGTACAATCTCCTGCTTTCCCCTCCAAAAACTGGGACTGTGGCATAAGATAGATCATTCTGTAATGTCCCACCTAGTCTCTTAATCCATCCTCTGGACAACAGCATGCCAAACTTGGGAGGGACATCTGCTACCACAATATCCATCATCATACTCTTCATGGGCAACTGAGTTAAGGTGATGGCCAGGTCTTTGATTAATCCTAGGCATTTCACCTTCCATGAATCAAAAGAAAATAAATCATGATAGGTTCTGGTGATATCAAGGCCTAACTCTTCCATGACAGCTTTAGGCATTAAATTGTGGCTGGCCCCTGTGTCTAGCAGGCAATTGTGGAGGATTTTGTCATGAATGGTCAAGGAGACATAAAATGATGGAGAATTATTATCATCAGGCTCAATCATAGGGCTAAGCACAATGGCAGGCTTGTCATCTTGCAAATTGATAGAGTCAGTGGAGGTTTGTGTGGTTTCCAGCTCAAGGGCCTCAAGGATAGGCTTTCTAAATATTTCACTCTTTACCAACTCTACCAGAGGCACAGATATTTTCAATTTCTGAACTTCTGACTCTAAGCTGAAAGAGGAAGGTACTTTATCAGAACCTCTTACCTCTTGAATTGGTGATTTGAGGATGACTGGATTAGCTGCTGGTCTTCTCTGTCTAATATTCTGTGGCTTTGTTTGGACAACAGCTCCATGGGCAGGATTCTCCTTGACATTTTTTGCATTTGACCTCAAATTGTATCTTCGTTGCTCCTCAATTTGTAGAATAGCTTCTCTGTCCCACTCCTGATTGTCTTGTTCATGCAGCAATGATTCTTCATAACCAGCCAATGTAAAAAATGCAGCGCTGCCTTTATCTTCCATGCAGTGAATTTCATCCTCATCTTCAAATTGTTCCTCCTCCATGACTACATTTTGGAAAGGAGCTTTAACTTTCTGTTCTCCTCTTGATTATTCACCCCTCTGAATAATTTGCAACTGTTCATTTGCTCTTCTGAAAGGATTTGGGTTTCTTGGAGCAAATGTGTTCGGTTGCCTTGCTTTTCATGAATTTTTCTCAACCTTTAGCTTAGAAATTTCAGCAGCCAATGACTCTATCATCTTAGTCATTTTATCTAATTTAGGCTCTGAAGATGATGTAGAGGAGGTAGAATCCTGAGCTCTCCGTCTCCTTCTATTAGCTTGACTTTTGAGCTTTTCTGCAACCATGATATTGGATTCTACTTCTAGGGCTGCATCCTGAATGTCTGCCAGAGTAGCACATCTCCTTTCTCTCAAAAATAGGCAGAAATCAGAGTCAAAAGCATTGGCATAAGTGAGTTTGGCCTAGGTGGGGGTAGGCTTTACCTCAGCTGGTATCTTATTATACATACGATTGAATCTTTTATTGAACTCAGGTAATGATTCCCCATTTTGCCTCTTCAAGTTACCAAACTCTGTATGGTAATATAGAAAGTCCTTTTTATCTCCCAGTGCTTCAAAAATGCATCATCTAAGGCTTCAATATCAGGAATAGATCTAGGAGCTAGTTCTCTGAACCACTTTCTAGCCTCGCCATCAAGGCTCTGGACAAAAACTCTCATCCACACATCATTTTCACTTATATCTAAATTATCAACATAACTATAAAAAGCTTCAAGGTGTTATTTTGTTGTTACTCCCTCTGTGCCAGTGAACTTAGGCATATACTTATGATATTCTCCCACAGGCATAGGATTCAAAGGGACAGGCAAGACCAAAGGTCCATATCTGGCAGCTACAATTCTTTCTATCTTCGTGGGTGCTTGCTGGCCTACCATGATTGGGATATGTGGAAGGATACTAGCAGATTGAGCAATTTGAAACAATGAAATAGATGATAGAGATAAAGGGATGTTTTGGACTAAATAGGAAGCTTTCTTTGGACTGAGATTCAAAGGGGAATTAACTGAGCAAGGGTTGTATTAATCTCTAAAGGAGTTTCCTTATTAATAGTGTTGGGTTCCAAATCTTCAAACTGTATATCTTCAACTATGACTTTATCTTTCAAAGATGCATGAGATTTCTTAGGCTTACCTGATCCTGATGCCCCTTTCTGTGATGCTTTCTTCAATCTGACAGTCCTCTTAGGGTCAGGCACTAGTTCAGCTGGGGATTTTTGAGGATTTCTTCGAGTATCTCTTACAAACTGAGCCAGAACTTCAATGTGGAGTCGCCAAATGTTGGTTTTCCTCCAGTGGAGTTGCTAGATGGATGATTACAACCAAAATATGTGCCCAAACCTTGTCTATCATCAAAATTTGGAACTGTGTCGTTCTCCTAGGGAAGCTGAGCTTCAATCTCCTCTCCCCGACAACGGCACCAATTAATGTTATCACCCCAAGAAACTCTCCTAGGTTTATATCATAGATGCTCGGGAACATTACAAACTCAACAAAAATGTTGGAAAATGGTGGATGAATGGAAGGAATGATGCATATTCAAGCCAGATAACCACTTATACTATGCTTAACCCCAGACATGGGTGAACACCCCCAGAATACAAGGCTTTAGACCACCAATTACTCATAGTTTAAGGAAAAGGTGAGCATGGAGAATACTGACCACACCAGTAGATGCACAATACCATGTGATGGCCAGCTGCAACCAGTAAAGAGGTCTGCAAATGTATTTCCTAATGCACAGATAGTATGACAGCTCTCTGGCATTAAAACAACATAAACCTGCATACACATTCAATAATACTTGCTAGATTCTAACACAGAGGTGGGATGACAGTCCCTCTAATGCTAAACATCAAGAGCACATGAAAAAATGCATAACATGAACAACCTGGAACAAAGAAGAAGTGGAAAGTGAGCAATTAACAGCAAAAGAAGCTTGTATTAGCTAAAAATGAAGACCAGAAGCTGAAGGTATCATAATAGTTACAGTCTCCAGAAGTTGAACCTTACATCAAAATAACATCCATCAACCCTCATTACATTTTGTTTCTGGGTATATATGGAGGTTGATTACAAAAATATCTGCTATCCTATGCGTGGAGGGGTCATAATGGACCACCAACCACATTAACTATTTTATACGGGTCTCTGATACAATCTAACTGTTCTAATGAACAAAATGACCCTTTCTGGTACTCTGCTATACTTCACGAACCAGTGGAGTACTACATTGAAGGAGTTCCATGACTGATAAACACTTTGATCTGCTCGAGGCCGTCCTTCTCATCCTTCGGATGTATAATGCGTTGAATGCAGTAGTTGAAGCTTAACTGCACAGAGTGTTGGTGGGTAGCCGATCGCTGTTATCCTTCGTCCCTTGGAAGCATGGTAAATTCCAGACACACGAAAACTGTATGGAATATGAATGAAGGGCTGGGAATGAATATTAGCCATTGGATGGCACAGATGGACGGCTGAGATCTCTTGGCAGGCAGCATCGGGGAGAAACGGAGGCGCAATTGATTGTAAGTCGTCAGATCTGGCGGATGGACGACGGAGATCGGATTACATGGGCTATCAGAAGGTATATGCGCGAGAGATTGTAGGCCGTTGGATCTCGGGCGGGGAGATCCAATGGTCATCGGGCGATGAAGTTGCGCGATGGTTAGCGAGCGGGAGGACGTACGAGAGGGTGGTAAGCGGTTTCCCTGCACCGCTTATGGGAGGCAGGTGGTATCCGTATGCGGGGGCGCGACGCAATACAATTGTGACATGTGGCTGGTGGGTTCGGCGGGAAACTGCTTTCCCCACGGGCTATCATGCGTGCGGTTTATGGGAGCGGGAGTAGCGTATATCGTTGGATCGCAAGGCGGAGGATCGGACGGTCAAGGTTTAAAGCACATGTTTTGAGTGATGTGACAGGGACAACTAGGTAACAGCGCGCGACTATATGAATATGGTCGTGTGGGTTTAGACTTCGCACCCCGGGAAAATGGGTTTATAGAGGGTTTTATAACGTTTAAACTAAAGAACCCGGGAGCTAAGGAAACATGACCTTTAAGCTAAATGTGGGTGTAAAATAGGGATAGTGGGGTTTTGTGGAGTTATAGGGAAAATGAAGGAAAAAGGGGAAAAACTGCTGCGAGCCCTTTGCAACCAAAACCAGCACTGCCCAACTTGTTTTTATCCATCAAATTTTGAAGAAAAAAGCAGAGCTAACAATATGATTTGACCTCCCAAGTCACCTTAAGGAAGTGGAACCGATGGAATCACACCATATAGACCTTCCACATCAGCAACAAGACTCCCATGAACCATCCAAAACTCTGAGGTAACTAGCCCCTAAGTCTTACTGAGTTTTTTTACCAATTAACCCCTGAACACTCCCATGATATGGTCATGCATGCGTCCAGAGGGCTATGGACGCTCCCACAGCATGGTGTGCCAACGTCTAGGGACTATTCTACTTAGTGTCGTGCTAGCGTCCCTGGGATTTGAGCCACTTTTTCAAGCCCAAAGCCCAAGTCACTACCCAGAACTCAATGACACTTTTAGAATCCATGATTTACATAATAACAAGACTTACAAATCAAAAACTAACTCCAGGACTAGGCTTGACCATCCCCAACCAGGACTAACATTCTGTCAAACACTTGGCATCAATGCAATCTACATGAAATGAATACAAGACATAGCATAAATGACTGATAACTCATATGAGACTTGAAAAGAAGGATCACCACCCTCTTCCCTTAATTGTTTTGACATCATTCAGGTCTTGCATCCATTATCCTTTTAGTTACGAGTAAATACATGAAATAACCATAACAATAACTAATCATATAACCATGCTTATAACCAACATTAAACCATGAAAATAACAATGAGATAACAGCCATTAAAGCCACATATTAACAAGTACACAAGTAAGATAAATTAACTTTCATTGAACATAGGCAAAGCCAACCAGGTTCAGAAATTCCACATACCACCTCACTGTAGACATGGCTGAACCAAATCTTTCTTTCAGCTAATCACCCCTGTGCCATATTCCAAGCATGAATGTGGCATTTCATGGATAAACCAATCCAAAAACAACCAAGGGAATCCAGAGGTTAAACCATCTCCACCCTCACCAAATAATGATCTCACCAAAACTGACACCGAGATCACAAAATCTAACTGAGCTAGGAATGCCTCCGGACTCCATCACTATCCTTGAGAAATTTGTCGTCTCCTTGTCTCTCAGGATTTACCTCAATCCACACCAGATCACTAGGCTCTAAACCGAGACACTAGTCTCTCAGGCTTTACCACAATCCACACCAGATCACTAGGCCCTAAACCAAGACTCCACCCTTAGGCTTTACCGTGTATCCCACCAAAACCGGTCAAGGGACTCCTAAGCCTTTGGGATTTTCTTGAGACCACCTCCGCCCCAGATTCCGAAACCATCTAACAATTCCAAAATTCAAAACCGAGAAAAAAAATCCCATCACACCATGGCTATCCGGAAAAAGGCAAGGCTAGGTTGAAAACTACTGTCATAACCTAGAAAAACCATGCCAGCAACAAAAAGAAAACCATACACCAACATGTAAAGCCATGCATGTCAAAACCAGCTAGGAAATCACACATTCAATATGTTACCTACAAGTATTCTTGCTGAAGCTACTTGATCCTGCTCTTCCTTGCTTGATCCTTGGTTTCCTTCCTTTCCTTTGATTGCTTTTTCCTTCCTAGCACCAAAGCTAGAGTTCTCCAAGAAACACTAAGTGTCCAAGAGTGTGAGAGAAAGAGAGAATAATGAGAGAGCTCTAAAATTGAACTGGAAAAATCTTGCCAACTAATCCTCAGAAGCCTTTTTATCAATGAGGCCTCTATTTTCTTCATTTTCCATTATTTTCCTTCAATTTCCTCCTCACATGCAACCTGTGACCTTTCACCTTCCTTTTCTCTTAATTTCCTTTATTTTCATAAATAAAATCTGCGAAAAATTCATTTTTTCCTTTTTAATGCCTTTGCCAATTTCCTTTATCCATAAAACACATCTGGTGATGCCCACTAGGATATATTTTCCCAACATTCAGCTTGGAATACATGTCCCTTAACTGCGGTCTTATTTTTCTTTTATTAACTTTTGTTACATGAATTTTTAACCAAGGGCTGTTACAATTTGTCAACATGTTATATGCTTTTAGAGGCTATGCGAACATGAAGAAAGACAGATGGCCTCATTAACTTGGGGTCAATTGATATCTATTGTGTTATTTTCAAAATTGTCATTCAACCACATATTTGTAATGAATATTGCTAATAAGTTTTCAATGTCATTACAATTTATACCCATAACCCATGATTAATTGTTTTGTTTTTTGCAAAACCAAGAGAGAAGGCAAAGATAACGAAGGAAATGACATTATGGCAAATGTGGGATCTGAAAACATTTAGTATATACATTGAATATCATGCCAATTATCATATAGACAAGGATTAAACAAATGCACATAGTGCATGAATTCAAGCACAAAAATTCAGAAAAACAAAGTATCCAAACTTGTATCCGAAACTTATGTTAAGTGACTCTCAAAATGTTGGATAAGTCGATACATTGATAGGATTATTTAAGCAACCCCTGATGGGGGTAGAATTTAGTACTCCCTTGGAAAGCAAGATGGAGGTGTACACCTGTCTATTATTTGAAATGGCGTGGCACAACACAAGAGGGTGGACTTGGGCTTTACACTTGATGTCCTTTTGTTTTAAATACATGTGCATGGGGTGGTTGAGGAATTATATTGTGTGTTGCAATGCAGGTGAGGCGCAACGCTCACCCCTTTGTCTCTGGTTTTATGGTGCTTTCATGAGCTATGTTGGTTATGCTTTCTGGTATAGTCATCTTGGCTTCCTGGTCGCGGTGTTGGTTCTTAGTGATATAGAGGTTTTCCCTTCTTAGTTTTTTTTAGATGTGGTGCGATGGGTGTGTTTATGTATTGTGTATTGTTCCTACATACCACGGCATAAGGGTATATTTTTGAGTTGGTGGTTGTTCTTTCAAATTCACCATTTTCGGACACTAATTTTTTAGGTATTTCGTACTCATGTCGACGATTTTGGTATATGGTTATTGGTATTCTGGTAATTTTTCATTGTGGCTTTGAAGTTTGAACTTCCCAGGGCAGGATAAAAGTTTGTTATTCTACCTAGTTTCTAAGTCGTTATCGCTTATATACTCCATTGTTGCGTCTAGTGTTGGTGAATTGGGGTGCTACTCCTTTATTGCGTTTGGTGTCTGTGAATCGAGGTGCTACTCCTTTATTGCATCTGGTGTTGGTGAATTGGGGTGTTGTTTACCAATTTGTCAATTTTTCGATTCTGCTTTAGTTGGGCGTCTTCTCTTCTCTGCAGTTTGGGCTTTGTCGACTTGAGTATATGTAGCTAGGTCTTTGCGTTTCTTTAAATTGTCTTGTGGAATTATGTTAGTGATATGTTTTTCTGAACTATATGCCCCTCCAGTGTGGTGAGTTGTACTTAGCCCTTTAATTTGGTTCCTTGCTGTGGAAAATGGGGGAAGACTCTATTATGTTTCGGTCGAGCTTAATTGGGGTGGTGGCTCATCGTTCTGTTTGTTTTGACGATCATGGCTCATTAACTCGCTATCTGTCTTACACTATGGTCTTGGAAACCATGCCTCCCAGTCATCATATGGTGAGTCGAGGGGGTGGAGCTAGGTACGTAGGAATTAAATGGGGTCACTTTTTTGTTGGTTATTCATTTTCTTCATATTTTGATTTGGTACCTTTGGAGGTACGTAGAGAAATATTGTTGTTGGAATGCAAAGAGTTGGGAGAGCGTCCATACTTCTCTGATTCGAAGGTTGGGGGTGATGGCCTGAAATGGGTTGTTGACCTTGGAAAATTCCGCAAAAGATGATTGTCTTTCTTACATTCTCTCTCTATGCATCAACAATTGGATACTTTGTTATCCTTGGTTTTTAAGGACAAACAAGTTCACAATTACAATATTTATTTATTTATTTTTAATTTAATTTAATTAATTAATTTATTTTTTTCCTGGTCAGGAGGACATCAAGGGAATTCTAAGGAACACTAGATTTAAAATCAATGATATTGATGCTCGCCTTAGTTGGATGGAGAATAATCTAGTGACGATGGCCATTCTAGTACCTTGCAAGAAGAGAGTATCACAGCAGAAGCCATTGCTAAGCTCTTCTTCAAGCGTGTTTGGGTTCATTTTGCCACGGACCATTATTTCAGATAGGGAGAGCCAGCCTGTGGTCTTTGATGGACACCAAGCTGACCAAATTGACCGCCTTCCACCCCTAAACCGACGGGCAAACAGAGGTAGTCAACAGGATGATCGGGCATATCTTGCACATGTACAACTCCAAGCATCCATGCACATGGGATGAGAGCCTTCTGTATGTTCAACATAGCTACAACTAAGCCCTCCACAGATCCATTGGACACAACCCGTTTCAGGTGTGCTTGGGGTTCCAGCCATTTGCCCTATTGATGTAGCTTTGCCCATTGCATCTACACAGGAAGAGTCCTCCCATGCTCAAACAGAGGCTTCCCTCGCACATTTTTCTTCGTTTCGTTATGTATCCGTCCGTTCATTTGTTGGCCCACTCATAAGGGCATGAGGTCAAGCTATGAATGAGGGAGGCATGGAGGTGCCGGTTACGAGAGGAAGAAAGCCAGCCATCAGATAAGCAAGCGTTCAAGAACAAAGGAGTCATAAAAAGAAAGCCAGGCCAGCCCTCTATAGCGATGATGGGTAAGTAAGTTCTTTTATTTCTGTTTCTTTCTATAAAGAAAGTAAATTATAGCCGAGACACTGGATACCTCGTGAGAGATGGGCGGTACACCGGACGGAAACAGATACTCAGAGATGGGCCAATGGATGGATGGATCGATACTGAAGAGAGAAGGAAGGATCCATAGTTGGTTCAATTCGCCCGCATCCCGGCCTCAGGGGAACTCTTTGATCCGCTTGGAGACCTGACAAATGCATGGTTTGCTAGTTCTCCATCTCCAGATCCTACACTTCTCATGGTGGACTAAGCTTGCTATTGTTCTATGATTGTTGCTCTTTGACGATGGTTGAAGGTGACAACCCTTTCCTCTGTGGTTGGTCATCTTCTTAGTGTTTGGTGTCGAATTTTTGGTTGCAGAGGTTGGCCTTTGTTTAGTTAGTTTCCTGGTTTATATGGTATGTTTCCTTTTGCTGTATGGTTCGATACTTTGGACATTCTAGGGATTTCTCAATTGACGATTGCTATTTCTTGTTTTGTTGGTCGTTATGTTATTTCAGTGCAAGAATTATGGGCATGAGTATGATAGTTGTTTTGGAAGTCTATGGCTCTCTTTGACAGTCTTTGTTTTTCTCTATGACTCTCTCTTTTAGTAATGGTGGTGGCTCACTCTGATAGCTTGGATATCATTGTATTTTCTTTATGATTTTGTCTACAACTGTTTAGGAATTAGGGTGATGATTTTGCTATAAATTATGTACTTTGTTTACAACCATCTTTAGGCCCGTGCTCCTGATGTATCATCATTTTTCGGTAATAAAATAGAATGCTTAAAAAGAAAAGACTTATAAGCAAGAACTTTGTAATATATTTTATCTTATGGAAAAATAAGCCATGTGAAAAGAATAGATAAATACAAGCTGCAAAATAAAATTTATTTAATATTTAGATATCACATATAAATAATAAATATTGAATTATAGATCTTTTTCATAATTCTTAATATTCATTAAAATTTGAATAATTATAAGTGAAAAAATTAACACCTTATTAAAAATAATTATTTTATTTTATTATTTATTATTTTTCATTAATATATATTATCATTATTTTTTAAATTATTATTTTAAAAATATTGTAGTTTTTTTGACATATTTTCTAGTAAAATTTTCTCTTAATTTTATAAAAGATATTTAGAATTATTACATTAAATTATAAATTCTCCTCAATCTAAATATCAAAAAAATTCTAGGCCTAAATAGTAAAAACTCTATTTAAAAAATAAAAATACAGTTGTCTATAATGCGATTTTTTGGAAGTTTTTTGGGTGGATTTTTCCAATCACAACTCTAATAAAAATAATTATTTACCGAACTTCCAACCCATCCCAATAGTCCAAAACTAACGCAATAAATCTATATAGTAAAAAAAATATTTTAAAAAAAATACATAAAAATAAATATTTGCCGGAATTCCAACCCCACAGTCCAAAACCTATAAATGTGAAACAATGCCAAAAAGGCGTACTGAGGATGCTTTTTGCTGCACGAAATCACATTTATTTGCGAACATTGACATTTGTACCGAGGGCTCCTATTTTCTTCACGGGCTCCATGGGACCATTAGCAATCGATAGCGTAAACTTTTTACTAACCTTACCCGCATTAAAGCCGAGGCCAAAGTCCCCTTCGTACGCGGAAATCATACGGTGTATGCATACACGCTCGTTATACGCCCTCGTTATACAGGGCACAAGCGCAGATCGCAAGCTATATAATGAGAGCTGCTCTGAACAGTTTGGCATACAAAGACGCAATGGCCTCTTAGGAACCGTTGTGAAAAACTGCTTAGTCACATTTGAAGCTCAGGTTGCTCCCCGATCCATCAGATCCGTCCATTTTTGCAAGAATTATCTTTAGATTGGCTCAGAACTCGCTCTAATTGGTCGTGATCAGTAATGGCTCAGATACTGATTCATGGAAATCTCCATGTGACTATCTTCGAGGCAGATTCACTGAAGGATCCCGGTCGAGCAACGGGAGGAGCTCCCAAGATCTTCAGAAAGGTAAAAATGGTGTAATTTGAGTTCTAAGATTCAGAATGATCGAATCCTCTGTGATTCATTTTCTCTTTTTTGATTATTGTTTGTCTGTGGTTACAGTTAATTCAGGGCATTGAAGAGACCGTGGGGTTTGGCAAAGGAGCTAACAGACTGTACGCGACCATCGATCTGGAGAAAGCTCTAGTGGGTCGAACTCGGATCATCCAAGACGAACCCAGGAGCCCACGATGGTATGAGTCCTTTCACATTTACTGTGCTCACCAAGCTGGCAATGTAGTTTTTAGTGTTAAAGATGATAAACCAATTGGGGCAGTGGTGGTCGGGAGAGCCTATGTACCTGTGAAGGATCTCCTAGATGGCCAAGAGTTCGAGCAGTGGCTCCAGCTGGTTAATGAAAAAAAGGAACCCATTGGGGGCGGGGCAAGGATTCGTGTGAAATTGCAGTATTTTGATGTTAGCCATGATCCAAACTGGGCTAGAGGTATCAGGTCTCGGAAGTTCCCTGGGGTCCCATATACCTTTTTTCCTCATAGGAAAGGGTGTAAGGTCACTCTGTACCAAGATGCCCATGTGCCTGATAAGTTTGTGCCCAAGATCCCTTTGGCTGGAGGACAGCTCTACCAGCCTCATAGATGCTGGGAGGATATATTTGATGCAATTAACAATGCTCAGCATCTGATTTACATTACTGGATGGTCTGTTTACACTGAGATCACCTTGATCAGGGACTCCAAGAGGCCAAAGCCTGGTGGTGATGAGACACTAGGTCAGCTTCTGAAGAGGAAGGCCAGTGAAGGGGTCAGGGTGCTTATGCTTGTCTGGGATGACAGGACCTCTGTTGGGCTATTGAAGAAGGATGGATTGATGGCCACCCATGATGAAGAGACCTTGCATTACTTCGATGGATCAGATGTGAATTGTGTCCTGTGTCCAAGGAATCCCGATAATGGGCAGAGCTTCGTGCAGGACTTGCAGATCTCGACAATGTTTACGCATCATCAGAAGATCGTTGTCGTTGACAGCCCTCTTCCTGGAGGTGGTTCAGAGCAGAGGAGGATCGTGAGCTTTGTTGGAGGGATCGATCTGTGTGATGGAAGGTATGATACCCAATTCCATTCTCTGTTTAGGACTTTGGATTCTGTTCATCACGCTGATTTCCATCAGCCGAATTTCACTGGTGGGTCGATTGAAAAAGGAGGGCCCAGAGAGCCCTGGCATGATATTCATTCCAAGCTGGAAGGGTCTGTTGCTTGGGATGTGCTTTATAACTTTGAGCAGAGGTGGAGGAAGCAAGGTCATAAGGATTTGCTCTTGCCTCTGAGACAGTTTAGGGAGATCATTCCTCCTTCGCCCGTGACATATGAAAATGACCAGGAGACTTGGAATGTTCAAGTCTTTAGATCGATCGATGGAGGAGCTGCATTTGGGTTTCCTGAAACACCAGAGGATGCAGCTAGATCAGGTTTGGTTAGTGGAAAGGATAACATCATAGATAGGAGTATCCAGGATGCTTATATCAACGCCATCCGTCGTGCGAAGGACTTCATTTATATAGAGAATCAGTACTTTTTGGGAAGCTCTTACGGATGGAAGCCAGACGATATCAAGGTGGAAGACATAGAAGCTCTTCACCTTATTCCCAAGGAATTGTCTTTAAAAATAGTTACCAAGATAGAAGCAGGAGAACAATTCAGAGTCTATATTGTTGTGCCAATGTGGCCAGAGGGGTTACCAGAGAGTGGCTCTGTGCAGGCAATCTTGGATTGGCAGAGGAGGACAATGGAGATGATGTATACAGACATTGCGCAAGCTCTGCGTGCCAAACAAATCTACGATGCAAATCCCAAGGATTATCTGACCTTTTTCTGTTTGGCAAATAGAGAGGTCGAGAAAAGTGGTGAGTATATACCACAGGAGCATCCGGAGGAAGATTCTGACTACAAGAGAGCTCAAGAAAATAGGCGTTTTATGATTTATGTGCATGCCAAGATGATGATAGGTAAGAACTCCTGAGGTTAATGCATCACCAAATTCCAATTTGCTTTACTTCCTTTCTTCAACAACATCATTTTTTGTAAATGCTTGTCATTTTATTTGGGTTGGGCCTTGGTTTAGCTGTAGATTAATGTGGGTCTACCATAATTAGCCTGTCTACGATGACTACTCTAGATTTGGTTTTCCGACCGATCATGCTTGGAGATCCCTGAAAGCCCCAAATATCATGTAAAGGTTAGTAAGGATAAGGTTACTACATAAAAAAGGGAAAGAGAATGTCTTGGAAAAATAGGTTTAAACCTGTGTTTGAGTTTGCATAGTTCTAACTTGTTTGTTATACACCATGCAATACACTAGGGTGTGGGGGCTCTGGGAACATTCGCTGCGTTTCTGGGTACGTTGAGGATGCCAGGGAACGTGGGTAGGAAAGTACCCTGTATTAACTTAAAAAGATGCAGAAAAACAAATTATCTTAAAGCATCTATCCTTAAATTCTAATTCCACTTTATATAAACCTCTGTACACACCCCAGCCAAACTTGGCCTTGTTATTGATTTCATTATTTATTTCAGATTTTTTATTCGGCTGCCACTATTCGACTGCGTAGAACCAATATTTTATAAATGCCACAAGGGCCAACATGTCTCCAGAGATTTGAACCCAGAGCTACTTGGGACACTAGTCAAGAACCATACCACTTGAGCTAAGTTCCTTTGACGTTGAACATTATGTGTCATTAATGTTCTGTATATATTTAAATTTTGGAATTTTAATAATTAAGAAAGGTTCTTAATGTGGGATCCCTTGTCCTCATTGACAATCTTTTAAGTTTGGATGTACCTCCATACACTTTAGGATGGATTTCGGTGTCATTGATAATTTTTAAAATCTTGTTGTCTTCATATGCCCCAGTATTCATCTCCATATCTCGTTTGACAATCCTTAAAATTTAGAGATGTGGAGCAGCATCCGCACATCCCAAAATTTTGGTGGAACCCATTGTAATCTTTTTGTCTTCATTTTATTATATTGTCCTTGCATACCTCTTGCTCTATAATTTCTGTTCTGCAACTTATAAACTTTTCAATGTACTGGTGGCATGAATCTGATTTGATATGCTTGAATTTTAGTCTCGTGTGGATTTTTCTCAAGATGATATTCTCTCTTCTGACACCTTGCTTGTTTCTTTTATGCAGTTGACGATGAGTACATTATTATTGGATCAGCAAATATCAACCAACGTTCCATGGATGGTGCAAGAGACTCTGAGATAGCAATGGGGGCTTACCAACCATATCATCTGGCAGTTAATGGGCCAGCCAGAGGGAAAATCCATGGTTTCAGGATGTCTCTGTGGTACGAACACACTGGATTGCTAGATAACTTGTTCCTTCAGCCTGAAAGCCTAGAATGTATCAGGAAAGTGAACAAAATAGCAGAACGATACTGGGATTTATATAGCAGTGAAAGTTTGGAAAGTGATCTGCCGGGCCATTTGTTGATGTATCCTGTGGGTGTCACAAATGCTGGTGAAGTGACAGAGTTACCTGGCACATAATTCTTTCCAGATACAAAGGCTCGGGAATTGGGCACCAAATCAGAGTACCTGCCACCCATTCTGACCACATAGAGAGTTGGAGCGGTAGTACTCCAATAGCTGTTTGGTCTTTCGTAACCCATACTATATTTAGAGCTCTTGCCCTTTCTTCCCGTTGTTGGTATTTGCACTAAAATACAGAGTCGTCTTTAGAGCTCACACAAAGCTTGTGGAAATATCTAATCCGGTGAAAACTTTTTCCTTTTTCTCTTAATTTTCTCTTTAGTCAAGCAGATTAACAGGCAAACTAGAAAACTGATATCAATCTGCATGGTAACCTCTTGTGCAATAACCTAACAGGGATTGTTAGGCATTGACCTTTTGGTCAATAGCATCTACATTCGATACCTATAGAGCTATGTTATATATGTATTTGCAGGGTTTTAATAACTAAGTGTTCAATATTTGGCATTCAAATGGTATGTGAAGCTCTAGTCAATAGCATCTACATTCGATACCTATAGAGCTATGTTATATATGTATTTGCAGTGTTTTAATAACTCAGTGTTCAATATTTGGCATTCAAGTGGTATGTGAAGCTCTAATATTATGATTTTTGTAGTTGATACATTTCTTTATGGCATGTATGGTTGTGTTTGTATCCCTGCCAATTACACAGGCATCGTTATTTCTTTTTCATTGTTATGTTCCAAGAAAAAAGAGTGAAGATTTGCATATCTGCTTTATGTAATTTGATATACTGAAAACATGACAAGGCTTTCTTGTGACCTTTATGGAAATATGATAAATTGTGTTGGTTGAAATTAGGAAGTGGCGTGTTGGTGATGTTAGTTTGACAACGATTTAGTCGGTTTAGTAAATTTAGGTATAGACAGTTCCTTGTAACGAATAAGTTTGTAACGGTTGATTAGTTATGTAACTATAAAACAGGTATTTGCCCATGAAATGAAATGCAGTGAAACTCATTGTTAAATAAAACAGTCCGATCCAAAATTCAGTTTAGCATTCAATTTCTTGTCTTGCTGTTTCTCTGTTTCTTTCCTTCATTTGTACAACAGGTGAACCACCCTAGTCACAATGAGAGCAAAGATCTTTGATAAACATGGAGTTATATTTGAACTCTGTGTTTTGTCATCTTAAATTCAAAACCATTGTAAATGGTTATCAATAACAAGGACTGTAAGTTAAGAAACCATATTTTTTGTCATTGGCTATATTTCCCGAGCTGCCTTCTTGCTTGGTTGGGTGTTTTCCGGGGGAAGTATATGTATCAACATGCATGACTCATGTGGTCTTGCATTGTGACAATCATCTTAGTTTTGCGTTTTATGACATGGGCGATTTGTGTGTTAAGTAGGGAGGGATATAATTACTTGAGGGTTATAGAGTTGCTGTTGTCATTGAAAGTTCTTGTATACAGTGTAAGTATGCCAATGTTGTCTCAAAAATGAGCAAACTACATTCATACTCGATAACAATTTCCTTCAGTTGGTTATAATTATAAATTTTGTTTGTATATTCCCTTACCTAACTAAAGTAGAGGTTTGTTTATTTGGTTCCTGCCATTTTATTATTAGCTTGAATAATGATTTTTGCAGTCCAGGTGGGTTAGATGTGTCATATTTTTAACATGAACCATATTAATTTAAAAAATCACATTAGAAAGTCAGGCCCTTGATATTGAGGGCAACAGTGTTAAATAAATATTAGGAGGAAGAGCTACACAGCTTCCTATGGATCAGAGCTGAGGTTCCAAAGCCAAGAGACATAATAGCCCTCCATAAAACCTTTGCCTCAGACATAGATGTAGACCCAAATTTGGAGGAAAAGCAATGCAAACCCACTTGCCATTTGGAAGACACCTTAAAGTTGTTAGGTGAAGCAGTTTAGGCCTGCCAAAAGAGATGGCAATCACTCGCTCGTGGACTGTAAATCAAAGATCCTCAATTCACTTTGTACCCTAAAAGCCTTGTTTCTAGAGCCACAATCTACAAGGCAATCCTCAAGAGGTCAAAGGTGAACTGAATTGGGCTAAGATTCAACCCTCCTCTTTTACAGTGTTCACCACCAGCAGATGTGGATAAAGGAAAAGAGAAGGGAGGACAGAGGCTGAGCAGGCTGTTGATTATTACAAGCAGGGATCCATTACAAGATACATAGTATGGGATATCAGGCAATGGTGCAAGGAACGACAGCAGTAGTCTTGGGGGGATTTCAACCACAATTTTGCTGCACAAGGATGTGCAAAACATTAAGTTGGGGGGACGGGGGCTCGGGTGATGATAGGCCCCCATATTGTAGACTAAGGCGGCCCACCCAAAACTCATTTTGACTTCATGATAAATATGCATGTTAGGCTAACCCATGCGGATTGATTTCATACAAGGACCTCTGCTGGACGCACTGAGAAAAAAAGAGATCTTTTCTCCTTTCACCTACTCCAAAAGCTGACAAATCTTTCAACGCACCTCTAATCCACTTGTGTGCACTACAAGAGCTAAGACACAGGATTTGTTAAAAGGAATTGGCTCCTAGAACCATGGTCCTCAATTCTCAAGATTTGGGTGAAGCATAGCCCTTGAATCAAGGTGTGATGAAGGGCCCAAATCATGATTACTTTGTGTGATGAAGGGCTAAAATCATGATTACTTTGTACAATAGGAACTCTTTGTGTGATGAAGGGCTAAAATCATGATTACTTTGTACAATAGGAACTCAAGGCTCAACCTCAAAGTCTTTTCTAATAATCATTTGAACACGCTGCACTAGAAAACTTAGATTTTTTGATATTGTAATTGTTTCAATGATTTGTTAATGGAAAAGTATTATTTTTCAGCTGGTTATAGTTAGTTGTTCATAGGTTCCATGTGAGGACCTTGAGTAGGGCCCACACGTGGACACTCTAAAGGACCTCTTGTACTTGTATGCATACGATTATAATCATTTTAACCTTTCTTTGTTTCCTGCAGCATCTTTGTAGCAACAAGTTTATGTGGTGCAGTTACTTCTGTTATGGCATAAACATGTTAGGATTTAGAACATTATGAGAGAAATAAATATAATACACAAGTAACAAATATTCAAACCATGTACATTATGATTTTTATTGGAAACTCCAATTGGAGAAAAATTAGCAAACAATAGATTTATTATTGTTCTTGGTTAAAACACAACCAAGCCGGCCAACACTCTGAGCTTTCACTGCTCCAATACAATGGAGAATGCACAAGCCTTTTAACGGCTTCAACTACATGTAATACCATAAGCATATTACCATGGGTCACCAATATCGGGTGCCCAAAAAACCATAAATGTTGACACAACTTCAACTTCATGGCAAGGTCAAGTTTATTTAACAATCCCCCCTTTAAACTTGACTTTGGGTTTTCCTTGGCAAAATCTAGCTAGACTGCCCAAGTGAGCTAGTCATCACTCACTTCCAGTGCTACCAAGTCATTTTTAGGGTATTTGAAAATTTCACATGTTCTAGCTCAACATGCTTTATCATACCATCACATGTGTCCCCATATCAACTAAGTGGACATTCAAACTTTACTAGTGATTTACTCACTTCCAGCGCTACCAAGTCATTGTCAGGGTATTTGAAAATTTCACATGTCTTAGCTTAACATGCTTTATCATACCATCACGTGTCCCCATATCACCTAAGTGGACATTCGAACTTTACTAGTGATTTACTCACTTGTAGCCCTACCAAGTCATTGTTAGGGTATTTGAAAATTTCACATGTCCTAGCTCAACATGCTTTATCATACCATCACATGGGTCCCCATATCACCTAAGTGGACATTCAAACTTTACTAGTGATTCACTGGGGTATGCATGCCTTATTATGTCTTACAGTTGTATGCCCATTTACATGAATTTTTTTTAACTCCATTATTCTTTTTTTTTATAGTTGTTATTGATATTCTGGGTTTAAGCCAACATTCTCTCATTCCACATTATTTCTACACCAAAATTCAAGCATGCTCTTCCTCTTGAAAATTTTATGACCCCACATATATATATATATATATATATATAGAATTTTAACTTTTCATACGAAGCCCACTAGCCATTAAAATAACAACCCATCACTTTCAAGAATATGATAAATGATAAAAATGTCAAATTTATATGCAAGCCATATACCATTGTAACCCTCATGGCTACCAACAATTTTGTGTTCATTGCATGATGTGTGGAGCCCTTTTTTGACAATTTGATATATGCATAGAGATTTATGTGAGACATTCTTCTAGGTACGAGTTTCTTTGTTATAAAACCAGTTCACAAAAAGATAGAAAAGATAGATCAACGCCTTCGAATTCAGCGTCTTCGAGGGGGCAGCGTCTTTTACATTACACAAATGAACAATTCTTGAATGATACAAATGACCATACCTCCTTTTCGTATATAGGAGTCTAAGGGGTCATAATATAATCAGAGCCAGCATAACAATAATAATGTAAGGACACAATAAACAGTAGCGGGCTTCTATGGGGCACAATAATTACAATAAGGGGGTTGTACTAATAACAATAAGGGGTTACACTAGTAGTATAGGGACCTAACATGCCCTTCTCCTTCCAAAATTGTTGTTCTCAATGCTTGAGTAGTTCTTGATGCGTCTGTATAAAATTTTCATCCTTCCATTTGGAATTTTTTCAGCGGGTAAGTTCTTCCACTTGATGAGATTCTTTGAAATTGAACGATTTCATAGTTGTCTACTTTTCGGTTCTGTGAATGCTTTAGGTTCCAATACGATTTTTCCTTCCTTGTCAAGTTCTGGCCATATTGTTGGAACTGAGATCTTTGGAAACTTTTGAATGAGTTTCCACCCTACTTCACCATTCTTCCATTCATCCATTGCTTTGTTTATCAAATTTGGTTGGATAAATAGAAATAGCACAAAACAATGCTTCTACATCCACATCCTTTCTTGAGAGTGCATTTGCAACAACATTTTTCTTCCCTTTTTGTAGATGATTTCAAAGTGATATCTTAAGATATTTGTGACCCATTTTTTCTGTTCTAAAGATAATATTTGTTCTAAGAAGTATTTATGACTATCATGATCCATTTTTACCTTGAAGTGTTTTCCCATTAGGTAAGGTCGCGATTTCTTAAGTGCATGTAGTATTGCCAACATTTCCTTCTCATAAATAGCTTGCTTGAGATATAGACTTAAAAATACCCAATTGTCTACATCAAAACTTCTTTCACTGTGCTGTTGATCTGCTTCTTGTTTCATTCGATTTTGCACCAAAATGGCGTTATCCTTTAAAAGTTGGAGAACTTCTTGTTGATGCTCGATGTGATCTTTCAATGCTTTAATTTTTTTCTTCTTGATATGTCCTTCTATCTTGAGAGTTTGAAGAGTGGTAATTTCATTCAATGCATTACAAGATATGGTCAGATTCATTTCTTGATGCTCGATGTTATCTTTCGCTTCTTGAATATTTTTCTTCTTGATATGTCCTTCTATCTTGATAGTTTGAGGAGTGGTAATTCCGGTCAATGCATTACAAGATATGGTCGGATTCATTTCTTCTTTCTTGATGTGGTCTTTCACTTCTTGAACCTTTTTCTTCTTCACATGTCCTTCTATCTTAAGAAATTGAGGAGTAGTAATTCTTTCCAATGCTTTACAAGATATGGTCGGATTCATTTCTTCTTTCTTTGGGGTTGGTTTCTGGTATATATACTCTTCTTTTAACGTTTCTTGATCTTTTCCTTCCTCCTCTCCACAATCAATGTAAAATAATTTCTTCTCAACACACTTATGACCTTTAATGTATTTGTTATCACAATTGTAACAAAGCCCTTTCTCTCTTTTTCTTCTAATTGTTGAGGTGTAACTCTTGTAGGTTGTGGAAGGCTAGGAGAAACAACACTTCCATCTTTATAGTTGTGAGGGGTAGACTTCTTTGTTGCCATAATTTTGACTTCCTTGTTGCCATAATTTTGCTATCCACTTTGTAACAAAGCCCTTTTTCTCTTTTTTCTTCTAATTGTTGTGGTGTTGCTCTAAAGAAGGTGTTGCTCTTTGTATCCTCATAATGTGCTAATATTTCCTCCGTGAAAATTGACCACGTAACAAGTTGTTTACTAGAATAAAGCCCTTTATACCATAAAAATTAATCCAGTTTTAAATATGAAGATGAAATGCATACCTTTTGTAACAGTGGTACACCATGTAGATCAAAATATTGCTCCATCTAAAGTATCCAATTTTTCTGGATCCTTGCCATCAAACTTCCTCATATTGCCTTTTCTTGATTTTAAGAGCTTGATCTTGAAACGACTATAACTCTGTAATTTCAGATCTCCAAGTTCTGAAATTTTTTCCTTCGGTAGATCTCTGATTTCTCTTTCTAACCTTGCAAGTCTGATCATAATTTGATTGTCCAAGAAAGAGTTATGCCAAATCTCTCACGGTGACTTGATTGTAGACTTGTTCACTAGAGAAAACTTGTACGACTTGCCATGGGTCACTGTTTCAACCTTCAGTGCTAAAAATGGTACCCATAAAACTACAGTCTGTTCTCTTTCTATAACTTCTTATGAAAATTCAATCCGATGCTCAGAGCAAAAGTTATGACAATTTTCCCAAGGTCACCTGTTTGGAATGTAATTCGGGAGTTTGCAAAATCTAACTTCCTCGGATCATATCTACGAAAATATAGCAAGAGAAGATCTGAAATTTGGACCCGAGGTTTAGATCGATTTATTGTCAAATGGGTTTTTTTTCGCTTCTGAAATGTCGCAGAAAAAAATTTAGAGCAAAAACGTCATGATGACTTGTTTGGATTAGCGAAACCCTAGAATCCAAAGCTCTGATACCAAATGTTATGAAACCAGCTCACAAAAAGATAGAAAAGATAGATCAACGCCTTAGAATTCAACGTCTTCGAGGGGGAAACCTCCTTTACATTACACAAATGAACAATTCTTGGATGATACAAATGACTAAACCTCCCTTCTATATATAGGAGTATAAGGGGTCACAATATAATCAGAGCCGACATAACAATAATAATGTAAGGGCACAATAAACAATAGTGGGCTTCTATGGGGCACGATAATAACAATAAGGGGGTTGTATTAATAATAATAAAGGGTTACACTAGTAGTATAGGGACCTAACATTCTTGTTACATAAGCTCCTGCTTGAACATTGCTCTGCAAATGTGGTTCGAGGGACATTCTATACATTAAACCTCACAAATTCCACTCACTAACACCATTGGTTTTTGTTTCTTGGCAGCCACCCCAACTTGTCTGTCATTTGTGGCAACGAGGGTGTCTAGTAATGTTAATGGCTCAAATCAAGCAAGATCCCTTTGGCCATTGTACCTCTTCTTTGCTCGAGCTGAACACGACGCTCCTTTCGATGCTTCATTGTTGTGACAATGTTGTTGCCCACCACGCCGTGGGAGGTCTAGGGACTAGAAAAAATGCATGCCCAATAGTTTGACAGTGTGCTTTTCCACAACAACTTTGCTAGTCTAAAAAATAGGCTTTTCCACAAATCCAACGAGTGGTCTCCAACGAATATACCTTGGTAATTGAGCATCTTGTTCCAGCAACCGTTAAAGATTTTAGTGATCTGGATGCATTTTGAACATCTCATCAAACCATCGCAGAATGATCAGTAGCACAGTTCAAGAGAAAAGTTGTGAATTGTATATCGTTGTGGTTAAAGTGGGCAAACATTCCCTGTCCAGGCAATCTCAGGCCTCGGTGGTACCACTTATTAGGGTTCAAGAGAAATAAATATAAGAAACAAGAAACAAACATTCAAACCACGTACACCATGATTTACCTAGAAAAAAACTAACCAACAATAGATCTATTATTGTCCTTGGCTAAAACACAACCAAGCCCACCAACATCTTGAGCTTTCACCGCTCAATCGTGGCTCAATACAATGGAGAATGCACAAGCCTTTTAATGACTTCAATTTCATGTAATACTATAGGTCACCAATACTGGGTGCCCAAAACCGCAATTGTTAACCATCACTGTTGACACAACTTCAACTCCATCACAGGGTCAAGTTTATCTAATAATCCCCCCTTTTAAACTTGACTTTGGGTTTTCCTTGGCTAAATCTTGCCAAACTGTCCAAGTGAGCTAGCCACCACTCACTTCTAGCCCTACCAAGTCATCATCAGGGTATTTGAGTATTTCACATGTTGTCGTAGCTCAACATGCTTTATCATACCATCACATGTGTCCCCATATCACCTAAGTGGACATTCAGACTTTACCAGTGATTCATTGGGGTACACCAAGTCATCGTCAGGGTATTTGAGTATTTCACATGTTGTCGTAGCTCAACATGCTTTATCATACCATCACATGTGTCCCCATATCACTTAAGTGGACATTCAGACTTTACCAGTGATTCATTGGGGTACACATGCTTTATCAAGTCTTACATTCATATGCCCATTTACATGGAAAAATTTTGAGCTCCATTAATTTTGTTTTTTTAGTTGTTGCTGCTATCCTAAGTTTAAGCCAACATTCTTTCACTTCACCACAAATAGCTTGCTTAACAAAATCATTGCTTCCAAAACATTGCATCTCATTGGCTAAGAACTGTTATCTCTTCGACTCCTAACACTTCAATCTTCAAGCATGCTCTTCCTCTTGAAATTTTTTATGACCTTTTAACTTTCATGGTTACTAGTGACTTCACATTCATTGGATGACAATATAAATTTATCCCTTTGCACTATGAGGATTCGAGTTCAAAATCAAGAAACCCACGAAAAAAATCTTGTTTTATTTCTTGCATAAGGTTACTCCTCATTGTCGCCCTTTCTACCCACAATCCTTTTCTTCATAACCAACATCCTGATTGGGTGTTCATGGGCAACAATCCAGACACATCATTGTGCTTCACACATAGAACAGTAGAGCAAGCCTCTCTCACTCCCAAAGACCTTGAGGTTCTTCGCATTTTGACCTCAATTCTTACTAGCCTTGAAGGCATCCCACAAGTGATTTTTTTGCGTTTCGTTGTTCCTAGGCTTTCACGCTCATCATTCTTAACCTGTATTATTTTTTTAACTGACACTCGGACCTTTTCACAATTTTTCACCAACATGACCATGTTATGCCATCTGCAGCCCATTGACATCGTCTTCCTTTGTGTATGTGGTACTCCCATTTAACATTGAAGAGACCTGTCGTTCCCTCTAGAATTCAAAATTACTAGCCTGCACACAGGACACAGGCAGTGTGGCACAAGTGATCATAACTGGTCTATGCCACATTGTTCGTCATTGATTCACAAATTACCTGACAGTAATGAGAGAATACTACGGACGTTGTTACAAAAACTTGTTCTTTCGGTGACCACCACCCACTGGTGCTTCCTGAGCATTCCCCAACTTCCCGTGACATCACGACAACGCCACCATTAACACCTTTCTCTTCATTGCTCCATCTAGTGGAAGCACGAACAACACACTGATTGCTTCCTTTGGCTTGTCATTGTCAACTTCACCATGGTGTCACTATTGCAAGGCCTTTTGCTTCCACAACTAGCTTGGGAACAATGCGCCTGTTCTCCGTCTCGCGGCGATATTGTTCTTGATCCCTTGAGTTTTCAAAAAACCAGCCACAGAAAAAGGGAACCTTGCAAATTCAAAAACTTTCATCACCCTCAACCAGCAAACAATTAAGATTTATCGGGGCCAATTTCATAGAATTTATAGTGATTTGGGTCTACTAGAAATCTGACAATGGTTTCGCCTCTCTTTCTACAATATCTGCATGTAGTGTCTATGGCCATTTTTTATGTCACAAATTTGGTACCACCTCTTTTTGCAGTTAGGGTTCAGACAATCAGAGAGCGCAGAACTCAGAACTTAACACACAAAACTCAGAACTTGCTTCATTTGATTGCTGAACAGGTTTTTATACACAGCAAAGAACATTCTGGAATCAGTGGCTTCTCCAGGAAGCTATCCAACTCCACCGAATTCTAGAAGAAGCTGGACGCAGCATTTAATGGTGGTGGTTGGAATTACTATTGTTTTTCCAACGCTCCCCCTTAATTCCAACCATATAACAAATATACAATATATAAGACACTGTAAACATACTCTTAATTGACATGCCTGTCGGTCTAAGTCTCAGTTAGGCTTACACTATAGTCTTGATTTTCTATAACACATAACTTACTTCTACAAAACTCAAATTTTTCCTTCCCAAGAGGCTTAGTAAATATGTTAGCTACATTTGTATTACAGTATATTAGAGAAATTTCTTTTGATTGGACCTTTTCTCTTACAAAATGATATTGTGTGTCTATATGTTTTGACCTTGCATGACATACAGGATTGTTCCTTAGTTTGATGGTGCTTTGATTGTCACATCTGATCACTGTTGGTTCTTGTTGACCTTCACCAACATCTTCAAGTATTCTTCTGAGCCATATAGCTTCATAGGTGCCACTACATAATGCTTTATATTCTGCTTCAGTTGATGACAAGGAAATTGTTGCTTGTTTCTTACTGCTCCATGATATAGCTCCCGATCCTATGTTGAAGATGTATCCAATGGTGGATTTCCTGTCATCTAGATTTCCAGCCCAGTCAGAATCAGAATGACCTGTCAATTCAACATTAAAAGCATTAGTATATTCAATACCAAAATTGATAGTTCCCTTTAAATATCAAAGGACCCTTTTTGCAGCTATCCAATGGCTTTCATGAGGCTTAGCCATGAATTGACTAAGTATGCTTACTGCATAAGCAATGTCTGGTCTAGTGGTAGTGAGGTAATTCAAACTTCCCACTAATTGTCGATACAATGTTCCATTCACCTCTTTTGTTCCATCATCACTTCTTAATTTGATATTTTGTTCCAATGGAGTACTCATTGCTTTACATTCATTCATATGAAATCTCTTTAGTACTTCATTTGTATATTTGCTTTGTGTGATTAAGGTTCTTCCATCATCTCTCCATACTTCAAGACCTAGACAATAGTGCATCTCACCAAGATCCTTCATCTCAAATTCCTGTGATAACTTCATTTTTATATCTGTAATTAATTTATCAGCACTCCCTGTTATTATTAGATCATCAACATATATAGAGAGTAATACTATATCCCCATTTCTATCTATCTTGACATACAAATTAGGATCATTTTTACTCTTTTTAAATCTTTGCTGAAAGAAGAATTTGTCGATTTTCTCATACCAATATCTGGGGGCCTGTTTTAGTCCATATAAGGCCTTTTTTAACTTGCATACAAGATGTTCTTGACCCTTCTTTACAAATCCTTCTGGTTGAACAAGATAAATCTCTTCTTTTAAGTCACCATTTAGAAAAGCTGACTTTACATCTAATTGATGTAGCTTCCAATCATATTTAGTTGTCAATGCTATCATTATTCTGATTGTATTCATTTTTGCAACCGGAGCAAAGGTATCTCCATAATCTATACCTTTTTTTTGTGAATAACCTTTTGCAACCAATCTTGCCTTGTACTTGTCTATGCTACCATCTGCATTAAATTTTGTCTTGTACAACCATTTTGATCCTCTAGGGACTTTATTTTTAGGTAATTCTGTTAATTCCCAAGTTTCATTTTTTATTATAGAATCACATTCTTCTTTCATAGCTTCCATCCATTATTTATGGTTTTTGGCTTGTTCATAATTTAATGGCTCAAAAACATTCATTACTTGAGACATTAAAGCATAATTTTTATACCTGATAGGGGCTTGAATCTGTTGTGTTGACTTTCTTAGAGGTTCATTACTTTGTGGAGTACCTTCTCCTTTTCTTCTCTGTGGAGTACCTTCATCATTTCTTTATGGACTTTGATTCCTTGATGTGTCTTTTGGAATGTCCATGTGTTCTTTTACTTGGGTTGATTCCACAACTTCTTCTTCTTCCTTAAAGCTTTCATAAGAAGACTGCCATGTATTATGTTCATCTTCTTTTATTTGTTTATCTACATGCTCATGGAATATAACATCTCTAATTGCAAATACCTTGTGAGTACTTGGATCATACATTTTATATGCTTTTTGATCAGTGCAATATCCAATAAAAATACATTTGATGGCTTTGGCATCTAACTTTCTCCTATCCTCTTTAGGAATATGAGCAAAGGCCTTGCATCCAAATATCTCTAAACGACTAACTTTAGGTTTAAAACCATAAAATGCTTCAAAAGGTGTTTTGTGCTCAAGATACTTAGTAGGGCTTCTATTTTTAAGATATACAATTGTGTTAATGGCCTCAGCCCAAAAGCTATTAGAAAGTTCTTTACTTTTTAACATACTCGAGCACATTCAACTAATGTTCTATTCTTTCTTTCAGCTACTCCATTTGGTTTACAATATTTGATAAAAGCTCCTGAAGTGTACTTACCACCTTTATCTGATCGAAGAATTTTAATGCTTTTTCCTGTTTGCTTTTCAATCATACTCTTGAATTCTTTAAAGTATTCAAACACGTCACTTTTTTTTCTTATAAAGTATACCCAAGTGTATCTAGTGCTATCATCAATAAATATAAGAAAGTAATATGCTCCACCAAGTGACTCAGTTTGCATTGGGCCACATACATCAGTATGCACCAGTTCAAGTATTTCACGTTTTCTTCTATTTTCATGCACAAGAAATTCTTCCCTATGTTGTTTTCCTAGTGCACAACCTTCACATTCAAAGTGTTCACCCTTAATAATTGGAAGACCTTCTACCATCAATTTCTTTTGTAGTAACATTAGGTCATTATGATTTAAATGTCCTTACCTTTGATGCCAAAGCTCTATAGTTGACAGGCCTGTTGATGCCAAAGCTTGATGTCCATTCTTCATTACATCCAACTTGTATAAGCCTCCAATTCTCATTCCTTTTGCAACAACCTTGTAGTTGTCCTGCACATCCTTCACCAAACAATGTGATTTCACAAATTCAACTTTTAAATGTTGATCTGTGATAGTAGAGATTGAAATTAAGTTCTTCTTTAATCCTGAAACATACACCACATTTTGAATTTGTTTTCTTGTCCATTAGGCATCATAACACTTATATTACCATATCCTTTAATTTCATGTGATATATTATCTCGTAAATAGATGTGTCCACCATCATTAATCTCATGATAAGTATCAAACCAATCTCTTTTGCATGACATATGGATTGATGCACCAGAATCTATAAACCAAGCATTATCATCATCAGTTTCTGCTGATAAAGCTGCATTGGACACAAACAATTTAAGATTGCTAACATCTTGACTAGTTGCTTCATCTCTATCAACAGAATTTCCTGAATGCCTTCTTTGTTTAAATTGATCAGACCTCCTTTTCATGCAATTCTTAGCAAAATGACCAGGTTTTCCACAGTAATAACACACATCATCTCTACTTGATTTGGAATTTGTCTTTGGTAACGGTGTACCTTGAAATGATTTTACTTGTGGCTTTTTTCCCTTATTTTTCTCCCACTGTTTGCCTTTGAAGGACTGCTTCCCTTTGGCCATCAATGCGAAATCTGAATTGGGAGATTTCTGTTTAAGGCTTCTTCTTTGCTCTTCTTCATGCATAAGTATACCTGCCAACTCATCAAAAGTAGGAGACTTCTCTCTAGCTGAAAGACCAGTGATAAAAATTTGATATTCATCAAGAATTCCATTTAATGTCATAGTAACGAAGTCCGTACTAGATATTGATTCACCAATGTCACCTAATTTATCCTTTAGATCTTTAATTCTAGAAATAAAATCACTAACACTTTCATTTTCTTCCATCTTAATTGAAAGAAGCTTACTCTTTAAATACAATATTCAATTTGTAGTCTTCGTCTCATACAAATTTTTGAGAGTGTCTCATGTCTCCTTGGATGTTTTGCACTCTCTAATGTGTGGAATAATGTTGTCCTTAACCGTCATCCGCAAAAGCACCTTTGCTTTGTTTTCCCGTCGCTCCCAATCTTGAATTGCAGCATCTGTGGCTTGAGGGGACACTGGCTTAACTTCAGCGCCAGACACAATCGCCTATGTATTGTTGCCTTCCATCAAAGTCTGCAACTTAAACTTCCAATTTGCATAATTTTCACCATCTAACTTGTTAGAGTTAGATAAATAAGATTCTACCAATGCATTAGCCATGTTACTTATTTTCACCGTACCAATCACCACAAAAACAAATTACTAATTTTCACAAATATAAACCCTCAAGCATAAATCATAAAATTTATTGGATAATATGGTTGCCTCTCCTTTTTTTGTTTCTCCTCCCCTCGTTTGTTTTAAGCACATAAAAAACAACAAATTCTTATTTCACCACTCCACAATCATCATGGCTACACAACTCCTATTCTTTAAAATCTCCAAAATTCCAATTAAAAAACAAGACTTATTTGAAAACCACAATTTTCCTTTTTTACTTAGTTGGTAATTTCCATAAATTTAAGAACCCATAAACGTATTTCACTTCAAACTTGGAGTTGTGTATATTCATAAAATTTCTTTTCACAGTAAATAACTCCAATTTATGAAATAAGCCACTTTTAAAATATCAAATCCTCAACTTAATTCCAAAAGTTCATTTCTAAGTGCCCTGGATTAAGCAACTTTCAATCATGCAACGTCCAAACTATGACTGTATAATAGAGAATCAACAAAACAATGGTAAAACGGGTGCAAAATACAAGGCACAATTCATATGTAACTTTCTTAAAAATTGAATTTTCTGAAATTACCACCGGACGCACTGTCAAGAATACCACACACACTTCTGGTTCGGCTCCACACCCACAAAATGGAAGCAAGAATCAACTGTAGGCCTCCTCCTTCAGGTTCCTCTCTGATAGCTGTCGAACAGAGACAACTTTCTTCACGCAGCGCTGTCCCCTGACACTCCAGGCTTTGCGCAATAAGCTCCAGCTCTTGCACCTGATCCTCCTCTTTAGCTTCCTCACTCAGCTTCCTGACTGGCTCTCACAGGCAAGCTTCTCACGTGATATCTCAGCAGCACACAAATGGTTCTCACGACGTTCTTCTACAGCTCCAGCCTGTCTAGAACACACCCTCTTAGAAGAACCTTGCAGCACTCACCTTGCTCTGATACCAAATCAGAGAGCGCAGAACTCAGAACTTAACACACAAAACTCAGAACTTGCTTCATTTGATTGCTAAACAGGTTTTTATGCACAACAAAGAACATTATGGAGTCGGTGGCTTCTCCAGGAAGCCATCCAGCTCCACCGAATTCTAGATGAAGCTGGATGCAACATTTAATGGTGGTGGTTGGAATTACTATTGTTTTTCCAACACAGACATATGCAACGGTCTGAAGTCTCCATGTGGTCTCCATGAGTCAGATTTTTTTTTGTTACTACATGCAGCCTGGTAATCATGGAAAAAACCTATCGTGGACATCTCCAGCGTACGCACCTCCACCATGGTCCATAATCTAATTTAAACTTTCAAAAAATATTCTCTATGCCCATGCCTTGGCGAAGCCTTTCATTTTCTTCTGGTCAAACCATTGCACAACCGAACTTGTCAGTTTGTGCAACGATCCACTGCTTCAATGAACAATGCTATTTTGTGCAATGAATTAGCCCATTCTTGGGTCACTTCATTAATGGGAAAAATTCCATAAGAACGAACAACTGATGCTTTCATGCTTTGATCACCACACTCTGATATCACTTGTTAGTATTTATAATATTATGAGAAAAATAAATATAATACACAAGCAACAAACATTCAAACCATGTATATTATGATTTACACTGGAAAACTCCAATTGTGGAAAAACCAACCAACAATAGATCTATTATTTCCCTTGGCTAAAACACATCCATGCCAACCAACACCTTGAGCTTTCACTGCTCAACCATGACTCAATACAATGGAGAATGCACAAACCTTTTAAGGACTTCAACTTCATGTAATACCATGAGCATATTACCATGGGTCACCAATACTGGGTGCCCAAAAAACTACAATGGTTAACCATAACTGTTAACACAAACTCAACTCCGTGGCAAGGTCAATTTTATTTAACAAAATATTCCACATCTTGCTCAATTTAATAGATTTCCCAAGCATTCCATGTCTATGATGGGATTCTACCTTTCCTATAGTATTTTTTAAATTTCCTATACATTTTATTACATAATTGTTTGTTTTCCTATACATTATAGTTCCTAGTAGTGTTCCCAGATTTGTTTTATTGCATTTATAAATCAATGGTAGTTATCAAGAAGAGTGTGTTAGACCATGGTTTACTTCATACTTGTTTCACAAGGGATTTATTTGCTTTATTAAGCTTCATTTCAGTTCAACTTATGCAGTATAATAGGTATAAGTATGATTTATTTTGCTTTGATGGTTGCAACTTGATTTAGAGTATACCAAACAACTCGCATCAACTCACCTAGATTTGCAATTTTATAGTATGCTTTTTGCACATCTCTACCCTGGCTTTTCACTAAGAAAAAAACATGGATTGGTCACGAAGTTCCTTAGCCTTCTAAAATATTGCTTTGATTATTTTCTATAGTTAATTCACAACCTTTTTGGCACTAAGATTTCATATTTTCTATAAGTAGTTGATTGTCACCTTTCATTAGAGTAATTCAAATTGGTCCTTTGAAGGTTTAAGACTCTTACTGTAGACAAATTCATTAGTGTAGTTTGGGCATATAGTGATCGTTACCCTTCAAGTTTGTGAAAAACCCCAGGTTGACATTTAAAGTGAAGAGCTAAGAAGTGTAGGATTATTGGTACTACTCTAAGAGAAAAATATGAGTATAGGGGTGATGTGAATGTTCAAAGTAAGAAAGTTTGTGCAACATTTATTATGTTGAATTTAAATTAATATGTCTCATTTTATCATATGTAAAGGATTGGTAAACATTTACATGTCTCTTAAAAGTAATATAGAACCCCACTAAGGGGAGATGTTGTAGCGTATTTAAAAAATTAAAGTAATAAAATAATAAAATTCAATTTGTTACATTGTAGTTTTGTTTTTATTAATAAAATTATGAATAACTTTTCAAATAAAAAATCATAATATACAAATTACATTAAAATGTATAAGTAGAAACAATAAATTAAGATCCATTTTACCTTATAAAATAGAATAATGGTTTTGTAACCATATTTATATTTAATTAATAAGCACAGAAAACCTCCACTTTGCCATAGATATTATTAACCTGTAAATAGGCTTTGTTAAAATACCATGCGGCAATACCATGATTCATTAATACAACATGCCCAAAATCCACCTCTCATTTCACAATCAAAATATTTTATTTGAATTTAATTTTATAACATATTTTTGATTAAATCTAAAAGAAAAAAGATTATAATTACTTTTGAGATATATCTACACCTCTATCACATTAAATATGTAAGATATAAATAGTAGCTATAAATTAAGATCTTTTTTACCATATAAATTAAAATAATAATTTTGTAACCATATTTTATTGTGTAGCCTTGGTAGTACTTATTTTTTTCTATTAATTTTCCACAAACAGGTTGTAAAATATGCCTATCAAAATACCTATATGCTTATCAAAATACCTTTGGTGGCCTCAACCTGCATGCAGGGAACCAGGTCTGTTGGCCACTGATCTGCATCAAAAGCTGTCCAAAATTTAAACAGTTTAATTCTTATCATCCAGGCTACATTTGCTGTTATATCTACTATATACTTCATACTTGAAAAGTAAATGCTATTCTACATAATAACAAAATTTAACTATATGGATTTCTGATTCAATCCTCTGATGATTCTATTGGAGCCGGGTCTTTTGCACTTGACCCGGGTGCTTCACTCTGTAGCAATGCTTGGATATGATTTTCTATTCTCTTCAAGTAGAGATTGTGACGATATTGCTGCATTTGAACTGACTGGATTTCCTTCTAGAGATCTTTTAGGCTTGGTTCTTCTTGCCTGTCCACTTTTGGCTCTTCTCTGTCCTTTTAAGTTATCATTTCTTTGGCCAAAAGGTTTTTCATTACCCAATATTGCTGGATGGTCTACCTAAACAATGTTTGGCAACCTCGAGTATGGCCTGGATCCTGAATTATTGGCTCCCAATCTGCTATTGGGATTTCTTCATTTTCTATATTGGCATTTAACTCCCCTTCCCATTCAGCTATTACTGCTTTTACTTCTGCCGAGGTTCCTACATAGTAGGCATTGATTAAATTCTGCATACTTTCTTGTCCAATTTTTCTTCCCCTTTTTCTCTGTGGTTTTCTTGCTGATGCCTCCGGGCCTTTCATTTTATGTTCTGTCTTTTTTTCTGCTCTTTTTCTCCCTTTTCATCCCTGTTTCTTGCCTTCTTTTACCATCTTTTTCTGCTTTCTTTTCCTACAGTCCCTGCACTCCTATAGCCTTACCTGTTTCAGTTGCCAGAGCTTCGGGGCCTAGTGAACACTGGAATTAATACTACCTATAATGTGAACTAGTAATAAAACATTAAAATCAAGAATAATTTTATCCATAGTGTTCTTCCTTTGCTTTTTGGTTTGTGTTTGGCCTTATCACTTCCAATTTCATTCTCATTCTCCCCGTCGCTGCCAGTTTGCAGCCACTCCATTACAACCTCTCTCCTCGACTCTATGCCCCCTGATTCCCATTCTCTGGGGGCTCCCCAGGTAACCCCCTCCTCGCTCATGGTCTAGCGGGCTAGAGGTTTTCTTACCATCTTCAGGGGAGCTAAGCTTTGTCAGCCATTCTGCCACTGGGATGGACCCCCTCTTTGCTTTTCTATGTTGTGGCTTCCCTAGGATGACAACACTACCCACTGATTATGATATCATCTAAATAAACCACCATGAATTTGTCTTTCTCCCCTATGAAAGCTATGTCCATGGCTCTCTAAAATGTGGCCCTTGCATTAATACGACCGAAGGGCATGTGAGAATATATGAATGTTCCCCACGGGGTGTGTTGGAGAGGTAAATCCCCTCTGCGGACAGAGGCAATCCCACTAGCCCAAAATGGGTCTAGCAACAATCAATCAACGCTACCATGCGAGTTCCTAGTTGCAAATTGAAAGTGGATTATGAGAACCAACCTGGAGTCCAACGCTAGTGTCGTAGAAGAGTTGATACTCCCGTTCCCTTGCCCCAGCAGGTCACGATCCTCACGATCTCCGCGAATGGATACCTGCACATGCAAAGAACGAAGCGAATGCAAGCATAAAATCCACTAAATACAACTATATATCAGTCAGAAAAGATATAGATCAAACATTATCATAACGAACAATAAGATCAGAACCATAATGATAGTCGTTTATTAATGAATAATCAACAGAGAAAAATACAACCAAAGTTCTGACGTTGAATCTCTCCTCTGGCTGGGCGAGCAGCTACATATGTCTTGCAATAGACCTTTCTCTCTCAGACTTCTGGCAGCATAACCTCCCTATGCTCCAAGACTCTTACTATCACTCAAGACAAGCGTTATCACTACTAGCACTATCACCACTACTCAAAAACTAGCTTGTCAAATGCATGAGGACAGACTTTTATAGATGGAGAAGGGGAGGAAGATACAATGCATCAAGACACCCATTATGGATTGGCATTATCTCCAAAAAGCCGCTGTGGATAGATGTAAGGGATAGATGATGAATCTCGACATCTAGAAGATTAGCTTTATCCTCAAAAGACTTCATGACTTGAAAGGAAAAAACATCCGGGCGCGCGTTTGTTAAAAATCTTTTCCAAACTTGGTTGGCGCGGGTGTTACTCTAAGACAGAGTGCCAATGGGCGCACCTTCTTTTGAGGATCTCGTTCATTGGCGCGGGTAGTACATTGTGGACCCGCGCTAATGGAAAAAGGGCACTTTTCAGGGATATTTTGCAGGAGGTGTCTTCAGGGCACATGAAGTCCATACTTAGGGGAACATAATGCAAGTGTTTTTAAGTTATGTCACTGCTCACAGGTCCCGGAATGAGTCCTCCAAAGTACGGGAAAGGGGTAACAGGGACGGTGACCAATGGTGACAAATTACTGTGTAACAGATGCCCCCTAAAGCATGAGGCCCGAGAGAGAGAGAGGGGTGAAATTCTTTACAAGAACACATGTAGCTGCCGCCGAGAATCTGCATCGAGAGATACAACTGATAGCTCAAGTACATGATATATGTGGTATGGTCGCAGCCATCCATAAGAGAGTACATAATAATCTAGATCCATAGTATGGGCGCAGCCATCTGGTTAGGATCAATGAATCGACTCAGGTATGGTCGCAGCCATCCAGTGAATGAGTCATGTAACAAGAATCACGCCTGGATTACAACAGACAAAATCCAGGGTCTTGCGCTCCATCTCGACCCGAACAAAAGTACAAGTTCAAGCATGCGAATATATGAGCTGAAGTCGAACATGCATGAACATCGTCTGATTACCAGTCAATATTGAAAACTGTTAACAGACGCGAGAGGTACCACCAATAATGACAATGGCCCTCAAGGTACTATAGGTACAATCTACGGCGTGCGAATTAGTGATATGGCGTCGAACACCCGTAGAATCATTCGATCGGAGGCCAATGATGAAAACCTCACGTCGAACACGAAGAACCTGCCATTGAAGTATGCAGGCTCCAAGTCACCGGAAGGGAGTCTCTAGATCAGCTTCCTGGATAATGAGCTGAAGTCGACAGGAAGTGACCTTGATCGAAGGTGGGCCATGATGTTTCCCACATCAGTGACACGAGACAGAGAGATAATGTTGTGAATCAAGATCATGTGAGCTATCAGAGGGAGGTTGTTTTTTTGCAGAGGTCAACTTCTCTTGAACATATCGGCGGCACGATAGTGGAATTGGCAGTATTTGACATCAATGGATCAGAGGTCATGGTGACGAGGCAATGAGCAGATGAGAGGTCAAACAGGATTATCCAAATCCACGAAGGCAAGTGAAAAATGAGATGAGATATCCCCACCCAGACACGAAAGTAGACAAGTGCCATGTTCAAGAGCGACATACTGCCGACACGACAATAATTATGGTTCCATTTTTCCCCCGCCATTTCTGGCGAGTACCCCAATTATTTTTAACAAGCTTGATGGGGATAGCATATGCTTGTGGTGCGTCATTTCGACAGAATCCGATGTCATCAGGTTTTAACGAGTCTGACAAGGGAAGAACTCGACGTCTTTTCATGTTTAGAGAGTTTGAAAAGATAGCAGAAAAGGAAACTCCAAGGGTGTCCTTTTTCGTAAATTTGTGTCTCTCGAGCCCGAAAAAGTATAAAACAATGCTCGAAAGAACCGCCCGACCATTACGATCGAGGAGTACTTTTCATAAATATTGATTTTGACCTGAAAAAGTAAAAAATCAATCAAAACCACGTCGTTTCGTAACCATTAACGAGTTTGAAACGACAAAAACCCGGTAATCTTTTTATGTTTTAACGGTCGACAAAAAGAACTTAAAACGACCGCCCCTTATTAACGTTTAACGAGTCAAGAGGAGTAACTCGGCAATCTTTTCGTCTTTAAACGGTCAGAAAAGAGCTGAAAGCGGACCTCAAAGTAACCTTTTCACATGTTTTACCGAGCTTGAAAAAGTAGAAAAAAGGAGCTCGTTTCGTCGCTTGAGTTGCACCAACACCTGTCATCATACCAAAAACAACGTAAAACCCATTTTGATATAAATATATTCAAAAATACCCAAAAAATAATATTTTTAATGTATTTTAGGTCAAAAAATGCTATAAAATAGCGAAATGGTAAAAAACAAATTCACTTTTTACTTTTCACCTTGTGAGTTTACCATTGGAGGGTTTTGGGTGCAAACTTCAACCGTCGATTGTGATCAATCCAGGAAAGCAATCGAGCCGCCGTCTGGAGCAGGTAAGAGGTCTTGTCCTTAGCTTCATTTTCGTTCCATTTTTTCAGTTTTTCATCCACAGACGGATCCCCTGCAAGGGGATTTGCAAAATTTAGGGTTGCGCCATTGGCGCGGGTTTCCCACTCGGGACCGTGCCAATGGGATTTTGCAAAAAGTCGCGCCACCCGCGTGACCTAATTTTCCCGTGGATTTTACCGTTAATTTTGCAAATTTCCTTGAATTATGGTTTCACCAGTGATCTAATGATGGTATTTTCGACTTTATGGTTGCAGGGATTCGTCAAAATGGTTGTAGAATGGAGAGAAAGAGAGCATGATGCTATAGATGCTCTGGCACTAGAGGATGAAGCCTGCATGGATGCTTTGAGGGATTGCGGCTTAAAGAAGTTTTTCCTCACCTCCTATTTGCGTGCACAACCGGAGCTACTACGATTTATCGTGGATGCTTGGGACATAGAGGATCAGGTATTCCGCTTGCGAGATCAGACATTGGAGCTGGATGTTTCCGATGTCTATTTTATCACTGGGTTATCGCGGAGAGGTGCACGACCCATTTTGACTGGAAGTAGGCCTTCCGGAGAAAAGATGGGGGAGGTGATGGACCGGGTTTGTCCGAGGGCACAGTTTGGATCGAACAGTGCCAAGGTAGATATCATCACAGTTCTAGACCTAGTGCTATGGGTGATACTATTCACTATTACACGGACGGTTGGGGTACAGGCGCCCCATGAGGCCAGCAAGAATCATTTACTGCTAGCAACCGAGTGTCTCAACCCTACTCTGTTTGATTGGGCCACAGCTGTGACCCTTAACATCAAGAGACAGCTTACGAAGTGTAAGCGTGGGGGTAACAAATAGTTCGGGTATGGATCCATTGTGGTATCCTTCTTCTTGGAGCGACTGCCGATTTTCCGGATTCAGGGAGGTATAGTGGCAGATCCAGTGCCACGGGAACCAAGGATGACTCGATGGGCAACACTCATGCCCAAAGGAGGAGGGGGCCAGCAGATGGCCTGGAGGCCGAAGTTCTTCATATGGCTTCGTCACCAGATGATTGTTATAGAGGATTGGCCCTATGCGGGCACCGATTTTACTGGAGACCCAGATCTCCCATTGCCTGCGGGAGAAGACTGGGATGAGGAGCTTGGTAAGAACTCTTTGTGTTTTTGATGTTTTTTATGTATTTAATAAATTTTTTTTTTGTAATACATGCATGTCTCTGACAACAGCTATATATATGTATGCAGATGTTGGTGCAGAGCGACCAGCTGGTTTGTCTCACATAGCACGGAGGGTACAACCCGCAGCCGACCCTCAGGTAGAGGGTGGTGTGGGTGAAGAGCTAGTACAGAACCTTGAGGGACTCACTCGAGGGATTCCAGACTATGCCAGATTGGCGGATGTGCCCTTCGCGTACCAGAGGCACATAGTGGGAGTACCGACTCGTGTCCACCGTCTGCTGAGACGTTTGGTGCGAGCGGTGACATGCTATCATGAGCATCACCGTGATTAGACGCCTAGGTTTCATTTTTGCATATTTTTGAGAGACATGTTGTCTCCGGCCATATGAGATTCGAACATGTATTAATTTTTTGGACTATGTAACGCGCACGGCGCAAACATTATGACACACACGTATATATATACATATGCCTATGGTTTATTATTGTGTTTTCATGTGCTTGCTTGTATAATGTTTTGATTACAAATTACGCAAATGTCTATCTAATACATGATTAGCCAATGCATCAGATAATGTGTTTAATTGTCGTGGAATATGCTGATATGTGATAAAATCAAAGTTCCTTTCTAACAATCTCACACGTAAATACAACCTTAGAATGCGATGGTCTCTGACGGAATATTGCCCGTTGAGCTGGTGGACGACAAGTTGAGAGTCCAGGTTCACTACCAATGCACGAATGCCGAGATTAATTGCTTCAGCAAGTAGCTCGATTACAGCACAATATTCGGCGACATTGTTAGTGGTACGACCCAAACACACACCTTGAAAATCTATCAGCTCGCCATGAGGATCATATATCACCCATGCCGCAGAGGACAAGTTGCGAGTACTGCGGCAGGCACCATCAACGAAACCAACATAAGGTGCATCAGACATCTGCACAAGAAGCGAAAGACACAATAAGTGGCAGTTACGCCTTTAAAACTGACACACATACACACAACACACTTGCTAGAGTACATGTATGTACAAAATAAAGTGTACAAGCATCATGCATAGTACTTTTTCAAGTACAGCCCGTTTCGGGGCTTCCCGAGAGGGTTCCCTTCATAATCAATTAGCTCGTAGGCCCCTTTTTGCAAAACTTTCTTGACAATGTAAGGGCCTAGCCACATAGGCTCGAGCTTTCCTGCTCCTAGCTTATCATTTTCCTGATCGTACAGCAGGACTAAATCTCCCTCAACAAAAGAACGTGGATGTACAGTCTGATCGAAGTGAGTCTTGACTCGCTTCTTTTGTGTTTCGATGGCCAAAGAGGCCAGGCGACGGGTCTCATCTAGCCGTTCCAGGTAAAGAAGGCGTTCTTCTAATGGAGTAGTGTTGGGAAGTAGCTCGACAGCCAATTTTAATGAAGGGATTTCACATTCGATTGGAAGGGTAGCCTCTAGTCCATAAACTAGTTGAAATGGAGTGAAACCAGTGGCGTCCTTCACGGAGGTTCGGTAGGCCCACAAGGCAGGGAACAACATCAAATGCCAGTTAGACTTATGCATGCCAATGGTACGCTGAAGCATTGTAACCAAAATCTTATTGATAGCTTCAACTTGGCCATTGGACTGAGGGTAGTATGGAGTCGAACTATCGTGTTGTAAGCCTAGCTGGGTTGTTAGTTCCGACATCATATGATTACGGAAATGCTTCCCGTGATCAGTGACGATGGCTTGAGGGACGCCGAATCGCGAGATAACATGGTTGAATAAAAATTGCGCCGCTGTGTGACCGTCTTCAGTTAACGTAGGCATCGCCTCGGCCCATTTAGTAAAGTAATCGACGGCAACGATAATAAACCCATGCCCCCCGGCCGAGCGAGGGTTACAGGTCATATAATCAATGCCCCATTTTGCAAAAGGGCCGACGGTGACAACAGGGTGCAATGGAGCGGGAGGTGCTCGCATCTTCCGCTGGTATATCTGGCACTCATGACAAGAGCGGACGGCAAGAATGCAATCCTTGAAGATAGAGGGCCAAAAGTAGCCAACACGGAGGATTTTTTGGGCAGTAGCATATCCGGACATGTGACCACCACAGGCACCAGAGTGGCAGTCATTCAAGACACGCTCAGCTTCCTCGAGAGTTAAACATCGGCGGAGAACAGAGTCGGCGCCGAGGCGATAGAGTGTGTCACCAATGATACGGTATGGTTGAGACTGATGACGAATCCTTCGCCGAGCGTCTTTGGACATGCCAGGGCGAAAGGAGGACGTTTGCAGATATATAATGATATCCCCGTACCAGGGGTCGAGGGTGCTAATGAGAAATAAAGTCTCATCCGGAATTTGATCCTCTACGTGAGAGGTCGGGGAAGAAGATGGCAAAGAGCAAAGTAACTCAGCAAATACAAGGGATTTCTTGGACTTGGCAGTGGTAAATTCCAAGTCGAACTCTTGGAGGATGACAATCCACTTTGAGTACTTGCCCCCCAGCAACTGGCGTGACAAAATATACGTCATGGGGTTGCAATCAGAAATCACGGTGGTAGTGCGCAACAGAATGTAGTGACGGAAGCGTTGGACAACACAAACGACGGCTAAAGCCAACTTCTCAACATAAGCATATCGAGTTTCTGTGTCTAAAAGGTTACGGCTGAGATAATAGATAACATGCTCAGTGTCATCATCGTCAGTTTGAACAAGAACCATGCCGATAGTGGTGTCGGCGGCAGCCAAATACAGAGTGTAGTCACGATAATAGTTCGGAGGACGGAGCAATGGAGCAGAAACAAGGAGACCCTTGAGACGCTCAAAAGATTCCTGAGCGATGGTATCCCAATGAAAAGGGACATCGTGCTTTAGTAATCGTGTGAAACCTTTAGCCACCTCGGCATAGTTTGGAACGAAACGTCGTAGAAAATTTGCTTTACCCTGCAAGCTTTGCAATTGCTGTAAAGAAGCAGGGGGAGGAAGATTCACTATAGCCTGGACCTTAAGGGGATCCAAACGGATGCCCTCTCGGGAGACGACAAACCCGAGAAGTCGGCCAGATTCAACGCAGAAGACACATATGCGAGGATTAAGTCTGATTCGGTAGTATCGACAGCGAAGAAAGATCTTGCGAAGGTGATTAGGGTGGTCCTGACGTTTGGTTGAATGAGCAAGGAGATCATCCAGGTATGGCTGTACAATGTGTCGAATGTCATGGAACGCATAGGAAATTGCACGTTGGAAGGTAGCACCGGCATTTTTAAGACCGAAAGGGAGCTTCTTATAGGCAAAAGTGCCCCATGGGCAGATAAAGGCGGTCTTGTGTTGATCAGCGGGAGCAATATTGATCTGGTTATATCCAGAGAAACCGTCCATAAAAGAGTACATTTCACTGCCGGCACACTCGTCAATAATTTGATCAATGAATGGTGTGGGAAAATTATCTTTAGGACAGGCCCGATTTATATCATGATAATCGACACAAACACGGATTGTACCCTGTTTTTTATTCACAGGTACGATATTGGAAACCCAATCTGTGAGCGGGATAGGATAAATAAAACTGGCTTTAAGAAGCTTCTCTACTTCGGCCTTAATAGCTACAGCCTTTCGGGGGTGTACAGGGCGTAAACGTTGACGAACAGGCTTAGCACCTGGGTACGTGATTATCTCATGCACCACTATGCTAGGATCAATGCCGGGCATTTCTTCATAGGACCATGCAAAGACGTCACGAAATTCGCGAAAAAGATTGGAATAAAGTTGAATCTCCTCCGGAGTACAAGTGACTCCAATGTGAAGATGTTCGACAATCCCTGGTTTCACAGAGATGTCGATGGGCTGGGTTTGCGTAATGTTCGCCATATTTCCTTCAGAGGACACTTGATAAACTTGGATAGGTGTTTGAAGGATTTGAAATGGGAGACAAGGAGCAAACCGCTCGAGACAAGTAAGCATATCCTGAGGGGCAGGGAGAAACGAGGAACGATGGTGAGAATCATGCCAAGGAGGTTCCTCGAGAGACATAGTCTCAATAATGGCTTCGTCGGAAGGGAATGTTTCTTTTAAAGGATCCGAAGAAGTCTCATCTACAAGCCCTGAGGATGGAGCGAACGAGTGGAGAACCTTGCTCGAAGGAGCAAGTTCAGAAGAGGGAGCCGATGCAGCAATGATTTCGACATAGTTGAGCTCGGCAGGACTCAACGACATCTGGTCGCCCCAAGAATCTACTTGGTCGGTGGGAGGGAGAATCCAAGAATTAGAACAAGTAGTAATCATATTAACAGAAGCGACGTTAGGAGGTGGGAGCGGAAAAACACCCATAAGGGCGGGATCTTTGAAAAGTCCGGCTCCCAGACTTTCAGATGACTTCGAGGTATGCTCTACAAAAGGGATGTTGCCTTCAGAAGAGGAAGCGAAGAATGATAGCTGGTCTACGATAGCAATCTTCCCTTGATGAGGGAAACGGATGATACGAAACAAAGATGAATCTACAGCTTGCATCGCGTATGTCCAGCTACGTCCGAGAAGGAGGTTGTAGGTAAGAGTAGCATCAACAACTTCAACTTCCAGTTCGACCGTCTTCCCTTCCAAAGAGATGGGCAAACGTTGGAGTATACCATAAGGACGGGATGCTCTTCCATCAAAAGCTTCCAAGGTTGTGGGAGACTGGCTCAGCGTAGGAGATCCAATAGCTCTCCAACAGGCAACAGACATGATGCAAGTAGAAGCACCTTCATCAATGACTGTACGATGAATCGTTTTAGAATCAATAATAACATGTATAAGGAATGCGATTTGGGGAGGCAGTCTCTGCGTATGGCGTTCCAAGTCAAAAGTAATTAAATCCGAGTCGGCCGGGTCTATGCCACCGATAGCGGATAGCAAGGACTTCCTCTGAGAAGGGCAACTCTAGAGAACTTCTAAAGCGGACATAGCCGATGGAGTCTGAGCTAAGTCCTCAACGATATTGTAGTGCTGTGTAGCACGGGCGTTTGGGTTGTAAGAAGATTTCCGGAGTACTCCTTTTGGAGGGGGTCGAATAGGCGTCTCAGTATTAGGTCTCTCGATGTGGAGTGGGCCTGAACTGAACGGAGGAGCACTGGAGGGGACCTCAGGCTCTTTCCTGGCAGATGACAGATAATCTTTTGATCGAGTACTGATATTGACAGGTATTGTTCCAGCCATAAACACTTGAGAACCGAAGGAAGAGGGAGGTTGAGAGGGGTCAACCACCATTTGAGTTTGTTGTGAGGGAAAGGGTTCTTTGAGCACCGCAAGAATTCCGGGAGCACCTTTCAACAAACGACTAACTTCGAACCGCCTAGGGCAGTCTTTGGTATAGTGATCTTCATCACAGATAAGACAAGGATACTTGGGTTTGCGCTTGGCACCTTCCTCGGGCGGAGGTTTAGGGGAGTCCTGTTTAGGTTTATCTGGCTTATTCTTCGCTTTCCCTTTCTTCTTTCCTTTCGAGGATTTGTCTGCCATGGTGGACTGGACGGCATTGACCTCGGAAGTAATATTCGAAGCGAGTGTTACCTGAGAAGTGGGTTCATTCGAAGCATTTGATTTTTGCTTCCCAGGGTTCGCGGGATTTTTCTTCGAGGACGAATTAACAAAACCAATAATACCGTCAACAGTTGGTGTTGGTGGGGCTTTGGATGTTCCTGGTCTCGGGGCGTCAGGCAGATAATCATATAATGTACCTGACTGAGAATAAACCAAGTCAAGGTACTGAGCGCGCGTGATAGCTTGCTCTTCAGTGACACACGCCCCGATGGCAATGTCCCGAGCTATTGGAGGAACGAACGAAGTCGTAAACCAATCGGAAGAAGTTGGTCGGGAATCTAAAATTTGATCATACGTCTACGCCGTCTCCATTCATGGATATGATCAGAGATATGCGTGGCCGTTGTCTGTCTTAAGGATGTCACGAGGTGCGTACCCGTTTCATATCGAATGGGCAACTGAAAATGAGTGAGAAATGCCATAGCCAACGAGTTGAAATCCTGAAAGGATCCACGATTGAGCTCAATATACCACTTAGCTGCAGAGCCAGTGAGAGTCCTTTGAAAAAGGCGAAGTCGAATCGAATCATCAAGCCATGAATTAGATGAACACCACAAGTGATAAGTCATGACATGGGCTTGTGGATCTTCATTAGCTTTACCATCAAATTTTGGACAATCACCAGGAATTTTCGTTGGAACCGGAGGCCAATATGGATTATGTAGAATAGGATCATTGGTCAGTTTGGACACATCCGGTAATTCTAAAGTCGCTAAGAAAGGTAATTGAGGATTGAAGGACATCTGGGGCTGCTGGTGGGATGGAACACCAGGGTTCCAACCAACTGGCGGTTTCCCCCATGGGCTTGGTCCAGACGGATTTGGCCCCATAGGGTTTTGTCTGTAGGGATTTGGGTTCTGCCCCCCAGCGTTCCATGGATTACCAAACGGTCCTGCAGGAGCACCATATGGTTGCGGATAATTCTGAAAAGGATTTGCCTGCAGTTGTTGATAATTTTGATATGGGGCAAACAAAGGTTGCCCTTGAGGTTGCTGGTAACCATACGGTGGCTGGACTCCAAACTGAGTTTGAGAAACAGGCTGAGTTTGATAGACTGGTTGGGATTGAACTCCAACTTGCATTTGAAGACCGGATGGGGTCTGGGGTCCAGCCTGGGGCAAAAAACTGGGTTGAGCAGTGCCAGAAGGATGTCCTGTAGGTTGGGCTATCTGGCCGGAAGGATGACCTTGTTGATATTGAGGTTGGCCTACCTGCCCAGAAGGTTGTACCTGCTGGGAGTGGAGTTGTTGTTGCACAACTGAAGGTTGTCCTAATGGACCAGATGGCTGAGTGGGCTGGGCAGTTGGTTGGCCTGATTGGATTTGAGGCTGACCGACTTGCCCAGAAGGTTGACTATACTGGACGATGGGCTGACCATGTGGTTGAGTAGCTTGTCCAGATATTGGACCATACTGGACATTGGGTTGGTTTGGGTTAACATATGATTGACCAATTTGTCCAGTAGGATAACCTTGCTGGATACCAGGTTGGGCTTGTTGAACAGAAGATTGACCTGAGTTACCAGAAGGTTGAACATAAGAGGGGAAAAACGGACCACCAGAGGCAAAAGGGTTTCCCTGGAAGGATTTCCCTTGTTGGTCTTGATGAGGTGGTCTTTGGGATTGCGCAGACGATACTTGGCCACCATGAAAAGAGGTGGAGCCCCAATCAATTGACAGCGGAACTGAAATCTCAACAATCGGTTGAGACGGCAAAGGCCTACCAAGATGTGGTAAATACTGATCGTATGGCCCCTCTGCTGGGACGTTTGACGTAGGATCAAAGACTCCGAATAAAGAAGCCAAAGGACGACTGAAAATAGGAGTCGAAGAAGCTACACATACCGTTGGAGCGGTTGTGATTGAGGTAACAGACGTACTGCGACTTTGTGGAGTAAAAGGCTCCGTGGTGGGAAAAGCGAGTTGTGACCAAATAGAACTCGTGAAAGGAGTTCCAGAGGACATAACATCCTTTAATGCTTTATAGCCTGGAGGTAGTCTCCCAGTAGTAGGAGTGCTACTAACAAGTGTAGGTTCCGTTGCGGTGGGAATTTCACCGCTCGTCGCAACAGATTCTTCAGTCGAAGTAGGGGATACGTCCTCCATGTCGGAGGAAAAAGGTGGGACTGAAACACGAGGAGAAGTGTATTCCCAAAAAGGGATACCGTCCTCAGAAGGTTCCCAAACAGGGTTCCAATGAAACTCGTAAGTCTCGTCGCCTGGAGCACGAGAATTAATCGGTTGTATACTCGGAACAACAGGAAGAATTTCACTCACAACCGGTATCTCGGCAAAGGAAGAAGATGAAATTGGTAATTCTGCTAGGATGAAACTTCACAAAATCCTAGGGAATCTAACGAGACAAAACCCTACTCAAACTAGCGCAAACAAGATCTAACCGGGTAAATGTGTATCGTGGCTGAATAAATTTTAAGACAAAGGAACTGAACTTGACCTTTTCATGTTTTAAGAGTCGAGAAAAGGACAAAAAGATGACTCTAGTCTCCTTCGAATGTTTAATGAGCACGGAGTGACAAGATGCTCACTGGCACCTTTTCTTTTAAGGAGTCCGAAAAGGATCAAAAGTGACTACTCTGGAGACTCTAGGCAAAGGGTTTACCAAACAATCCGTAAAATTGCTTATACACCTTGGCAATCAGATGAAAACCAAGGACTTCCCGTACGGCAGTCAATCTTCCCGAATGCTGTGTTCAGTGCATTACGGCTTGTAAGGCGGCAGACACGACTTCCTGTGGATAAAGGATGATAACCTGGTGGGGTCTCCACATATACTCGATGGTACGTGGGAGTACAAATCCGTGCTAGACCACTATCGAGTCACAAAAGGAGGAATCACCCAACCATAATGTGAAACAACAGTGACTAGGTTTAACGACGCCGGAACACGTCTCTAGCCTAGACCTCTAGAATGTATGCGTTAAGTTCCAATGCGTTGTTAGATTCATTCAGTTCATTTTACAGTTGATCTTCAATTAGGTTTCAGTTTTTAGGTCCTACCGTATGTGATCTCTCAAAATTTCCTAAATGCAAACTATATGCCAAAATATATCATTCCGTTCAATGAATGCTAACTACAGAAGAGTTGAGATTTTCAAACAAACAAAATGATCATCAAACAATCAACAAAGATCCTAATGCAGCTAATAGCAATAAATGAAACTTTTCCTTTCTTTTTTTCTTTCAAAAAGTGACTAATTGCCAATAACAATGAAAAATGCTAACTAATATAATGCAAAAAGATCGTTTGTTTTTTTTTCTTAAAATGGCATAATGCACTCAAACAAATATCGAGAGATGTTAACAAGTGTAAACAGGCAAATTTCACTCAATGCAAATAGAACCAAGTCTGAAACACCAAGACAAACTGTCAAAACAAGGAGAATCACAAAGACCTCAAATGAAGCCAAGCAAAATCCAAACGAGCTAGAGGTGAATTGCTCGAAGCACAGAATAATAAGTTTTGACAACCACTAGACAAGTGCAGAAAACAACCAAAAAGTCGACTGGACAATCAAAGAACCAACAACTCCCACGGAAGGCTCGATATACAAAGCCACTAGATGCTCTAGGGCTGGGATATAAGATCGATGGAAATAGGCAAACACCCGAAGGATAAAGGTAAAAAAACCAGTCAAACAGAGTTCTGACACACTCCAGTAGCTGAAAAGGATGTAAAAAGACAGAAATCTGAGTTTAAAAAGCTTCCAACAAACACACTGGCAACGTTCACAGGACTGGCGCGACTGTCAGCCTGTAACTCGCGCTATTAAGGAATTAGCGCGAGTTGCTTTTGTGCAACCTGCGCCAACTGGCGCGACTGTCAGGTAGAAAAACGCGCTAATACAGTTTGCTGGCCTAAAAAATAAATCAAGCAGTCCAGGGTCTGGTCGACAGTATTCAGACAGATCAAACAGCAAGAAACAACTTAAAAACTAACCCAAAAAGCTTATTTACGCAAGCAAGCAAGAGAGAACCAAAATGCAAGACAAACTCCAAGCTGTTCGGTTCGTAAACCAAACCGGAGATTGACTGAAGTGGCGTTGATCTACTTCGCTAATGCAAAGCAATAGCGTTTCGAAGGCTGCCTGGCCGTACTTCAGGCTCCGTCCAAGGTTTATGAATCAAACAACAAATAGCTTCCCCAGTGGAGTCGCCAAATTGTTGGAGAGGTAAATCCCCTCTGCGGACAGAGGCGATCCCACTAGCCCAAAATGGGTCTAGCAACAATCAATCAACGCTACCATGCAAGTTCCTAGTTGCAAATTGAAAGTGGATTATGAGAACCAACCTGGAGTCCAACGCTAGTGTCATAGAAGAGTTGATACTCCCATTCCCTTGCCCCGGCAGGTCACGATCCTCACGATCTCCGCGAATGGATACCTGCACATGCAAAGAACGAAGCGAATGCAAGCATAAAATCCTCTAAATACAACTATATATCAGTCAGAAAAGATATAGATCAAACATTATCATAACGAACAATAAGATCAGAACCATAATGATAGTCGTTTATTAGTGAATAATCAACAGAGAAAAATACAACCAAAGTTCTGACGTTGAATCTCTCCTCTGGCTGGGTGAGCAGCTACATATGTCTTGCAATAGACCTTTCTCTCTCAGACTTCTGGCAGAATAACCTCCTTATGCTTCAAGACTCTTACTATCACTCAAGACAGGCGTTATCACTACTAGCACTATCACCACTACTCAAAAACTAGCTTGTCAAATGCATGAGGACAGACTTTTATAGATGGAGAAGGGGAGGAAGATACAATGCATCAAGACACCCATTATGGATTGGCATTATCTCCAAAAAGCCGCTGTGGATAGATGTAAGGGATAGATGATGAATCTCAACATCTAGAAGATCAGCTTTATCCTCAAAAGACTTCATGACTTGAAAGGAAGAAACATCCGGGCGCGCGTTTGTTAAAAATCTTTTCCAAACTTGGTTGGCGCGGGTGTTACTCTAAGACAGAGCGCCAACGGGCGCACCTTCTTTTGAGGATCTCGTTCATTGGCGCAGGTAGTACATTGTGGACCCGCGCTAATGGAAAAAGGGCACTTTTCAGGGATATTTTGCAGGAGGTGTCTTCAGGGCACATGAAGTCCATACTTAGGGGAACATAATGCAAGTGTTTTTAAGTTATGTCACTACTCACAGGTCCCGGAATGAGTCCTCCAAAGTACGGGAAAGGGGTAACAGGGACGGTGACCAATGGTGACAAATTATTGTGTAACAGGGTGGTGAAAGCAGATTTCTTTTGATCATCAGGGTGGACTACCACCTGGTTGTAGCTAGAAAACCCATCCATTATGAACATTTTGGCTGAGCCAACCACCTTCTGCAATATATAATCCATATCAGGCAGCGGGTAGTTTTCTTTCAGTGATGCCCTATTTAGATTCTGAAAATTTACACATAGCCTTATTTCTCTTCTCTTTTTTCGGACAGGGACTAGGTTGGCCACCCACTCAGAGTACCTTAAAGGCACTATGATATTTGCTTGTAGAAACTTTCTTACTTCCTTTTCAATGGAGGGGAGTAAGAGTGGATTTATCTGCTTGAGTTTCTGCTTGCATGGCTTTATTCCACTCTTCAAAGGAATCTTATGTTGAATGATGTTAGTATCAAATGCTTTCAAATCCTCATAAGACCAAGCAAAAACATCCTTGTAGATTTTGAATAGATTTAAATACCTTTGCCTGTATTGCAAGGGGATTCCTTTTGATATCCTGATGATCTGAGGTTCCTCCTTTGAGCCAATGTTGCAGTCTTCTACTTGATTGTCTATCTTTGGGGCCATTGCTTTGGAGACTACGTCATCCTTATTAAAAATCCTTTCCAGTGGGACCAATCCACAAGGGATGATATTCCCTTTCAGTTGCAAAATTTTGCGCCTAACCATTGTGTCTTTCCACGAAGTGGCTTCTTGATCTGCTTCTTCTTCTTCTTGATCGATGGTGGGGTGGACAAACTCCCCAATGACTTCTATGAATATTTTCACCTGATCGTCATCCTCGAATATGTGCCAGTGTTTGACATTATTAGATATTGAGGGTCTGTATCTAACTTCTACCTCATTTATGAGGAGCATATTTTAAGGGGGCTTGAAACTGCTTGCAACTATAGAAAGAGAGTTAGCCATTTTGTTTCCTTATCTAGGAAAAAAATTGATATCAAACACCAGGAAGAAGTTATCAATTAGATCCCACATTTCATTCTGGTAAGTCCTCAGTCTGGGGTGTTTGACCTGGCATTGATTTCTGATCTGCCTTACAACAATCTCAGAGTCTCCATAGACCGTTAGGCATTCAATATTCATATTTTTTATTGTTTGTAACCCAAGGAGAAATGCTTCATACTCCGCCACATTGTTGATTTCCTCAAACTCCAGCTTGAATGAGAGGGGTATCAGGCTGCCCTCCAAAGATACCAACAATACTCCAGCTCCATTTCCCTCTTTTGAGTTTGCCACATCAAAGTATAATTTCCATACTTTGTTTTCATTTTCGTGTTGGTGCTTTAACTACCTTGTGAGGTGTACTGATGTTTCCTCTAATATGGTCACATTTTTTTCTAGGAAAAGGCACAATAGGTCGCTTTCTATCCCATGCATTGGGGAGTTTTCTAAGCCTTTAGCTGGGGTCACAGTTTTTGCAAACCTGGATTCTTTGTACAACCTCCTTTGCTCGCTTCCAAACGTGGGAATAGAAGCATAGGTCAAATCTAACTTGATAGAGCCCCCCACCTTGGAACCCCAAGATCTAGATAGGAGCATGCCAAACCTAGGGGGAATGTCTGCCACTACTATGTCCATTACCACACTCTTCACAGGGATCTGAGCCAGGTTTACCACCAGATCCTTAATCATTCCCAAGGATTTGAGCCTCTTAGAGTCAAAGGAGTATAGATCCTTGTAGGGCCTAGTGATCTGCGAGCCCAGTTGCTCCATCACTGCTAATGGCATGAGGTTGTGTGAGGCTTCAAAATCCAACATGAAATTATGAATAATAGGTCATGGATTACTAGAGTCACATAGAAGGGTGCTATGGAGGGATCAAGTTCTTCCACATGTGGCCCAAAAACAACCATTGACCTCTCCTCTTGGAGATTGAAACTATCATGGGTTGGTGTTGAGTTGGATGGGTGCATGAATTGAGAGACTTGAGCTTTATAAGTAGGTTGCTTCAGAAGCTCAATCAGAGGGACAATAATCTTTACCTTTCCAAGCTCCTTCTGAAGATTGAATGTAGGTTGAGATTTTTCTATACTTCCTAGATTTTCTCTTTCTTCCTTACCACTAGCAGTTTTCAACAGAACAGGTGCCTCCTTTTCTGTATGTCCCTCAGAACTATTGCTTTCCTTATTAGAGGAGACTTTTATCTTGGAAGGGTCAGGATTTAGCTTACCTTTCCCTTTCTCTAGTACTGGAGGAATAACTTGGGGAGAAATTCCCTCTTGTTGTTCTGGTTCTCTTGACCTCTTCTTTGAAGATCTCAGATCATAATTTCGGTGTGGATGTGTTCGCATAAAATATGCTAGTTGTTTACAATAATAATCCATATCCTCCTCATTTGTTGCTTCTTCTCTATCATGACTGGCCTCCTCGTGAGACATATTCTCATGTTCTTCTTCAAAGAAAGCATAATACAAGTTTCCATGCATCATGTGTGTATCCGATGATTGTTCATCAGGATCATCTTCTAACTACAGAGGATGAGGGATCTGGTTGAGTTGTTCTTTTCTCACCCTTAGAAGTATTTGCAATGGAGGCCTTTTATATTGTGGGTTGTAACCTTGATTGTTGATTTGAGCATTCTATTTGGAGAGGCTCTTGTTCTGAATTTCAAGCTTTTCAACCTTTTGTGATAAACTCCTGATGAGTTTTTCCAGTTCATACAACTTTAGGTCTGGTGATTCCTTAGCTTGCCCCGAGGAGGTTGCTTCTTCTTTCCCTCTTTTATTCTTAGTAGGTTCTTTCTTTCCTCTTGACTTCCTTGCTGAGGTGAAATTTGCTTCCACATCAAGTGCATCGATTTGAAGTTGATCTAGAGTGAGATACTTCCTTTCCCTTAGAGTAAAGCCAAAGTCAAACTCAAAGGCTCCCAAAAAATCTACTCGAGCAACAGCTGGAGGAGGCTTTATCTCACCCGATAGGTTATTGTACTCTTTGTTGAACCTTTTTATAAATTTTGAGATATCCTCTTTTGGCCCTTTCCTTATAGTGTTAAAATCTATGAGGAGGTACTCATGATTTCTCTTTTCACCCCATTTTTGTGTAAAGAGTTTTCAAGTTCCTCCCAGGTAGTGATGGAGGCATTGGGTAAGGCTTTAAACCATTTTATGGCTTTTCCATTAAGGGATTGTACAAAAAGTCTCATGACCACATCTAGTTGTTCCATGCTTAGGTTCTCAGCAAAGGCACATAAGGTTTCAATGTGCCTCTACGCAGTGTTATCATCCTCCCCATTGAACCTAGGCAGAAGCTTTAGGTAGCCTTGGGGCATAACACTTAGGGGTTGAGGTAAATCAAGAGGGGCACATTTATTTAGCAAAAAACCTAGAAGAACCATCTAGATTAATGGAGGGGGATTGAGACTCGCCTGAGGTACTTGGGCCAACAACACAGTGGTAGGAGTGGCTAGACTGAAAGCAGAGTATGTAAGGGTTTTAGGAGTAATTCCTGAGTAGTGAGTAACAATGGGTTGAGAGATGGATGAGGAGGCTTCAAATATTGATGAGATAGTAGTGCAGGCAGAAGAAGTTTTCTCCTTCCATACTTTCTTGAAAATTATTTTCTCTGGGTCTTATACAAATGGGGCTTTCTACTGAGAAGTATTTGAACGAGTGTGAGGATTTTAAAAATCTAGGATGATAAATGATGATGGGTTGTGTGGAGTCGCCAAGGTGATGTGGATGCAATCAAAACATATTTTCTCACCTATGCAAAGAGTGCCCAATTTTTCGTATCCCAGGGGAAATATCCTTCAATACGTTCCTCTGGCAACGACACCAGAAGATGTTGTCGCTCCTAGAGACAACCTTGGATTGCTTACAAGACAAGTGTCTGGGCACATCTAGATTTTGAGTGTCTCAAATTGATTCTCATTAAAATGGAGATCTCACATATATTCTATAGGTATATATAAAATGGAATGTGTTTGTTCATTCATCTAAAGGAGTAAGACATACATTTCCGGTACTTCTTCACATGTACAAATCACATACATATATGCGCAAAATAGTGGAGGCCGCATGGATTAACAATGTTGATACAAATGAATCTGTGAGGAAGTTACAAGCACATGCATTAGCATATTGATACAAATGATTCAGTGAGGAAGTTTGAAATATTTCTAGCAGCTATGGTTGCACGGATACATAGAAGAAACATGAACATAATGGGTTTTACAGAGGGATAACATATTGTAATACTTAAGGGGGAATCACCACCATTTCCTTGATATTCTAAAAGATCTATATTATAAATCCATACAATCTAAAAATAAGATGTAGTGTTTTCTTTAGAATATCTCAACCTTTGTGAAGTGTTGCTTCCTCCTATTTATCTAAAGAGGAGGAGTGTTGAACATTCATTACATCAAAAAACCTTTGGCCGGTCTCAACTGTCAAGTTGACTAGCTATCTTGGCCAGGGAGGCCTCTATGGCCCAAAAAACATTACAAAAAATTAATGCCTCATTAAATGGCCACACATTACAGGAATACAAAACAAGTCAATCAGTTAGATGAGAATGCCAACAAAATATCTTCATGCACATTCCTATGATTTCTACTGCTTCAGGTTGTAGTTTTATCATGGTATGGCCTCCTATGCTGCTCAACTGACTCTTGTTGCTTCTGCATTTACTTCTTGAACCATTCATCCTTTAGATCTAGGAATGGGCACTATCAGTTTCATGTTGCGGTACTGAAACAGAGGACCCCAGGGCAGTACTTCGTCTTTCTTCTGTATGGGGGCACCATGTTGGGTAATCAAGTCCTCATGGGCCACTAAGTCCCTGTTTACTTCTGTCAACATCAACCCTGGTTCTGTGTCACAAGGGCCTTTCTGGATCAGCCCATGCCGGGTTTGAATTCCCCATCTCCCATATTAAATGCCTCAACTTCCAACCCACCGCGCCTTTAAAGCTTATCAAAACACTATCAGCTCCCTGATATGCCTGGTGATGCACTCATGGTGTAATACAAAGGACTTTCTTGTGTTGGTCCTTATCACTAAAACCTCACGAAACAGACGAGTTCCAATCTCCCATGGCCACTTATTATTTAGCCCCTTTTACTTCATGTGACCGAGAGTTATGACCAAGTGCTTAGTCCTCGGGCGCTAGGGCCATTGGACTTCCTGCCGGGGGATTTTTCCTTTGTTATATGAAATCTCGCATATCGACGATTTATAACACTTGTCTTTGATATCTCCCCTTGAACCTTGCGATCACTGATTTGTGGGATTGGGCCCACCCAGGGTCTCGCAATTGCAAAATGGGAGAGGGAGTTGAGGACGAGTGTTTTTCGTAGGGGAGCATGAGTAGTAAGTGAACTGAACAGGGGGGGGTGCGAATGATATGAGAGGGACACGTAGCAGAGGGGCTTCGTGGGGAAACCACTTTTCAGACCCACCCCTCACTGATAAACAAAAACATGGTTGGGGGGGGGGGAAGGCTTGGGAGCCGTTGATCTGGGTGGAGTCAATTTGGGCCATCTAGAGATGGGGGTGTTGAATGAGCATGTTGATGAGCCCTAGAAATGGGTAATTATATGGGCTCATTTAGCCTCCTAATTTGACTTAATCCACCATTCTCATTAGTTTATTGCATGTTTTTTATTATATTTATGCTAATAGAGTGAATTGGGTTAGTAATTATGCCAAAAAGTCTAATGTGTGCTTTATGCAGATTTTTGGTCAATTTTGAGATAAAATTAAAGGTTTAATGAGCACTTGGCAGCCAAATTCGTGGAAGATCAAGGGAGAGGATTTGTAGGAGGGTGTCCCCTTCATTTATGAGCCCTTACCTCAAATTTTTCATCACAAACTCAGAGCACAAAGCCAAGGGGTAGCCAAGCAAGTCAAGTAGGACTGCTATTATCTTCAGTTCCAGGAAGCCGAGTTCCTTGGTTTTAGGAGGGCTGTTGGAGGTCCCCATTTGTATAAATAAGAAGGCTTAGGGCCTCATTTGTGTTAGTCAGAGTTTAGTTAGATTTTAGTCAGTAGGTTAGCTCTTGAAAAGTTGTTTTTCACACTTTAGTGCAGCTCTGCCTTTCAGCTCATTTTCGAGCTCTTGTAGTAAATATTTTTGTGACATGATTATTTTTTGAGTAATGGAGATAAATTTCACTTTGCACCAGCTTTGAGCTTTTCTTAGGAGGCTATAGCTCTTGGGGTTGGGCCCAACCCAAGTGCCAGTACCTCATTTGTGTACTTTTATGTGTCTTTGCTGCATTCATAGAATAATTTCTGTTATTTAGGTTAAAATCTTGCTTTGTTACTTAGGTTGTTTTAGATGATTGAGATAGTTTTTCATGCTTCAGGTTGATTTGGTAGTTTGGTAATAGAAAAGATCCACAAAAAGGCTATCAAGCAGTCCTTGATCTCATTTCTTCCTCCTTAGGACCATGAACTGAGACCAAGGCATACTTGCTGCCACAAAAACACTGTTTTTGCCTTCTAATGCAATCGCTAGTGTTAGATTTTAAGTTGGAAAATTTGATATCAGTTGTGCTTGCATGTTTAGATCTGTTCTTTCTTAGTTCCCATAGCTCTCTTGCATGATTTTCTGTCTATAAACTTTTGTTCATCATATTTCTAGTTTTTAGGTCAGATTAGGTCAAAACAGATAGATCTTTGGTTTTTCTAGTCTTTGTTCGATTAGTTTTGGAAAATAGTGTGCAGAGAACCTGTATTACATCCCTGCCTATCCTTGCTCCATCATACAACCTGCTCCAACCCCTCTCCAAGATTTCTTCCCTTCATTTGCCACACTTTTCCAATTTGCCCTAATTTCTACATTCTTGTGCAACATTTCTCCCTCCATCCTTGAACAAATCCAACCACCTTCATCACTCCTTAGCTTCATTTACCAGGTCCTAGACCCCTTCACATTCTCATCCATCCTCCATTTCCACTTTCTCATTGTTTTTCCACCATCAACCCTCTAAAATCCTCTTTCGGCTCTTCCTGTAGAACTTCCTATAGAACACCCTGTAGAACCCCTACAGACTTCCTGTAGAAGTTCACGTGAGCAGTTTTTCGGGATCTGATCACTGTGAAACTCTCTGGAAGGGTGCTAGGGACCCCTTAGGCCCTCTTCTCACCTTCCAAACCTCCTGCAAGCACTCATTCCATTTCCTTTCGCCAACAAACCTCTGCACAGTAAAAAATAGTTAAAGCACATGCATAATAATTCTGCAAAATTACTCAAAAATACAAAAAGATGTTTTTTCCATATTTTCCTTCAGAAGTAGCTTAGTCACATGCATTTTACCTTTCCAAGAGTCAATGGCATCCATTTCCACAGCTTTCATTTCTTTTCTTGCACTAGTAGGGTTAGTCGGTAAAACTAGGGTTTGCTAGGGTTTGTTTTTCCTTTCAGCTTTCCGTTTCTTTATGCAAGTAGACTAGCCTCTTTTGAGTTAGCTTTTGTCCATCATAGTTAAAATCTTCTTCTAAGAACTCATATAAGTTGGCTTAAGCTCCTAGTGAACTTGTACTAGCTGATTAAGTGACAGCCTGCAGTAAGAGCTAGTATTTGTGCATATCGCACCGTCGCTTCCAAGTTTGTTACGAACTACCGGGTTGATAAAAGTAAAGAAGGGAGTCCCAGGAGTTGCAACATCATTACTACAATACTGGATCCCACCATCTTTTTGGCGTCGTTGCCAGGGAAGCATCAGAGTATTAGTGATCACTGCTTTTCTTCTATTTTCTACTGCAACATTCTGCTAAGTAGTTTATTTCAGCAAGAGTAGAGTAGTTGTTTCATTTCCATTCTACAATGTCATTTCAACAAGCGTAGATTAGACATTTCCCGCTTTCATTTCATTTCAGCAAGCGTAGACTAGACATTTCCTGCTTTCATTTCAATTTTGCAATTTCAATTTTGCAAGCGTAGATTAGCATTTCAATTCTGCAAGCATAGCTTAGCATTTCAATTCTGCAAGTGTAGCTTAGCATTTCAATTATGCAATTTCAATTATGTAAGCATAGATTAGCATTTCAATTCTGCAATTTCATTTCAACAACATAGATTAGTCATTTCCCGCTTTCATTTCAATTCTGCATTTTCATTTCAGCAAGGTTTATTTTAGTTAGTTGCAATTTGTTGTTCAATAAATTTCAGTTTTGTAGGTACAAGCAAAGAAAAAAACCATAAATCAACCAAAAATATTTCCTTTCATGCCTCATAGGAGTAAAGATAATTCAGAAAAATGTTTGCACAACAGCCTCACTGCTTCACATAGCCAACCTTCTCTCTTCTTTGGTGGCTGCAATCAAGAAACACCCTTAGGTAACAGCTAGACATATTTGAAGAACCTATAGGGGAGAAGAAGAAGAAAACATTCCTCTGGAGCCAATGGCTGAAAACAAAAATGTTGGGAGCAGTACTTTTTCTTCCAACTCATCCATTGAGGGTGGAATTGGAGACATGTGGGAAGATTGCAAAAGCAAGGTGAGGCAGATGCTTGCCATGCATATCAAAAGATATTGAGAGGAAGCAGAGAGGGCTTTGGCCATCTTTTGTCCTAGGTGCACTAGAAAGCATCCTAGGAACGAATGTCCATTGCACTCTATAGAAGTGTGTTTTGTCTGTGAAAAAGACCATCCTACGAACCAGTGCCCTTTCTTGCCCAGTATTAAAGCTGCATATCAGAGGGCCAAAGGAGCCACTAAACCACTCTATTATATGAACCAAAGGAGGCCACATGGACCCATACCTTACTAGCAGGGAATGCAAGGGACATCCTAGAATTATTACAACCCCTATCAAGCCACTTCCATGCCTTCTTGGGGTCCCCCTGCTCATCGTTCCTGGTCCACACCCCCTCCTTGGTCGTATCCATCTCAATATCATGCTCAACAAGCTACTCATCCATTTCACCCTTATGCTCAGCCACAGCCTCAGTGGAATGCACCTCATCAGGGGTGGAGGCCCTAGTACAACTCTCCTCCTGCTCCTTTGCCTCCACCACCTGCTCAACCGTAACCATCGCCTCCTGCTCCACCAAGGCAGCCCCAAATGCCTGCTCAATCGAACCCAAACCCAAATAGTAGGCAGGGTCAGCAAGTATATAGGGGGAAACCACCTGCCCAACCACAACCCCATCCACATCCATCTCAGATATACACCCCCTCAACTACCCGTACCACCATTTCCAAACCCGCACATTGGAGTAGCTCAACCCAATTACAATGCCGAGGCACAACATTTCCAAAAAACTCCTTTTGAGCTCAATGATATTCACCATAGCTCAGGAAGAGTATTGCAAGAAAGGGATTATATTGATATCATTGAAGGACCACATCCAGCAGAATAAGATGCAAAAGAGAAGAGAAAAGAACCATGGGCTGCACTTGATAAAGAGAAAACAACAAAATCAGAGATCGAGAGAGCTCCCTCATGGTTACCATCAAATCCTCCATGTATTCAAGAGAAAAATTAGCAAAAAGAGGAAGATGAGAAGGTCATAGTAGAAGGTGACATGAAGAATGATCCAGATCAGCAAAAGGACCAAGGATGTTAGAGCTATATTGAGATATGATTCCAGATGGTCACTAAGTTGCAGCAGTACTCTCTTCCTCAGCTATGTTTGATCCCTTCAAAGTCAAATCATTTGGTCTCTGAAATCCGGATACCTGTCAAAGCATGCATTTCAAGCCTCCACATCATTTCGTCTATCATCTCGATGTGCACATGGCTCCATTGGAAGTATTCTTATACTTGAAAATGATTTTGTTTTTCAATGTAGGGTAGGCTAGAAAAAAAATGAAAAAAAATGAAAAAAAAAAGAAAAAAAGAAAAAAGAAAAATAAGAGAAAAATAAAAATCTAAGGTGAAAACCTCCTCGGAGGTACCTCAGATTGACTCATTGATTGAAAACCTCCATGAGGCAGTAAATGGGTTATAAATAAGAGAAAATAAAAAGGGAATAAGATCCCTGGGTGGAAACCTCCCTTGGAGGCGCCTAGGACAGGCAATTAGGGTGAAAAGCTCCTTGAGGCGCCCTAGTTGTTTTCAAAAAAAAAGAAAAAATGAATTTCCAGTTGTATTGCAGGTTTGCAGAACTTCAGGAAGCAGAAACAAGTGCCAAGAAAGCTCAGAAACCAATAATAGCATCTATCCTACCTTCCCTCACCCTTCTCCGTCATTCTTGACATCCTTTCCACCTCATTGTGCTTCTTTTCTAAAAACTGTATTTTCTACAGGAGGATCCTGTAGAAATTACATAGAGCTAGAAATGGACTTCAAAAGCAATTTGAGGAACAGGGAAGCTTCATAAAGGGTTCATAAATCCTCCTGCAGTCTCCAAACCCCTCTTCCATCATTTTCATGCCTGCATCACACCCCAAGCTCATTTTTCCTACTATCTAAAAAACCGCAGAATGCTTTGATTCAAAAATACATAGAGAAGAAATTTGTTTTTTCCCTAACTTGAAAACCGTGCATCCATTTAAAAAACTGTTACACGGGGAGTTGTATAGGGATGATGGCAACATGTCCAAGAAATTTCAGCCAATTGCGGTGCACGGTTTCCAAGAAATCAGCCTCCATCACCTTCAACCATTTTTGCATTTTCTCCATATCCGTGCATCCATTTAAAAACCTGTTTCATGGGGAGATGCAAAAGGGTGATAGTAACCTCCCCAAGCAATTTCAGCCAATTCCAGTGCACAATTTTCGAGAAATTGACCTATGTCACCTTCAGCCATTTTTAGTTTTTTTTGAAATCTGTGCATCCATTGACCACAATTTTGCTATGGGAGGTGCATAATGATGATAGAAACATGCTCAGAAATTTTTAGCTCAATCTGGTCTATCTTTTGGGAGCTATGGACAAAATAAGTCATTGTCCTATAAAAATCTAGCATCAATAGCATGAGGGTGCAAATCTGAAGGTTGAAACAGACTCCTGTAGCTTAGATCCAGCCAGATTATACCTGCACAAGAAAAATAGCCACGTATCAGCAACCAGACAAGCATGCATCCACAGAAACAAAGGCATGCAGCAGAAGGAAAGGCCACAACACCTCACAACAAATGCATTCGACTTCCAGGTAAGTGACTAAACTCGTTCCTCCGTTGCATGAATGCAATTTAAGAATTGCATGGACAATGAGATGGTTGTGATTAAACAAGATGGTGGCTAGCTAAATGGCCACCCTCATCCAGTTCAGATAGTGCCTTGTCTAGTTCTATAGTGCTCAACTGGAAATCATATAGCACACGTGTATAGTCAACTCACGGGAAATTTCAAAAACAGGTCGTGACAGATGTTTTGAACTTCAGCGCAATTGATGTCATGTGATTAACAGGCAAAGAACATACAGTTTTAGAATAACACTGCAGTGGGGATCAACGGTTTGGTCCGGCCACCTCATCACCTCACCACGAATCACGCCCGTAGATAAAAAGCAGCTTAGTTACGACATTCACCACCCTGTGTTCATTCTGCACTCACGACGTTCTCGACTGGAGTACGCATCTACCACTTCTAGAGTAGCTAATTAGTCGTCCTCCGTCAGTTTTCTGCATGTTTTTTTGAAAATCTCCCACCTATCAGACTCTACAGGAAGCACAATTTCATTCTACAGGAACCGGGTGACTTCTATAGGAAGGGTTCTATAGGAAAGGCAGATAACAGCTCTACAGAAAGAAAACCCAGAATTTTCATCGAATTTCAAGCTCAAAACGAGGTAGGCTCGGGAAAACTTCTCTGTGCATGATTTTTTGTGTAAGGTGGTGAATTGAACACGACATTAGATTGAAAAAACGAGAGTAAAATTCTGCATGTGCATTGAGAAAAAAGTGAAAGTCTGCCTGCATATTTCACTGAGTTTACCTAGTTTTTTCTTTGCATCCAAAATCTCCTCATCATTTTTTTAAATTCTCCTGTAAGGAAGATACATGCAGCAGTAGAGGCTAGCTTGTGTGTGTGAAAAAAACCCCGAATTTACATATCTATCTATGTGCCGAGAAAAGAACTTGTGTCCTTATGCTCTGTTCTGTAAAAAAAAAAATAATATTTTCATAAATCGACAATCAAATTCTGGGTGACAACAGTTTTAAAACAGGGGAATTATTTCCATTTGATATTGTAAGGAGCACATGAGAACTTCCTTCTTGGGTTTAGCAAAAACTGGATTCAGCTATCCTCTGTTTCAGTGATTGACTTTTTTTTGCGACCTAAGCATTTTCTTTGCTGGTTAAAACACAAACTCAACACCATGCCAGGAGGATTCATGAGGAAAGAACCCTTAAACTCTAGCAAATTGTATGAGCACCCTGAGGTGGTGGACCTTTTCACCAGGCCAAGTTGGATATCCTTCTTTGACAAAATTTAGGGTTATGATGAGGAGGTGACTGAAGAGTTTTGATGTCCCTGAGACCACATTCGAAGACACATGCCACAGTTAGTTTTAGGGGTTTGACCCTAGAACTTCCCCCTGATTTCATCAATAGAATTATCGGTTTACCATTGGGGCTCCCTTGGAGCAAAGAGGAGAAATCATTGGGACAAGTAGCTAAGAAAACATTTTTTCTGCCTGAGGAGCATCCTGTAGAAGACAAAAACGGGGTCAGAAAGACAAGCTTGCCTCTTCTCTGGAGTGAAGTCAGTTATCAAATAATGAAGTATGTCACATGTGAAGGGACGGTTAGCATCATTTCAGGTTGCTATATGAATTGAGGTATGGAATGGACTTGCCTCCAACTAAGAAACTGAGCATCCCATATTTTGTCCTTCAGTCTTTAATTGAATGTGGTACAAAACTAAATGCAGGAGTCCCAGATCAGTTAGCCCACCATGGACTCATCAAACTGTTGGTGGAAGATGCTTTACACACCTATATTGTCCCCATAGCTTGGGAAATCTTCAGAAATATGTCCAGGGATGATAACATCAGAACTTTGGCTGAGAACATCAGCCCATCCAGCAGTGATGAGGGGGAGCAAATTGAAGAAATTGAGAAGAACATTGATGAGGGAGCACAAGACATTCAAGCAGAAGGAAAAACAGAAGGAAAAAGAGGAATTTGACAAGACTGCTGAGCCTAAGACAGAAAAGGAGAAAACAACAAAAACAGAGAAGGGAAAAAGGACAAAGATTGGCAAGAAAAAGGCCAAGAAAGCCCAAAAGAAGGCTGCCACAGCCAAGGCAGGCACCCAACAAGAGAAAGAAAAGACACACCCTGAGATATCAGTGACACAAGCAGAAACAAGGGGCATAGAGATTTCTACAGGAAGTGAAGGAAAAGAACAACAGAAAGAGAAATCCCCTAAAATGTTGGCAAGGGAAGCAGCAACTGTGCTTGCTACATTAAGCACACCTACAAAACAAAAAGGAAAAAGAAAAAGGCAGGCCTCCATGTATTTCAAGGCCAGGAAAAGCACAAGAATTCAAACAAGCAGAATAGGAGGAGCAGTGGAAGGACATGGACAAGAAGGCAGAATTTTATGGCACACATGAGTAGACCACATCAAAAGCTTGGGATGATAGGGGGGCCACCAGGGCCATCAAGAATGAAGAGATAGATTAGTTGCTTAGAGGATGAGCAACACCTTTAGTGGGGGGGTGATGATGAGCCCCAGAAATGGGTAATTATATGGACTCATTTAGCCTCCTAATTTGACTTAATCCACCATTCTCATTAGTTTATTGCATGTTTTTTATTATATTTATGCTAATAGAGTGAATTGGGTTAGTCATTATGCCAAAAAGTCTAATGTGTGCTTTATGCAGATTTTTGATCAATTTTGAGACAAAATTAAAGGTTTAATGAGCACTTGGCAACCAAATTCATGGAAGAACAAGGGCGAGGATTTGTAGGAGGGTGTCTCCATTTATGAGCCCTTACCTCAAATTCTCCATCAAAAACTCGAAGCACAAAGCAAAGGGGTAGCCAAGCAAATCAAGTAGGATTGTTGTTTCTTCAGTTCCAGGAAGCCGAGTTCCTTGATTTTAGGAGGACTGTTGGAGGTCCCCATTTGTATAAATAAGAAGGCTTAGGGCCTCAGTTGTGTTAGTTAGATTTTAGTCAGTAGGTTAGCTCTTGAACAATTGTTTTTCGCACTTTAGTGCAGCTCTGCCTTTCAGCTCATTTTCGAGCTCTTGTTGTAAACATTTTTGTGACATGATTATTTTTTGAGTAATGGAGATAAAGTTCACTTTGCACCAGCTCTGAGATTTTCTTAGGAGGCTGTAGCTCTTGGGGTTGTGCCCAACCTAAGTGCCAATACCTCCTTTGTGTACTTTTATGTGTCTTCACTGCATTCATAGAATAATTTCTGTTATTTAGGTTAAAATCTCGCTTTGTTACTTAGGTTGTTTTAGATGATTGAGATAGTTTTTCATGGTTCAGGTTGATTTGATAGTTTGATAACATAAAATATCCACAAAAAGGGTATCAAATAGTCCTTGATCTCATTTCTCCCTCCTTGGGACCATGAACTGAGACCAAGGCATACTTGCTGTCACAAAAACACTGTTTTTTCCTTCCAATGCAATCGCTAGTGTTAGATTTTAAGTTGGAAAAGTTGATATCAGTTGTACTTGCATGTTTAGATCTGTTCTTGCTTAGTTCCCATAGCTCTCTTGCATGATTTTCTGTCTATAAACTTCTGTTCATCATATTTATGGTTTTTAGGCCAGATTAGGTCAAAATAGATAGATCTCTGGTTTTTCTAGTCTTTGTTCGATTAGTTTTGGAAAATAGTGTGCAGAGAACCTGTAATACATCCCTACCTATCCTTCCTCCATCATACAACCTGCTCCAACCCCTAATCCAAGATTCCTTCCCTTCATTTGCCACACTTTTCCAATTTTCCCTAATTTCTACATTCTTGTGCAGCATTGCTCCCTCCATCCTTGAACAAATCCAACCACCTTCATCACTCCTTAGCTTCATTTACCAGGTCCTAGACCCCTTCACATCCTCATCCATCCTCCATTTCCACTTTCCCACCGTTTTTCCACCATCAACCCTCTAAAATCCTCTTTCGGCTCTTCTGTAGAACTTCCTGTAGAACATCCTGTAGAACCCCTGTAGACTTCCTGTAGAAGTTCACGTGAGCAGTTTTTCGAGATCTGATCGTTGTGAAACTCTCTGGAAGGGTGCTAGGGACCCCTTAGGCCCTCTTCTCACCTTCCCAACCTCCTGCAAGTGCCCACTCCATTTCCTTTCGCCAACAAACCTCTGCATAGTAAAAAATAGTTAAAGCACATGCATAATAATTTTGCAAAATTACTCAAAAATACAAAAAGATGTTTTTTTCCATATTTTCCTTTAGAGGTAGCTTAGTCGCATGCATTTTACCTTTCCAAGAGTCAATGGCATCCATTTCTGCAGCTTTCATTTCTTTTCTTGCACCAGTAGGGTTAGTTGGTAAAACTAGGGTTTGCTGCTAGGGTTTGCATTTCCTTTCAGATTTCCGTTTCTTTATGCAAGTAGACTAGCCTTTTTTGAGTTAGCTTTCATCCATCACAGTTAAAAGCTTCTTCTAAGAACTCATAGAAGTTGGCTTAAGCTCCTAGCGAACTTGTGCCAGCTGATCAAGTGACAACCTGCAATAAGAGCTAGTACTTGTGCATATAGCACTGTCGCTTCCAAGTTTGTTATGAACTACCGAGTTGATAAAAGTAAAGAGGGAGTCCTAGGAGTCACAACATCATTTCTGCAATACTGGAGCCCACCACATGCGACCTTTGAAATGGACAAAACTGATAACTGTTAACTCCATTGTATAAAATATCGCGTCCGGGGAATTCCCACATATCGTAATCGCAAGCCGGAAGGGAATTTGGCGGAGGAGGGGATTTGTTTTGTGTGATCATCGATTACAATATCGATGACATCATCAGTACCACATGGAACCTCCTGAGTGGTCACACATGTCACTCGGAAATGCCCCCATAAGTCCCCTGAAAATGTCAAATTTGCATGCCACGTGTCCTCTGTACCGCCACGTCATTTTGACATCAGTTGCCATGTGGATTATCTGGACCAATGGTGTTCTACCACATGGCCCCCTAGAGGAGAGAGAAAAGGCCTGCCTGCCTCTAGTTTTCCAACTGATTTTCTTTGTAAAATTAAATCATTCGCTCCCAATGCTTTAACACTAAAGCCAAATTTTCTGCGATTTTGCGCTATCGACGTTCGACGATTGTCATGACTAAGTGCTTTTGTGCACCTCTTTGCACCTATGATCGTTGATATGTGATATTGGTGCTCTACACCATGAACCGCCGATACCCTATGTGCCTAGACCTCCGACTGCCGAATTGCGATTTGCAACATTAGTGATCGACGAATCACCAGTTTCACTGCCTTCCACTGTTGTTGTTCTAGAAAATCCCTGATTGCAATTTTCGATGGGCCTGAACCTTAGCCAATTTTTCTTTGTTTTATGGCTTTGAAAGGGTATCTTCAACCTGCTCTAACATTTGATACAGGAGTCTAGTTTTGGATTTCTACCTATCGTTGGAAAGCTTATTCCATGCACTATGCAATGGAGAGAATCCAATTTGGCTTTGAGTGCTTCTTTGGCCTAGTAGATGACTTCAAAATTCACTGCTCTTTGGCCACTTTGATCAACTGAAAACTCATAATGCAGTGAGTGACAACATGATGTTTCTCCTCGTGAAGTTTTTGATGTGTTATTAAGATAACCATACATGTGGAAATGGCATGTTGTATATGAGTCTAGACCCCTCTCTGTTATTATTTCTTGGGGTAGTAAGTTATATAGGATACCAGAGGTAGTCCCACCTACCACCATCTGTTTGATCTCTGCTAAGAAATAAAATAAGATCATTTCTCAGACTGGGAAATTTGTTTTCTTTCTGCTTCGCTCTTAAAGTAAGGGAAAGTTTGTAGCCACATCCATGGTCCCTAGGAGGGGTTCCTTCACGTAGTAGAAGTAGGTGGATATGGTCATGGAAGAATACAAGGACATCTTCTCCTCACCCACAGGGGTGCCCTTGCACTGTCAGGTCAAGAATTTGATCGATCTGACTCTCGGAGAAAATATACCCAACTGGCTGATATATCACTACTCCATTCTAGAAAATGAAGAGATCAAGCGGAAAATCTAGGAGTTTCTACAAAAAGGGCACATCCAACCAAGCTCCCCATCTTGTGGGAGCCCGATTGTACTTGTATAGAAGAAGGATGGGACCTAGAGGCTCTGCATTGATTATCTAGCACTAAACAAATAATTGTCAGGAATTCGTATCCAATCCCACATATTTATAACTTTCTAGACCAACTCAAGTGGGCCAAGTATTTCAGCAAGATCGATACAAAGTATAGCTATCACCAGGTTTCAATGGAGCCCACAGATGTGTGGAAGACCACCTTCAAATCCAAGGAAGGCCTTCTTGAATGGTTGGTTATTCCCTTCAGGTTGACAAATTACCTTGCTACTTTTATGAGGCTAATGGATGACATCTTGTGACCCTTCACCAACTCATTCGTGGTTGTTTATTTGGATGACATCCTCATCTTCATCAAGATTTGGGAGGAACACTTGCAACACATTCGATAGGTCCTTCAAGCACTTTGGAAACACAAATAGTGTGCTAACTTGGAGAAATGCACCTTTGGCATGAGCTAGGTCCAATATTTGGGTTACATTATAGATGAGTGTTGCATGCATGTGGATTCGACTAAGATCCAAGTCATTCGGGATTGGCTAGCCCCGACCATTCTAACGGAGCTTCGCAATTTTTTGGGCCTTTCAAATTTTTATCATAGGTTCGTGTTGGCGTTATCCCATATCACTTGGTATTTTAGTTAGATTACTAAGGGTGGGGCGAGAGCAAATTTTTCTTGGTCTAAGTCCCAATAGAAGGCATTGAAGCACTGCTTATGCTCTACACTGGTACTCAAGCTACCAAACCTACAACCGCCATTTGAAATTGAGATAGACGCCTCAGACTATGTTATTGTTGTAGTCATCACCCAGAACGGGTAGCCTATGGCCTATCATAGTGAGATAATTTCCGATACAATTTGGAAGTACCCCAATTATGATAAAGAGATGTATTCCATCGTGCAGGCTCTCCGGCAATGTAAGAATTACATTATGGGGAAGGATATGGTCATCCACACCGATAACCGATATCTTAAGTTTATATAGACACAAGGGAAGTTATAGAATGATTTCCATCAGAAGTGGTATACATATATGCAACAATTCCACTTAAACAATAAATACAAAAAGGGAAACAACAATAATGTCGCAAACTACCTCAGTCGACCCCCAGTTGCAACACTCACTACTATTCTCAACTCTTGTGGCCACGAGACCTCTAGATGGTCATAACTATACAAAAATGATCTAGATTTCACCCCCACATACCAGATGCTAGAAGATGGAAAGAAAGTTCCTGATTTCCACTTCCAGGATGCATTATTATGCTACCTGGGCCACTTTTATGTTCCTTCAAGTGAGCATGCCAATATGATTTGGTAGGCGCACTATAGTCAAGTTGCAGGACACTTTGGTGTGGAGAAAACTGTGGTTGTACTATAAAAGTACCTTTATTGGCTAGAACTCCGAATGAATTTTGGGAAATATATCAGATCTCGCACTTCCTACACCATCGCCAAGCCAACCATCAAGAAGCAAGGCCTATACATTCATTTGTCTACTCCCAACCAACCTTGGGAATCCATCTCCATAGACTATATGTCTGGCCTCCCTTCTACCAAGCATGGTAATGACTGTGCATTTGTGGTTGTGGATTTTTTTTATAAGATGGCTATATTGGCAGCCTACAAGAAGAGTATCACAATAGAGGAAACTGCCAAACTCTTCTTTGAACGCGTATGGGTACATTTTGGGATCCCACGGACCATTATATTAGATCGAGACAACATGTTCTTGAGCACGTTTTGGTCAAGCCTCTAGACAATATTGGACACCAAGCTCACCAAGTCGGTTGCCTTCCATCCCCAAATTGATGGCTAGACAGAGGTCATCAATAGGATGATAGAGCATATACTCTGCATGTACAACTCCACGAATCCACGAACCTCGGATGAGAGTCTTCCCTATGTAAAACACATTTATAATAGAGCTCTCCATAGCTTGACTGGTCGCAGTCCCTTTCAAGCGGGTCTAGGATTTCAACCATTGTGTCTAATTGATGTTGCCATGCCTCATGCAACTAAACAGATAGAATCCACACATGTATTGTTCGAGGCTGATAAAGTGACCAGATTTATTGAACACATAAAACACATTGGCCAACAGGTTCACGACATCTTGGAGAAGTAAAATGCCAAGTATAAGTAGCGACATGATCAACAACGGGTGCCACACAAGTTTCAGGTTGGAAACAAAGTTTGGTTGCATTTGCAGAAAGAACGCTTTAACGGAGCCCATCAGAAGCTCATACCACTCTGATATGGTCCTTACACCATTACCAAGGATGTGGGATACAATGATTTTGAGCTCAGCATTCCCCCATTCATTGGCCCGCACCTAGTGTTCAATGTGGACCGCCTTAGACCATACTTCTCACCATTAATGGACACATCATACATTGCAAAACATCTCACACCATCATATTTAAACCCAGACTACATGGAACAGGCCACAAAAAATTAGTTTATGGACACACAGGTCAAGAACACTCGCCAGCAGAAGATCCAACTATATAAGGTTGTCAAAGCTAGCCAATTCATGCACGAAGGCAAGTGGTTCACCAGGGACCAAGTTCAGCAGAAGTTTCCCCATCTCATGGAGCCACTCAACGCAATGGTGACTATTGCTTCCTAAGAGGGGAGGACTGAACCAGGTGGATTTTGGTGGCTACCCATCTATTCCACTTGGACCCCCACCATTGTCTATTTCATTTTTCAGTTTTCTTAATTGTACCACAGTTTACTATGTTTGGCAGTTTTTTGGGTCTTGAACTTCCAAAGCCATTTTGAGGCCTTAAATGACATTTTTTGTGAAACCAGCAACCAACATACAGGTTTTCCACTCTGAAGTTGTAGTCCTCGGATAGATATTTCTAATGAGGTATTGTGCATGTCAAATGGAGATCGTATGCCAAGGTTACGACCCTGGGAACTTGATGTACCAATTTATCTAAACGGGGCCCATAGTTTGGTGCTTCATCTCCTTGTTTCGCCATAATAAATAGGCCTCTGAGCCTCATTGTAACACAGTTCAGAACAAATCAGATTATGGACACACAGGTCAAGAACACTCGCTAGCAGAAGATCCAACTATATAAGTTTTTCAAAGCTGTCCAATTCCTGCACGAAGGCAAGTGGTTCACTAGGGACCAAGTTCAACAGAAGTTCCCCATCTCATGGAGCCACTCAATGCAATGGAGACTATTTCTTCCTAATGGGGGAGGACTGATCCAGGTGGATTTTGGTGGCCACCTGTCTATTCCACTTGGACCCCCACCATTGTCTATTTCATTTTTTAGTTTTCTTATTTGTACCACAGTTCAGAATTTTTGGCAGCTTTTCGGGTCCTAAACTTCCTGTTATGCTCTTAACCTGCAAAGTAATACCCAAACACAGAATATGCGAAGGAAAGATACCCAGAACACAGAATATGCGAAGAAAAGATACCCAGAACACATAATAGCAATGATTTTATTATTCAGAGAGAAATGTTCACAGGCCTCTTCGAGGGGGAAACCTCCAATAGAGCAGAGCTCGATTACAAAAACAAGACACGATACTCCTCGCAGGGAGTCTCTATCCTTTATATATGACTCATACATGCAATACCACGGGCCAATACCGTGGGTTTTATTAATACCATCTATCTAATACTACCGCCCATTTGCAACTAACTGTGGTCCCGTCATTAATTGCGGGTTAACCACTTACAAATATTAATATGGGCTTTATTGACTCTTGACTATGATGTGATCCCATGACATAAATAAGGGGGTTAGGGTGGGACCCTAACATGCCCTCCCCCTTAAGACTAGCCTTGTCCTCAAGGTTGAAGCTGCGGAAACTGCTGAAGAATAGTGGCTGGTTCCCAAGTTGCATCTTTCGGAGAGGTGTCTTTCCATTTGACGAGGACTTCCTTAATCATGTGGCCGCGCAGGTGCTTGTCTCGTGTGTCTAGAACCTGTTCGGGTTGAAGCCAGATTGACCCTTCTTCGTCTAATTCAGGTAGACTGGTTTGAACTCGGCAATTGTTCCCAATCACTTTCTTGAGGCACGATACATGGAAAACTGGATGGATTTTTGCCGTAGGTGGCAAAGCCAACTTGTAAGCCACTTCTCTAATGCGCTGAAGTACTTGGTATGGTCCGTAGAATTTTGGAGAGAGCTTTTGACAACCCTTATCTTTGAGTGATGTTTGCTTATATGGTTGCAACCTCAAAAAGACCTGATCCCCTTCTTGAAATTGGCGCTCTGAGCGATGTTGGTCGGCCTGTTGCTTCATGCGGTTTTGAGCTTGATGAAGATTCTCGCGAAGATGGGCGAGCATGGTTGCGCGGTGTTGTAGGAGTTGATCCATTGCTTGTACTTTGGAGCATCCCTTGAGATAAGAAGTAGGGGAAGGCAGAAGTTGACCATAGACTGCTTCATAGGGAGTCATTTTGGTGGTGGCATGATAGTTGGTGTTATACCACCATTCAGCCAGAGGTAACCACTGTGCCCAAAGGTGTTGCTTTTCTGAAGTGAAACACCTAAGGTAGGTTTCTAGAAATTTGTTGACGACTTCGGTTTGACCATCTGTTTGCGGATGATATGAAGTACTGAGTTTGAGTTGAGTGCCTTGTATTCTGAAGAGTTCCTGCCAAAAATTGCTGGTGAAGATCGGGTCGCGGTCGGACACTATAGAAGTGGGCATGCCATGTAATTTGAAGATCTGATCCATGAAAGATTGAGCAACCAAGGTTGGTGTAAACGGGTGGGGTAGGGCGCAGAAATGAGCATACTTCGACAGTCGGTCCACAACCACCATGATGACTGACTTGTTCCCTGACTTTGGAAGACCTGTAATGAAATCCATAAAAACCTCCGTCCAAATTGATGCCGGAATAGGCAATGGTTGTAAGGTGCCTGGTGTGTTGACGGTTTCCCCTTTGTGGCGTTGACAGACATCACATTCGGCTACGAAAGTAAGGACGTCCTTTTTCATGCCTGTCCAAAAGAATGATCTTCTGGTGCGAGCATACGTCTTCTGAAAGCCCGAATGCCCTGCAATGGGAGATGAGTGCAATTCTGCCAAAATGCGACTTTTGAGGGTAGATGTTGGTGATATTACGACTCTGTCCTTGTAGCGAAGAATATCATTCTGCCACGAGTAGCCCTTGCTGGAATTAGGATCTACCTGCAATTGAGAAATGAGTTGGGAGAGCCCTGGGTGTGAAAACCATTCCCTGCGAGCCTCTTCAATCCAGTCTGGAATGGGAAGGGAAATTGTGAGCAGAGTACTTTCCTCCTCAAATTGGCGCGATAATGCATCTGCTACACTGTTGTCTTTCCCTTTCTTGTAAATGATCTCATAATCATATCCCAGCATTTTGGCTAACCATTTATTCTGTTGTGGGGAGGATAGGCGTTGCTCCAAAAAATATTTAAGACTGTGATGATCTGTGCGGATTTGGAAACGTCGCCCCAATAAGTAAGGTCGCCAGGTCTCGACTGCATGTAAGATGGCCATCATTTCCTTCTCGTAGGTAGATTGGCCCAGATTCCTCCCACTGAGTTGTTGGCTTGTGAAGGCCAATGGTCACCCTTCCTGCATTAAGAACGCCCCAATACCTGTACCCGAAGCATCACATTCAATGACAAAGGATTTGGTGAAGTCAGGTAGTGCTAAGACTGGAGTGGTACACATGGCGTTTTTGAGAGCGGTAAATGCCTGTTGTGCTTCCTCGTTCCAGAATAAGGAATTTTTCTTTAGGAGTTGAGTGAGGGGCTTCGCTATGCGGCCATAGTTGCGGACAAATTTACGATAATAGCCTGTGAGACCCAAAAATCCTCTCAAGCTCTTCAAAGTCTTAGGTTGAGGCCATTCTTGCATTGCCTGGATCTTTTTGGGGTCCACCTTGACACCGTCACGCCCCACAATGTGGCCCAAATACTCAACTTCTTCCATGCCAAACGAACACTTAGACATCTTGACAAATAATTTATGCTTGCGGAGCAGTTGCAAGAGTAGATCTACATGCTGAAGATGTGCCGCCCAAGTGCCACTATAGATGAGAATGTCATCGAAGAAGACAAGGACAAATTTTCTGAGATATGGTTTGAGGATGTGATTCATAAGAATCTGAAAAGTAGAAGGGGCATTACAGAGACCAAATGGCATGACCAGGAACTCATAATGGCCTTCATGAGTTCTGAAAGCCGTCTTGGGAATGTCGACTTCCTTCATGCGAATTTGGTGGTAGCCGGAGCGAAGATCCAACTTAGTGAAGAATTGAGCCCCCATTGAGTTCGTCCAGCAAATCGTCAACCACCGGGATGGGAAATTTATCTTTGACTGTCAACTTGTTGAGGGCCCTGAAGTCGGGACACATCCGCCACTCCCCATCTTTCTTGAGGACCATGACCACTGGGAATGAATAAGGACTAATGTTGGGACGAATGACACTTGCTTCCGACAATTCCTTGATGATTTTTTCTATTTCATTCTTTTGAGTGAACGGATATCTGTATGGCCGCACATTTGGGGGTTGGGCCCCTGGAACCAAGGTGAGGCTATGATCATGTTCCCCTCGCGAGGGTGGAAGCTCATGAGGCTTGTCAAAGACCGTTCGATGGTTATTTAAAATCTGCTGCATCTCAGGATGAATTGGCAGAGACCTGGTTTCGAATACCTGGATGGCATTAAATTGAGCTACCACTCCATGATGGCCCTTTTTTAACAATTTTTCCATCCGATGTGAGCTGATGACAGAGGGAGCTCCCGCCTGGAGGCCACGGAGGGTATGTGTGGAGTTGTTCTGCTTAAAACTCATATATAACTCATGGAAATCCATTGTGATTGGCCCAAGGGTGCGGAGCCATTCAGCGCCTAGGACAATGTCGCATCCCCCCATGTGTATGGAAAACATGTGGGTTTTCAACTGATAATCCCCCATTTGAAGTTTTACATTTTCACAGCGACCTTCACATTTCATTGTGCCCCCATCTGCAATTTGGACTTGGAAGTTAGAAACTGCCCGTACAAAACAATGCGCTGCTTCGGCGATTTTTTGATGGATGAAATTATGGGTACTTCCACTATCAATAAAGACTACTACTGGGCGATGTTTAAGAAAACCCCTGATTTTGAGAGTTTGAGGGGAAGAGATTCTTGCCAACGCATTGAGCGAAATAACTGGTTCGTCAGATACAATCTCCTTTTGGTTGTCTTCTTTGATCGCCTCCGGTTCCTCAAGTGGTGGATCTTCCTCGGTGGAGCTATAGTCAGTGGCATCTATTTGAAAAAACTTGGGCTCCTTGCATTTATGACCAGGGGAATATTTTTCATCACAGTAGTAACATAGTCCTTGCTTCCTTCTTTCGGCCATTTCCTGAGGTGACACCTTTTGGACCTTAAGTGTCTGAGTCGTGTTGTGAGCTTGTGGGGGACGACCTTTAGTGGGGAAATTGGGGCGGCTGTATTGGGCTGTTATGGCACGTTCCACCTTACGAGCTACCTGGCAAGCCTCCGTCCATGTGGGAGGGTGGTGGAGTAGAACTTGAGCTTTGATGGCTTCTTTAAGACCACTGATAAAACATTTCATGTAGAACTCATCTGAGAGATGCTGAGTGCGGAAGGCTAAGGCTTCAAAAGCAGTGATATATTCATCCACTGTACCCGTCTGTCAGAGCTTAGTGAGACGGCCCAAAAAGGAGTCTCCCTGTTCAAAGCGATCTCGAAGAGCTTTGGAAAATTGGGCCCAACTCGGAAAAGGTCCATTGCGACGTTGATGCCATTCCGCCCATTGCCATCGTTCATTGTCCAAGTACATGGTCCCCACCATAAGCTTAGTCCAATCATCTTGGAGACGATTCAATTTGAAATACTGGTCCATTTGTGCTAGCCATGCGGACGTGTGAGAACCGTCAAATTTCTGCATATCCAACTTGGGAGGTCGCTGACTAGGTGGTGAATGGGTGTGCCAGACGTGAGGAGAGTGGCTAGACTCACCCTCATGGTGTTCATGGCCATTATACGGTTCCTCGAGAGCTGGCTCCTTGCCCTTATCGAGTGCTTGCCGTACCTGGCTAGTTAGTCCGCTAATCATATTTTTGAGCTCGTTCATATCTGTTTCAAGTTTGTCTAGCCTTTCATTGGCCATTGCTTGAGCTCTAGTTTCTACCATACACCAACTTGATGAAAAATTGGGACCGCCAATTTTTTTTTTTCTAATAAATTGAATGGTACCACCGTGCTCAGCTCGTCGTCCTGATGCTGATGGGCTATATCACAAATAAGCGCTTCGGACGATCTCAGACTTTTTTTTTTGGAAAACTCCTAATGGAGTTTTACTCCTTGATCAATACTGCAGTCGCCAAATCCTCAAAATGTCAATGCCGCCAAAAGTCCTGCGAAAAGTATATCCAGGTACAGGAACCCTTCACAACTACTCCGATCTGGTTGATCTGAGAGATCTGAATGGTGGAACAACTGCTCCTGCTGATCTGATGGAGCTTCGGGACTGATGTCTGCTGCTGCTGCACTTGCTGATCTGGAATAGATGATGTGTGATCCCCCGATAGAAAGGGAACTATGGTCTTGAGGAGTGTCAGGTGCTACAGATCGCAATATACATAAGGGTCTGACAGTAGTACTCGGCCCAATGTTTCAGGGCTCTAACTAAGGAGGATCGACCGTACCCTTAGCCGTACAACCTGACTACCCTATCGTACGAGTGAGTAATCTCTCTGAGTGCTGTTCTCGGTGTACTGTAGCCACAAGACGGCCGAAGGTTTATCTATGGCGAGGTTCCAAGGGAGCTAGGGGGCTTCCTATATACCCAGAGGGTACGTGGAAGACAGTCCGTGCGCGGTTCTGTCTAATGCGCTACTACTCGAAGGGGTACCCACAGGGGTTACAAGGGAGTCCAACAGACGTGACCACCTCTTGTATTTCCTGCGTGCATGCCGCCCCAAATCCGCAGGTTTATGCGCTTAACGACAGATCCCGTGGTTTAAAGACGCTGGAACACGTCTCTAGCCAAAATTTTTTTTGCTAAAAATTGGAGATCCCACCGAGCCCTGGAAAGTGCTATGAAACCACTTGTTATGCTCTTAACCTGCAAAGTAATACCCAAACACAGAATATGCGAAGGAAAGATACCCAGAACACAGAATATGCGAAGAAAAGATACCCAGAACACAGAATAGCAATGATTTTATTATTCAGAGAGAAATGTTCATAGGCCTGTTCGAGGGGGCAACCTCCAATAGAGCAGAGCTCGATTACAAAAGCAAGACATGATACTCCTCGCAGGGAGTCTCTATCCTTTATATATGGCTCATACATGCAATACCACGGGCCAATACCGTGGGTTTTATTAATACCATCTATCTAATACTACCGCCCATTTGCAACTAACTGTGGTCCCATCATTAATTGCGGGTTAACCACTTACAAATATTAATATGGGCTTTATTGACTCTTGACTATGACGTGATCCCATGACATAAATAAGGGGGTTAGGGTGGGACCCTAACACTTCCGGAGCCATTTTGAGGCCCTAAACGACACTTTTTGTGAAACCTGGGGCCAACATTCATGTTTTCCACTGTTAGGGTCCCACCCTAACCCCCTTATTTATGTCATGGGATCACGTCATAGTCAAGAGTCAATAAAGCCCATATTAATATTTGTAAATGGTTAACCCGCAATTAATGACGGGACCACAGTTAGTTGCAAATGGGCCGTAGTATTAGATAGATGGTATTAATAAAACCCACGGTATTGTCCTGTGGTATTGCATGTATGAGTCATATATAAAGGATAGAGACTCTTTGCGAGGAGCATCGTCTCTTATTTTGTAGTCAAGCTCTGGTCTATTGGAGGTTGCCCCCTCGAAGAGGCAAGTGAACATTACTCTCTGAATAATAAAATCATTGCTATTCTGTGTTTTGGGTATCTTTTCTTCGCATATTTTGTATTTGGGTATCATTTTGCAGGTTAAGAGCATAACAAGTGGTATCAGAGCACTTTCCAGGGCCGGTGGGATCTCCAATTCTTAGCAATTTTTTTTTCAGCTAGAGACGTGTTCCGGCATCTTTAAACCACGGGATCTGTCGTTGAGCGCATAAACCTACGGATTTGGGGAGGCATGCACGCAGGAAATACAAGAGGTGGTCACGTCTGTTGGACTCCCTTGTAACCCCTGTGGGTACCCCTTTGAGTAGTAGCACATTAGACAGAACCACGCACGGACTGTCTTCCACGTACCCTCTGGGTATATCGTAAGCCCCCTAGGCTCCCTTGAAACCTTGCCATAGATAAACCGTCGGACGTCTTGTGGCTACAGTACACCGAAAACAGCACTCGGAGAGATTACTCGCCCGTACGATAGGGTAGTCGGGTTGTACGGCTAAGGGTACGGTAGATCCTCCTTAGTTAGAGCCCTGAAACATTGGGCCGAGTACTACTGCCAGACCCTTATGTATATTGCGATCTATAGCACCTGACACTCCTCAAGACCATAGTTCCCTTTTCTATTGGGGGATCACACATCATCTATATCAGATCCGCTTGTGCAAAGGAGTGCAGTAGCAGTAGCAGACATCAGTCCCGCAGTCTCGAGTTCGCAGATCAGTCATTCCGATCTATTCGATCCAGCTGATCCGCAGCAGCAGTCTGTTCCGCAGCCCAGAGCTATCCGATCCGCCGTTCAGATCTCTCAGATCCACCAGATCGGAGTTGTTGTGAAGGGTTCCTATACCCGGGGTATAATTTTCGCATGACTTTTGGCCGCATTGACATTTTGAGGATTTGGCGACTGCAGTATTGATCAGGAAGGAGTAAAACTCCATTAGGAGTTTTCAAAAAAAAAAGAGTCTGAGATCTTCCGGGGCGCTTATTGGTGATCTAGCCCATCAGAATCAGGACGACGAGCTGAGCATGGTGGTACCATTCAATTATTAGTGAAAATTTTTTCGGCGGTCCCAATTGTTCATAAGGTTGGTGTATGGTAGAAACTAGAGCCCAAGCGATGGCCAATGAAAGGATGGACAAACTTGAAGAATCCATGCAAACCCTCAACAATCAGCTTAACAGACTATGTATCCAGGTCCAGCAATTAATCCCGAAGGGCAAGGAGCAAGCCCATGAGGAGGCGTATAATGGCCATGAATACAATGAGGGTGAGTCTAGCCACTCTCCTCACGTCTGGCACACCCACCAACCACCCAGTCAACGACCTCCCAAGTTGGATATGCATAAATTTGACGGTTCACACCCGTCGGCATGGATAGCACAAATGGACCAGTATTTCAAACTGAATCGTATCTTAGATGATGCGACTCAGCTTATGTTGGGGAGCATGTACTTGGACAATGAAAGGTGGCAATGGTGGGAATGGCATCAACGTTGCAATGGACCTTTTAAGACTTGGAACCAATTTACAAAATCTCTTCAAAGCCGCTTTGAACAGGAGGACTCTTTTTTGGGTCGTCTTATTAAGCTCCGATAGACGGGTACAGTGGATGAATATATTACAGCTTTTGAAGCCTTAGCCTTCCGCACTTGGGGTCTCTCAAATGTGTTCTACATGGAATGTTTTATCAGCGGTCTTAAAGAAGCCATCAAAGCTCAAGTCTTACTGCACCACCCTCCCACATGGACAGAGGCTTGCAAGGTAGCCCGTAACGTGGAACGTGCATTAGCAGCCCAATACAGTCGCCCAAATTTCTCCACTAAAGGTCGCCCCCCACAAGCTCACAACACGACTCAAACACTTAAGGTCCAAAAGGTGTCACCTACGGAAATGGCCGAAAGAAGAAAGCAAGGACTATGTTACTACTGTGATGAAAAATACTCCCCAGGTCATAAATGCAAGGAGCCTAAATTTTTTCAAATAGATGCCACTGACTACAGCTCAACAGAGGAAGATCCACCACTTGAGGAACATGAGGCGCTAGAAGAAGACAACCAAAAGGACAATGTCTCTGACGAACCAGTTATTTCGTTGCATGCGTTGGCAGGGATTTCTTCCCCTCAAACTCTCAAAATTAGAGGTTTTCGTAAACATTGCCCAGTAGTAGTCTTGATTGATAGTGGAAGTACACATAATTTCATCCATCAAAAAGTCGCAGAAGCAGTGCATTGTTTTGTACGAGCAGTTTCTAACTTCCAAGTCCAAATTGCGGATGGGGGCACAATGAAATGTGAAGGCCGCTGTGAAAATGTCAAACTTCAAATGGGGGATTATCAGTTGAAAACTCACATGTTTGCCATACACATGGGGGTTGCGACATTGTCCTCGGTGCTGAATGGCTCCGCACTCTTGGGCCAATCACAATGGATTTCCAGGAGTTATATATGAGTTTTAAGCAGAACAACTCCACACATACCCTCCGTGGACTCCAGGCGGGAGCCCCCTCTATCATCAGCTCGCATAGGATGGAAAAATTGTTAAAAAAGGCCCATCATGGAGTGGTAGCTCAATTTAATGCCATCCAGGTAGTCGACACCAAGTCTCTGCCAATTCATCCTGAGATGCAACAGATTTTAAATAACCATCTACCGGTCTTTGACAAGCCTCATGAGCTTCCACCCTCGTGAGGGGAACATGATCATAGCATCACTTTGGTTCCAGGGGCCTAACCTCCAAATGTGCGGCCATACAGATATCCGTTCACCCAAAAGAATGAAATAGAAAAAATAATCAAGGAACTTTTGGAAACAGGTGTCATTCGTCCCAGCATTAGTCCTTATTCATCCCCAGTGGTCATGGTGCTCAAGAAAGATGGGGAGTGGCGGATGTGTCCCCACTTCAGGGCCCTCAATAAACTGACAGTCAAAGATAAATTTCCCATCCCGGTGGTTGACGATTTGCTGGACGAACTCAATGGGGCTCAATTCTTCACTAAGTTGGATCTTCGCTCAGGCTACCACCAAATTCGCATGAAGGAAGTCGACATTCCCAAGACTGCTTTCAGAACTCATGAAGGCCATTATGAGTTCCTGGTCATTCCATTTGGTCTTTGTAATGCCCCCTTTACTTTTCAGAGCCTTATGAATCACATTCTCAAACCATATCTCAGGAAATTTGCCCTTGTCTTCTTCGATGACATCCTCATCTATAGTGGCACTTGGGACGCACATCTTCAACATGTAGATCTACTCTTGCAACTGCTCCGCAAGCATAAATTATTTGTCAAGATGTCCAAGTGTTCATTTGGCATGGAAGAAGTTGAGTATTTGGGCCACATTGTGGGGCGTGAAGGTGTCAAGGTGGACCCCAAAAAGATCCAGGCAATGCAAGAATGGCCTCAACCTAAGACCTTGAAGAGCTTGAGAGGATTTTTGGGTCTCACAGGCTATTATCGTAAATTTGTCCGCAACTATGGCTGCATAGCGAAGCCCCTCACTCAACTCCTAAAGAAAAATTCCTTCTTCTGGAACGAGGAAGCACAAAAGGCATTTACCGCTCTAAAAAACGCCATGTGTTCCACTCCAGTCTTAGCACTACCTGACTTCACCAAATCCTTTGTCATTGAATGTGATGCTTCGGGGCCAGGTATTGGGGCAGTCTTAATGCAGGAAGGGCGACCTTTGGCCTTCACAAGCCAACAACTAAGTGGGAGGAATCTGGGCCAATCTACCTACGAAAAAGAAATGATGGCCATCTTACATGCAGTCGAGACCTGGCGACCTTACTTATTGGGGCGACGTTTTCAAATCCGCACAGATCATCACAGTCTTAAATATTTTTTGGAGCAACGCCTATCCTCCCTACAACAAAATAAATGGCTTGCCAAAATGCTGGGATATGATTATGAGATCATTTACAAGAAAGGGAAAGTAGCAGATGCATTATCTCGCCAATTTGAGGAAGAAAGTACTCTGCTAGCAATTTCCCTCCCCATTCCAGAGTGGATTGAAGAGGCTCGCAAGGAATGGTTTTCACACCCCAGACTATCCCAAATCATTTCTCAATTGCAGGTAGATCCAAATTCCACCAAGGGCTACTCGTGGCAGGATTATATTCTTCGCTACAGGGACCGAGTCGTAATAGCACCAACATCCACCCTCAAAAGTCGCATTTTGGCAGAATTGCACTCATCTCCCATTGCAGGACATTCGGGCTTTCAGAAGACGTATGCTCGCACCAGAAGATAATTTTTTTGGACAGGCATGAAAAAGGACATCCTTACTTTTGTAGCAGAATGCGATGTCTATCAACGCCACAAAGGGGAAACCGTCAACACACCAGGCACATTACAACCATTGCCCATTCCGACATCAATTTGGACGGAGGTTTCTATGGATTTCATTACAGGTCTTCCAAAGTCCGGGAACAAGTCAGTCATCATGGTGGTTGTGGACCGACTGTCGAAGTATGCTCATTTCTGCGCCCATGGTCAAACTGAAGCCGTCAACAAATGTCTAGAAACCTACCTTAGGTGTTTCACTTCAGAAAAGCAACACCTTTGGGTACAATGGTTACCTCTGGCTGAATGGTGGTATAACACCAACTATCATGCCACCACCAAAATGACTCCCTATGAAGCAGTATATGGTCAACTTCCGCCTTCCCCTACTTCTTATCTCAAGGGGTGCTCCAAAGTACAAGCAGTGGATCAACTGCTACAACACCGCGCAACCATGCTCGCCCATTAGAGAGAATCTTCATCAAGCTGAGAACCGCATGAAGCAACAGGTTGACCAGCATCGCTCAGAGCGCCAATTTCAAGAAGGGGATCAGGTCTTTTTGAGGCTACAACCATATAAGCAAACATCACTCAAAGACAAGGGTTGTCAAAAGCTCTCTCCAAAATTCTACGGACCATACCAAGTACTTCAGCGCATTGGAGAAGTGGCTTACAAGTTGGCTTTGCCACCTACTGCAAAAATCCATCGAGTTTTCCATGTATCATGCCTCCAGAAAGTGATTGGGAACAATTACCGAGTTCAAACCAGTCTACCTGAATTGGACAAAGAAGGGTCAATTTGGCTTCAACCCGAACAGGTTCTAGACACACGAGACAAGCACCTGCGCGGCCGCATGATTAAGGAAGTCCTCGTCAAATGGAAAGACACCTCTCCGGAAGATGCAACTTGGGAACCAGCCACTATTCTTCAGCAGTTTCCGCAGCTTCAACCTTGAGGACAAGGCTAGTCTTAAGGGGGAGGGCATGTTAGGGTCCCACCCTAACCCCCTTATTTATGTCATGGGATCACGTCATAGTCAAGAGTCAATAAAGCCCATATTAATATTTGTAAATGGTTAACCCGCAATTAATGACGGGACCACAGTTAGTTGCAAATGGGCCGTAGTATTAGATAGATGGTATTAATAAAACCCACGGTATTGGCCTGTGGTATTGCATGTATGAGTCATATATAAAGGATAGAGACTCCCTGCGAGGAGCATCGTGTCTTATTTTGTAGTCAAGCTCTGCTCTATTGGAGCTTGCCCCCTCGAAGAGGCAAGTGAACATTACTCTCTGAATAATAAAATCATTGCTATTTTGTGTTCTGGGTATCTTTTCTTCGCATATTCTGTATTTGGGTATCATTTTGCAGGTTAAGAGCATAACATCCACTCTGAAGTTGTAGTCCTTAGATAGAAATTTCTAATGAGGTATTGTGCATGTCAAATGGAGATCGTATGCCAAAGTTACAACCCTAGGAAGTTGATGTACCACTTTACCCAAACGGGGCCCATAGCTTTGGCGCTTCATCTCCTAGGGTTAGGTTTTTGGATGTTTATGATTGTCCATTGTTTCTCCATAATAAATAGGCATCTGAGCCTCATTGTCACACAGTTCAAAACAAATCAGATTATGGACACATAGTTCAAGAACACTCGCCAGTAGAAGATCCAACTATGTAAGGTTGTCAAAGCTGGCCAATTCCTACACGAAGGCAAGTGGTTCACTAGGGACCAAGTTCAGTGGAAGTTTCCCCATATCATGGAGCCACTCAATGCAATAGGGACTATTAATTCCTAAGGGGGAAGGACTGATCCAGGTGGAATTTGGCGGCCACCCGTTTATTCCACTTGGACCCCCACCATTGTCTATTTCATTTTTCAGTTTTCTTAGTTGTACCACAGTTCACTATTTTTGGCAGTTTTCGGGTCCTCAACTTCCGGAGCCATTTTGAGGCCCTAAACGACATTTTTTGTGAAACCTGGGGCCAAAATTAACGTTTTCCACTCTGAAGTTGTAGTCCTCAGATAGATATTTCTAATGAGGTATTGCGCATGTCAAATGGAGATCGTATGCCAAAGTTATGATCCTGGGAAGTTGATGTACCAATTTACCTAAAAAAGGTCCATAGTTTTGGTGCTTCATCTCCTAGGGTTAGGTTTTTGGATGTTTATGGTTGTCCATTGTTTCTACATAATAAATAGGCCTTTGAGCCTCATTGTAACACAATTCAGAGGCATGTAGCTGCCACATCTCTTCTCAGAGATAAGCTACCATCGCTAGAGCTAGTCTTATTTCCATTATGTTTGTAAGCATATTTCAGTATTTAATATTAATGAAATGAAGTGTTATTTCTGCTGCATCTCTGTGTTTATGGTTATATATGTAATATTTTGCATTCTTGTTTAATTTTGGATCACGAGTCATGCTCATATTACAAATTTTCAACCATTTTTTCTCCTGTTGTCGCTCTGTGTGTGTTGTTCTCATCCAAAAACTGAACAAACTTACAAAGGATTGGAAGCCATATTTGAGCAAATATCTCCTAATCATTTTAGTAACAATTGATCCAAACACTACAATAATAAATAATTAGATGAACTTGATTATCATTTGATTGTTGTTCTTATAGTGATGATTATTTCATAAGGTAATTATTTTTCACTAATAAGAGCTAAACAAATTATAGCATTCAAATTATTAAAAAATAAATAAGGATATCTCAAAGTTAGAAGTCAATCAGAGAGGTTTTGAAAGTTTAGGTCTTTTGAGATTTATATAGCAATAAAATTAGCACAACCACATTAATAAAGTGGTTAAAATAGGTTGATAGGCATCATTTCCAACTTTTAATGCTATTGATAAGCATATTGAAGGTGGAAAATGTCCTCAATAAATGTGTTTCAACGACTTTAGTAATGTGGTTGTGTTAGTTAACAACAAACATGTGTGGGGAGGATTAGTATCCCATGGTTGACTATAGCTAAATATGTTCAAGTTATGGTTGAGTATGTTTTATTATGGTTAACATCTAGTTGACTATGGTTGACCATGATTGACCATGGTTCTCCACATCTACCTTTAGTTATCTATGATAGATTATGATTGACTATGGTGCATCACTTTTGTTCATGTTTGATCACGTTGAAATCGAACAACCAAGGTTTAGAACAACCAACCATGGTGACAATGATTAACTATAGTTGACCATTATTAACTATGGTTGATTAGTTGACCATGGTTGGCTATGGATTACCTATAAAATCTAATAAACATAGATCAACCTTGTAAACCTATATCAACCTTAAACCTAAGTCAAACTAGTAAACCTAATTAACCTAAGTCAACCTATTAAACATGTAAACCTAATAACCCTAGGTCAACCTAGTAAACATAAGTCAACCTAGTAAAACTAGGTCAACAAAGTAAATCTAGGTCAACCTAGTAAATGTAGGTCTACCTAGTAAACATAGGTCAACCTAAAAAAATTAGGTTAACCTATTAAATATAGTAAACCTAGTTAACCTTCTAAACCTTTTCAGCCTAGGTCAACCTAGTCAACATAGTTCAACCTAGAAAACCTAAGTCAACCTAGTAAATCTAGTAAACCTATGTCAACCTAGGTTAACCTATGTCAACCTACTAAACTTAGGGAAAGTTGGTAAACCTAATAAACTTAGGAAAAATTAATAAACCATGGTTAAACTAGTAAACTTAGGTCAAGCTAGTAAATGTATATTGACCTAATAAACCTAGGTCAACCTAGTAAACCTACTAAACTTATTAAACCTTGCAAACTTAGGTAAACCTAGTAAACCCATATGAACCTAGTATACCTAGATCAACTTGGTAAACCTAGTAATCTTACGCCAACCTAGTAAACAGAATTGTCTATGTTTAACCATGGTTGACTATTGTTCACTTAGTAAGCCTAGGTTAATCTTAAACCTAAGTCAACCTAGTAAACACATAAACCTAGGTCAACCTATTAAATCTAATACACCTAGTAAATATAGTGTCAGAATAACTAAGTTAGACAAACATGGCTCTTACATGGATGGTTGTAGACACTTTTGTTACTAATGATTATGTAAGGAAGTGACATATTGATACTCTTCAAGTATCTGCAAATGATATTGCTACATAGGTAAATACTTTGAATGAAAAGGTAGCAAGTGTCAAAGAATGTTTAGAAGAAACCAAAGGTATGATGATTGAAGAAAAGGGTGTTGCTTCTAAAAACCATGAGGAATTAATAAGAGGTCTTGAGGGAGCCTTCTCAAGGTTATAAAAATCAATTAAAGAGGGATATCATGGTAAAATCCCTAACAAAACCATTCCCCTTACTCATTTTTTCCCACAACCTGTCTTTATTCCAAAAGTTAGTTCACTTGCCTTTATTCCAAAAGGAACTACAATGGTGGAAAAATTATACCAAAACAAACATTTACAAAAATTCTTACTATGGTATATCTAAACTAGTAATGTAAAAACTTCATGAATAGATAATGTCCATAAGCTTGCTATTTCCAATATTGTATCACCTACATAAGCTTCTTTCTGATATATATTTCTATTGTCTATGTCACAACTTAATCAAAATACACATATCTTCTTTGAACAAGACCTTATTCTGATATGAAAAGCCAAAGTTGTAAATCCCATAATGCATTATATATATATATATATATATATACAATCTTCCTAGCATTATGCTTCAAGTTTTCCATGTCTGCATTTTTTTAAATAAGTTCCTCATAACTATTGTGATTGATGTATAAGGACACACACACAACGATTGCCAAATGTTTTAAGGTGATGAGTTATTTTTGTGATATGCATTTCAAATGTCAAAATGTGATGGTAGTTTCTAACAATGTGGATGTTTATCCATAAACATGCCTTGAATTTGAAAACTTAGGAAGTTAACATGCCTTACAAACTTTTAAGTTTCTAGTTCATTGATATATGATCTCACTGACGATTTGAAAATATATTTTCAGTATTTTCATATCGATGTGTCCATTTCCCTCATGAGTTTCCACCACTGTAATAGGGTGTTGCTTCCACTGTAACACTAAGTTGTTGCAACCTAGAGTCAACAAAATCTAAAAATATTTCATGTAATTGTTTTCTTGTTTTGTAGATGGTGGATAAATGGACTCTAATCATTTAGGTTTGGTTCCATCCGAACCTTGGTTAGGAAAAAATCAGATTTGTGCTTCACAATGAAGCACTAAGTCAGGTATTTTAGAGCAATGAAGAAATTATCGATAGAAAAAGAAATAATGAAGCTCACTGTATTCCCCTAGTTTTTGGGCTAACATTAGCTAGGAATTATGGTGCAAATAAAAATTTCATTTACACCAATTTTAAATTGATATGCAATCAAATGACCAGAATTTATGAATTCTTAAGCCAAAATCTGAGACCCCTTCATTGAGAAGCAAAAAAAAATTGCTTCTTAGTTTTAGAGCTTTACCATAACTTATCGGTCATATATTCAGACGGTTAAAGATGATCTATTGTGTGAAGAAAAATCCGATGTAGGCGGATTTCTGAGATATGTGGAGGAATCAAGATGTACTCCACCAAATGTCATTGGCGATCATTGATATAGGTGGCATGTTAATGAATGAATTGTTCTTGTGGTTGTTGTTGGGGTTATTATGGTGCTCTTATTTCTTATGATGTTATCATAACAACATAAACAATTATTTTATTTATCCTTTTTGATGTACTTATACGAGATCACTTTATTTTTTGGTGTGTTTTTTATATCTGAACATAATGTGTATGTAAGGAATGTAATTTTTAGTCAAATCTATTAATGAAAATACGTTGTGATTACAATTCATTTAATGAAATTAAATTGTGTTTACAGGTCATCACTGCCATTTTGATTACAGTTCAGTTGTGTCTTACCATTCAATTCAATACAATTCAGTTGTGTCATTTTGATTATAGTTAAGTTGTGTATAATAGTTTATTTTAGTTCAGTTAAATTCATTAATGGAATATCTAACACTAAAATAATTTTCATGTCTCCACTCTCTTAGCATATCTACTCCCCAATCATATAATTTTGTATATATAGGATGTTCGGCCTAGTTTCTAGATATGTCTCTCTGATTTTGTTAGCAGTTGTAGATGTTTGTTTTACTATGTCTCTGAGATTTTGTTACCAGTTGTAGTTGCATGTTATTCTCTAACCTTCAAAGTGATATCAAAGCCTACCCGAGGACTACTCCCTCATGGGAGGGCCTAGGGGTGAGTAGACTATTTTTTAGTCTATTGCTTAGACTTATATAGTGTGGGTCTGCTATGCTTTAGACTTCATACCTTATGGAGTATAATCTTCACACCTTTCTTTTTTTTATGCTTTATACTTCACAACTTAATTCAATATAATCTTTCATCTTGATTTCTGGTTTGAACACTTAAATACACTAGCTTGCCATATCTTACCAGTTGTTTAGAATCTATGGTGAGAACACCTAAATACTCGAACATGCCAAATGATACAGGATATGTTGGGAAAAACAATTAAAGGCCACCTACACAATTAACCAAACATTTGGAAGTAAATTTGAATGTGAACATGGTACAAATTTATGTTTTCCACGAGATTAGAAAATATCAATTCTCTCCAGAATTCCACTAACATACACTATAATTGACAAGGAGAAGAATCTAGCTAACACAAACTAAAGATTCAAGCTAATTGAAGCTTGAAAATTATTGAGTGGGTCTACCTTCATTCAATTTTATACAAAATTTGCATACAAAATTTATTGATCACTTCCTAAATTATTCCTCCTTTCCAATTGACACAACATTTAGTAATCAGGTCAACCAAATGCTCCAATAATTGATTCTTCAACTATTATAGCTAGATTATGCATTAAATTAATGTTATGCATGGGAATTTAATTCAGTTCGTGTATAACAAATGGGAAACACATTCATACTATTTCTAATAGTGGTCTCCCAACACCTATTCACTCAAATTCCTTAACTACCTAGCATATTCCATGCTCATTTTTTCAACAAAAGATGGATTACTCAAACACCATTGTGAATTGGCATTTGGGATGATATACCAACATGAAGAAAACCCTTTCTTGGTGCATTACAAAGACAAGACTTGTTTGGTGTGTGAGGAGTTGACACTCATTTTGGCACTTCCTTCTTTATACTTGTTATTTATCTCATGCTTCACCTAGCCAACAAAGAAGGAGCCTATTTTTGTAACTATTTCCCATTTTTTTTAGAATGAATACAAATAGGAAAATTTTTGTCATGTTGCTACTATTTTGGAGATAAGTCTATTGTTCCTAAGTAATTTCATAAGGGGGATTTTTTGCTTATATATTCAACATGTTGCCATATCCTATGACCCTCTATATTTTGTTGCAGAGTTGGCGAGAAACTTGTTGCATAAACTAGCGGGCTTAGTGAATAAGCTAAATCTAGAGGGCATAATAACACCTTGGGACAAAAGCCCATCGTCATCACAACTTAAGTCCCCTTCTCTTCTCATATTTTCACTGATAGGAGGAGTCCCAATATACCTCATTTGTGATTGATGTATAATAAGTTTCAAAGTGAGGCAAGGACAACTCATTAAATGGAAAGTTTCAATAAATATGCGAGCTTTAGGAGATGCTAGTATGACTTTCATTGAAAAACACCTTGGAATAGATACTACATGAGACATAGGTGGTGAGCCCTGGTATTGCACCAAGAGTGTTGCGGCTCCCAAGGGCTCCTCATCTCTATTTATGAACTTGGGGTTGGTAGAAAATTCAAGGTGATAGTTCTATATACATAGTCGATGGAATTCTACTCATGCCACCCTTAACTAGGACATTTGATCAATAGTGCTGCAAGGCCATTCTTCTACTAAATTAGGGGAAAATTAACTACTGAAAGTGAAATTCAGAATCTATCTCTAATTTCAAAGGTAAATTATTTGTAAACCCTAACTTGTAGATGCTACCAACTTATAAATGCCACTGAATCAATTTATGAAAGAACACAAGAGCTATACTACCTGCAGAAAGGAAACTACACTATTTTGCAACCAACCATCTAACTATCAAATTAACTTGTAAACATGAAATTATCCTACCAAATCATAACTCAAGATTTCATGCATCATATATCTAATTCACACTTGCATATAAATCAATGTTCTACTTGTGCTAAATCTGTGATAAAGAAGCTAATGCTATTCTATCTTGCAGTGAAGGAAAAAGGATGGTTGGAATGGCCTAGGTGTTTCCCTTGATCATGGAGTCCAAGTTGGGGGTCAACCTACTCCTAAACTAAGTCAAACTTGCATCACAGGTCAAAACAGGGGGTAAAACAGGCTGCTACATGCATGCTACAGGAACCCTGTGTTGTTATAGGAAGGCCTGCAATGCTACAAGAAGGTTGTCGAGAGGGTTTGGAAGGTATTAATGATGAGATCAAGGGATGGAAATGTGGATGGAGGTTTTGGTAGATGGATGAAAGGTGGCCGCACCCCTATCCAAGCTCAACACCTCAAGAAGGCATGTTTTGGACTAAGAGGGCTACTTAGATGACCTAAGAAAAGGAGCTCAAGAAAAACATTTGGGATTCATCAAAGAGGGTGAATAAGTCCTGGTTGGAGATGGTGGAAGGCACTTTTCATGCAGATCTAATAGTCCTGCTACATCACATGCACATGTTCTCTTATCATTTACAAAATAACATAAATAATGGTGAAAAAGATGAGTTGAATTTAAACACTCTAATTTATGCCAAAAACTCTGATCTAGGAAATGAATGAACTTCTAAGCTACATCAAACATATGAAAAACAAGATAACTAATATAGATATTCTTCCAATAAATCATAAACATAGCATTTTTGGGTTGTGATTGTAGATTCCTCTATTCATGCTCCCATGAGAGAGATGAGATAGAGGTAGTAGTCACATGATTTTTGAGGAATTATATTCTAATAAAATGCATATAACTAACAAACATTCTAAGATAAAAATAAATACCAATACATAAGAGGGACCTAAGCCACTGGGGTTGGGCCCAAACCCAAGAGCCTCAACCCTCTGAAACTAACTCAGTATTGGATCAGTAAGAAACTTCTCATTATCATTGCATCAATGTCAAATACATCACATAACAATTCAAAAATAATAGTATCAAATTCTTGAGCTCAATAACCTCTTAGCTGAAAAAAGTTCAAATCCTAATGAGCCCTTTGGCATGTTTATTTATACAAGCGGGTAGCTACCAACATCTCCCTAAAAAATAGGGATGTTTGTCTCCCAAAACTAGATAAATTTGGATCTATATTTCCTTGAATTGCACTTTCTTGGTTGCCAATGACCTGGTCCTCCTTGACTACCAATGACCTTGAGCTAATGAGAGAGAAAGTGGTGATTTTCATTGATTGTGGGAATTAAGGAGGTGTACAACCTCATATAATATCTCCCTAACGTCTACTCCGAGCTCCTGCATTGAAATCATCTCAAATTGCTCAATTTTCTACATTCAAACCATATTAGGCCACATGACATAGAAAACATATTTTACTCCTCTCACTAAGCATAATATAACAAAAACTATAAATAAATGTGACAACGAGATAGTTCTAAAGTTGTAGGATGGCATTATGACCCTTATGATATACTTATTGATGAACCTCATCATCATCCCCCTACTGAAACTATTTCTCATCCTATGAACAACTCAACCATCTATGTCCATGTCTTTCATGGCCCTGGTAGCCTCTATGACATCCCAAGGCTCCTCAGATGGTGTGCCTTCTTGAGGATAGAAGTCTGCATTATTTTCTATTTTTGTCCATTCCTTCCCCTCCTCTGCTTCGTTTCTTCCTTCTTGTAGGCCTAGAAGCAAGGGTGGACTGAGCTTGAGTCCAATCCATTTGAATTTTAATATTTGCATTAGTATTTTGTATAGGGATGTCCTTTCTAATGCACTCCTCAACCTTTTAGGAGAGTGATACTCCCTGATCTGGAAACTGTAGTGTGAGGAATTCAATCTCCTTTGGCAGGCTTGTTGGATTTTTGTCCCTAACAGCCTAAGTGTGTCTTCAAAATGTGAGATGCTTGCTCTTGGGTGGAATGGTATTTGGTTGCTAGGTCAGTATCATTGGAGGTGATGCTATGATTTCTAATGACAACCATTGGGCTTATTTTCTCTGCCTTGATATATAGTTGTTCCTTTTCTTCTTTTTCCATGACTCTCTTTACTTCCTCATCTCTTTCCTCCTCATGAGTCATCCAAGATGTTAGGGCCATCAGTTGTATATCCCCCAACTTTGCATTGGGATCCCAAGTATTCATATCAATCAAGGTGAGGTCATGTATCTAGAACTCGGCCAATTTTTCTCTATCTTCTATGCTAACTTGGTCGCACAATTCAATGAATTATTTGTAATCTTGGAATGGCATAGATCCATGTTGTGCTAGGGTCTTGATTTTGAATTTCATCCATTTCTCTTTGAGAAAGAGTGCATAAGACTTGGATGGTTATTTGCATTGTAATGCCTCCGTGGAGAGGATTTCCACTGTGGCTAGTTGAGTTTCCTTCTCCTGCAACTTCTCTCTCAACCACCTATTTTTTGCTTGTAGTTTCTCCCTCATTGTGGCCTCTTTCTCTCTCAGCTCACTTAATCCTTTTCCCATTTCAAGGACCTTTTCTTCAATGAGGCCCATAACTCCCACCTTTTTAGACTTAGAAATTTTCATCCATTTGTAGGTTCTTCCTCTTTCTTCTTCTTGTTCAAACAAAAGTGGGACTGCAAATTTTTGGGGAATAACACTCCTTCCTTCAATGAGTTTATAATAGGAGCTTAAACTAGGTTGTGGACTAGCCTCCTGGAGCTCTGGGAAGTCCTTCTCAAATGTTTTTGGGAAGCTGCTACCTCTTGTAGCTATTGTGTCATGTTATACCCATCTTGTTTCTCGTTCTACCCTGCATATAGCATCCCATGTTCCTCGTGTAACATACTCTGTTTTTCCTGTAGCACACTTTTTTTTCCTGTAGCATGCTCTATCCTTCCTGTATCTTCCCCTTTTATTTTTTTGGAGGGTGGTAGGTGTCTTGGGTTGTTTGAAGGAGGTTGATCTGGTGGTGGGCCTCCTTACATATTCTAAGAGAGTCTTTGTTATGGATTTTGGAGAGGTAACCTCTTCAATTTTTCTTTCAGTGGGCCCCACCTCCTCTTTCTTACTTGGGGACTCTTCAACTGTGATAGGGGCCTTTGTGGGAGTTTGAGGCCTTCCTTGCTTGATCATGGTGCTTTTCTTGGTCTTAAAGTATAGGGGAGATTGCCTTTGCCTCTTCTTTTTAGGTTTGACTAGGGTTCTCAAGGTAGCTAAGGTTGTAGCTACCTCTTTTTCAGTGGGTCCTAGAGACAAACTTTCCTTCTCTAGGGATACCTCTGCTTCTATAGGCTATTAGTTTTCTCAGGGCTTGGTTTTTCTTGTTGCTCCCCCTCTTCCTCTTCATCTTTCTATTTTTATACCTCTGCCTCTATTTCTTCCCATGTCCTCTCTGCATCTATTGCTCTTTCCTCTTCTACCTTTGTCCCCTCTTCTTATTCTTTCTCCTCTCTTCCTCCAACACTAGAGGCTAGGGCTCACTTGGTGTGAGGGTTTCTATGACAATGAAGGCCTCTCCATCCATGTCTATGAATTTTGACCAAAGGACGCGGTTTCTTAGCTTTTTCAAGGCATCCAACATATCAGTTTAATGAGTCCATGGTGGCCTAGGTGTTGGTGTTTTCCCTATCTCACTTTTTCACTCATGTCTCTGATGGACTGTAGGAGGAAGTATGGTACACTAAGTCTTTGAGCCAGGGGAATTTTTGCTTGAAATATGAGTTCCTGAAGAAATCTAAAATGGTAGGCATATACCACATTCAACCTTCCTTCACAAGAGATGTATTTTAGGATATGGTAGGCCACCTCGTCCCAAGGATAGGGTAGGCTTTCCCTCCTAACTCCATTCTTATCTTTGATGGGTTTTTCATTAGTAGTGAAGAATTTCTTTTTAGCAGTGGCACTGGTGGTTTTTTCTTCTCTGCTCCATTTGATCCCTAGGGGTAGGGTTTTCACTATGCTAATTAGCTCATGGCTGAGTGAAATAGCTAATCCCATCACCACACTGGTGGCATTGCCTTTTGTTTGTGAGTTCAGGGCCATGGAAAATTCAAATTTCATTTCATCATCATATCCCTTCAACAGTTCAAATAATACTAGCCACTGGTGTCTTCTAAAAATGTCTACCATGGGAGTGTGGAGATGGATTATTTTAGTGTCTAAGCGCTCCCTTCTATTAAATCCCCCCCATCAATTATGTATGTTTTTAGCTAAGTGAGGGAGAGCTACTTCCTGTAATAACTTTGATGTATAATTCAGTGGCAGTAGTGGGTTGAAATCTCCAGTTGATGATAATTGTCTACATTCCCTCTAATTTGTTATCACATGGACTGGGACAAAGATAATAAATTGGAGATCGATTTGACCCTTTGTAGTCTTCCTTCACCCTTTTAGTCTTCCTATAGTAGTATTTTGACCTTCTTGTAGCAGTTGTAGGCTTGCCTGTAGCTCCCTCCTGTAGAAATGACAAAACAGGGTTTGAAACTCCTCAATGGCACCCTGAGCTCATCCTCTCCTTAACCGTTTTTTAAATGAGTGTTAATGCAAAAAAAATTGAGCCCTAGTACATAATATGCAATTTTTGGCTTAGGCTTGAAACGTTGTGATGACCTGGCAGTCGCACAAAGTTTCCTCTTTTGGACCATTGTCCCCACTCGAAGTTATTATTCCCTCGTTCCTTATAATCACCACCCACTCTCTATGATCCTAACTCAGTTGCTGTGGCACCTCCACATTGCATGAGTGCTTACCATCACTTTTTTTTTTTACTATCCAAGGGTGGCCAAGTTAATTTGCCACCTCCAGCTTATTAAAACACCTCCTCTCGACATTTACACATTTTTCATTATTTACACATAGGGAGGAGATGAGAGTTTTCCATACCTGTGCCTACCTCATGATCGGACTAATGCAGGGATGTGCATGCTGGAGTTGGACCTTATTATTATCATCAAGGAAGTTGAATTGTTGTGTTTTTTCTTTCCTATGTATATCTTCTTTGCTCCTCATGATATTTGAATGTTTTTGTTGTTGTGTGTGTAGGTACCTTGTAGATGTCCAAGCTGCTACTACCAATGGAGAGTCTTGTTGGGAGTGATATGACTACTGGAGAGTGCCTCATAAGTTGTTATCACCCCCCTACTGATGAAAAAAACAATATTCTTGCTTTTTTGATCTGATAATGAGATCTAAGACAACAATAAGGTATTACAGACTTATGTGCATGGATTAGTCTATGTCATTTTATGCAATGGATCAATAAGATTGTGAAATGCAAAGACAATGAAGCAGTAAACAAAAAAACATAATAGGCAACACATGACACAACAAATTTAATGAGGATTTCACCCAATACTCCTGGACTACATCTCCTGGTCCAGCCTTCAATGGTGGCCTCTCTATTATGTCTTCAAGTAGAGTTCTTTTTACAACAGTGAGCTCTATTTGAGCCTCACACACAATAGAATACAATAACAAGAGCTTTTACTTGAACCTCTCAAGTTCTCTATGAGTACACAGACTCCCTTAATGCTCTCTGTCTCTGCGCTAACTCTGTCTCGACATTTTCTTGCACTACTGCCTCTTCTTCCGCGCTCTTTGTTTGTGGTTTTATAGCCAAAACCACGCTGCCTATTCATTTCATGTTCTTGTCTCTCGGTCTCCTCGGCCTCTGTCTACTTCAAATCCCTCTCTCGGCGTCATGCAATCATTGCTTAACACATAGAGAGGAGGTGGCCACCCATTCTGTAACGCTAGAGTGCCCCAAGCCTCTAAAACTCCTAAAACAACCACGCTCTGTTAAACACAGGGAAAATGGATTTTAACAAAGAAAATCTGCCAAAAATCAATACATCGGACTTCAAAATTCCTTAAATCCTCCCTATCCTCATATTGGGTCCACTTATAAGTTGCTGTCACAAATCGCAATGGCTCTGTCCCTTTTTGTTTCATAAATATTTAAAAACTGCGAAAATGTGTTATAAATGGCTTTCCTCCAGACTTGAAACTATATCGAATAACCTTAAAGTAACCTTTCGGGTCCATCATATTGCATCGATGCTTTCCCCTTCGCATTTCGTTTAACAAACAAAACTACGAAATACATTAAAAATGATGCTTGGCGGATCTCAAGATCCATGTAATATGGCTTATAATATTCATCTGATCCGGTCCATTGGATCGCATGTATGCATGTACCATAACCCCGCTCCGTTAGGCTGCTCCGATTGCGATATCATAATCGCTCATTACGATAACCCCTGGGTTGTTGTAAGCGCTTCTGCAATCATCGATAGCGATCCGGCGATGTAATATGGGCCGTCGATCTGTGCGCTTGATCAATGGTCCAAATTTACTCCGCCAATCGTCGTCGCAACTTTCATGAGCTCTGCGTCGATACCCGCTGATCGTTGTCGCATCCACTATGTGGATCCCACCGATCCCTACCGAAGGTCACCGCTGATTATGATTGCCGATCCAATCTGGACCGTTGATATGCTAGATCGGATGGCTACTTTGTATTATTGGTTCTGCCTCCGTTACTCTTTTTTTTCATTAATTTCACAGGTTTTTCCTCTTGATAGTGTATTAAAAGGCTTCCTTATGCGATTTTCCTTGGTTTTTGGCATGATTTTCAGAGTTTTGAAGACATAGAGAGTGTTTCTTGGATCCATTTGGATCACGCCTTCCCACTGAAAAGGATTTTGTACCACAAAAAGTTGGTTTTCAAGCATTGTTTAAGTGAGGATACAACTGCCTCACTTGCCCAATCTCTATCCATTTTGCACTGCTGGGTTTTAAACCTTTGAGTCCAATTCTAAGGTACTCCACGCCCCCTCTGTGAGTAGTCCTCACCTTCCTGTCTAGAAATGTATCTTCCTGCAGCTCATTGAGGTATTCAGGCAACATATCATCAATGGAATGCAATTGACTTTGCTCTTCAAGATCTTCAATTAATGAAGGTTCAAACAATCTTAAATTTTCCGCATTTACTACTGAATCGATGTGCATGTATGCCGACAGATCAAGGTAGAAAGCATTCTCACCAATTTTCTCAAGTACCTTAAAAGGCCCATACCTTATTGGCTTCAGCTTATTCCCTTCACCTTGCATTCTGTCCTTGCTAATATACAGCCAGTATTGGTCACCTACTTGGAAGCTGTGCTCCACCCAGTGTTTATCATGCCTTGCCTTGTATTTGGCTTGGCTTTTTTCTAGCTGTTCCTACACTTCCTAGTGAATTTCTTGGATCTGTTCAATGAATTTGGTTGCTTTGTCCCCATCATTGTGTCCAGCAACTGCTATGTCTTTTTCAAAGACAAAATCCAAGGAAGACCTTGGTATGAAACCAAAACAGGTCTCAAAAGGAGATCTCTGTGTAGAAGAATGTTTAACACAGTTGTAATCATGTTGCACATAACATAAGTGTTCATCCCAAAGCTTGGGATGCTTGCTGTAATAACCCCTGATCAACTAGATCACTGTCCTATTGACTACCTCTGTTTGGCCATCTTTCTGTGGATGAAAGGCTATGCTTTTCTTCAATCTGGTGTCCATTAATTCCCACAGACTTGACCAAAACTTCCCAACAAATCGAGAGTCTCGATTAGATACTATGGAAGTGGGTAGCCCAAAATGCACCCAGACATGCTGAAAGAACAATTTCATTGTTTGTTCAGCTATAATCTGCTTATTACAAGGTATCAAAATACACATTTTGTTGAACCTATCCACAATAACATATAAGTAGTCATGTCCCTTTCTAGATATTGGCAATCCCCCAACAAAGTCCATGGAAACACTTTCCCAAGGACGGGAAGGAACTGGTTGTAGGGTGTACAAGCCTAGTTTTCTATTGCTGGCCTTGATTTTAGCACACATGGTACACCCTCTTACATATCTAGAAATTGTTTCATGCATTTTTGGCCAATAACAGTATCTTTCCAGCTGTGCAACTGTTTTACTTATACCAAAATGACCTGATATTAGGTAAGTATGTGCCTCCCTAATTATGTTAATTCTCTCTGTTTGTGGAATGCATAGCTTTCCCAAATGATACAAGAGTCGGTCCTTAACATAGTAATCCAATTCTTCCACCTTTTTGCCATTACTTAAAGCTGCATATACATCTTTAAAGTCTATAGCTTGAGCATATTGTTCAATGTAGCTTTCATGAATTACTGAGTTATGCTTAAGTATAGTAGATGCATTTATGATTGGTCTGGACAACATATCTGTAACTTTATTGTGTATGCCCTTTTTATATCTGATGACTAAATGAAACTACTGTAGGAAAACCATCCATCTATAATGTCTTGATTGCTGCAGTTTAGTTTGTGAGTGCAAGTACTGAAGTGGCTGATGATCAGTATGTATTATTGTTTCTTTGCCCATTAAGTAATGTTTCCACTTCTTCACACTTTGAACTAATGCATACAATTCTTTATCATATGTAGGATAATTAACTATTGCAGAATTAAAAGTTTCAGAATGATAGCATATGGGTTTACCATGTTGTATCAACACTGCTCCCATGGCATTATCACTGGCATCTGTTTCGATCTCGAATGGTTGTTGAAGATTTGGAAACGCTAGTACTGGTGTTGTACTAATTTTTTCTTTCAAAGTGTTGAATGCTTTCTGTTGTTTGCCTCCCCACTGAAACACCTTGTTCAATCTTGTCAAAACATGTATGGGAGATGCAATTAAGGAAAAGTTAGCAACAAACTTTCTCCAATATTGTGCTGCCCCTAGGAAGCTTCTAACTTCTGTAGCAGACTTGGGTTTAGGCCAGTTTACAATGACTGCAACCTTAGAGGGATCTATCTTCAGTTCACCACCCCCTACAATATGACCCAAATAATTCAAAGATGTTTTACAAAATTCACACTTTGATAATTTAACATAAAGATTTTCCTTTTTCAAAACATCTAGAGTTTGCTTTACATGCTTCAAATTTTATTCCCATGTTTTACTGAATACAAGAATGTCATCAAGATATACAATTACAAAATCATCAATAAAAGGCCCGAGTACATCATTCATAACCCTCATGAAAGTGGCAGAAGCATTAGTTAAGCCAAAAGGCATAACTAGTCATTCATACAGCCCTTGCTTTGTTTTGAAAGAAGTCTTCCATGCATCTTGCTCTGCTACTCTGACTTGATGGTAATTGTTGGGTTGTGTTATATTCTTTCCACAACTAGTCCACGTAGTTAACCGGGGTTAGAGGGGGGGTCACAGGGGGTTTGATGTGTACCTTTAACCCCACTTTATGGGGTCCGGGGTAGCGCCCTAGAAAATTTTGGTTTTGGAACCTATGTTAGGTTGGGCGGACCCACCTATGGTTTTTTGCATGATTTTCGCACATGTTTTTTGGACGCGATGGTTTTCGGTCCATGGTATTGGACGTGATGGTTTTCGGTCCATGGTATTGGATGCTTTGGCATGTATAAATATGTATTGTAACATTGAAAGGAACATAATGAAAAATCAAGTTGGTAGTCTCGGTTTTGGGATCCAGGGGAAAATCTCTGTGTATATGTGTTTTATGTGTTATTCTCTTGCATTGTTTATTTTATGTGTTTTAGAATTCGTATGCAGGTAATTTCTGTATGGGGTTAAAACCTACATTTGGTATCAGAGCAGATTTGGCTTCAAGGGGACGCCTTTGTTGCTGAGAGGTTTCGCTCGGGCCTGTGGTAGACCCTATTTAGTGGCAGATCTGCGAGATCAATTCTAGTGTTGAAAGAAGATGGCGAGCAGTGGGAAGATAGAGATCGAGAAATTTAATGGTCAGATTTTTGAGTTGTGGAAACTCAAGATGGAGGATCTGTTGGTGGATAAAGATCAGTCAATCACGGTAGATCTGGGTACTAAACCAACGAGAGTGTCCGATGAAGAATGGAAGAAGTTGGATCGGAAGGCAAAGAGCACAATACGATTGTGTGTCTCAGATTCAGTATTGTTGAATGTATTAGGGGAAGCTACAACAAAGGCTTTGTGGGACAAGTTAGGGACTTTGTACTAATCTAAGTCTCTAGTGAATAAATTGTTCTTGCGGAAAAAGCTATATAACCTGAGGATGAAAGATGGAGACTCGGTGACAGAGAATCTGAATGCATTTAATACTATGGTAAGTCAGTTAGCATCTGTTGATATTAAAATTTCAGATGAAGATAAGTGCATCATTTTGTTGTGTTCTCTACCAGATTCGTGGGATAGTCTAGTTATTGCAATAGGTAGTAATGCAACTGCCTTGAAGTTTGATGAAATAGTATCAGCCTTGCTGACGGAGGAGATGAGACGGAAAAATATGGAGAAACAAATTAGTTATGCCTTGTCTGTATGAGGACGGTCCCATAACAGAAAAAAAAAATAAGTCATCGAGTGGGAGACCTAAATCTAGAGGGAGATCTAAATATCCAGGAAAACCTGTAAAGGTGGTGCGCTGGAAATGCGAAAAGGAAGGCCACTTCAAAAGGGACTGTAAATCTAAAGCTCCTGACAAAGGAAAGGGATCTAATGAGGCTCCTTCGGCAGAGGCGAAAACCACCTTAGATGAAGGTGGGGATGTGTACTTGGCTTCTTCAAGTACACATGTAGATCATGAGGCATGGTTGATTGACTCAGGTGCATCCTTTCACTTCACTCCCCATAGAGAGTGGTTCTGTGAGTATGAGAAATATGATGGTGGTGATGTCTTCTTTGGGGATGACAGGAAGGCTAGAATCATTGGTCGTGGAAAAGTAAAGTTGAAGCTACAAGGTGGAAGGGTTAGAATGCTTCCGGGTCTTTTGCATATTCATGCATTAGCTAGAAATCTAATTTCTGTTAGCAAGCTGGATGATGCAGGTGTAAAAACAGTGTTCGAGAAGGATACCTACAAGATGGTTCAGGGAGCACTGGTATTGATGCGGGGAGTTCGGATTGGAACTCTTTACAAGCTACAAGGTAGCACTGTTGTTGATGGGTTCAGCAGTTCCGTGGTTCGTGAAAGTGGAGCAGAAAATCTAGTGGTCTCTAGAGGAAAGACCATGCTGTGGCATCAAAGGCTTGGACATATTGGTGAGAAGGGCCTTCGAATACTTCATGGTAAAGGTATGGTAGAAGGTATGAGTAATAGCTCTCTGGATTTGATTTTTGTGAAAATTGTGTATACGGGAAGCAGAATCGGGTGAGTTTCCCCTCTAGTGGTAAGAGGGCGAAACATATATTAGATCTTGTGCACAGTGATGTGTTTGGACATGTGAAGGTTTCATCACTAGGTAATTCTGTGTACTATGTATCATTTATAGATGACTTCTCAAGGAATACATGGATATATTTCCTTAAGAAGAAATTTGAAGTCTTTGACAGGTTTAAAGAATTTAAGGCTCTAGTGGAAAACCAAACAGAGAAGAAGATAAAGGTGCTGAGGACGAATGAAGGTGAAGAGTTTTGTAGTAAGGAATTTGAAGAATTCTGCAAGAAGTTTGGTATAGCACGGGAGAAAACTACTCCATATACACCTCAACAAAATGGAGTTGCAGAAAGAATGGACAAGACGTTGATGGAAAAGGCAAGAAGCATGCTCAGTGGTGCTGGGTTAGGACAGGAATTCTGGGCAGAGGCGGTGGATACCGCATGTTACCTAGTCAAAAAGTCACCTTCATCAGCGTTGGAGGATAAGACTCCACAAGAGGTATGGATTGGTAAGAAACCCTCTCTTTCACATCTAAGGGTATTTGGATGTGATGCATATGTACATGTTCCAAAGGAGAAACGAACCAAGTTGGATAGTAAATCTTAAAAGTGCATCTTTATTGGGTATAAGGATGGTTTAAAGGGTTATAAGCTTTGGAACACAATAACAAGGAAGGTTGTGTACAACCGAGATGTGGTGTTCAGAGAGGTGAAATTTTTTATTAAACATGAAGTCCAACCAAAGGAACCTGAGAAGATATAATTTGAGCTAAAGGAGGAAGAATCAGACTCTACAGCAGAGGAGGAATTAGAAGATGAAGAGCCACAAACTCTGGCTATAAGAAGATCAGTTGAAGAAAGAAGGCAGCCAGAAAGGTATAATCCATCTGCTTTCTATTCAATTTTGATTTGTCTGTTACAGATGATGATCCCAGAACTGTGAAGGAAGCAATGGATTTATAGGATGGAAAACTCTGGAAAGAGGCCATCATTGATGAAATGGCATCTTTGCACAAAAATGAGGCTTGGGATCTAGTGGAGTTTCTGGCTGGAAGGAAACCCATTGGCAGCAAATGGGTGTTCAAAAAGAAGACAAATGTAGAAGGAAAAGTGGAGAAATACAAAGCTCGGTTGGTGGAAAAACGTTATTCCCAGGTGCCGGGAATTGATTTTGGTGATATTTTTTCTCCTGTTGCCAAGGTAACTTCTATTAGATTACTTTTATCTGTTGCTGCTACTTTTGATTTTGAGGTAGAACAAATGGATGTGAAGACAACATTTCTTCACGGGGATCTGGAAGAGGAGATCTACATGAAGCAACCTAAAGGCTTTGCGGTGAAGGGTAAGAAAGAACTGGTATGTAAGTTAAAGAAGTCTCTGTATGGGTTAAAATAGTCACCAGGGATGTGGTATCAGAAATTTGATACATTTATACGGGGACTTGGCTTCACGAAAAGCAAAGCAGATCACTATGTGTATTTTAAATTATTTGGTGACAATGTTATTTATTTGGTCTTGTATGTGGATGATATGTTGCTAGTTGGAAATGACAAAGAAATTATCAAGGATTTGAAGACCCAATTGTCCTCCAAATTCGACATGAAAGATCTTGGTGCTGCAAACTATATTTTGGGCATGGAAATTAAAAGAGTTCGTACAAAGAGGAAGCTCTGGTTAAACCAGAGGAAGTATGTCGAGACAATACTGCAGAGGTTTAATATGCAGGATAGTAAACCGATGAAGGTTCCTATTCATGTAGGTGTGAGGTTATCTGCTGAACAGTGTACCAAGACACAAGAAGAGGAAGAGGACATGTCCCGTGTTCCATATGCAAGTGTAGTCGGTAGCCTGATTTATGCAATGCTCTGTACTAGACCAGACATTGCACATGTAGTGGGAGTATTGAGCAGGTTTATGTCAAAACCGGGGAAGGAGCACTTGACAATAGTGAAGCGGGTTTTTAGGTATTTGCGTGGCACTAGTGATTATGGTTTGTGCTACCAAGGAAGACCAGGATTGGACAGAGTGTTGGATATTCATGGCTTTGTTGATGCAGACTGGGTTGGAGATCTGGATCAAAGAACATCTACAAGTGGGTATGTGTTTAACCTATTTGGAGGTGCAGCCAGTTGGATGAGTAAGAAACAATCTGTAGTGGCACTATCAACTACAAAGGCAGAATACATGGCAGCCACTCATGCAAGCAAGGAAGCAGTTTGGTTGCAAAGAATTTTTCAAGTATGGGGTTAGTACAGGAAGCTATAAGGATAGACTGTGATAGGCAAAGTGCAATTTTCTTGGCAAAGAACCCCACATATCATTCAAAGACAAAGCACATTGATGTTCAATATCACTTTGTGAGGGATATGATAGAAGACAAAAAGGTGTTGCTGGTAAAGGTGGACACTTTGAAGAATATTGCAGATGCATTGACAAAATCTGTGAGCTTTGAGAAGTTCTCTTGGTTTAGAGAGACAATGGGCATTTCAGGGCTAGAAAATGACTAAACTCTATTCTAGCCCCATGTGGAAAGAAAACAACAAGTGGGATAATGTTGGGTTGTGTTATATTCTTTCCACGACCAGCCTACGTAGTTAACCGGGGGGTTAGAGGGGGGGTCACAGGGGGTTTGAGGTGTACCCGTAACCCCTCTTTATGGGGTCCGGGGCAGCGCCCCAGAAAATTTTGGTTTTGGAACCTATGTTAGGTTAGGCAGACCCACCTATGGTTTTGTGCATGATTTTCGCACATGTTTTTTGGATGCGATCGTTTTCGGTCCATGGTATTGGATGCTTCAGCATGTATAAATATGTATTGTAACATTGAAAGGAACATAATGAAAAATCAAGCTGGTAGTCCCGATTTTGGGATCAAGGGGAAATATCTGCGTATATGTGTTTTATGTGTTATGCTCTCACATTGTTTATTTTATGTGTTTTAGAATTTGTATGCAGGTAATTTTTGTACAGGGTTAAAACCTATAGTAACCACTATGTAGGTCCAACTTGGAAAAGTAAACAACCTCTTTCAACTGATCCCATAGATCATTAATGCGAGGAAGGGGATAACGATTCTTGATCGTTATTTTATTCAGTGCTCGGTAATCAATGCACATCCTCCACGAACCATCCTTATTTCTCACCAACACTATTGGAGATCCATATGGTTATGTGCTTGGTCTTACAAACCCTTTCTCGAGTAGCTCCTGTACCTGCTTCTTGATTTCTACATTCTCTAAAGCAGATAACCTGTACATTTCGATGTTAGGGAATGGAGCATCTTGTTTCAAATTAATATCATGTACAATTTCCCTTTTTGGTGGCAGACCTTTAGGTTCTTGAAATAAGATATCATATTCTGAAACAACTCTTTCTAAATTAGCTTTTTGTTTATCATCACATCCCTCAAATACATTGGTTTTTTCAGGTTTCTTTTCCTTTACAACCATCAGTAAAAATTGTTTGCATGAATTTACAATCCTTTTCATTTGCCCTGAGTTTATGAGAGTATAATTATTTTTGAGTTTGTGAGCTCTTACAGTATATTCTATTCCATCTTTAACAAGTTGATACTTATTTTTAGCTCTATAGAAAATGGCTTTTCTATCATACAAGTAAGGACTTCCTAAAACAATCCCACATATATCCAAGGGAATTACATCTAACTCAACCTCTTCTACAAATGTTGAACCAATGGCAAACCTAAGTTTACATTGTCTAGTCACTTGTAGCTTTGCTTTATCACATAACCAACCCAATGGATATGGCTTCTTGTGAGGTGTGGTTAGTAATCCCAGCTTCTTTACAATTGCTTCATAAATTAAGTTTACTTGTGAGCCACTATCAAATAAAGTATCAATATTTTGATGCTTGGAAATAACTCTAATATGAAAAATCTCATGTCTTCTTCTCTCATTTTCTTAATTATCAATCGTTTGGGCAGAATTACTAGTAGATGCTTTAGAATTTTTACCTTGTATACCTATGGTTGTGATGGTTTTTTCAACACCTGAGTCTGACCCCAAATATTTCTGAACAACAACAACAACTTTCTACTTCTTGCCATCGAAATTCTTGGGTTTCAGCTTCGGATGCAAAGACCAGCAATGTTCATCATCATGCCCATCCTTCTTACAGTGAGTGCATGAAGGTTTGGCCTTTTGTATAGCATTTTCCTTCCTCTCTTTCCATTTCAGCTTCCTCTTTTCCTTGTTCTTGCTTGCAGTGGGTTTTGATGATCCCCCAATCTCTGGGTTTGCATTCTTGCCTCTAGCCTCTAGATGGGTAGCCTGAACAGATACCTCATCTATTCTAGTAGGGTTAAACATGAGAGTGGTGTGCCTCAAATAACTATGTAGACCACCTATATACTTCAACAAAGTTTCAGGTGAGTCTAAAGAAATGCCTAGAATCAAAGCTCTTTTTCTAAATTCTTGGGTGTAGCTTTGTACACTTTTCCCTTTTAATTGGCGAAGAGTTTGCAAACTCATCATAGCTCACTGCATATAAGCTAGTGGATAGAATAATTTTTTAATTTTAGAAACAAATTCACTCCAGAAAGAAAGATTTTTACCATGTTTCTTCAAGTCAGCTTGTGTCTTGCCTTCCCACCATACCAAGGCAGTTCCTCCAAGGCATAGGCTGGCCAGCTAAATTTTCTCCTGTCTGAATCAATGATCTGCCCCCCAGCAATACACATCAATCTGTCTAATCCATTTATCTAGCTTCTCTGCATTTAACTCTCCATCATATATTTGCAAATCAAATTTAACATCTAATTTAATCAAATATGTCTTCTTCTTTGTATTTTCAGGGCTATTAGGAGGTGTGGATAGAGGAGCCTCCTTTCCTTTCCATTTGCCTTCAGAATGGCCATCTATAAGAGATTCTTCTGTTCCTTTTTCTTGTTTGGAAGTTGAAGAATCTTCACTTCGACCTTTCCTAAATTCTCTATACATTTTTTCTACCATGGCTCTCATGGTCATGAAACTGTCCATGAACTAAGAGTCTGATTCCAAGGGAATTTCTTCTGTTATTTTCCTCTTAGGATAGACTCTACCAATTTCTGGGTTAGTTTCAACCAATTCTCCTTCTCCTAATTTAAGCTTTGACCTAGTTAGCATTCACAAACAGTGCAACACAAGCTTGTCTAACCTTAGCAACCTAAAGCTCTGATACCGCTTGATCTGATAATGAGATCTAAGACAATAGTAAGGTATTACAGACTTATGTGCATGGATTAGTCTATGTCATTTTATGCAATGGATCGATAAGATTGCGAAATGCACAGACAATGAAGTAGTAAACAAAAAAAACATAATAGGCAACACATGACACAACAAATTTAATGAGGACTTCATCGAATACTCCTAGGCTACATCTCTTGGTCCAGCCTTCAGTGGTGGCCTCTCTATTATGTCTTCAAGCAGAGTTCTTTTTAAAACAATGAGCTCTATTTGAGCCTCTGACACACAATAGAATACAATAACAAGAGCTTTTACTTGAACCTCTCAAGTTCTCGGCATTTGCTTGCACTACTACCTCTTTTGCTGCGCTCTCGGTCTGTGGCTTTATAGTGAAAAATGTGCTACCTGTTTGTTTCATGTTCCTATCTCTCGGTCTCCCCAGCCTCTGTTCACTTTGAAACCCTCTGCCGGCATCATGAAATCATTGCTTAATGCATAGAGAGGAGGTGGCCACCCATTCTGTAATGCTAGAGTGCCTCGGGCCTCTAAAACTCCTGAAACAGCCGCGCTCTGTTAAACACAGGGAAAATGGATTTTAATAGAGAAAATCCGCCAAAACTCAATACATCGGACTTCAAAAGTCCTTAAATCCTCTCTATCCTCATATCAGGTCCGCTTATAATTCATCATCGCAAATTACATGGCTTTGTCCCTTTGTGTTTCATAAAGATTGAAAAACAACATAAATGCATTATAAATGGCTTCCCTCTGGACTTGAAACTATATCGAATAGTCTTAAGGTACCCTTTCGGGTCCGTCATATCGCATCAGTGCTTTCCCCTTCGCATTTCGTTTAACAAACTAAACTACGAAATACATTAAAAATGATGCTTGGTGGATCTCAAGATCCATGTAATATGGCTTATAATATTCATCGGGTCTGGTCCATCGGATTGCATGCATGCATGTGACGTAACCTTGCTCCGTTAGGCTGCTCTGATTGCAATATCACAATCGCTCATCACAATAACCCCTGGGCCATTGTAAGCGCTTCTACAATCCCCAATAGTGATCCGGCGATGTAATATGGGCCGTTAATCTACGTGCTTGATCGACAGTCCAGATTAACTCTGCCAATCGTCGCCGCAACATTCATGCGCTCTGCGCTGATACCCGCTGATTACTGTCACATCTCCTATGTGGATCCCGCCGATCCCTGCCAAATGTCACCGTCGATTGCGATTGCCGATTTGATCTGGACCGTTGATCGGCCAGATCGGACGACTACTGTGTATTATTGGTTCTGCCTCCGTTACTCTTTTTTTTCATTAATTTCACGGGTTTTGCCTCCCGATAGTGTATTAAAAGGCTTCCTTATGTTATTTTTCCTTGGTTTTTTGCATGATTTTTGGAGTTTTGAAGACATAGAGAGTGTTTCTTGGATCCATTTGGATCATTTTTGTGATGTGTGCACAGGCTGCTACAGGATGAGGTTATCTTCCTATAGCAATCCCTTTCTTTTCTTCTAGGGTCTTCAAGCTACATGGGGTTGATGAGAGATGATGTAAAAGGTTTGAAGGGTGATTCTAAGACTCTGAGGGAGTGGTGTAGATTTTTTGGAATGGTAAGCATGTGATCTATGTGTTTCTCAAGAAATTTTTAACAGGGGTAAGACATAGTGGAGGGATTATAGTGGAATTTTTTATTTTTTATGAACAAGGATGGATGGTGGACCATGGTGGGGAACTATATTCATACTTTTCAAGGTCATGTTGGGTGGCCCCTTCATTCGGATCTCCCTCTTGTAGCTTTTTGGAGCCCTCCTATAGCACTATAGGACTTTCCTTTAGTAATTACAAGTTAATCTTGTAGCAATCCCAAGAGGGGGTGAAAATTGAATTTTGAGCTAATGTGATGATGGAGAGGCATGATCACATGAGTTTGGATGGTGGATATGAATTTGATGGAGGGAGGAGTGAAGATAATGTTGAGGATGTTGGCCCTGTAGCTGTGGAATCTGTCAATGTCTTCAGTCCTACAAAATTGCAAAAAAATTAACAGGCATGTTGTAGATCCATTTCCTACGCATTTTCCTTTGTTTTTTGAGACACACAGGCTGCTTCAGAGGATGTTTTCAACCTATATGCCTTCCCTAGGTGCCTCAAGAGAGGTTTTCACCTAGGGATCTTTATTATTTTTGTTTTTGTATTGTTTTGTTTTTTTAACTTCTAGGATGCATCAGAGAGGTTTTCAACCCAAGAGTTGGCCTCAAATGCATCATAAAGGTTTTCATCTAGGCCTTTTATTTGTTTTTTTCATTTTTTCAACAAAAAAAGGTATCTAGAAATGTTGTGCATTGGAAGTTATGACACTTTCAACCACATTGACCTCTCTGTTGATTGTGCTAATGAATTCTTCCTTAGACATAGGCTTTTTGTATACCTTCAACCTATAGCCATTGACAAGCAAGTGAATCCATTCCTCATCAATGGTCCTGATTTGAACAGCTCCATTTTCATGACATTTCTCTATCAGGTATGGGCCTAACCATCTTGTCCTTGATATGCCTATCATGCTAGACATTCCTTTGCAATTGTATAACTTCAGTGTGTAGGAGGGCCTGCATTATGAACTCATCCAAACCATTCAACTGGAGTAGCCTCTCCTGCTATGCTTTGGTGACATCTAAGTCAAATTTTTCTTCCATTCTCAAAGTATTATACTCAAAATCAATAGAGAGCGGAGATTTCTTTTCATAAACCTGATAATATGGAGTGAACCTAGTAGTTGTTTTCCAAGTTGTGTTATAAGCCCAAGTGGCCTCCACTAATCTGTCTACTCAATACTCCTCCTGCTGCTCACAAACTTGGTGAGGACGTTCTCTAATGCCCTATTTGTAACCTCTACTTGTCCATTTGCCCAAGGGTTATAGGCAGTAAATTTTCTGTGTTTGATATGATGTTGCCAAAAAATATTCTCGATCATATGTGATGTGAATTGAGCTCTTGATCAGTGACTATCTCTCTGGGGTACCCAAATTTGTAGAATATATTTTCCCTTAAGAATTCAACCATTTTCTCCTCTGTTGTTGCCTTGACAACCTCTGTCTCAGCCCACTTTGTTAAGTAATCAATGCACACAATGATGTGCTTTTTCTGCCCTGATGGTGGATCAATTGGCCCAAAGAAATCCATACCCCACTTGTCAAATGGCTCTAAGCCCACCTGGGGTTGTAGGGGCATTTCATCCTTGGGTGTGGGTTTCCCCATCCTCTGGAACTGATCACATCTGCTAGTATACCTTCTTTCACCTTGGTGGAGAGTGGGGCACTAATAGCTAGCATGTAGAGCTTTGAAAGATGTTCTCTTGGTAGCAAAATGACCTCCACAAGGCCCATAATGATAGGTTGAGAGGATTTCAAAGAATTCATCTTCCCTGACACATCTCCTTAAGATCTGATTTGGTCCCAACTTCAAGAGATTGCCCCTAATCCAAGTGAAAGGGGTGATTTTTCCTTACAATTCTTCTCTTCTCCCTAGATGATAGATTTGAGGGGAATTTTGCAACAACTAGGTAGTAGGCTATGTCAATAAACCATGGAGAGAGAAATGGGATAGAAAAAAAGTGTTCATATGGAAGCCTATCATAAACCATCCCTTCATCACCTACAAGCAAAGCAAGTCTTGACAGAAAATCTACAACTACATTTTATTTTCTTCGCTCATCAATGATAGTTAAATCAAACTATTGTAACAATAGCAACCATCTAATGATTCTAGAATTCACCTCAAGATTATTCATCAAGTATTTAATAGTTGCATGGTCAGTATGCACAAAATTTTGGTATCGAGTGATGTAGTGTCTAAATTTTTTCAAGGAGTGTACAACAACTAGGAATTCTTTCTCAGTTACAATGTAGTTCAATTCATCCTTAGACAACTTTTTACTAATGAACTAAATGGCATAGGGTAACTTACCATCTATTTTCCCCAAAGCTGCCCCCATTGCTTTGTCGGATGCATCAGCATGCATATGGAAAGGCAGATCCCAATTTAGGCCCCTAAGTATGGATTCAATGGTTAATCTCAAGGGCCTCTTAGCAGCTATTTTTCCAGTAGAATTCTGAATCCTTGGCCAACAATCCAAACAATGGTGAAGACACTTTGCTAAATTCCTTGATAAACCTCCTATAATATCCATCTAAGCCCAAGAAACTCCTAACATCCCTCTGCTTTTGAGGCGTAGGGACCATTTTGATGATGAAAATATTGTTTGGGTCTGCTTGTATTCCCTCTTGAGATATTGAATGGCTAAGGATAGTCCCTGCATTCATTAAGAATTCACATTTCTCACGACTAAGTGAGAGGTTCATTTGAATGCACTTCCTTGTGACTTTTCCTAGGTTAGAGAGAGCCTCCAGGAAGTCACACCCATAAGGAGTGAAATCATCCATGTAGATCACTACAGAGTCATGGACCAACTCAACAGATATGCTCAGAATTTCCCTTTGAAAAGTGGCAGGGCATTACATAAACCAAAAGGGAGGACTGTTAAGTTATGGTATGTTCTATGCTTAGAGCAATTTACTTTTCTTTCTAATTATTATTCATAGATTAGCAATCACATGTGCATAAGTAAAGTGCAGATAGAACTTTAAACGATCAACAGAAAACAAGCCAAGACAAGAGACACAAGATGTGGTGGCTAGCCAGGGACAAACCCCACAATATGTGGGGAAACCCTTTGATCAAATCTTCTTTTATCTTCAATAATTCAGCAGATAGAAATAATACAATAAATCTGATTTATATCAGTAGTAGAAAACCCTAGATTAGCAGCATCAGCATTAGCGGCTTCATCATCAAAACTAGGGTAGTTGATGTCTCGCAAACCGACCATCAGATCGGCTTGATTCCACCACCAAAAAATGCGGCCTTTAGAGGAGGTCCAGATGAACCTACAACACAGTTCAAAAGAGGAGGTTTGATGGTCAATGATGGTCGAAGTTTGGATCTGCAGTTGCAGCTTCAGGTTCAGCGGCTTTGTTCCACATGTGTGAGAGAGTCTCTTTTTTGTGCAGTAGAGAAGAGCCTCTTTTCTGCACAGGAGATAGAGAGAGATGTGATGAGATGAGTGAGTGAAAATGAGGAAAAGTCCTCCTATATTTATACACAACTGTTGATGTTTGAATAGATGTGACTATTGGGCTTTTGAGCCTACATGAGTTGTAGGTCGGCTTGATAGTAATTCCATAATCAAAATAAATTCATATCTCCATAAATAATTATCAGAATAGGATGATCTTTAGATCAATCCTACACCTCTCAACGAGAGGAATCTAATAAAAATATTATCAGCCATGAATAAGATGACCCACATGGAGTTTGGCCCTAGTTTCTAATTTTAACACTCCCTCTCAACTAGGGAGAACTCCATCTGCAATTTGTTTGTTGGTTGCTACTATTCATCCATCCAATTTGTTGCTCTATACAGCTTGACCCCTGCTCTGATCTGCTCTATCCTACCTGCTCTGCTATGTTCTACCTGCTTTGCTCTGTTCCGTTTTTCCCTATTTTGATCTGCTCTGCTCTGTTTTGTTCTGTTCTACTCTGCTTTTGTCCGAATTATGAAGAAGAAGACATGATCAAGGATGCATCATATTGACTCAAAGTCAGTCTCAAAGTATGTACCACTAGTCCCAGACCAGTCTCAACCAACCCGAAATCAGCTTCATAGTGAGTACAACTCCTACCATTGGTCCCAGACCAGTATCATCCTCCACTAAATCAAAGTTAGTCTCAGAGTGCGTACCACTAGTCCTAGACCAATCTCAACTGACCCGAAGTCAGCATCATAATATGTATCACTCCTACCACTAGTCCCATACCAGTCCTTCACTGACCCGAAGTCAGTCTCAGATTATGTACCACTAGTCCCAGACCAGTCTCAACTGACCCGAAGTTAGCGTCATAATGGGTACAATTCCTACCACTGGTCCCAGACCAGTATCATTGATCCCAGATCAATGAAGGTCATCCTAGCGTAGGGAGTATGGTAGATACAACGATGAGTCCGTCAGTACTACTATGGTCCCTAACTTCATTTCCCTGCTCATTGATCAGATGAGAGGTACTTCCCATGAGTCCCTGACTGCATGGGTAGGATGACTTGACAGGAGAACTTAATCAATCCCGTCCTCACGGGAGAACTAATCATCCTGCTAGACAATCGTCATGGAGAACACATCATCCAGACGTCACAGGAGAACCAATCATCCTGCTACATAGTCGCCACGGGGTGTACATGTACACCACCAGGGGATAGTGAGTCACCCTGTGGTAATATGTCGCTCCAAGAAGTACCCTGCACCCCCCATGGAGCTCCCAGAGCTCAATGCATCATACAAGACCCTGATCGAAAGGTGTTTTAACAACACCAAGTTGTTCTCAGAAATTTAGGAATTTGACTTTCCCTAGGGGCTTTGTCAGAATGTCGGTGACCTTTTCATATGTACCGATATGTTAGAGCCTTATAGCTCCCCACTGCACCATATCTCAAATATAGTGATACCTGATATCGATATGCTTGGAGTGATCATGAAATACGGGATTTTTGACAAACGAATCCCACTCTGGTTGTCACATAGGATCACGGTGGTATCCAATGTAAATCCAAATATCTCACTGAAGATCTTTCGCAACCAGACTACCTCATAGGAGGCCATGCTAGCAGCAATATATTCTGCTTCGGTGGTGCTCAAAGCCACTGACTTCTGCTTCCTGCTCATCTAGGATATCGAAGTAGATCCCAAGGAGAAACAACACCGGGAAGTGCTCTTACGGTCCTCCACATTGCCTACCCAATCAGCATCAGTATATCCAAGTAGTCTCACATCTCCGGCAGTGTATCTTAACCCATAAGTGATTGTACCACCAAGATATCTCAATAGATTCTTGGCACCAATCCAATGTATGTGGTTAGGTTCAACAATATGTTGACTCAATGTGTTGACTGCAAAGCATATGTCTGTATGGGAGTTCACCAAGAACATTAATGCTCTGATGAGTTGCTGATACTCTGTAGCATTTCGCAAAATAGGTTCAGCAACACTACTGCTTAACTTCTTGAAGTCAAGCTCCATCGGGGTAGTTACAGGCTTGCAGTCTAGCATACCAAATCTTTCCAATATCTTCACCACACATTCTCCTTGAGATAGGAAAATTTCCCTTGGCTTCTGCCATACTTCAAGTCCTATGAAATAATGCATCAGCCCTAGATCCTCCATTTCAAATTCAAAAGCCAACTCCCTCTTACATTTGTGAATAAAAGGGTTTGCGCCTGTTAGGAAGAGGTCATCCACATACAACACTAGTATGAGAGGTTTTTCATCTTCAACCTTAAAATAAAGGTTAGGATCGGCTTCACTCCTAGTGAATCCCAGCTTTATCAAGTAGCTATTGATCCTCTCATACCATGCTCGAGGTGCTTGCTTCAGCCCATAGAGAGCTTTCTTCAACCTGCACACATGAAATTTTTGATCATAAATCTCAAATCCTTTGGGTTGCTCCACGTATACCTCTTCTTTGATCGAATCATGCAAGAATGTGGTCTTAACATCCATCCGATGTAATTTCCATCCTTGGGAAGCCGCAAGGACTATGATCGAGTGGACAATGGTATTTATGGCAATAGGTGCAAATATCTTGTCATACTCTTTTTTCTTTTGGTTCCCTGGTGTCAGCTTCTAGAGAGCTCCTCCTAGTGAAAATTTCTTCAGGAGCCTTTGAACCCAATGCTTGATGAGGGCATCATTTTTGTACATATACAATGGTGTTTGTAGCTTTGGCCCATAGAAACTTCAGAAGTCTTTGATCATGGAGCATGGAACAAACAACTTCCACAATCGTACAGTTCTTCCTTTTTGCCACACCATTTGCTCAAGAGTATGTGGTGTAGTAGTCTCCCTCTTAATGCCAACCTCAGATATGCCTGAGTGAACCAACTATAATATGTCAGAGGTCTTGCTTTGGCTTGAGAGGAATGGTCCCCTTTTGAGCTTTTCTTCGGCACATCTTGGACATACACCTTCTTTCTCTACTCGGAATTTGGGCATCCCTGTCACCATTTGTCTTACATCGGGTAGAGCTTTATAATGAAGGTGGGCGAACCTCTGATGCCAAAGTTTGCACTGAAGAGATGTGTCATAAGACATGACACCTAGCGGACTTCCACCGACCTGATATAATGAATCAACACAAAACCCAAGAATAAAGGCATCTTTAACATTATTTTTCCATATACATACCTTGCCATTGCTGAAGGTTACCTTGTAGCCGTTGTCTTCCATTGCCGAGATAGACACCAGGTTCTTTTTTAGGTAAGGTACATATAATACATCCTGTAAGTGAATCGTATTACCTTGATTCAATTTGAGAGAGACATTGCCTACACCTTTCATGGGATATTTCATATTATCTCCAAGGACAATTTCTAGGTTAGTTTCTTTCTCTATCAGATTATGGAGAACTTCTTTGTAACCAGTGAAGTGCCTTGAGGCACCACTATCAATGAGCCAAATTCCCATTGAGTCTGAAGGAGCAGAGGTAGATAGAGCAGTTGGTACATAATATTCATCCTGCTTATTTTCAACAATGTTGGATTCATACCTGGAATTTGTAGCCTTCTTGAATGGTTGTCCTCTTCCTTTGTTTCCAATGCTCCTTTTATCTTTGCTATTGAATTTTCCATTCCTTTGATTTCCATTAGAGGGATTTTGATCATTGTCCCAGTGTGAGCCCTTTCTATCAGGGCACTCCCTTGCATAGTGACTTGCTTTATTGCAGATGTAACATCATCCTTTTCTTCCACCCTTAGGTCCAGCCTTTCTTTTTGATTTAGTCCCGAAATTATTTGTTTTCTTAGCATGAGAAGAAAAGGCAGCAGCAGGACCTTTAGGCATGGGCATTTCTTTCTCTTCTACCCTTGTTTCTTCTTGGATGCATCTAGCCATTAATTCCTCGAAACCAGGAATTACATTATTGTTTAGAAGAGTAGTCCTGAACACGTACCATTCGGATGGTAATCCTCCAAGAGTCGTGAGTTCCATTTCCCTATTAGTAATAGTCTCCCCAATAGATAGGAGATCATTCCTGATCTCGGTGATTCTTAAGAAGTATGCTTGCAGACTCTCAAATTTACCCTTCTTAATTTCCTAGGGCTTATTTCTAAGAAACAAAACTTGATTTGCATCATTAAATTTAAATAAAATCACCAGTCTATCATAGATTTCCTTGGAGGTGTTCAGGTCGGAGATGTAGGCCACCAAGTGCTTGTTGATAGAGTCCCAGATGATCTTATTTGTTTTGACTTCTCCGGTTTTCCATTTGTTCCTGGCAGCAGCTGATGCACTTGATGGAGGCTCAACAATATTGCCTCTCACATGATCCAACACTCCTTGATCTTCTAAGGTTAGATCGATAGACATCTTCCATACGTGATATTCAGCTTTCTCATAGAGCTTGTCATCGGCAGGAAAGAGTGATGAGGACCCCATAGTTCTTTTAGGATAGCCTTGCCAATCTTCTCTTTGGATATTTTTCTTGCCCTTGCTTTGGCTTTGTCTTCACCTCACCTTTGATACCATGTTAATTTATGGTATGTTCTATGCTTAGAGCAATTTACTTTTCTTTCTAATTATTATTCATAGATTAGCAATCACATGTGCATAAGTAAAGTGCAGATAGAAAATTAAACGATCAACAGAAAACAAGCCAAGACAAGAGACACAAGATGTGGCGGCTGGCCAAGGACAAACCCCACAATGTGTGGGGAAACCATTTGATCAAATCTTCTTTTATCTTCAATAATTTAGCAGAGATAAATAATACAATAAATCTGATTTATATCAGCAGTATCAAACCCTAGATTAGCAGCATCAGCATTAGCGGCTTCATCATCAAAACTAGGGCAGTTGATATCTTGCAAACCAACCGTCAGATCGGCTTGATTCCACCACCAAAAAATGCGGCCTCCAGAGGAGGTCCAGATGAACCTATAACGCAGTTCAGAAGAGAAGGTTTGATGGTCAAATCTGGTCAAATTTTGGATCTGCAATTGCAGCTTCAGGTTCAGCAGCTTCCTTCCACATGCGTGAGAGAGAGTCTCTTTTCTGTGCAGTAGAGAAGAGCCTCTTTTCTACGCAGGAGAGAGAGAGAGATGTGATGAGATGAGTGAGTGAAAATGAGGAAAATTCCTCCTGTATTTATACACAACTGTTGATGTTTGAATAGATGTGACTGTTGGGCTTCTAAGCCTACATGAGTTGTAGGTCGGCTTGATAATAATTCCATAATCAAAATAAATTCATATTTCCATAAATACTTATCGGAATCGGATGACCTTTAGATCAATCCTACACATCTCGACAAGAGGAATCTAATAAAAATATTATCAGACATGAATAAGATGACCCACATGGAGTTTGGCCCTAGTTGCCAATTTTAACAAGGACCCTATAAAAAAGGGTACCCCAAGGACATGTGAATGTATTTTTGTCCTGACCCTCAGGGGTAATGTGGATCTGATTGTAACCACTAAATCCATCTAGGAAAGAGAAGAACTTCTTCCCTGCAAGACCATCTAAAACTTGATCAATGAAAGGAAAATGGAAATATTATTTCTTCGTGGCTTTGTTCAGTTCTCTGTAATCCACACAGGTCCTCCACTTCCTATTCTTCTTTGGGACCAAAACTAGGGGACACCCACTCACTATCTGAGTGGGGTATATGAACCATGCATCCAACAACTTTTGAAACTCTCCCTTTACTATGTCCTTGAGGGTTGGGTTCATTCTCCTCTAAGGTTGGCACATAGGTTTTCATCCCTCCTTGATGTAGATGTGATGAGTACAAACCGAAGGATGTGCCCCTTAATTTCTTTATAGTTCCAAGCAAAAGTATCTAAGTGCTCTATCAACATCTTGCACAACTTCTCTTCTTGGTTGGCTAAGGGAGAGGGGTTAATATTTAAGGTTCTAGATGGACCAAATTATAAAAATTTGACATGGGTAGGACTTGGGTTAGCTAAGCATAATTAGCCCAAGGATTACTCTCAGATTCATTTACAAGCTCAACAAGAGGCATGGTATTGGAGGGTTGGTTCTGGAGGATCTATTCAATGAGGTCATCTTCATCAGGTTACCACCCTCCTATAACAACATCTAGGGTACATATTGGATGGGATGTTCTATGATACACTTCATCTTCCCCCTCCTGTTCTAACCATAGGGGTAAGTCATGCTCAATGGATGGTCGAGTAGGGGGGTATAATACCAATTATTTGGACAAATTTCCATTCTTAATGGTCATGTTCTTAGCCCTGCAACTAATGTAAGCATCATAAGTGGCTAATCATGGCCTTTCCAAGATGAGAGGATAACTGTTGAATTTGGTTTTGGTCTGGAGAACCAAGAAGTTAGTAGGATACTCCCAAGAATCAATATAGACCATTACATCCTCAACAAATCCCTTAGGATTCACTATGGATCTATCTGCAAGTTGCAACATTGTAGTGGTTTTTCTCAAGGATCCTTGGAGGTTTAGTTTTAGCATGGTTTCTTTATTCATCACATTGATGGCAACCTTAATATCAATCAGAGTATGAGGGACAATCATGCCATCAATGTGTACATCTACTACTGGACTTCCAGGGTCTAGATATTTTGGACAAATCACTCTCCCCAACATCAAATAAGATAATTGACCAATAAAATTGATGGTGGGGGTGTTTCTTTTTCTCCTCCTAGGGTGTTTGAAACATTTCTCTTTGATAAGATTATTGTATATGGGAAAATCCTTAATATATTAGAGAGGTATTTTAACATACATATTCTTCAATTCTCCCAGAATTTCAATCTCTTCTGGGGTGTTCTAGTTAGGATGGATCAATCTCTTAGGAAAAGGAGGTGTATTTACTTGAGGGCTACTCTATTCCTTTTCCTCTTCAAGCTCTTGAGGTGGAGATGAAGGTTGGTTATCTGGAAGCACTTTTCCAGATCTGAGGTTGATTTCTTGAATCTCCACAACATAGGCAGGGTAAGATGTCTCTCCATTGTAGACATGTTGTACTTGCTTCAGGTTTGGATTGGGTTGAGCAGGAATCTAAGGTTGCTTGGGTGGAGCAGGATGAGTGAGAATTGGTTGAGATGGGGGTAGAGGCAGTAAAACAAGAGGTTGGTTGAGTTGAGGTCTCCACCCTTGTGATGGGTTATTCCATTGAGGATGTTGAGAAGCATATGGCTGAAATGGTTGGTTGACAGGTTGGGGAGGATATTTAGGAGCATAAGGCCAAGAAGGAGGTGTGGACCATGATGGATGAGTGGAAGATTACCATGTTGGGTGTGGAGCCTGATTGTCTTCTTTATTCATAGGTATCGTTGCATTAGACCCTAGTTCGTAATGTGGTGGCAATGCCGCACGCAAAATGTACACCGCGAGGGGAGGTGACGATGATTATTTGGAGCCCCCCACCCCAGCAGGGGATCAGGGGAAGCGCCTCTGAAACTAAAAATAGATGTAAAATTTCCTTGTAAAATGTTGTAATTTCATAGTCAATCTGAGATGTTCATTAGGCAGAGATCCGAAGGTAGAAGTTATGTTTAATTTAGGGTTTTTTTCCCTATAAGGCAACCCCTCGCTATATATGAGGGAATTGTATTGCATCTACGTAGATCTGTATTTTGAGTCAAAAAGAGAGAGGGGATTGTGTGAGAGCAAAGAGGGAATTACAACAGATCTACTATAGGTTGTATCTCTTCTTTTTTTTGGATAATATAAAAGGAAGGAGTGGTTGTTTCTCCGTGGACGTAGCCCAAATTGGGTGAACCACGTATATCTGTGTCTCTCTTGTTTTATGTGTTTTCTGTGTTTATATTTCTACAATATTTTACGTGTTCCATTGCTCTGTAATATATGATTTTATAACAACTGGTATCAGAGTCGAAAGTCTATTTGGTTGATGAACTTGCAAGAGAGAAGGGTTCCTGGTTCGAGTGGGAGCAATGGCGGAAGATGGTAGGTTTAGGGTCGAAAAATGTAACGACCAAAACTATCAGCTATGGAAGATGCAGATGGAAGATTATTTATATCAGAAATATCTGTACCTACCATTGAATGGAAAGACAAAGAAGCCGACGAGTATGACACACACAGAATGGAATATTCTCGACAGAAAGGCACTTGGAACAATACGACTATGCCTAGCAGCGTTGGTAGCCTTTAATATTTCAAATGAAACAACAATAGTGGGTTTAATGTCAGCATTGGCCAAACTATATGAAAAACCCTCGGCCTCAAATAAGTTATCTCTTATGAAGCGTTTATTTAATACGAATATGTCAGAAGGTGGATTTGTTGTAGATTATTTACATGAATTTAATACAATTACGAGTCAATTAAGTTCTATAGGGGTAAATTTTGATGATGAAGTTAGGGCTCAGTTATTTCTGTGCTCATTTCCAAAAATTTGGAATGGTTTAGTTATGGCCATTGTTAACTCTATCTCTGGATCTAGTACTTTAAAGTTTGATGATGTTGTTGGTGCAATCCTTAGCAATGAAATGCGATGGAAAAGCTCCGGTGAGACATCAGGTAATACTTTGACTGCAAAGACTAGGGGAAGAAAAATGGAAAGAGGAAAGAGCCTATGATATCGCAGTAAGTCAAGGAAAGGAAAATCCAAGTCTAGATCAGGGATAGTGTGCTGGAAATGCGGAAAGAATGGACACCTGAAGAAAGATTGCAAGTCTCGGAAGGGAAAATAAGGAGACGCACACCAAGAAAAAAAATCATGAAGCGAATGTGACAGGTGATTTGTTGCAAGATGCTTTGATTCTTTCATTAGAAAATATTACTGATGCCTGGGTGGTAGATTTAGGGGCCTCATTCCATGCCACACCTGATAGTGTAGGTTTTAACCCCGTACAGAAATTACCTGCATATGAATTCTAAAACACAGAAAATAAACAATGCGAGAGCATAACACATAAAACACATATACAGAGAGATTTTCCCCTAGATCCCAAAACCGGGACTACCAGCTTGATTTTTCATTATATTCCTTTCAATGTTACAATACATATATATACATGTCGAAGCATCCAATACCATGGACCGAAAACCATCGCGTCCAAAACCATGGACCGAAAACCATAGGTAGGTTCGCCCAACCTAATATAGGGTCCAAATTTTTTTTTCTCGAGGCGCTGCCCCAGACCCCGTAGGCCCCCCTCAAAACCCCTGGACAGGGGGGCTGCTGCCTCCCGTGACCCCCCCACTATGCAATCGGCACAACAAAAGGGGGGCTCTGCTCCCCTCTAAACCCCCCGGTTCACTACGTAGGTTAGCCGTGGAAAGAATATAACACAACCCAATAGATAGGAAACATTTTCATGATTATGTTTAAGGAGATTTTGGACAAGTTCAATTGGGTGATGATAAACCCTGTAAAATCATTGGAATGGGTATAGTTTTCATAAAACAACAGAATGGAAATCAATGGCTATTGAAGGAGGTAAGGCATGTTATAGATCTAAAGAAAAATCTAATTTCAATAGGGCAATTGGGAGGTGAAGGTTGTGTGACTACTTTTATAGATAAAACTTGGAAGGTCACTAAAGGAGCCCTAGTAATAGCAAAAGGAGAAAAGGTTGGTACATTGTATTTATGCAATGGTATTTCTAATTCTGTTAATGCTTTAACCTTTACAGGAGAAGATATAGCATTGTGGCATCATAGGCTTACGCACATGAGTGAGAAGGGGATGTAGATTCTTCACTCAAGAAATTTGTTGCTAGGTTTGAATCATGTTGATTTAAAATTTTGTGAAAATTGTGTTTATGGAAAACATAAGAGAGTCAAATTCCTTAGAGTTGGGAAAGAGAAGAAGAGCGAAAAATTAGAGCTTGTGCATATAGACGTATGGGGACCTTCTCAGGTATCATTCCTCAGTGGCTCTCATTATTATGTTACTTTTATTGATGATGCAACTAGAAAAACCTGGATTTATTGTATTCGAAATAAATCTAATGTATTTGATACTTTCAAGAAATGGAAAGCTTTGGTTGAAAATGAGATAGGAAAAAGGTTGAAGTGTCTCAGATCAGACAATGGAGGTGAATATTGCAGCAAAGAGTTTGATAAACACTGTTTAGAGAATGGAATTCACAGAGAGAAGATAGTTTTAGGAACACCACAAGAAAATGGTGTGTCAGAAAGGATGAACAGGAAAATCATGGAGCGTGCAAGGTGCATGAGATCGCATGCAGGGTTTCCCTTACAATTTTGGGAAGATGTTGTAGACATTGTTGTTTATCTAATAAATAGAGGGCCTTCAAGTTCCTTGGATGGTGGTATTCTAGAGGAGGCATGGACATGTAAAAAGGTAAACTACTCATTTTTAAAGACTTTTGGTTGTGAAGCGTTTGTCCACATTAATAAAGAAAATAGAACAAAACTTGAGGAAAAATCAAAGAAATGTAGCTTTATTGGATATGGTGTTAATGATTTTTGTTATCTCTTTTATGATTATGAAAAACACAAAATAATTAGGAGCAGAGATGTCATATTCAATGAAAAGGTTTTGTATAAGGATCAGATGCAGGAAAAGAAATAGGAAAAAGAAAATAGAGAATACACGATGCTTGATGAGATCATAGAAAAAGTGAAGGTGCCTAAAAATCATAATGATCAATAGCAAGAACAACAACAACAAGCACCTCAAACACCTGAAAATGGTGTTAGAATATCTACCAGGATACATAGACCCCCTAAATGATATTCTCCTTCATTATATTATGTATTGTTGAATATTTCTGGTGAACTAGAGTGTTATGAAGAAGCAGTGCAGGTAGAAACCAAGAAGAAGTGGGAGCAAGCCATGAAAGAAGAGATGGACTCCTTAGCACATAACCAGACTTGGGACTTAGTCAGGTTTCCTGCAGCTAAAACAACATTGCAGAATAAATGGGTTTACAGGTTGAAAGAAGAAGATGGAGGTAGAAAAAGGTATAAAGCTAGACTTGTGATGAAGGGGTTTGCACAGAAAAAGGGTATAGACTTTGATGAGATATTTCTTCTGTTGTTAAAATGACTTCAATCAGAGCTATTTTAAGTCTAGTGGCAGTTGAAGATCTGTATCTTCAAAAGTTAGATGTAAAGACATCCTTTCTCCATGGGGATTTGGAGGAAGAGATATATATGCAGCAACCACAAGGATATGAGGTAAAAGGGAAGGAGAAACTAGTGTGCAGGTTGAAGAAGAGCTTGTATGGCTTAAAACAGGCTCCAAGACAGTGGTATCTAAAATTTGACAGGTTTATGTCTGAACAAGGTTATACTAGATGTCACTCTGATCATTGTGTTTATCTCAAAAGGAAAAATGATGGCAACTATAGTATATTGTTATTGTATGTAGATGACATGCTTGTTGCAGGTTCTAATATGCAGGAAATAAACGTGTTCAAAAGAAAATTGGCGAACTCATTTTCAATGAAGGATTTGGGTGCTGCAAAACAAATCCTTGGCATGAGAATAACTAGAATCAGGAAGAATTGAAAACTAACATTGTCTCAGAGTGAGTACATAGAAAAGGTGTTGAAAAGATTTAATATGCAAAATGCAAAACCTGTTAGTATACCTTTGGCTAGCCATTTCAAACTAATTAAGGAGGTGTGTCCCAAGACTCAAAAAGAAATGGTTGATATGTCTAAAGTTCCATATGCATCAGTAGTTGGAGCCCCCCCTGCAGGGGATTGGGGGAAACACCCCCGAAGCTAAAGATAGATGTAAAATTTCCTTGTAAAATGTTGTAATTTGTAGTCAATCTGGGTCATTCATTAGGCAGAGATTTGACGGTAGAAGTTATGTTTAATTTATGGTTTTTTTTCCCTAGAAGGAAACCCCTCGCTATATATGAGGGAATTGTATTGCGTCTATTTAGATCTGTATTCTGAGCAAGAAAGAGAGAGGAGATTGTGTGAGATCGAAGAGGGAATTACAACGGATCTATTGTAGGTTGTATCTCTTCATTTTGTTGGATAATATAAATGGAAGGATTGGTTGTTTCTCTGTGGATGTAGCCCAAATTGGGTGAACCACGTATATCTGTGTCTCTCTTGTTTTATGCCTTTTCTGTGTTTATATTTCTGCAATATTTTATGTGTTTAATTTCTCTGTAATATATGATTTTCTAACATACCAGGGTGGCAAGGGTGCATTTTGGTTGGAATGGTAATAAGAGTAAGATGAATATTGCATGCCCTGCTAGTTTGGATGAGGTCCTTGAGGCCTTATTTGATCTATAAAGTAGAGTTGCTCAACCCCACCTTCTGCCCCTTGGTATACAGATTTTAACCCAGGAAAAGAAGGACATTTATATGTGGCATGGTTTTCCTCACAGGCTTAGTAGACCTCTATGAAATTTAATGGGCATTCATTTATGGGGTGCCTTCTTTAGGGAAGAAAATAGTTAAGGCCCTCTAGACTTACTCTTGTCTCCTGTTTATCTACATGGTATCCATTTTCAAAGAAAAGGTATGCCTAATTTCACTTTTAGAGTCCTCCGACATATTTCCAATTTCATTCTTAATGGATGTTGTGGAAGGAGAGGAACTGACCAAGGCTTGACTAGCCCTACCCCTCTTCCTAGAAACCCTAGAGTGGTTTCTGAACACTTTTTGGATGTCTTCATATGATAACTTATATATGTCTCCTCCAAATAGAATGTTGAGGATTTCCAACATGTCCTCCTTGATCCCTTAGAGAAGAAATAACTTGAGTGATTCGGGATCAAGGGTGTATCTGGCCCTCCTATAACTAAGTTGAAATCTCTCCTCATAGTCCTCTAGGGATTCATCAGGTCCAAGAGTCATTCTAAAGATTTCTTCTTTTGTTTATTTGGACCTATAGTAGTCCCTATACTTGTTATTAAAGTATTTTTGCATTTGAGCCTAGGTAGTGATACTATCCCCAAGCAAACCCATAAACCATCACAAGGCAGCATCTTTAAGGGCAGATGGGAATAACTTCAGATTCTGGTCATCAGAGGCATATTCATAGGTCCTACAGACAACAACAAATTCAAACATAAAAGTATTAGGATCCTCAAAGGTTAAGCCATGGAAGTGAGGAAGGGCAATAGGGATTATATTCTTCATTCTAGCCTCTCCATTAGTCTCCTTGATATGGAAGACCTCATCATTCCTTCTTTTAGCCATGGCTTGTGTAGGTGAAATGGGTTCTTCTTCTTCCCCAATAGGTTCTTCAAAGATATCAGGTTGTTCACCTAAAGGCTCTTCTAACTCCCCTATAGTCAGAGAGGGAAGCTGCCTGCCATCGAAGAAGAGTGAAGGTTAACTGTTTGAGGGTGTGGGGGTGTTTGGTAAGAATTTTCCATGAGTATCTCTATTCCAATGAGGCATGAAAGAAAAAATTTCTTCCTTTATGTGATTTTTTAAAAATTAAATGCAAAACATAAAGTAATGCTTAAGCAAATATAACATCTACCTCGACACCTCCACGGAAATGGTGCCAAAAAGTGGTGAGCCCTAGTATTACATTAAGAGTGCTGCAACTCCCAAGAGCTCCTCAACTCTATTTATCAACTCAGGGTCCGTACGAACTTCGAGGTGATAGTGCTATATACACAGTAGATGGAATTCTACTCATGCCACCCTTAAGTAGGACATTTTGTCCATAGTGCTCCAAGACCATTCTTCTACTGAATTAGGGGTAAATTAACTACTGAAAGAGATATTCATAAGCTATCTCTAATGTCAAAGGTAAATGATTTTCAAACCCTAACTTGTAGATGCTACAAACTTGTATATGTTACTGAATCAATTCATGAAAGAACACAAGAGCTATACTACCTGCAAAAAGGAAACTACACTATTTTTCAATCAACCATATAGCTATCAAATTCACTTGTAAATAGGAAATTATCCTACCAAATCATATCTCAAGATTTCACGCATCATATCTCTAATTCACACTTGCATATAAATCAATGTTCTACTTGTGCTAAATCTATGATAAAGAAGTTAATGCTATTATACCTTGCAATGAAGGAAAAAGAATGGTTGGAATGGCTTAGTTGCTACCCTTGATCATGGACTTTAAGTTGGGGGTAAACCTACTCCTAAACTAAGTCAAACTTTCATCACAGGACAAAACAGGGGGTAAAATAGGCTGCTACATGAAGTTGCTATAGGAACCTTGTATTGCTATAGGAAGGCCTGTAATGCTACAGGAAGGTTATCGAAAGGGTTTGGAAGGTATTAATGATGAGATCAAGGAATGGAAATATGGATGGAGGTTTTGGTAGATGGATTAAAGGTGGCCACACCCCTATCCAAGCTCAACACCTCAGGAAGGCATGTTTTGGACTGAGAGGGCTACTCACGGTGACCTAAGAAAAGAAGCTCAAGAAAAACATTTGGGATTCATCAAAGAGGGTGAATAAGTCCTGGATGGAGATGGTGGAAGGCCCTTTGCATGCAGATCCAATAGTCCTGCTACATCACATGCACATGTTCTCTTATCATTTACAAAATAACATAAATAATGGTGGAAAAGATGAGTTGTATTTAAAAACTATCTAATTTATGCCAAAAACTTTGATCTAGGCAATGAATCAACTTCTAAGTTACAATAAACATATGCAAAATAAGATAACTAATATAGATCTCTTCTAGGAAATCATAAACATAGAATTTTTGGGCTGTGATTGTAGATTGCTCTATTCATTCTCCAATGAGAGAGATGAGATAGAAGTATCAATCAAAGGCATTTTTTGGAATTATATTCTAATAAAATGTAGAGAAATAACAAACATTCTAAGATAAAAATAAATACCAATACATAATTGGGACCTAAGCCACTGGGGTTGGGCCCAAACCCAAGAGCCTCAACCCTCTGAAACTAACTTAGTGATGGATCAGTAAGAAACTTCATTATCATTGCATCAATGTCAAATACATCACATAACAAGTAAAAAATAATTGTATCAAGTGCTTGAGCTCAATAACCTCTTAAATGAAAAAAAGGGTTTGAATCCTAATGAGCTCTTTGGCATGTTTATTTATACAATAGGGTAGCTACCAACATCTTCCTAGAATACAGGGATGTTTGTCTCCCAAAACTCGAGAAAGGTGGATCTAGATCTCCATGAACTACCCTTTCTTTGCTTCCAATGACCTTGTCCCGCTTGACTGCCAATGACCTTGAGCTGATGAGAGAGAAAGTGGTGATTTTATCTGATTGAGGGAGTTAAGGAGGTGGACAACCTCCCAGAATTTCTCCATGTTGTCTACTTTGAGCTCCTACATTGAAATCATCTCAAAATTTATCCATTTCCTACATTTAAACCATATTATGCCACATGACATAGAAAAACAACTTTTACCCCTCTCACTAAGCATAATATAATAAAAATTGTAAATAAAGGTGAGAAAGAGATAGTTCTAAAGCTTGAGGATGGAATTATCACCCTTATGATATACCTATTGATGAGCCTCATCAATAGGGTTGAAATATTGGAATATGTAAGAGTTCATCCAAGGTCAAGGTAGGCAAGAAGGTTATGAATGATATATTACAATAAGTACAAAATTACAAGCTTTCAAGGAATCCCTAAGTTGGAGGACAACTTCTAGGGTTCCCACTTAGTGTGATAGCTAGGGCATCAGTTTTCTTGAGATTCCATCGTCGAAATTTGTTCAAAACTTGCAGATTCCTAGAGGAGACACTAAGGGAAAGGTCTATCCAATCGAAATTAAAAACACACTCTTCTAGAGAGTTTCACACCAAGCCCTAGAGAGGCTCCCTTAGCCTTAAAGGGATGAAGAAAATGAGTGATGAGAAGGTGATAGAAGAATGATTTCTCAATTATGTGTGATTACCAAGGATCTAATACCAGTTCCTATCAATTGGGAAGATTGGAATAAAAAATGATCTTGATTTGAACTTCTCTCTTCAAGGATACCTAAAGACAACTTTTCTATCCCTAATGGAGGCAACGTCATAGCTACTCTAGGAATGTATACTTAGTTGGAAATAATAATTTGATTTCAAAAGATGCAACAAAACAACTTCGAGGAAACTTCATTCATTCATTATCCATGATTAACACATGCAAATTTTCCAATAGCGTCAATGTTCTAAGAAAAGTATGGCACATTAAAAACCATAGACAATATTCCATGCTTTAGACATTTATTAGATCAAAATTATAGCATTAAACAATACTCACAAGACAATGAAGAATATATCCATCTATCAAATTTCCAAACTGAAGTTGCAAGATAGAAAACATGTTTTTCCAAATGACAAAATTCATTCAATTCATCCAAATCACTCCACAAAGTTGCAAGCCGAAAATCCCTAACGAGGCTAGCTGAAAATCCAAAGTGTCATGATCCAAAGTGAGATAGAGTCTCTCTTATTTATACAAGTCTAATGAGTTCGAATTCTTAAAGAAGAATCCCATAACATAACAAATTATGTGAGATACCCTTGGTTACAAGCCAAACAAGATAGCTTAAATATTAATCATTATTTAATTTCTCCTTTACATATGGTGATATACAAAATGCAATTGTGATATCTTGCATTTTTCCAATTGCTAGATCCAACTTCATTTAAGGGAGAGAATTGTATAAATAACCAAACAAACCATTCAATTACTATTAATTTCTCCATTATCAACATCTTCAGCCATGAGATCAATAAATAAGGCCAACAAATAATGATCACTATTTGTTAGTAATAGTCAGCAATGGAACACTTTCAAAATGCTATCCAACATCTACTTCTTAAGTTATATGAGAACTGTAGTGGAATAGGGCATGCAAGAACATAGGGTATGCTCCTTTTGAGCTCAGATAATCTTAGATGTGAAATGCTAGCTACAGTGCCTAATCAAGTGAATTGAATTGAAGCATGTTCTAACAAACATCACAACAAAAACAACTAAGCCTACAAAATAGTGAAGATAATATGAACAACCTGCAAATCAATGAAGATAATCTCATAAGCTTGCAAAATTATAATATGCACTTAAGGATAAATAATAAACTGTAAGCAATAATATTATCCAATTATGCTTGTAAGGCCTTTTGAACATTTTGAACTTTTTAAGGCACATAATTTTAGGAGAGTGTGGAATTAGCCCTAGGTTTTCCAACAAAGTGCATGGTCCCACAAACTTGCACGTCAACAAAATTTAAATTTTGGATTATTATGATGGAAAATTAGGGCCACAAATCAGTTGCATCAATTTTTGCAATTCCTATTGCCCTCCCATTCTAATGATTGTCATTGTGGCAACTCCAGACTTTGTACAAGGGAGGTCTCCTTTGAGCACAACAGAAAGACAGGATTGATACCAAGTGGAGTTTGCATTAAGTGATGCCACATGATTACATTAAATATCATGATAACGTGATCCGGATTTAAACAGGAACGCAATAAAATACAGAGATAACCATAAAGACAGATATGCAGCGGAAATAATACCTCAATTCATTACTGTAAAATACTGAAATATGCTTACAAACAGAAATGGAAATAAACCAGCTAGGGCGATGGTAGCTTATCTCTGAGAATGTGGTGGCTACATGCCTCTGAACTGTCTTACAATGAGGCTCGAAGGCCTATTTATTGTTGAGAAACAATGGAAAACCCTTCACATTCCAAAACCTAACCCTAGAAGATGAAACACTAAATTGTGGGCCCCGTTTTTGGGTAAGTTGGTACATCAACTTCCTGGGGTCATGAATTGGTCGTACTATCTCCGTTTGACGTGCATGATAGCCCATTGGAAAGATCTCTCTAAGGACTGACGGAAAAGACGATTTTTAGACAGAAAAATCGGTAGCGGTAGATTTCCCAAAAAACGTCGTTTAGGGCCTCAAAACGGCTCCGGAAGTTTAGGACCTGAAAAACTGCTAAAAATAGTAAACTGTGCTATAATTAAGGAAACTGAAAAATCTGTAAGAAGCACTAGAGGGGATCCAAGTGGAATTAGCGGGTGGCCACCAATATCCACCTAGATCATAACGACATTCGTGAGCAACTTCCATTTATTTCCTTTCTCCCCCATTCAAAATGTTTCACTTTCCAAACACATCCATAGCCACTTTAAACTCTAATTAAACATGGGAGACCCAAGAATCGGTAGATAATATGTCAAAGAATTGTTATAGGAATATCAACACATTAGAGAATTGTTTTAAAAGGGCAGTTGAATGGAGAATATTCACATAGTGCCAAGGTGTGATGATGGGATAGCTTTAGAATTTTACATGCATTTTAGGGAAGAAAGATCTGAGGTAGCAGGGATAGAAGAAGCAATTGCAAAAGCAACAGGATTACCCCAGATGAGAGAATAGTGGCTTTCCCGTGAAAACCCCAACCTCAAATTTTGCGGCAGGTGAATGAATTATGAAGACAGGCACAATATTTAAAATGAAGTCATTACCAGAACCCTGTTATGATGTTTCATTCCTTGTCCAGAGATATTTGACATGAAAATGGAGGTATGCAGTTGTCTATCTACAACACATCCAATTGTCAGACCACTTGCGTCATGGTGGGTTGGTTAATGTGCCCTATTTTCTTGCAAAAACCCTAGAACATATGTCCCAATCAGTATAGAAATCTAAGAGGCCATCGGAAATGCTGTCCCACCATGGCATCATTACAATTTTGGTGGTTAGTGTGATGCAAAAGAAAGGGAGAACTTGGATGACATAGTTGGAAGATCCTTGCATGTAAATGATGCTACCCTGCCAAGGGATGCCCTAGGAGCTACAACTCCACCCCTTGATCTCACGACTACAACAATTCCCACAAAACCTTGCGATATGGCAAATGCGATTCCCAATGTTTGAATTATGATGGTTCCTGAGGATTTTTTTGTTGATTCCACACAAAAAGAAGATGAATAAGATGATGATGATGTATAAATATTGGAGAGTAAACCTACCACCATAATATTGAGAGGATAAATGAAGCACCCAGTAATGGTGCCAATAGCCAAGAAGAAGAAGACAAAGTGATCCCATGATGTTGCACTTCTTGAAACCCTTGTCGCTGTTACAAAAGAAACAATAGATGAGGCTTCCCCTAATGCTACATAAGAGCATCTACAATATCTATCGATGGAACAAGAATTCATGGAAAAAGGATTCATGGAGCAAGGATTCATGGAGAAAGGATTCATGGAACAAGGATTCAACCACCTTGTTGACACAGATGAACCAGTTGGAGAGGTTTTCCTTGTTGATACACAAGAACCACTAGAGGAAATGAAGAAACCAATGATGGGCCTATTTCAGATGTAGGGATGGAAACATAAATCGACATCCTTGACCACATACAATAAATAGTCCCATTTTATATAGGAGAGGGCCTCACCTCAATTCCAATGTTATATAGGGACAATCTAGAGGACCAAGAAACCAAACTAGAATTGAAAAACAATTGCATTAAAATAGTAAGTACCCATTCATATCTTCCTTTATATATTTCATTATTAAGGAAGAATAGGGTTCTCTAAATGAAAAATAGAAAACTTCAATCCACAATCAAAACCCTAGAAGATGAGCTCAAAGAAAAAGAAGCTTGTGAAAAAATAAATTTCTTGGCCCAAGTTGCAAAATCCCTAACCATGGATGTCATAGATATACATTCTCTTGGGGTCCAAGTAATTATGCCCCTTGGCAAAAACCAAACCCATGACACTGTTGTGAAAACAGAGGATGAGGAACTAGGCATAGCCCACAGTTCTAATTATACCATAGGAAGGATGGTAGAGGAAAAGGCTATTCGAGTGGAGATACTAGATGCTTTGATAAAGTCAGTAGAGGAAAAATTGGCCCAATTGATAGCCTCGAATGAGGAAGAAGGAAAGAAACTTACTAAAAACATTGTTGTGAAAATAGTGGATGAGGAGCTAGACATAACCCATAGTTCTACATGTACAATAGGAAGGATGGTAGAGGAAAAGGTTATTCAAGTGGAGATACCAGATCCTTTGATAAAGACATAAGAGGATAAATTGGCCTAATTGATAGCCTTATATGAGGAATAAAGAAGGAAATTGACCAAAGAAACTACTGTGAAAATAAAGGATGAGGAACTAGACCAAAGGATGGTAGAGGAATAGTTCTCCGGGTGGAGATACCATATCCTTTGATGAAAGAAAAAGAGGATAAATTAGCCATGTGGATACCCTCATATGAGGAAAAAGTAATATCTTTTCAAGAGCGTGAAAAGATAATTCGTTACCTTTGTAGAGATGGGAGTAATACATAAAGAAATTTAAAGGAGCAAAAAGACACAGTGGTTGAGCTGCAAAAGAAATTGACTAGGATGAAGAATGAGAAGATAAAACTCAAGACATATAATGGATTATGGACTTAGTTTCAAGGCTCCTTAAACCAATTACAACATTTACTTGATGGAAATATTTTTTTGTGTTTAAAAATAATGTTATCATCATCCATAAGCATTTACAGGTTAATACCCCAAATGGATTCATAGAAGCATACAGGGCTTGTACGAATCAAGAAAAATCCTTGCTTTGTGAATTGTACAAGCACAAATTTATGTTGTTTTATAACAAAAGATGGAATCCCAATCCTTGTGTATGGGGTGTCTAGTTGAGAGACTTTGTATATTATTTGAGAAATCAGGTGATTTGGTTGATAACTATTGAAATTAATAGAAATAACATTGAGAGAAATCTGCTAGTTAGAGGAAAATATGAAATACTTCTACATGTGATACAAGAACAACAAAAGTGGGCAAATTCCTTAGAGGATGTAGAGTTTATTGCCAGGAATAGGAAGTAGGCCATTGAATATTTCACAAACCATATTCAAACATTGAATATTTATGAAAAAAAAAGGATGTAAAGCAAGGTAGGATGCCTTAGGAAAACGAATCTGAGATAGAGATCTCTTTGACCACAATAACTTAAATATATCCTTAACAAGGGTTCATAAATATATTTCTTGCATGGAATAATATGGGAATAACTAGATTGATCTTAATTTTCATTATCCAATGGTTTTGCTGCCAACAAGGATATATAAAACTTCCTATAACTTGAAAAAGAAAGAAGATCTTGCATGTTGGATTGAAATTTGGGAAAAAAATCATAATCCGTAATATGAAGATTGTTGGTGTCATCCATCATTTTTTTAACCAAAGCAACTAACTATTCAGTCTTGGTCAAAGTAGCAGGAGAATTGTTTGAAATCAGGCCTAAGTATTCAAATAACTCCTCTTTGGTAGGCTCAAGTCCTTCAACATTTACATCAACATTGTGACTATCCATGGCAATTGTGTTTTCATCTTCATTAAGATCTGGTGCCTCTATATTTATCTCAGGAGGTTCATCATATGAAACAGTTGTGGTATGATGATTTAGTAATGGGTTTGAATCCATTAAATGGGAACACAACCAACCCACATTTATGGAATGTTTGCAAACTTTTCCACGAATAGACCATGAGCAATCAAAAGTTATGAAATTTGTGTCAATGACAAGTGACAAGATATTACTTATTAATTTTAGATTGACTCCTCACCCAAAAAGCATGAGACATTCTCTCGTGAGGGCTATAATCACTATCTAGAATTATTTTTTTTTTTTCTGTCGATGATTCAAATTGTTTCTCTTTCTTATAATTATTCAAATAACCTTCCTTTTTTATAATTTCCTTAAACTGATAACAAGGTTCAACATTTGTTAGAAGAATATATATCAAACAATCCATCCTAGGAGAACATTTATTTATTCTATCAAATATAAGTTTATCTTTAGGTAACAGTGATATGACTCCAAAAAATTGATTCTCTCTTGATTTGCATGGGGAAAATACCGACAACCTTTTACTCACATCCCTAATTGTAGCAAAAGTTGGGTTAATGAAGATATTTCAGCCGTGTGAAAACCAAAAAGAGAAATTTAAGAAAGAGTATGTGAAATTACAAATTTTGTCACTTACAACCCAATTCTTTGGAAATAGTCTATGAATTTCTACTCATTAGAAAATTTGTTGAAGAATGCATTAATTACAGTGCTCACCTCATAATTAGAATAATCTCTCATAATCGAACCCAAATCACTAAAAATCTCTTCCGTTATTTCTGGAAAACTGGCCAATCGATTGATATTTTTAAGCCATTCCCTACGTACATTCCAAACAAACAAGATAACATTGAACCTTGTGAGTCTCCTTCCACATTCAATTCATTTCAAGCGTGTGTTTTTTTAGAATAAAAAAAAGTTGTTATGTAAAATAAGAAGATTGAAGTTACCTGAAAGCACTGATTTCATCCAATGCATCATCAACCATGAAGACATTAACTTTCCAATTATGATCAACTTTGTGACACCTATGCATGAGGTTCTCCAACCATAGTGAAATGTCCTATGATGTACTATGTGATGCCACCACCCATGCAAATGTCACCTCACTTTGTTGCTCATCAAACACCACAAGTGTGTACAACTGATACTATCACATTGAAAAAACATATGAATTCAACTTTAGCTCATTAATCATTTTCAGTCTGTTGATCAAGAAAAATGACCCTTTCAACATTCTAAGGGATACCACCCGGTCAAGAACTTAAAGAAATTCATTTTTTGTTGAAATGGTGGTTCTAACTAGTTAGACTATGTCCAATTACATTTTATCTATCTCTAATGGCTTAAAGTATGACCTTGATCTACCAATAGATAAGAGACATACAATTGATTATCCTTGTTGATCGGGCAAGAAAATTATCCTTAAGTTGACTTTGGGGCTCAACCAAGCCACAACTATATTCTGCCTCTTTGATAGGAGGACCTCTAGAAATGTAGAATTAAATCTAAATGCAGAGTTTAACCTAAGATGCACTTATCCTAAACCTATCTCAATTGAAATAAAGAGTAGTATTTCTTTCAATCAAGAGAAAGCTAAAAGGATGGGAAAAGAAGCACTTTGGAATTGGAATAAAATAAAGGAATTAGACCAGGGAAATAGTTCACAAGATCTAATCCTTGTTAAAACACATACCAACAACTAAATGCCTAATAAATAGTTATCAAACACTTAAATGTGAGTATCTCCAAATCCTAATAAGCATACGTATAAGAAAGAAACATTTATGTCAAAATATTGAAGTAGTTCAAATAAAATGACATAGAGAAACAAAACATTTATAACTTTAAACTGTTATATAGCTAGCTAGCCTAAAGAAATAAAAGTTTGTTCCTATACAATTTCCATTTTTCAAGGTGCATTTCTGATTAATCCTGCAAGATAGCTTGATCAAAATTTTAAATGGGCTAACTGTTAACATTTAAAAATAATGCTAAAGCCAAATAATATACTCATACAACAAAAATGTAATTGAAAACTGAAGAATTCATTTACAATAATCGATCTAAACAATAGTGCTATGCATACAATTACATAAACAAATCTTATTAAAAATATGAATCAATTACATAAAACATCATATAATTACAATAATGCAGGTCCTCTGTTGTCTCTAAATCAATTCCCTATCTATAGAGATGGATCTAATCTCAATACAATAGTGAAAATGAGTCTCAAATCCTTCTATACAAATAGGATATAAGCTCTAATATTAATCTGCCTCTTTTCTCTCAGATTCGAATCCCTTTTCTCACAATCAAAGATGGGTATTTATACATAGCGGAAATATTAACTGTCCCCCTCTATTTCTCAACATTTGAGTTAATTAAAAGAAAATGAAACAAAATGATTCCTTCGGTTGGACTTCTCACCTAATGTAGATTGTATCAGTTGAGAAAAATCACCCGTTTGGTACGTGCTGATGAGTTTGGTTTGCTTCTGACAAGATAGAATTGCACTTTTCACGATGAAGTCCAACCTTAGCCTCGTTTTTTCAACCACCTCTAGCTATTCTTATGCAACGTTATGCCACTTGTTGGGGTTCCTTCAAGAATATTGACTGGATCTATTTCTTCTTTGTCCATGGAAGCTTCTCTGTCAAACAAAACTAGAATTAGTTGCATATAATGTTTTTATAGTGAAAAACAAATTATAAAAATAAAATGTAAATTAACTTTTCTTATGCCCAACTTCATAACTAAGTGGACTTTTACTTAATAAAAAAGAGGCCATATAGAATAGTGAAAAGTGGAAACTGTAGAGGACATCAGAGAAATGGATATCAAAACTTTTAAAAATGGAAATAATATAAAACTTGTGATGTAAAGAGACCCCTATGAGGATCAGACACAATATCAACATTAAACCATTGTTTATATGCTCATCTTATTCATAGGAAGATCGTTAATCATAGGTTTAAGATATCAGCGTTTTACAATTGTTACCATATAAAAAGTTCTGATGTAAGGAGTGGATGCGATGTTCCGATTAAACCATAATTAATACGTATATCGGGTCCAGATATCAGAGCCTAGCAAATATCGGAAGTTGGAGGGGGAGGCACATTGGAACATAGGCACATTGGAACATTAACGATGGACAGATTATCAAAGATCGAAGTGGGAGGTTATATTGCTATCGGAGGTCAGAGATCGGAGATCAGAGAGAATGTTGTATCGAAGATCGAAGAATGGTGTTATCAGAGCTTTTTAAATGTGTCTCGAAAGGAAATCTTCGTTATGCACTACCTCCGATATGCGGGAGCGGAAACAATGACATGGCATATGGATCGTCTGACATCCGCTTTATTGTATAGTTCCATAAGTTATATGGCCACTCAATATATTCATTTGATTATTGAAAAGAGCTACTTTTTGTATTGGACTTTGAATATCAGGGATTTCAAATGAATTCCTCTGATATCAAAGCTCTGATATTAGATTTGATATATGCATTCTTTTTAATAGGTGTTTCTTTGATTTTATCAATAAGCCAATTCATAATATAAAAGCCACTTTGTAATATAACACCTGGTCTTGGTTTTGGGGGCTATGTAATGAATTGAATATATATATATATATATATATATATATATATATATATATATATATATATATAGATAAAGGCCAAGGTAGTGAAAAATATCCATATATATATATATATATAAAGAACTATAAGTTATAAACAAAAAGGTAATATACATTTTAATAGGCCAAGGTAGTGAGCAATATCCAATCTTTAATTAGGTTCCATTTACAAACCAAAAAAGTGAATGAGTTAAAAAAAATATGATAAGAAGATAGGAACAAATTGAACTCACTGAAGTAATCCAAACTCGGAAAATTAGAAAGTGACATGACCAAGATTCAATCAAAAGGTCCCCATAATGAGAATTAAGTGAATAATGGGGGGGGGTTGTGTTTTTACCACAACAATGGCGACGCACTGGGAAGAACCAGTTATCTCTGGTTTATTATTAATGAAATCATAAAAGGAAAAGGAGCAAGGCTAAATAAAATAAAAATGCTAAGATTCAAACTTTATGAAATTCCTCAAAATAGAGTTTAATCATTTTGAACATCTCTTGTAGAAATCACAAGAGTAAGATCATGCTTGCAATAAACATTAATTAATGATAGCATAAACTAAATGAAAAAAATTTAGCATGTGTTTAGTAAGAAAGAAGATCTCTCATTATCACAGGTAGAGACATTGCTGCCAGTAGGCGTCCATAGCCCCGACAGGATTACCTTTTTAACCCAAAGGAATATAAGTATCACATCTACTATTTAGTATTTTAGAGAAGACATATTTCATTAATAACTTTGAAAACCATTGTCCTGGCTTGGCGACCAGATATGACAATGCAAACAAGTGTTGATAGTCAGGAAAAAGCCAACTCTTGATGAGATCTCTTGTCTTACAGCGAAGTGTTGTGAGCCATTATCCTGGCTTGGTGACCAAATACGATAATTTCATAACAATCAAATCCCATGATCATGGTAGGTTGGCTCATTACGAAGACCTCCTATCTTTTAGGTTTTTCACACAACTTTTAATTTATACTTTGATAATTTGTGCTAATAAATGGGGAGACAATTCCTCTCCTTAAGAGATGGGCATGACATGGAAGAGTTATAAAATACTAAACTGGTGTGTTTCTTTTGTAACCTTAGTATCTTTTTTAGGAAATGGCTTATTGTAAAGTAGTTTTCTTACGTGTACTAAGGTAAGAGAGCATTCAAACAGTAATATAAGATAACGATGGCAAGACTTCAATATGAGCCTAAAAAATAGTAGTTTAATTATCTTCCTTTTGTTCTTCCTTTTACTAATGGATTCCATTAGATAAGAGAAAAAAGTTCCCAAGTATTAACCAAAGTTAGGTTTAAATCAACTCTTTAACAAGTCTTGGTAATATTACTTAAATCAATTTGAGGTAAAGGTCAAAATGGAACTCAAGGGATTGCAGAGGGTAGAAGTGAGATGTTATTAATTCAAACCCAAAGTCAAGAGACAAGAGAAACTAGCAAAACCCAAAAACAATCAACCACGAAAAGAAAATCATAAGATAAACAATACTCAAATCAAACAAGTAAAAGGAATGATCTTGACATAAGAAATTATGTTTCTTGTTAAGAAGAATGCCAAGCATGTTAATGTTGTCTTACATAGTAAGTTAATTTCGTTAAATAAGTTTATACTCTAACAGGGAGTTGCAAAAGAAAATTTCTTATAAAATTTCAAACAAGGTTAATTTCCTTTTATAAGTTTGGCATCCAAACAAAATATAAAGTCTCCATAATCAATCTTTCATAATAAATGAAATATTTGGAATTGAGAAAGAAAATGGCCCTAAATGCGTTGTTGCAATTGTCCTCATTAAAATTTTCACAACTTCTTTATTGATCTTCCAAATTATTCCAAAGAAAACCCGCAGGAAGACACACAAGCATAATGAAGAAACAACTAAAGGAAAAGAAGAAAAAACTGAAATAAAACAATCAAATGATGCATACCTAGAAGAATTTGGTAATAATTTTACCTCATTAGTCTTCATCTTCTTCCATGTATTTCTTAAGAATGTTTAAAATCATCTTTTTATTCAATCTACAAAACATTAACAAAAAGAAATCTAATCTATCCCTAATCCTAATCTAAAAATTAGATTAAGACTAGGTGAAATCAAACTTCCAATGTAACCATGCTCTCAACTTTATTTCTGCATGCATGCAAACAACAAATGTTAGCAAAAATAAAACTGTAGCTAAAACATTAAAACAAAAATGAAACACACTACGTACTTTTAAAATTGAAAAAATAAAAATAAAATTATTTACAAAATACTTCCCTTGAAACTCTTCCAAATATTTTTCTATAGGATCATCAAAATAAGGATGTGATTTAGATGTTTGAAAAGAATTCAAAGAAAGAGGAAACAACAAACCAATATTAAATGTTAAATCTTTGCAAATGAAAGGTTGTTGTAAAGAAAAAGAAAAATCAGAAATCTTCTTTTCAAAAGAATCAAGTGGATAGCAATGAGGAAGATTTCTGAAAAGAATGCATGGCTAGTCAAAATGTATAGATGTACTCTCGAGTGTTATCATTCGTGTAAAATGCATTTGGAAATATGAAATCAACTATCCAATCATAAGCTTTAACCTCAACCTAAGAAGAAATTGAAATAGAGGATTGAAATTTTGAAATTGATTATTGCATGTACTAAATAATTCATTTGACGAGAGTGTGGAACTTTACTGCTCAAGATGCCAGCGAAGTATGCACATTCAAAAAAAAAATTGAACAAAGAAAGAAATTGAAAAGAATGAGAGAAAGGTAATTTGTAACATACAACTATGTTATAAATTATGTTACAACATAGTGGAATTTTGTTTGCAAAGATTTTCTTTTTACAAGTGATTATGAATTTAAAATCATTATTATCCTCAAGATTAAAACTGCAAGAAGGTACATTATTATTGTAGGATTGAGAAATCAGAGTTGATTTATAATCATTGAAAACATTATTTTTGTGACTATAAGAGGAAGTGTTTGCACTATTATCTTTTTCAATTTCAAAAATAGATTCATTTGAGGATTGGGAATCAATTAAAACAGTTTTTGAAGATGAAGAAGAACCAAGTTCAATACTTTCATTGTCATAAATAACTTTATTAGTGTCTTCCTTGGTATGTGATTCTTCATTAGAATTACAAGGAAGAGAAATTAAATACTTAAACCAACTTGTTAATTGATGTTCATGAGGTAATTCATTGGATTTAAAGAGCATTAATGTCAATTTAAATTTAACTGAAAATTGATCCAAGGGCTCACCTTTTGTCCTATGCAATTCAAGTAGTTGTTTGCACACCTTTTTGTAGTTGTATCGTTGAAAATCCTAAAGGAACATCATCGCCAACTCATCCCATCTATGTACTGAGGTAACTGGAAGTGAAATACACCATTCTTTTACTTGACCTGTCAAAGTATATGTGAAAATCCTGCCAAGATCAACCTCGTCAATATTAAATTTTTGGGAATTTGAAATGAATTGAAAAATGTGATTGAAGGCGTAAGACTTTCCATTAAACTTTAACTTTGACAATGTTTTAAATCCCTTGATTGGAGTAGTGTCTGATTGTGATACATTAAAGCATATCCATGGTGGGTTTTTGGAGGAACCCATAATTCAAAGTTTAAAATTTTGCGATAATTTTAGCAAACAATTTAAAATAGGCCCTCCTTCTAGCGCCAAAAATGTTGATCGAGAAAAATGACCCTTTCAACATTCTAATGGATACCACTCGATTAGTAACTTAAAGCAATTCCTTTTCCATTGAAATGGTGGTTCTGATTGGTTAGACTAGGTCCAATTACCTTTTCTCTATCTCTAATAGCTTAAAGTATGACCTTTATCTACCAATAGAGAAGAGACATTAGATTGATTCTCCTTGTTGATCATTGTTGTGGGAAAAACACAACCCCCCCATTATTCACTTAATTCTCATTAGGGGACCCTTTGATTGAATCTTGGTCAAGTCGCTTTTTGATTTTCTGAGTTTGGATTACTTCAATGAGTTCAATATGTTCCTATCTTCCTATCATAACCTTTTTTAATTTCATTTGGTTATTTGGTTTGTAAATGGTGTCTAATTGAAGATTGGATATTTTTCATTTCCTTGGCCTATTAAAATGTATATTACCTTTTTTTTTTAAGTTATAATTCTTTGTAAATATTTATTTATTTAATTCATTACATAGCCCCCAGGCCAACACCATGTCTTATATTACAAAGTGGATTTTATATTATGAATTGGCTTATTGATAAAAGCAGAGAAAGGCCTATTAAAAAGAATGCGTATATCAAATCTAATATCGAAGCTTTGATATTGGAGGAATTTATTTCAAATCCTCGATATTTAGAGTCCAATCCATAAAGTGGCTCTTTTCAATAATCAAATGAATATATTAAGTGGCCATATAACTTAGAGAACTATATAATAAAGTGGTTGTCGAAGGACCCATATGCCACGCCATTGTTTCTGCTGCCTCATATCAGAGGTAGTGCAAATTGGATATTTCCTTTCGAGACACATTTCAAAAAAATTCGATAACACCATTCTCCAATATTTGATACAACACTCAATCCGATCCCCAATAGTGATATAACCTCCCGCTCCGATGTCTAATAATCTGTCCATCATCAATATTCCAATAAGCCTCCCCCTCCAACTTCCAATATCTGCTAGGCTCCGATACTCGAACTTGGTATACGTATTAATGATGGTATAATCGGAACATTGCATCCACCCCTTATATCTAAACTTTTTATATGGTAAAAATTGTAAAACACTGATATCTTAAACCTCTAATTGATATTCCTCTAGATCTGATGAGCATATAAACAATGGTTTAATGTTGATATCGTGTCTGCTCCTCATAGGGATTTCTTTACATCACAAGTTTTATATTATTTCCATTGATAAAAGTTTTGATATCCATTTCTCCGATGTCCTTTGTGGTTGCCACTTGTCACTATTCTATGTGGCATCTTTTTCGTTAAGTAAAAATCCACTTTGTTATGAAGTTGGGCATAAGAAAAGTTAATTTACATTTTATTTTTATAATCCGTTTTTCACTATAAAAACATTATACGAAACTAATTCTGGTTTTGTTTGATAAAGAAGCTTCCAGGGCCTAAGAGGAAATATGTCCAGTCAATATTCTCGAAGGAACCCCACCAAGTGGCACAATGTTGGATAATAATATATAGGGGTGGTTGAAACAACAAAGCTAAGGTTGGACTTCACCATGAAAAGTGCAATTTTATCCTATCAGAAGCAAACCAAACTCATCAGCACGTACCAAACAGGGCGATTTCGCTCAACTGATACAATCTACATTTGGCGAGAACTCCAACTGAAGGAATCATTTTGTTTCATTTTCTTTTAATTAACTCAGTTGGTTAGAAATAGAGGGGGGATGTTACTATTTCTTCTGTGTATAAATACCGATCTCTAATTGTGAGAAAAGGGATTTGAACCCGAGAGAAAAGAGGAATAGTAATACTAGAGCTTACAACTCGTTTGTATAGAAGGAGTTGAGACTCATTTTCACTATTGTAGTGAGATCGAATCCATCTCTACAGACAGTGAATCGATTTAGAGATAGCAAAGGACTTGCACTATTGTAATTCTCTTATGTTTTATGTAATTGATTCATATTTTTAATAAGATTTGTTTCTATATTTGTATGCATAACACTACTATTTGCATCGATTACTGTAAATGAATTCTTCACTTTCCAATTACATTTTTATTGTATGAGTATATTAGTTGGATTTAGCACTATTGTTAAATGTTAACTGATAGCCCATTTAAAATTCTGATCAAGCTATCTTGCAAGATTAATCAGAAATGTGAATTGGAAACTAGAAATTGTATAGAAACATACTTTTATTTCTTTAGGTTGGCTAGCTATCTAATAGTTTAAAGTTATAAATGTTTTGCTTTGCTATATGTCATTTTATTTGAAATACGTCAATATTTTGACATAAATATTTCATTCTTATACATATGTTTATTAGGAGTTGGAGATACTCGCATTCAAGTGTTTGGTAACTATTTATTAGGCATTTAGTTACTTGTATGTGTCTTAACAAGGATTAGTTCTTGTGAACTATTTACTTGATATAATTCCTTTATTTTATTCCAATTCTAACATGCTTCTTTTCCCATCCTTCTAGCTTTCTCTTGATTTAAATAAAGGCTACTCTTTCTTTCAATCGAGATAGGTTTAGGATAAGTGCATCTTAGGTTAAACTTCACATTTAGATTAAATTATACACTTCTAGAGGTCCTCCTATCAAAGAGGGAAAATTTAGTTATGGCTTCGATGAGCCCCAATGTCAGCTTAAGGATCATTCTCTTGCCTGATCAACAAGGAGAATCAATCTGATGTCTCTTCTCTATTGGTAAATGAAGGTCATAATTTAAGCCATTGGAGAGAGAGAAAAGGTAACTGGACCTAGTCTAACCAGTTGGAACCACCATTTCAACAGAAAAGGAATTGCATTAAGTTCCTGATCGGGTTGTCTCCCTTAGAATGTTGAAAGGGTCATTTTTCCCGATCAACACAGTCACTACAAATCAAATTATTGTACTATATAAATCATTCTTAATACAATCACCTAATATTTATTTGTGTTGAATGTTGAATCCATGGCTATTAAGCTATTATTCAATATCTTGGCCATGATCTCCAACATCCACTTCGTTTGAATTCTAACTATAAAAGGGATATCTCCACCATTGGGATTTTGATAAAATAAAAAATCATCCTAATGTTTTTTATACCAAAGTTTCATGCTCATTTTATCCTTCTTATGCAACTGATACTTTCCTTTCATTAGAAAATTATAGATGTTAACAAAATATTTCCTTCAAAAAAAAAAAAAAATCCCTCTCTGTGGCATCCATGTCAACATATTTTTTAACATGCATTTTACAAACTGAGTCAATCGACACTTCCAAGAAGAAACAACTCTCTACATAGTAAACAATGTCCCTTAATAAATTTGGTTGATTTAGGGACCTAGCATCACCCGAAGTGTCATGTTGGCCATGACAAGGCCATCCTTGGCTATCTTCATGCTCATACATGTTATATGTTATTATCGCTATGTCAAGTATTTAAACCATAACTTTTACAATGAAATAGAATTAGCAACCCCTTTTTTTCACAAATGAGGATCTCCTTTTCATTTCATTTTCTCCTCTTTTATCCTCAAGGTCATATGAACAAGAATAATTGCATAAAAATGTTTGAAAGGTCAATACATATGACAAATGATAAAGAACTGTTAAAATCAACATCTAAACAATGCATCTCTAAAAAACTTACACTTATATCACAAGGAAGTATTAGGCCTTGAGGTTAGGCGTTTATTTTGTACCCGGGTGAAAGAACATGGATCTTCTAGGTTCATTTCTTTTCCTCTAATAAATTCTAGAATTCTGTGTGAAGGGATTTTTGCAATTCGATCAATCTCCATGTTATTTTCATGTACTTCAAAGCAATCTAAATCCTTTCTAGAAAATATGATATTTTCTTTAGGGTCTTGCACTAGAAGGGAAATGACAATTTCCTTGATTTACCATTTTATGACCCACAGATTTTCTACAACAGTGACCCCACAAGTTATTGCAATGATGACCCAGAAATTTGTTGCAATAGTGACCCAACAAGTTCCTATTGTAGCGACACAACATGTTACCGCAACGGTGAACCAACGATTTGTCGCAATGGTCAACCAACGAGTTGCTACAAAGTTGAACCAACGGGCTGCTACAAACGTGAACCAGTGAGTTTCTTCAAAGACGAACCAACAAGTTGGTGCGACGGTGAACCAACGAGTTATCACAGCTAAGAACCAACGAGTTGTCGTAGCAGTGAAATAGTTTGTTGTTGTAAGAGTGAACCAATGGATTATTGGCAATAAAGTTTGGTTCTCTCCTAAGTTTGGCAATAGTGAACCAGTTGTGTGCTTAGCAATGGAGCACTAAGTTAAGTATTTCATAACAATACAAAAGTTCCTGGTAGAATAAAAATAATGAGGGATACTATATTGCACCAATTCATAATTAATATGAAATCTAATGAACAACATAATTTGAAACCTCTTCATAGAGAAGCACCGATCAAATATTCATATATTCAGAGGGATCACCATAAGAATCATTATATCCAAGCATCAATAGCATCATAAGCATTCATTTCATCCATCCTTTCTAAAATAACTTATATACATTTGCAACTTTAAGTTTTATACCCAAAAACTGTAGGGAATGTAAATATATATTAAAGAAGATGGCCTAGATATGGAATAAAAATTTTCATTTTGCTAAAAATTTAGGTTTCTTTATTAGTGAATTCCCAATGCTTGAAAACTGAATATTTTGTAAGGATCTCCTCTTTTTGCTAGGGAACTGGTTAAAAATTTCTCACAACCTATTTATTTTCACAGAATGAACTATCATATAGAAATAGGGCACGCTATAGAACTAGAGTTTAAGATATATGTTAATTTCCATGAATTAGATGGATTCATGTACTACAAGGGTTCTTACAAGCTTTGGAATCTCAAGTTTTGTATGGAATAAATTCAAGATAAATTCGTATGGAATAAATTTAATAGAACTTTGGGAACAAATTATGGTTTCTAAAAGATCTCATCTCTATATTTTTTGCGTGAGGGGGCACAGTATGAATATTATTTTCTGCATTACCTGCAGTCGAATATTCAAACCTGACTAGGGAAAAAAACTTACAAAACTTATAAACAACACAAACAATAAGGAACAACACAAATTTTGCACTTTAGTGTGGGCAACACTGACCTTCACTCATCTGGTTACAGGCACGTCGGGTTGCAATTGCTTCCGAAATTTGACTATGTCTCAAGGTGCATGGGATTTCAAATGAACAGACGACTCAAGAACATAGATTTCATAACAGATAATGTGGGAAGCTACTTGAGAATCATCTATTAATTCGAATGGGGGTGGTATGAAAAACGTCCCATCAAATGAAGCATGTAAATAGTAACCGAGATAGACATAGAGAAGGTATCCAAGAAAGAGATGGAGAAAGTGGGTAGATGGAGACGGATATGGACAGGACCCACGACTAGTAAACGGGGTCAGCCGGAATAGTCTCACCAATGAAGAGTTGGCGCAAAATCCAAAGGGTAAATCATCAACTTGTTAGACTACTCCTTTCTTTGGCACTCACAACTACTTCCATTTTTCATTGTGGTCAAATATCATTGGCTACACCATTTATGGGGATAATATTTTTTGCATATAATTCTTCATAGGTTTAGGCATGTTCAAATACAATTTTGGAGACATGCACTGGATGTGATGGCTAGGGAAGAGAGAGCTAGAAACTCTCTTGTTTAAGAATTATCTTCCTAAGAGCCAAGAATTCTCTTCCTCAAAGCCGAGACTATAAGAGAATAAGATAACAATTCTCACTTCATTTTTTGGTCTGTTTGAGCTTTGGACCCAAAGTTAACTACATTATGTAAATATGTAATAGGAGATATATGTCTATTTGGCTTTTCCTTGTCCAATTCATGATATATATGCAATGATTTTGCGCAACATTTTGACACTCACCATGGGGTGTGATTTTTAATGTTATATGTGTATAGAGAGATATTTCTTTGAGTTTTTATGTCAATGTTTCACTGAGAGACTACTACTACTTTTGTTAATTCTCGTGGGAATGATACAATTTATTTTACTTTTCCAAACCCTATCTCATAGTTTGGTGGAAAATGCATTCCCTCAACTCCATTTTCGGTGTATTTTTCACTAGGAAAGAGAACTACTAATAGTGATATAAAAAGATCAAACACACACTCATTTTTAATGATTTATAGGATGGAATCTATGAAGGAGAAGTAAACATAGGAAAATGAGAGGAATACAATGGACCTAAGAAGCCTACATCAGATAAGGAGCTAGCCATATGGAAGATCTAAGACAATAAAGCTTATATCCTAATTTTTGCGTCAATAAGTGAAGAGATGAGCCATCACACTATCTCCATCACAAATACTTATGGCACTTTAAAGAAGTTAAATGACTTATATGACTCACACTCTAAACAAGATCTAGTACCACAATTAGTTAAGCTCTTCAACCCTACAGTTGAAGGATTGTGATACCATTAGCTTAGATTCTAAGATCAAAGACATCATGCATGACATAAGTGCCACTAGAGTGAAGTTATATCATCCTCTCTTAGCCTTCATCAAGGCTCTCTACCTTACTCTCACTGCCTTGAATCCGTACAATCTAATGACCAAATAAATCTATTACATTTTCACTCTTTGGTGGAAAAAGTTGCATATGTGAGAAACCCTTTGGAAAGAGGAAGATTTCCGCTCAACCCAATAGAGAGACCATATTCCATGCTCATAAAAGGACTAATGAAACATGTGATTCTTCTATAAAGCAGTAAAAGAGGATGTTGAAGAAACGATCTTTAGAGAGGGGACAAGGGGTAGACACATTCAAGGTGAGAGACTTGATATTCATTGTATTTTGTTATAGGAAAAATGGACATGATGCATTGATGTAAAAAATCCCCTAGGTGAAGATCAAATATAGATAAGATTAGAAAGAAAATAGAGGTGAAAACACCTTATCTAGTGAAAGGTAAAGCACCTAAATCTACTCATTACATTGTTTCCCAATGCAATACTAGAGTAACTGAAGATTATTTTCATACTTCATTTGCTTCTTATAGAGATGCATGGTTTCTTGACACATGTGCAACATGCCAAATGACCATTTGAAGGCAAATCCTTGAATATTTCAATGATAATGTAAATGGTCGCATAGTGTATATTGTAAATAAATCAAGTCTCAAACCTTTAGGACTTGGCACCAGGAGCTTAAACTGCTTAGATTCTCTTATTTTCTTCTACATAATGTGCTCTATCTTCCAGTGTAGGAATTTGTTGTCCCTTGTGCACATTCAAAAGTAAGGAAACTACATTCATATATTTTATGGGAATGTAGAAATAAGGAAGGATTTTGGCAATGTGATTTTCATGAATAGAGTGGGAGATAAACATTGTTGAAGTTGAAAGGGACATCTGCTAATGCATAAAATTCTACATACCTCTCTCATCACAATGAAGGTAAATTTCCATCTAGCCTTATATAGCATGCTATATTCAGATATATTAATTATAACAACCTTTGTTTATTGAAAAAGAATGTTTTTTTCTAGTTTGCCTACTATTCTTAGGAAACTAAAGCAATGTGATGCTTGCATCCTTCAAAAGCGTAGAAAAAAACCCTGTAAGGATTCCACCTCTAGAGCATGTAGAAAAATTGGAATGGTACATTCTAATTTGTGTGGCCCCATGTTTTCTCCATCTGTTAATGGAAATAAGTATATGATGACTTTTATTGATGATTACACTAAATGTGTTTGGGTGGAGTTGTTGAAAGATAAACATGAGGCTTCCAAACTTTTCACGCATGGATTCAAGATGAAACAAAATCACATAGTGGCTCTATTTGTATTGATAATGGAAGATGATATACACCTAATGAATTTGAAAACTAACTTTACCAACATTAGATTGAACATCAAACTACCATTCCACAAAATCCTTAACAAAATGGTGTAGCAGAAAAAATGAACATGACTATTTTGAATATGGTTCGTTCCATGATGTTTTTAAAAAATGTAAAGTTGATGTTTTGGGATGATGCACTTTTATGTGCAATATATGTGAAAAGTAGGTATCCATATCCTTGTCTTAAAAATAAGACTCCCTATGAAATGTGGTATGGTTTAATTTCTTCTTCGAGGCATCTCTTCCACCTATTATGCCTTAATTCCTAAGGAGAAAACAAACAAGATTAATGCAAAGAGTTGGAAGTGCATTTTAATGGGGTATTCAAATTCCACCAAGGCATATCGTTTTTATGATGAAGTAAACAAGGATTTTATTCTTTCTAGATATATAAATTTTCTTGAAACAACCAAGGCTGAGAAAAGTGTTGAGTGGTAGCTTGATCATCTAATATATTCACTCATGTAAAGACATATTATGAAATTGATGATGTAATTTCACATCTTGAAGGGGGGATCCCTATCTTGGATCAATATATAGAATATCCTTTTGAAGCAATGTCTCCCCCTTATTAAGTCTTGACTACTTCATCAAATTAGGAAGATCCTTTTAATGTTGTGATTGAGAGGATTTAAACAATCTTGATGCAACATTGTCTCAATCAATGGGGAAACACCGAGACCATCATTAGAAAGGTCCACCAAAATTTCTCATGAAAGCATTTGAAAGTGTTAATCATGATAAGGTTGGAAAGATAGGAAACATAGGATACACCAAATAAGATGTAGGTGACGTAGATAATTTTAATTTAGGTAATGTAGATGATATGGATGTTTCATATGATTGTGAATTGAAATTATCTACTAATTTTGAACCAAATTATTTTGAAGAAGTTGTGCGTCATGAAGAATGGAAAGAAGCAACACATAACAAGTATGATGCTCTCATAACCAATGGCATATGGAAGTTGGTGTACCCTCCATTTGGAACCAAGCCAATTAGCTGCAAGTGGGTTTACAAAAATATGTACAAATCAGGTGGCTCTCCTAACAAGCACAAAACAAGGTTCATTGTAAAAGGATTTGCAAAAAAAGAAGGAATTGATTATGAGGAGACTTTTTCCCCACAAAAAAATAAACTACTATCCACACTAACTTTTGCGTGGCATCACAAAATGTATAGAGAGTCCATCAAAGGGATGTGAAGTTTGTTTTCTTGAATGGAGTTTTGAGAGAGATTGTATTCATATCTCAAGTAGAAAGTTTTGTTATGAAGGGACAAGAATAAAATGTAAGATCATCAAATCCTTATATGACCTAAAACAAGCACCATGAGCATGGTATGAAAAGTTAACATATTATAAAATTGAAATTCAAAAACTTTAATCTTAATGATGCCAATCTATTTGTCAAGAAAATTGGCAAATTTTTTGTATATCTTGTACTTTATGTAGATGATATGTTGATGACAGGGAATAATGAAATTTGCATTGCATCAATAAATAAAGAGTTGAAGAAAGGCTTTGAGATTACAAAGTTGGGACATATTCACTATTACTTAGGAATTTAAGTGAATCAACATCAAAAGTACATATTCATCTCTCAAAAGAAGTACATTGGGGAATTTTTGAACATGTTTGACACAACTGAATGTAACCCTATTTCTACTCCAATGGAATAGAATTTGAAGCTTACATAAAAAGAAGGAATAAATTTGAGGATGCAACCAAGTATAGACAACTTTTGGGAAGTCTTATCTACCTTGCCACCATTAGACAAAATATTTGTTTGTCATTTGGATTCTTCCATGTTTATGAAAAAACCTTGTGAAGGACATTGGCTTGTTGCAAAATGAGCTACAAATACTTGAAGGGAACTCAATATTTTGGATTTAAGTATTTGAACGAGGATTCCTTCAACTTGATTGGATATTGTGATTCAAAATTTGATGGGGACAAATAAAATGGGGTATCGACTTCAAGCTATCTGATGAGTCCCAGATCAATATTTATCTCCTTAGGGAGGTCATGCAAACATTCAGTTTCAATAGATTCCACATTAGAAGTAAAATGCTTGTAGAGGCAACAAAGGAAATCGTGTAGCTCAAGAAAATGCTTGAATATTTGTAGAAGAAACAAGTTAATTCTAACCCTCTTTTGATTAACAATACTTTTACAATAAAATTAGGCAGGAATCCTAGATTCTATGATGGAACCAAAACATAACACAAAGTATCATTAGATTTGATATGATGTAGAGGCCAATGTTATTCATTTGAGACATTGTTCCGCAAATGAACAAATTTCATACATCTTCACGAAATTTTTATGAAAATAAATTTTGAAAAGTTCAAAATGATGCTTGGAATCACAAACACCCCTTTGGCTTAAGAGGGGTAATTGATGCAGGTCCATTAGGCCGAGCACATAAAAATTAAAAGTTATTAAAGTCAGACCAAGAGCCTAACAATGTGATGGATTGATCACATGTCAAGAGTATAACATTTTAAAGTTTATTTGTGAAAAAGTTCTTGATATTAAATTAAGATTAGTTAGGAATATCTAGTTAAAAGAAATGATTTTATAGTTAGTAGGTAGTTAGGGCTAAGGGAAATTGGTTCACATTCATGAACTCATTTCTTGGACATATGCTTTTTAGTTTTTGGAGGGAGGAGGAAGATTTTTGGGTGCTAGAAGTTTTGGTGTGAGATTGAAGTTAATTGAACAAAATTTTCTTAGACCAGTGATTTTTTGTATCAGCAAATCGAATAAGTAAGTGTGTGTGAGACAGTTATTTGCATATGTGTTTGTGAGGTTTGTGAACCATAATATTAGTATCTAGGGATTGAAATTGATTTGGTATTTAAATTGTTGTGTTGAATGAGGAATTCCTGCACTGTATTTTCTTTGTTATTTACATTTAAATGAGAACCTGGAGAATCATATTTCAGTTAATCTTCTAATACAATAATTTTTCATCCAAGATTATGTATTGGAAAGAGTCATTTTACATTACAAATTTGAGAATACAGAGCACTCTGTATCAAGCCAGCAGAAGAAAGAAAATTCGTAAAGGAAAACCACCATCAAATGTGCGGGTCAATTTCTTATCAAAGGAAGACGAAATTTGAAATTTTGGAATTTGGGTTTTGTGCAGAGCAAGGTCTATTTGGTAACAAGAAAGCGATTTTCCAAAAAGATCATTGGTTTGGGAGTTATGAAGGGGTCTTTAAACTATGTTTCTACAGACTGCGTGGCTGAAAAAAAAAAAAAAAATGAATTGTTGTTCCTCCTGTAACAACACTATAGTTGTTGTGAGAGAAATGATTTGTTGTTCCTCCTGTAACATCATTGTACTTTTCTATGAGAGCAATGATTTGTTGTTCCTCCTATAACAACATTGTAGTTTGTTGAGAGAGCAATGATTGTTGTTCCTCCTGTAACAACACTGTAAGTTGTTGAGATAGCAGTCATCAATTTGTGGGCCATCAGTGATGTTGGACACATAATCCTTTAGGTTTTTTGTATCATTGTAAATAATTTGTACATAATAAATAAACATACAAAATGTGGAGTCATGAGGGAGACCAAGTATCCCTCATTATTAGAAGGTGAAATTAATAGAAACCCTTTTGAATATATTCAAATTTGAGCAATGAATTAAAACAAGTGTGGAGATATTCATCTAAACTGACAGTTTTCCTCTAAAAGTGGAACTTTTTGTTTAAAATGGGCATATATCCCATTTGGTAGGCGTATTGGTTACCAATAATCGTAACAATGTTTTTTGAGATTTTGTTTAACATGGACCTTTTTGTTATCCTTTTTGTATGGAAAAAAGTTCCTTGTTCTTGTATAATAAAATGAATTTCTTATTGTGTCGCAAATATGTGTTTGTAAAATTTCATGTTACAAATTAGTATATAAATAATTTACATTATTTAAATAAGCATATGTGTAATCAAATTTTAAATGATACCATATATTAATGCAATGATTATACCAAAAACATATATATATGTATATATAAACAATATTATTATAATTATAAAAAAAAAAAACAAATATATATATATCTATATATATATAAAATTTGTTTTTCTTATTAGTATTTGAAATTTTATTTAAAAAAGAAACAACATGTACATACTTGCGAAACAATTAAATAGCACGTGGACATCTATGCATTTGTATCATTCCACACCAGTGCATTTTCCTAATTGCATGCACCCATGTATTTTGATCATGGGTATGCACTAGAGTATTTTAATGATTAACGTGCATTGGTGCATGTTTAGTATGTTGGGTATGCACTAGAGTATTTTAATGATTAACGTGCATTGGTGCATGTTTAGTATGCACTAGAGTATTTTAATTGCATGAGATTTTATCATGCATTTATGCACCAATACTCCTTATCCGTATGAGAGCATTGATGCAGTTTTATAAAATATGAAAATCGATGCATTTAATGTGTATCCATGTGCTTAATTTATGAAGCAATGTTGCTCATGATTATTACAGCGTCAACATCACTACTTTCAACTATATAGTTACCATTGTTATTACTATTACCACTACTTTGTTCAAGGGGATATATATATATATAATATGCCTAAAAATATAAAGTGTAATGGTGTTTTAGATTATATAAGGTGCATTGGTGCACCTTAGCCAAAACCTTCGATCACTCGGTTTTATAGTGCACAAGGTTATATGCCACACTAATGCTTAGAAACATATACTAGGACCAACACTTTATATTACATAAGGTGTGACATTGCATTTTAAACACTCCATTATGTATATGAAGCACTAAATAATAAATCCCCACTAACACCTATGTAAAAATCTTTGCTTTATTTAGCTAAGATTTTTGCGGAGGTTTTTTTTATAATTTTTCCCATTACTATAATTCTAAAATACTCGACTAAAATCTTTGTAAAAATATATTTTTCTGGTATTTTCATCCACATAAATAACAACCTAGTATTTACTTCACATATTTATTTACTTCACATATTTTTGAATGTATAACATTAACTCATATATTTGTTTCACTCACTAAGACTTAGAACCAAATTATGAATCCTTGACATTCTCTTCCAGTGTTATTGGATCTTGTAAGGTTTGGATTTCCTTTAGGCACCATCAAAATCTAATGTTAATTTTACTTTATTAGAAACATCAAATTATTTGTATTTACACTTGAAAGTAGAAAATACTTATATATATCTCAATAATGTTTTAGAGAGTTCCAAATCCATACATATATAAGTTCTCTTCCAAAAAAAGTCAAGAATAATCGTACAAACTATTTATTATGTTATACATAATAGAAGGACTAAGAATATTAATCCTAAGGCAAAAAGGACATATACATTAGTTATGATTTCACTAGACTCTAGGAGGAGTCTCTAACAACAAGGACGAATCCCTAGAAGTGTTTCAAGGGGTCTCATTTCTAAGAAGAATTTCCACCAACATCACTATTTTTCCTAAGAGATTTGACATTCCTCATATGAGAACTCGTGTCATAAAAATTCCTATCCTTGCTTGATCTAGCCCATCTCATTTCTAGAACCCTCCCTTTCTGTGATAAATTCGAAGGAATTCAATTCTTTCATTTCAAGAGAAGTGATAGCACTACAGATGTGTTTTCCAATAAAGAAGAAAGTTCTTGAGAAGATGAGTTGACCATTGAATGAGTAGACCATATAGAGGTGATTATGATTCTAAGGCAATGACAAGGAGAAGGAAGGAATGTTTCATATAGAAAGTATTCAATATGTAATGGTAATAACAATGAACCTTGTGAAATAGCTCCATGCCCTTCATTTAGTCAACTATGATAAATATACAAGATACATTCTCATGTGGATTTCCCTAACCATTGTGAATACAGTAGGAGAAGGTCCCCCACTTTTCTTTTCATGTGATTACATATATTTTAAAAAGAAGTACATTGTCATCTCGGTAAGGAAAAGGCTAAGAAAAGGCATGCAAAGCATAGTCGTTGAAGTATCATTTAGTTGTTCTAGCCATTTACATAATGGATAAATTGGATATTGCTCAAGACCATTCCCTTCTTCACCCTTGATTTCTTGACTTCGTGAACATCTCTATATGTGATAATATATACCATAATGGACCTTTACCCCAATTTTGTAACCATCGTTAAGAATGTTTTACATGTCCAACAATCAATAAACACCCATCATAATAAAATTGTTTCTTTTACAAGAGACCTAACAACCTAGAGTGAAAGATTTGTTGTATAAAATTATGGAAGGAAACTTTGAAGAAATTTATAGGTACAAATATAGTTGACATGAAGATTCGGTGAAGAGGATAAATGTTTTGAGAAATTAGGAAAGAGAATCACATGAAGATCAACATCACCAACATCGTAATAAACATGGAATTAACATATCTCTTCTAGCAACTTGATTATTTCTTATGGACCTTACAAGGATCATTCAAGATTACACACAAGATCTATAAGAAAGCCCTAAATTAAAGATCCTACAAGGTCATGCAAGCAAGGCCATTTTAATAAACAATGTTGTCAAACTGAGGATCGCTCAAAAACTCTAACATGTTATTCATGAATGAGAGGCACAAATTTATTATAAAAGAGAAATGGTTCTCCAACTATGTGGGCTATTGGTTTTCTCAATGACTTTTCAGTTTAATATTTGTAAATATTTACAATTCACCATAATCCTAGAGGATTAGGTGTCTAACATTCCCCCCCTTAATCTACAGGGTTGTTTGTGAGCCCAAGCATTATTTTGAACTTTTAAAATTTCTCTCTTCCAAGTGCTTTGGTGAAGATCTCTACAATTTTCTCTTTCATGGAACAATGTCTTAAATGAATTGTTTTGGCCTCTACATGGTATCGAATCAAATGATACTCAGTGTTGATGTGCTTTGTTCGATCATGGAATTTGATATTCTTGGCCAACTTGATTGCATAAGTATTATTGACAAGTAGAGAAGTTGATTTCACTTGTTTTTCCTGCAAGTTTTCAATTATTTGCCTAAGCCACACAATTTCCTTTGTTGCTTATGCAACTACCACATATTCCACCTCAGTTGCGAAATCTACTGGAACTGACTATTTGTGTGACCTCCAAGAGACAACTATTGATCCTAGACTCATGAGATATCCTAAAGTTGATCCTCCATTTTCCTTGTCCCCATCAAAGTCTGAATCAAATTGTATGATAACACTGATTTCATCCACCTTGGTGTACTTGAGTCCATAATCTTGAGTTCCCTTGAAATATCTCAAAACTCTTTTTTCATCAGACTAATATCTCTCACTTGTTTTTTTCATGAATAACAAAGTAACCTATCAAACGGGAATTGAACCGAGTTCTCACATTTTTAGAGTTGCAAAAAATAATTCGATTTTCAAAAGCGTTGATTCATAATACACTTTTTTTAGAGCATATTTTTGACACTTTAAATTTTCTTATGTATTAAGTATGCACATTTTTTAAAATATTAGTGATTTTCATGTAAATTATGAAAAGTGTTGATGCAACATTAACTCCTTCTTTTAGGCTTATTTTTTCTCTTTAATTTTATTTTATATATTAAGTATGGGTGATTTTTAAAATGTTGGTGATTTTCATGTGGATTTTGATAGTAGCATCAACCGTTTTTTTTATACATATTTTTAACACTTTAACTTTTATTATGTCTTAAGTATGCACAATTTTCTTTTTAAATGTTGATTATTTAAACATTTTTCAAGTTGTCTTATTCTTCTTCTTATTTTTCGTCCTAAGATGTTTGTTTTTTAATAGTTTTCCAAACTTGTGTTTTTTGTTTTTCTTTGTAGTGTATTTTTATAATGAAACTTTTAATATTATTTGCAAAGTTTAAAAAAATAATAAAAATAATATTTTTGAAGTTAAGATTTCTTATATATTTATATATCGTTAAATAATACTTCAATGCACATAAAATGATTGTCACTAAATAATAATAATTTTAAACGCTCGACAAAAAATACACATTTTGCATATAAATATAATTAAAAAAATATGTATTTTGCGACATTTTTGCCAAAAATGACATGTTAAATAGAAGATTATTCTAATAAAAAAAAGACTAAAAAATGTTGGAAAAATAGTAAATTTTATGAATTTTATATCCAAAGATAATGACATTTGATCTTTATTTTGTTTTCCCAAAAAAATCATTCACATAAAATTTTAAGTAAAAACAAGAAAAAAATATTTACAATAAAATAAAATAAAATATATAACTAAAATAAAACAATAAATTTTAAAAAGAAAAAACATTAGAAATAAAAATTAAAAATACAAAATTAAAAAATACAATTAAAAAAAACCCACTAAAAATAAAAAGAACATAAAAAAAAAAAAACATTAAAAAAAATGAAATGGAAAAAAAAAAAACATTAAAATAAAAATTAGAACATAGCCCTAAGGGATAGCTCAATTGGTTGAATTCCCGTTGCTAAATACCTTGCCAAATGGGAAGTCATGGAGTCAAATCTCCTCGACGTCCTTAGGGTTAGGCTCGACTAGATAAGTCGGCGGGTAGATTCCTTCAGGTGGACCTACCTAGATTATTACCCATGGATGTAGTGGTCACTTAGCAACCATGAACCACAATTGAAAAAAACTAAAGCATTAAAATTTTTTAAAACAATAAACAAAAAAAACAATAAAAAAAAATTGAAAAAAATAACATTTCATATATATATATATATAGATATATATATTAAAAATATTCATTAAATATTAAACTAAACGTGCCCTTCGCCCCCGACTAGCGAAGGTCGATTTTGGCAATCAACTTCTAGCAGTTGAGGGGCGAAGAGCTACCACAACAGCTAGGGGAGGGGTGGCAGCTCTACAACCCCTGACTGGCGGCCTTTGCTAACCCCAGGCCAAAAGCAACATTTTTTTATTTTATTTTGAATTTTGTAATAGATTATTTTTTAAACAAATTTCTCTTTAAAATTTTTAAATTTTAACGTGTTATAATGTTTTTTTGGTTTAATTTTTTCCAAATATTTTTTTTATTTATTTTTAATATTTTTTTTTAATATATATATTATATATATATTTATATATATATATTTATATATATATATATATATATATATATATATTATTTTGAATTTTGTAATAGATTTTTTTTAAAGAAATTTCTCTTTAAAAATTTTAAATTTTAACTTGTTATAGATTTTTTTTTTTTATTTTTTTTAAATATTTTTATTTATTTTTACTGTTTTTTTTTTTATTTTTATTTATTTTTTTAATATATATTTTATTTTTTTAATGATTTTTTTATTTATTTTTAATGGTGTTTAAAAATATTTTTTTCTTTAAATTTTATATATATATATATATATATATATATATATATAAAAGTATTTAATTTACTTGTTTTTTATTTGCTTTTTTTTTAATTATCTAATTTGTTTTTATTGGATTGTTTTCTATTTTTTTTTTGTTATTTTGTTTTTCTTAAATTTATTTTTTGGAAATATTTTTTTTTGCTTTTTATTAATTTAATTTTTTTGGTATAAATTTTTATCTTTCATGAGTTAATTTTGTTTTTATTTTTTATTTTTTATGCCTTTTTTTTTTGTGGTTTTTATATATTTGTTATGTTTCAATTTTTTTTGGTGATTTTTTTTAATATAGTTTTTTTAATTAATTATAATCTTTTTAATTAATTAATTTTATTTTTTTTTTTTTTTTTTTTCAGTTTTTTAATTTTTTGTTTTATAGTTTTAATTTTTATTTGTTTATTATTTTGTCTTTTTTTATTTTTTTCTGAAGGATTTGTGGTACCCGACCCCATTATTTATCAATTTGATAGTTGATTTTAAAGTTTTCATTGTAATGCATCAAGTCGACCCCCACATTGTGTCAATTTCATGGTTTATTTTTAAGATTTTGTTGCAATGTGTCGAGTCCGCTTACAATGTGTTTCAATTTGATGGTTGATTTTTAAATTTTTGTTGCAATGTGTCAAATTGTCTTAGACTAAGATTTTAAAATAGTCATATTTTTAGCATTTTAAAAAAAAATTACTCTTGGTATAATTACTCTTTCCTTTAGATATTCATTTTTAAAAACTTTTTAGTCATATAATTTTTTCATAATGCCATGATTGAAATATATTGGAAGTTTAAGGTTTTTGTAGTTGTAATATTTGGTTTTAATTCCATGGTTTAAAATTTATCAAAATTTAAAGGTTTTTTTGAGTCATGATATTTTATCTTTAACGTTATGGTTGAAAAAAGTTATAAGTATGTTATCTTTAATGCCATGGCTGAAAATTGTTGGAATTCTAAGGCTTTTTAGAGACATGATATTTTATCTTTAGTGTCATGCCTATAAATCGCTGCAATTTTAAGGTTTTTTAGGGTCATGATATTTTATCTCTAACATCATTGCTAAAAAATGTTGAAAATTTACCTTGAAAAATAAGGCATTATTCCAGCATCAACACTTTTTGTTTTTAGAGTATTTTTTCATGTTTAAAAATTGTTTTTCACTACCATTTTAAAAAAAAATTGAAAATTTACCTTGAACAAAATATGTGTGTGTGTGTATGTTGACGCAACATCAACACTTAGTTTTCGAGTTGGTTTTCATGTTTTTTTAGGGTTTTTGGATAGAGTTCTCGTTTTGAGGTTACCATCCCCTTTTGATAGGTTACTTTTTTGAATATGGAAAGTATGCTAACAACACATGAGATATTTGGTTTGGTTGTGGTGAGGTAGATGAGACCTCCTACAAGTTGTATGTACTTCATTGCATCCTCAAATTCATTCCCTTCTTTCAATGTAAGCTTCAAATTCTGCTCCATTGGAGTGGAGAAAGCTCTAGATTATTCCATGCCAAATATGTTTAATAGTTCTCCAATGTACTTTATTTTGGGAAATGGATATGCATTTTGGATTTTGAATGACTTCATTACCCAAGTCTGTCCCAAGTCTGTCATTTCAAATCCTTTCTTTAGTTATTTCTTCACGAATGCAATATAGGTTTCATTTTTTCCAGTTATTAACAAATCATCTCCATATACTACAAGATACACAATTATTTTGTCATCCTTTTTTACAAACAAAGTTGCATCATCAAGATTATAGTGTTTGAAATTTGGCTTTAGAAGATGCTTGGTTAGCTTTTCATACCATGCTTGTGGTACCTTCTCTAGGCCATACAAAGATTTGATGAGCTTGCATACCTTTTGTTCTCATCCCTTCACAACAAAACCCTTAGGATGAGACATAAAAACATTTTCTTTTAAATCCCCATTCAAGAAATTTGTCTTCACATCCATTTGAAGGATTTTTCATCCATTCTGTGTTTCCAAAGAGAATATGGTCTGAATGGCCACCTATTTTGTTGTGGGAGCGGAGGTTTCCTCATAGTGAATGCCTTCATTTTGTGCAAATATTTTTTCTTTGAGCCTTGCTTTATGCTTGTCGAGTGAGTCCTATAATTTATATTTTGAAGAACCACTTGTAGCCAATTGGTTTGGTTCTGTATGTAGGGTCCAAAAACTTCCAAGTTCCATTTTTTATGAGTGAACCATATTCCTTCTACATGGCTTCTTTCCATTCATCATGAGAAGTATCTTCTTTGAAGGAAGTGGGTTCAAAGTTGGTGGACAAATTTAGTTCACAATTATACAAAATATTTGTCATCCACATCACCTGAATTTGCATCCCCATTATCATCTCTAGTAGAAATCCTAGTTCGAGTCATTTCAATCAGATAAGGATGGCCATTTTCAAGTGTCTTGAAAATTCACTTTGGTCAATTTGGAGAAGGATTAGATGACTACTCTAAGGGTGTGGAATCATCAAGGCTCAACTTCTCAATATTCCTATAACATCATCCAAATCTAATGAGGTGTCTAGAACTTCTTCATGAGGAGGAGTTGGTTCTGCAAAGGGAGATTCCAAACACTAACCCAAAATTGGGCTCCCCCTTTCAACATTTGGAATTTCATTATCAAATTCATGATATTTCTTCATCGAGGAAATCCTTTCTATATGATCAAGTTGTTTCTTAACAAATTCATTTATTTTGGTGGACTCATGGAATATGACATCTCTAGAAAGTATGAATTTCTTATTTTCCTCATCGTGAAAATGATAGGCCTTCATGGTATTTGAGTACCCCAAGAAAATGCATTTACAACTCCTTGCATCAAGTTTGTTTCTCTATTGTTTTGGAATCAAGGCATAACAGGTGGAACCAAAAGCCTTGAAATTCCTAATGGACGAGGTGTGGCCATACCACATTTTGTAAGGGGTCTCGTTTTGAAGAGCATGTGATTGGACATTTCTTCTTTACATAGATTGCACACAAAAGTACTTCAGCCCAGAACATCAATTTTACATTCTTAAATAACAAAATGGAGTAGACCATATTGAATAATGTTTTTTTCATTCTCTCAACTACACCATTTTGTTGAGAATTGTATGGAACTATTGTTTGATGTTGGATCCCATGTTATCGAATGTAGGATTCTGTTGGGTCTTGAAAATGTCATTCATTTCTATTACACTTTCACTATTATATCCATTATATCACCTTCATTTCACTACTATGTCACTACATTCATCCCACTTTCATTATTATTGGGCCACATTTATGTTTTTCCAAACTTTATTAATTCTTAGCCTTTTTAAGTGAATTTGTGGTTAAAAATTAGAAAATAATGTGCATATGCTTATACTTAACAAGTGGGTTGAGATTGTTGACATGTGTAGGTCAAAATGAGGCTTCTAGAAGACCTTTATGTGGCACTCTAAGGCCAAATTCGAATTTGAGTGGAGAGAATCATGGGATCATGAGGATATGTGTCACATCTCCTAATTGTATTGAAACTCTAAGAAGACATGTGTCTTATCAGTTCCTATTTTGATTAGGACTCTAGAAGTAGAGGGAGAGATTCATGGACTCTCATTAATGAGATGACTTCTCATATTTTTGTATAAATAGGAGATCTCTCTCCTTCATTTAGAGCTTAGTTTTTTAGCTCTTAAGCTTGTAGCTTTTTGGTAGCTCTTTAGCTTGGAGCTTGTAGTTCTTCTTTGATGACTTTGGAAAGCTTTGGAGAGCTTTTTTGTACTTTGTAATTTTGAAGAATTTGAATAAAGATTTGATGTTCTCAAAATGGAAGGAGATGTGAAGTAGATGTCATGGAGCACATTAGAATGTAAGGTAGAATAGATTTTGTTTTGAAGTTTTGCTTTGATTTCATTCAAGTATGTCATTTTATTGCTTTCAAGTTTGATAGTTTAGATTTTCCATTCATGTAATTTTAATTCATGCAAGTGTGTTCAACCGGTTGATTGTAGATTTATCTAACTGTGTAATTTATGCTTGACAAAATATTCCAAGAAAGTAGTCTTCCTATTTTCCAATTGGTGAATTGGAGTATCGAGAACACAGTAGATTAGCTTTCTTCAACCGGTTGATTGTAGATTTATATAACTGTGTAATTTATGCTTGACAAAATATTCCAAGAAAGTAGTCTTCCTATTTTCCGATTGGTGAATTAGAGCATAGAGAACACAGTAGATTAGTTTTTCTTGACATGTTCTTGCTTTCGGTTGATTGTAGATTTATCTAATTGTGTAATTTATGCTTGACAAAATATTCCAAGAAAGTAGTCTTCATATTTTCCAATTGGTGAATTGGAGCATAGAGAACACAGTAGATTAGTTTTTCTTTACATGTTCTTGCTTTCTGTTGATTGTAGATTTATCTAACTATGTAATTTATGCTTGACAAAATATTCCAAGAAAGTAGTCTTCCTATTTTTCGATTCGTGAATTGAAGCATAGAGAACACAGTAGATTAGTTTTTCTTTACATGTTCTTGCTTTCGGTTGATTGTAGATTTATCTAACTGTGTAATTTATGCTTGAAAAATATTCCAAGAAAGTAGTCTTCCTATTTTCCGACAGGTGAATTGGAGCATAGAGAACACAGTAGATTAGTTTTTCTTTACATGTTCTTGTTTTTTGCTTAATAGGATACTCATTACATAAGTTCATGTCTCATGGAGTCTTTTTAGTTCCTTAAGAATGAAATTGGCGATATGTGAAGTTATGAATGGGACTTGATTTGTTTATAGTTTTACTTTTGCCTTCAGTTTAAATTGCAACAGTTTTATTTTTCTTGTTTTCTTAGATATTTTTCCGGCTTAGATTAATCTAACTGTTCAAAGTTTTGATTTGTTTTATTTTCTCCTTTATTTAGAAATTAGATTCTAACATTAGAAGTCATTAGATTTAATTGTCCATTAACATTTAGAGACTTCACTTAGAAGCATAGCTTTGCTTTCTCAGATTAATTTCCTTAAGCATAAGAAACAAAACCCCCAAAAAAACAACATAAACTATAAAACAATGAAGTAAGAAAAAAGGTTAACTAAGCACATATGGTGCACCACACTTCATCAGTTTACGATACCCGGATTGATAATTTATGTAGAGCAATTTATGACACTAAATTGACTAGACATTTTGGTGCCATTTTCGGGGAAGTGTAATTAGGAGACCTTATTTCTTACATCTAAAAACAAAATTAATAATTCTTGAGTATGTTGTCCTCCTGCACTTTGTGGGATCTGGAGGATTGGAAAAAGAATTGTTACGTTTAAAAAAAGGGGGGACAAAATAAACTTCATCATTTCATTTGATTTACAAAATAAAAATAAATAAAAAAATCCAATTTCTTTGATAGGTTCAGCTGTCTAAGATTGACTGGTTATGGTTTGTAGTGGTCCTCAAAACACCGTGTCCTATTTTAATAAGATTTTGCAAATTAGTTGTGGAATGCAGCCTGATTCCACAGCTAACTGTGAATTCTGTAGCTAATTCCAAGGTTTGGCAGGTTATGGGCATCCAATGAAGAAATCGACCACATAGGCATCTCCGGAATCGACTCAACATGGATCTTATCCTAGTCACCTAGCTCAGATCGATAAAAAACCAGCCTAAGACCTCAGGCAAAGTCTTGTTTTTAGCATATTTACCTTGAAGTCTTTATTGCATGAAATTGAAAATCATTAATCACTCTTATAAAATTTCACAATTTCAGAGAAAAAAAGGAAACAACCTATAGTTATCTTCAATCCTAGTTTCCATTGTGGCCTCAATAGAAAATCTACATTCCTGTTCAAGCTTTGGCCTTAAAACGAACCTACAAAAAAATTTAAAAAAATAATAAAGATAAAAAACCTGCAATAGCCTCCTCTAGATGTTTGTTTGACTCTTGTAATCAGCAGCAGTAGGCCAATGATTAGTGAAAATCTTCAGCCCTTTGTAAGCAACTCATTTGCATTTATCCGGATCATGTATCTTACTCATATGGAAAGCTTTCAATAAATTATAGAAATTGCTAAACAAAACTAATGGGAAGATTGTTGCTGAGGTGCAAGACGTCCTGCCAAGCCATAGAGAAATCACTATTATTTTTCTTCCAGATTTATCTACATGCTTTCCTTCTTCGGAGAGTTGGAAGGGTCAATATTTAGAGCATGAAAAGGCTAGAATTAAGAGAGAGAGTGAAGCTGCATTGTAAGTGAAACTTCTGTTTGTTTTTCAATCTGGTATTTCTATGTGATACGTTAGTGACAGAGCAGAGAAAAAAAAACACAATTTCAAATTATAAAATGCAAACTCGGCAAATCAAAATTTCATAAACCGGTGTGTGATTTAGGGAAAATCTGACGTAAAATTGTTATACTGTGCCTGCTCATAACACTACTGCAAGAATTTTCCAAGATGCTCACCAACAACAGACCTGCAAATGAAAATTCAACCACAGTAATTCAGGAAAATGCAAAACATTAAAAAATGTCAAACTTCAACTGCACGATATGGCCAAACAAAGATGAATTTGGGAAAAAAAACATGGTTTTTTTCGACAATAGGGTCAATTAGATAACCCAGAAATCGTTTTAAGAAATTTACAACGGTTTGGGAGTATTTTGCAGTTCTTTGAAGACCATTTTTGCATGCCGCGAGAGAGAAAAACAGAGATTGAATTAATAAACAGACTATGACCATTGATTTGCTGGTTAATGTTGTTCATCTACTGTAAGGGGCAGGCTCTTCTGAAGAGGTGGGATTCTACAACCTCACCTCACCTATACGCTTTCGATGGTGGATGACTAAATTCGTGTCCATAATTTAATTCGGTAAATGTTGATTTGGGAATTATTCCACCATGTCTCCCGCCTTTGATGCCTCGTGTCTGTAACTCACTAACACCTATTTAACAGATTCTGTAACTCATTAACACCTGTTTAATAGCAATCCAAATTGAATACGACTCTGTTTAACTCCATTGCGTGAACCAGTTGTATACGGCTCTTCACAGCCGATTAATAAGACGTGGCAAATTATTCAACGTGGCAAAGTATTCAAAGTTGTTGTTAAGGATCTCAAGGTGGTTACGTGGCATCTGATTCCAAGAATGATCCAGCATAGTGATTGGGAATGGAGGATTACGTGCTGCATTTCAAAACTGATGGTTTACTGTCTTTTAGCTGCGGAATGCAGCTCTATTCCACAGCTAACTGCAATTCTGCAGCCATTTTCATACTTTTGTAGGTTACAGGTGTCGAGAGACAAAACGAGCCACATGGGTAGCTGGGAAAATGTCAATACATGGATGGTGTCCTATCCATTTGATCCAAGTCGATGAAAAAGACCCTGGTCAAAGGGAATTCAAGGTGTGTGTTATCACTAAGTTGCCACACTAAGTCACCACATGTCAAAAAAAAAACAAGCAAACAAACAATTTTGAATCAATGAAATGTATAAGCTATTTGCTCACTTTTCTGAAGGTATTGATTAATTTTGGACTGCTGATGAAAGATGAATGATTAAATTTTTATTCAATATTTTTAGCTACAGAAACTGTGCACATTCCGCGGCTAAAGTTCAATTCCGCAGCTGATCTAATTCCGCAGCCAAACATCAATTTGCAGCTGAAAAACCTCAATGTTCAAATCAGCCTAACTTTCTCATACAAAATCAGATTTTGATGATTCAAGTGTCATTGGAAAGATCTCAACAAGATCTACACAATGAGAAATCCATCATCAAAGTTTGAAACAGTAAATAATGAAATAAATTGCTGAAAAAAGCAACATTCAACTTGAGGCACCAATTCCAAAGCAGGTATAAATTTTATTGATTTTTCCTTTGATAACTTGTTTCATTAATACAAATTCTTAGTTTTGTGTGTAAATATCATAAATAGCGATATTGATCACCTCTCTCCTTTGATAATCTTACATTCCATTGCAGAAGAAGTATTAGTTTTTTGGCAGGTTCCTGGAGGAAGGACAAATGACTACAGGTGAATGGTGTCTCTCTAAGAGACCAATTTGTTTCATAAAAGGATGATCAGAAACAAAGAGGAAATATGTTAATGCCAAATCAGATCCAAATACTTGAAAAAAATTTCAAATACTATTGTCTCCATCACATCCATACTTCATAATAAACCATTCACCTCATTTCCCTTCATATTTTCCATTTACATTCACATACACTTTCCATTTCTTTTTGTCCATTCATAACCCACAAATAAAAGCAAGAGGCTCATTCACATGCTTATTGCCCATTGTCATTTCTACTCTCCATTGTCATCTTCCCTTTCATGTCATTTTCATTTCACAAATAAGCTCTGCTTCAATGCAAATAATTAAGTCCATAGTCCTTTGAGTCTAAGGTCCTTGTAAAGACACCTTGAAGCTTACATGCCTTAATGGCAAGTTCTCATGCTAACAAACAATGGGAATACATTAATGCCCCTTATTCATCAGATCTTCTAGGTGACTCGACATCGGAAAATTCATTCGTACCTAGCAAGATGTGTTAGGGCATCTTGACTCTCATTGTCATCAATGGTGAAAGTTCTCATGTTGACTAGTGGCATCCATTAATGGCCACTAAGTCAACAATTTCCTGTTATGTTCAACATCAGAACATCATTTCACATAGTAGGAATTGTGCCATTGAGTTTTGAATACATGAAGACTATTATTTTCAGCATTTTGGAGCAGATTCAACAAGTTTTAGTAGAAGCAATAAAAAGTCATATTGACACTTTATCCATGACTCTTTTTGTTCAGCCACTTGAAGAATAATATAATCATAATTTTGCAGCCACCACACATACAACTTATCCATTCCAAAGGGTAAGTTAAGGTACGTCATTTTCTAACTTTTGACCATAGAATTCCATAAAAAGCTAGAATGATAATTGTTGGAAATACATTTCTCTTCCTCATTTCATAAAATTGTCAATACCATCAGTTGGGGGGAAATACATTCATATTCATATCTTGCCATGTCCATGTCATATTCAGAAGCCCACATACTTCCAAAATATATTAACTATTACATTGTTATATGAGCATACAATGGCTTTTCAAAAAGTGCTTAAAGAATAAATTGGATACAAACACAATCATGGTTGTCACACAAGAACCAACCATCATGCAATCCAATAAAGATATACTTTGCAACAATAATCAAAATATCATTATGCAAAGTTCAAAGATCAAAATAGAATGCAACAACAAAATATGGTTGTTACACAAGAACCAACCATGTTGCAATTCAAGAAAAACACTTTGCGAAAGTATGAAGTTATTAAATGATATTATGCAAAGTTAAGACAAAGCTCAAGGGTCAAAAGAATTAATGCAATATATATTGCATGAGGACATGCAATAGCTTCAGTTGGGGGGTAAGTTGGGTCTTGAAAATTCCATTCATTTCCATTACATGTTCATTATTATATCAATTATATCACCTCCATTTCACTACTATGTCACTACATTCATCCCACTTTCATTATTATTGGGCCACATTTATGTTTTTCCAAACTTTATTAATTCTTAGCATTTTTAAGTGAATTTGTGGTTAAAAATTAGAAAATAATGTGCATATGCTTATACATAAAAAGTGGGTTGAGATTGTTGACATGTGTAGGTCAAAATGAGGCTTCTAGAAGACCTTTATGTGGCACTCTAAGGCCAAATTTGAATTTGAGTGGAGAGAATCATGGAATCATGAGGATATGTGTGACATATCCTAATTATATTGAAACTCTAAGAAGACATGTGTCTTATCAGTTCCTATTTTGATTAAGACTCGAGGTAGAGGGAGAGATTCATGGACTCTCATTAATGAGATGGCTTCTCATCTTTTTGTATAAATAGGAGATCTCTTTCCTTCATTTAGAGCTTAGTTTTTTAGTTCTTAAGCTTGTAGTTTTTTGGTAGCTCTTTAGCTTGGAGCTTGTAGTTCTTCTTTGATGGCTTTGGAGAGCTTTTTTGTACTTTGTAATTTTGAAGAATTTGAATAAAGCTTTGATGTTCTCAAAATGGAAGGAGATGTGAAGTAGATGTCATGGAGCACATTAGAATGTAAGGTAGAATAGATTTTGTTTTGAAGTTTTGCTTTGATTTCATTCAAGTATGTTATTTTATTGCTTTCAAGTTTGATAGTTTAGATTTTCCATTCATGTAATTTTAATTCATGCAAGTGTGTTCAACCGGTTGATTGTAGAATTATCTAACTGTGTAATTTATGCTTGACAAAATATTCCAAGAAAGTAGTCTTCCTATTTTCTGATTGGTGAATTGGAGCATAGAGAACACAGTAGATTAGTTTTCTTAAACTGGTTGATTATAGATTTATCTAACTATGTAATTTATGCTTGACAAAATATTCCAAGAAAGTAGTCTTCCTATTTTCCGATTGGTGAATTGGAGCATAGAGAACACAGTAGATTAGTTTTTTTTTACATGTTCTTGCTTTCGGTTGATTGTAGATTTATTAACTGTGTAATTTATGCTTGACAAAATATTCCAAGAAAGTAGTCTTCCTACTTTCCGATTGGTGAATTAGAGCATAAAGAACATAGTAGATTAGTTTTTCTTTACATGTTCTTGCTTTCGGTTGATTGTAGATTTATCTAACTGTGTAATTTATGCTTGACAAAATATTCTAAGAAAGTAGTCTTCCTATTTTCTGATGGGTGAGTTGGAGCATAAAGAACACAATAGATTAGTTTTTCTTTACATGTTCTTGCTTTTTGCTTAGTAGGATACTCATTACATAACTTCATGTCTCATGGAGTCTTTTTAGTTCCTTAAGAACGAAATTGGCGATATGTGAAGTTATGAATGGGACTTGATTTGTTTTTAGTTTTACTTTTTCCTTTAGTTTAAATTGCAGCAGTTTTATTTTTTTTTCTTTCTTTCCTTAGATATTTTTCCGACTTAGATTAATCTAACTGTTCAAAGTTTTGATTTGTTTTATTTTCTTCTTTCTTTAAAAATTAGATTCTAACATTAGAAGTCATTAGATTTAATTTTCCATTAACATTTAGAGATTTCACTTAGAAGCATAACTTTTCTTTCTTAGATTAATTTCCTTAAGCATAAGAAACAAAAACCCCCCAAAAAACAACATAAACTATAAAAAAAACAAAGTAAGAAAAATGGCTAACTAAGCACATATGGTGCACCACACTTCATTAGTTTACGATACCCGGATTGATAATTTATCTAGAGTAATTTAGGACACTAAATTGACTAGACAGATTCAAAGTCATTACTAGTTTATTTTTTTCCATTATCAATATGAAGGGCACCAATCATATTTTGTGCCTCATTTTCAATCCATACATGAAATTTTTTAAATGTTTCAAATGCTTTAGACTTATCTTCGTACAAATATACCAAACACATTCTAGTGTTATCATCAATAAATTTCATGATGTATTTAATTCCATTTGCAGAAGGTATAGGAATAGGGCCACAAAAATATAAATGAATTAAACCAATTTTTCTACATGCTCTAGAATCATATTCATGGAATGGTTGTTTGCTATGTTTTCCATCAATGCAGGAAAAAAATTGTTTTAGTTTTTTAAGAATAGTTGGAAGACTAGAAACATCATTCCTTTTCATCAAATGGAGATTGCCATAATTAATATGTCCAAATATAGCATGCATAGAAGAGTTGCAGAGATTGTACATTCGTTATGCTGAGTGAGGTGGAAAAATTTTATGCAGAAGATGCAGATGTCCCCTTTAGCTTCAGAGGCATGTCTTCTTCCTCTCCAATCATTATGATATTATTGCCAGAAGTCCTCCTTATCTCAACCTTTCCATAAAAAATATGAATGTAGTGTCCTCATTGGCAAATGTGCACAAGGGATAGCGAGTTCCTCCGAAATTGAGGAATATAGAGAACATAATGTAGGGAAAAATATGATTTTCTAGGAATCTTAAGTCTTATTGTACTGATTCTTGAAGGCTTGAGACTGAATTTTTTAGCAACATATACCACGCCATCTATGTTTTCATCAAAATGCTCAAATGCTCCTCTCTAAAATGTCATGTGGAAAGTGTCACTTATGTCAAGCAGACATGTGTCTCTCCAAGAAGCAGATGCAATTTTAAACACATCTTCATGCACTGTAATATTATAGTGACCGACAATGTAATGAGTTGATTCTAGTTCATTACCTTTTGCTTGTTTGGAGATTTTTATGTTTCTTCTTGTTCTTTAATCCTATACCATGGAATTCTGCATGTTTTGGATTCATTTCCATTTCTTCCACAATGGACACAAAGTAGATCAGATCTCTTTGTTTGATTCCATCTAGCCGCCCCCCTCCCCTTGTCTAAAATTCCTTCTCCCACATCCTCTTTTGTTGTTGTTTCCTTTGGCAGAATCATGTTCTCCTTTTTGAACAACACATATAGTCTCTTCAATGTGAACTATGATGTTTGGTCCTATCCGAAGGCTTTTTCTCTTTCTACAACCTTCTCAACCAGGGAGTCAAATATCATAATTTTCATCTAGCCACTTGCTTGCAAATATTCAAGGTAGTGAGAGTGGGTAGGATAGAGGACCTTTATGAAGGTGGTTGGAGGTAGATATATCTTAACTTTAGTGGCATATATGTCATGCATGATAGATTTTATTTATGCAGATAGTTCCATGGGGTCTTCATATTTCAGTTCAAGGTTAAAAATATTCACAAGCAGTTGTATCAGTTCTAATTTTGAATGAGAATCATACAAATATTTCAATTTTTTAGTGCACCATATGAATTAGTGAATGAGACAATTTTTCTACTTAACTCTTCACTTATTGTAGCATTGATGAGGGAAAAAAATGTCTTGTCCTTACTCTTTCAAATGGAAAGGTCTCTAGCAGATGTAGGCTTAGTGAGTCCTTCCTCCTTCAACTTCACTTCTAATACTAATTCGTCGTCAACCTTTTCTATGGATTCTCCTTCACAAACTTCGTCGCATAGATTATTAAAACTGAGTGTGATCTTTATATTTTTGAGCCACTTTTTGTAGTTTTCCTTTCCAATTAAAACTACACCAACTATGGAATTTAGTGAATGCATTTTTCATTCAACAATGCTTGAACAACTTCAACAAAACCTCTTGAGTATGCCAAAAACAACCTTGCAAATTGTTCAATGATATAGGTGAGTACAGAAAAATGCATAAGTAGTAGATAATAGGGATAGGAATACCATAAATCAAAGATTTAGTGAATCCACTTTGTCAAATGGAATTCTTCTTCCAAATGTATGGTGATTATGATTTAACCTCATGTTTCACATTGGATATATTTGAAGCAAGACCGGTGAGGAGTGTGCGATGACAGTCTCGCATATGGGCCTTAAGGGTGGTTCTAGAAGGCCTGTGGGAAGATTCATGATCTATCAAATGATGTCTTAATGGGCATTCCTAGTGACACTAGTATGTGGATTTTTCCTTAAAATAATTTCACAGGTGAATCCTTCATTGACCAATGTTTTGTTTCGAATGACCACATCTATGATTCAACATATATATAGTAATCGATAATTCATCATCCCCAAAATATGTCCGATTTTAGGTAGCGTTGAAACCACAAAATGGACATAGTAGAACCCTCAAAACTTTCTATTCATTTAACGATATTTGATCTCGCTACCTTAGAATTCGTTGCACATACTCGACATTTCAATTACTAATACATGGAGCGAAGAACTATAGCCCTGCACTAAGAGAGCCTATTAGGCCTGAGAGACTTTATAACATTTGAATAGTTCCAATTCACTGTGCTGAGTGTAATCAAATGGCAAGGAGAACAAATACACAAAATCAACATTTCAATTGTCAATACATGGAGCAGAGAGTTATAACATTACACCGAGAGATCTCGTTAGGCCTGAGACACCTTATAACATTTGAATAATTATAATTCATTGAGCCAAGTGTAATCAAAGAGTAGGGAGAATGAGTCGTATCAGACTAATTTGGTTATTTACACAACGACCAACATGAAGAGAGAATAAATGTTGGTGGATAAGCATGCACGAGGAGGGTAGAAGTAGGTTTGGGCAGAGGAGAACTTAGCTTTGATATATGTTAGACTGAGGCTCACTCAAAAAATATAACGTATTATTCATGAATGAGAGGCACAAATTTATTACAAAGGAGAAACGGTTCTCCAACTACGTGGGTTGTTGGTTTTCCTAAAGCATTTTCAGTTTCATATTTACAATTATTTACAATTCACCACAATCCCAAAGGATTAGGTGTCTAACAAATGCAACTAGCAGACCAAACAAGTATTTTTTTGATAGATTCCTTGTTTTTTTACTATGTTTATCTAGGAGGGAAGTTTTTTAGTTGTTACCTTCTTCTTCTTTTTTCCAAATTTTCAACTATATTTTTTGGCATTATTACAGATTCCTTCGTACTTCCATATTTCACAAGGGGAAATGCTTGACAATATTGCTTCAAGATTAGCCATGTTTGATTTTTCATGCTTATGTTTACTTAAATGCAACTATTCCTGAAGCATTATTCTCAAATGTTATTATGGGTACTACCACCCCTAAAGTGGAAAGAATCAAGATTCTAAAATGCATAAACTATATAAGTGAAGACACAATTTTTTTTTTTCAATGGAACAATTAGTATTTATATTATATAAAAAAGTTGGATTATGGACCAATCCCTTACAAATGTCTTCATGTTCCAGTGAAACATTACTTTCAAAGCTCCAAAAAATTGAAAACCTATTTTTATGGAAGCATTTTCCTACTATTCTAAATAGGTGTTAGCTACAATCACAACAATATACTCCTAATAACAATCTAAACTTACATAACATCAGCAAATCATTAAAGAAATTTTGAGGTCAAATATGGGCCCCAAAACATAAATGTACAACCAAAATCAATTTTATAAGAACCAATAGGATTAAAGATGATGATGTCAACCACGGGGTATGATTAAGAATTTTTTGAGTAAAAACGTAAAAAGATTTCAAAAAAAACTACTTCAACTCACATTTTCAACTTATCTCCCTATGATTTTACTCAGATTTCGAGCGAGAGTGCACGTTTGATGTGGAATTTAATTCCTCATCCAAGGAATACCCATGTTATATATATTCGATGGTCCCTGCTACATAAAAAATGAGAAATACATGAGAAATGTGATTGTAATCACATTTTTCATGTATTTCTTATTTTTCTTGTAGCAGGGTCCATCAAAAGTATGAAACATGGGTTCTCCTTGGATGAAGAATTAAATTATGCATCCAACGAGTGCTCTTGCTCGAAATTTGAGTAAAATTGTAGGGAGATAAGTTGAAAATACAAGTTGAAAAATAGGTTTTTCTTTTTTCCCTCTAAAATTTGATGATGTAATATAATCTTATTTTATTATTTCCACTATTATTTTATGATATTCCTCAGGAGGCCCATTTTAGACCTCAAAATTTCTCTAATTTTTAAAATATGCAAATTATTTGTCAGAAATATCTGTATTTTCTCATCGCTCCACGTTGCATGATGCTCCATGTCTATCCTATCGTTCTTGTTGTTCTTGCCTTCCTGTCATGTCTATCATTTTTATTTCCAGGCTCATTCTTGGTTTCGGCCTCTCTGACGTTGAACAGGGAACCACCACTGAATATTTCCTCCAAAGTGGTCAGGGCACCATCACTGAATCTTTCCTCTAGAGCTGCCATCCTGATGTCTATAGCGACCAGATCCTTCCTGATATCAGCCTAAAATTGTTTGAGCTTATCTTATAGCATTTTTGAATTTGGTATTCATAAGCAGTACTGATAAATCCACCACTCTTGATACTCTATTGGGTTCTTTTGTTCAAGAGCATGCAACAATCCTTCAACCGATTCATGTAGTCTTGCCAACAACCTATTGCATTTGGCTTGCTCTTCCTCATGTGTCTAATCTCCCAAGATATCCATTACAGAAATAAGGTGCTTCGAGCTTCACGAGATAATGGCCACCTTTTTTCACTATTGTGAATGCTCAATAGTAGCACGATGTATAATCAAAGGACCATACAATTCCATTCATGAGAAAACATTCCTCTGGATCACCTCCTTGTAGTGTTGAAATTGGGACTGCCAAATCCATGCATGAAGATCTTCATGCTCCTAGGAGTGTCATTTTGATGCTGCAGAGGTAGAAGGTAATAATGTTAATATGTAGTGGAATGAATTCTCTACTAGTGCCAAGGCTCCCTTCACTTGTGTGAATTTGTTTCCACCTCGAAGAATTAAAAACTTATGCCACATGTACTTGCAATCCATCTTTGGATTTCACTAGATGTTAGTATTATTTGGATAGGAGTTTCGATTCATGAAGTTGTGTGGCCAAGGAATTAATGTATTCCACTCAGTATTGCATATATGCACCATCCTATAGGATGTAGTCCATGTACTTGACAAGAAGAATGTTTAAGCGAACTTTTGCATGGAGATTCACTTGAATATTCGGCTTTGCAAGCCATTAACTTGGAAATTAATGCCTTGATAATTGGATTCAATATTCATGGAATGGGTGAAGTGTGGATCAACCCATGTTACAATTATAATTTCCCTTTCTCTAGCATGACTCTTTTTTTGGCCAATAAAGCTTCCCTCATGTTCAATTGTCGTAACACATGGAAGAATTTGATTTACTCAAATTGTTTTTTTTGCAAAATTATCCTTTGCAAATAGGAGGAGTATATGTAATTTATGTTCCTTTGAATCCCTTAATACTGTTAATTTGGAATTATTTTCTTTCCATTGTGATTTCCATGCCCTGTCATAGCACTAGGTATTCTGATTGGTTATTGGTTTTCATGCCTAATCCCCATGCATATTGAATCTCTATTTATTCATCGGGGCATAAAATAACCCCTCCCACTCTTGCCACCCTAAGACAAAAAAATTTAACAAAAAATGATGAAAAATGGCGCATTATTATAATTATAGTTGGAATTATGGAAAATCTATGTGAATTGTCAAATTTGACATTTAGCATTTAGTATATTATGATCTTTCTTTTCTTTTTTTTCAAATTAACACTTTACAGCATGGTCTAGCGGCCATGACTTCATGTGTGTAAGAGGCATCACTTGAACATTACTTACAAACATTTTCATAATTTCACTTGACCATATCTTACTTACTAACTTAAAGACAAAATGCTTAGCACACATATCTATATTTCAATGTCAACTTAAAAAAAAATGTCTACTATGCGAAACCACAACACTAGATGGAGATTAAGAGAAAAGTCTCTTCATGATCCTTTTGGAAATCCATTAGAATATGATTGTTTCCATGATTATCTCATACCAAAGTTGAAAAAAATCAATTAATTATATATATTATGAAATTAATTGTGGGAACTCTTCCTTAGTCATTGGTTGTACTCAGTCTGTTGAAAATGGTTGTTATTGGTGTCAAAGGTTGTCTAAATTAAATACAAAATTACATAGTCAAATAGAATATTTCGATACATTCCCAACAATGTGTAGTACTCCCTCTAATTCCATATGAATGAGGAGATATGAAATATTTTGTCAAGATGACCCAACCAAAGTACAAGCATACCCTTTTTAGATACCCTATCTTTGAAGGAATTTTTACTCCAATTACCTAGATCAAATGGGAGCATAAAATATATGGTTGGAAATATTATTTTTATCTTTTTCCAATGGTATAGGGCATGCCTTCTAACTCCTCAAAGTTTAGGAGAAACAATTTTTTTAATATTCACTATACATTCCGTCAATTGCACTAGTTGACCCAGCTAGTGAACAATTCAACCATGCCCTAGTGTTGAAACTGTTAGGTCCCTATACTACTAGTGTAGCCCCTTATTGTTATTAGTGCAACCCCATTATTGTGTTGTTGTGCCCATGTAGTCTCCATATTGTTATTATTGTGCCCCATATAATCCCACTATTGTTATTTGTGTGCCCTTACATTATTAATGTTATGTCGGCTCTGATTATATTGTGTCCCCTTAGACTCCTATATATAGAAAGGAGGTCTTGTAATTTGTATCATTCAAGAATTGTTCATTTGTATAATGTAAAATAGGTTTCCCCCTCGAAGAGGCTTATTTTGAAGTCGTTGATCTATCTCTTCTTCTATTTTTTGAGTTGGTTTCATAACATTTGGTATCAAAGATTTGGATTCTAGGGTTTTTCTGCTTCAAACATGTCATCGTGGTATTTTCTCTATACCTTTGTTTCTACGAAGTTTCAGAAGAAGAAATTAAAACCCATTTGAGTTGAAATCTTGATGAACCTATGTCCAAATTTCAGATCTTTTATCACTACATTTTCGGAGATATGATCCACGGAAGTTAGAGTTTTTGTAGGTTCTCGAATTCCATCTCAAACAGATGACCTTGGGAAAATCATCATAACTTTCTCTTTGAGCATTGGATTAAAATTTCATAAAATGTGACAAAAATATGAAAAACCTAGTTTTGGGGGTATCATTTTCAGTGTCGAATATCGAAACAAGGACACGCGGAACCTTGTACAAGTTCTCTCTACTGAACTAGTCTATAATCTGATCATCGTGGGAGATTGCACATAACTATTTATTGAAGAATCCAATATTGATCAAACCCATGGGCTTAGAAATAGGACTTAGAGGGCTACCACAAGAATAAATTTCACAACTTGGAGATCTGAACTTACAAAGTGACAGTTATTTCAAGATTGAGCTCCTAAAAGCAAGAAAAAGAGATATGAGGAAATTTGATGGCAAGGATCAGTAACTTGGACACTACAGATCGAGCAAAATTTTGATCTACATGATGTGAAATTGTTACAAAAGGTACGTATTGCATCTTTATATTTAGAACCAAATCAATTTGTATGGTATAGAGGGATTTTTTCTCATAAACCACTTGTCACCTAGTCAATTTTCACAGAGGAAATGATAACACATTATGAGGATACAAAGAGCATTTCTTTAGTCAATTGATAAATATCAAACCAAAGGGTTCAATGGAAAAGAACATTGAGGACTTCCAAAAATTGAATATAAGGGAAAATTATGGTCCAGAGAAGTAGAGGATGATTTCTTCATAGGGACTTTAAAGGATAACATTCAACATGAAGTTCGTCTTTGGGAACCTGATTCATTGGAGAAGGCATTCAAGTTGGCAAGAAAAATTGAAAGAAAAATTATGGCAACAAGGAATCCTACCACTCACAACTATAAAGATGGAAGTTTTGCTGCTCCTAGAATTCCACAACCTACAAGGCTGACACCACAACAATTGGAAGAAAAAGGAGAAAAAGGGCATTGTTATAGTTGTGATAGCAAATACACAAAAGGTCATAAGCGTGTTGAGAGGAAATTATTTTACATAGATGGTGAATAGGAGGAAGAAAAGGATCAAGAAATGTCAAAAGAAAAGGATATACACCAGGAACCAACCTCAGATAAATAAGAAATGAATCTGACCATATCTTGTAGTGCATTGGCATGAATTACCACTCCTCAAACTCTCAAAATAGATGAACAAACAAAGATAGTGAACAAATGTTTGGAAGGATATCTTTGTTGTTTTGTATCCGATAAAGAAACACAATGGGTCAAGTGGTTACCTCTGGTTGAATGATGGTATAATGCTTCAGCAAAAATGACCCCATTCATGGAACTTTATGGATATCATACACCATCCATCACATCAACTTTAAGAGAAAATTCTAAGGTTCAAGAAATGGAAGATCGCATCAAGCATCAACGACAAGTTCACCAACTCTTAAAGGATAGCCTCACTTTGGTGCAGAATCAAATGAAACAACAAGTTGATCAACATCGCAGTGAAAGAAAGCTTAGAAGGATAATAAATTATCACCAAAGTTCTATGGTGCTTACAAGGTGTTGCAAAATATTGGTACTATGGCATACAAATTGGAGCTTCCTGCATCTTCCCAAGTGCACCTAGTTTTCCATGTTCCATGCTTAAAGAAGGTTATAGTTGACAAGCTCCTAGTTCAAACAATATTGTTGTAACATGACGAGGAATAAAAAATCATAGTGGAGCCTAAAGCAATCATGGAAACAAGAACCTGACAGCTAAGAAATCGATCGATTTCAGAGTATCTCATCAAGTGGAAGAACTTACCCACTGAAAATTCACATGGGAGGATGATAATTTTATACAGAAACATCTAGAACTACTCAAGTGTTGAGGACAACACTTTTTTAAGGAGGGGGGAATGTTAGGTCCCTATACTACTAGTGTAGCCCCTTATTGTTATTAGTGCAACCCCCTTATTGTATTGTTGTGCCCATATAGTCCCCATATTGTTATTATTGTGCCCCATAGAATTCCGTTATTGTTATTTTTGTGCCCTTACATTATTATTGTTATGTCTCCTTTAATTATATTGTGTTCCCTTAGACTCCTATATATAGAAATGAGGTTTTTTCATTTGTATCATCCAAGAATTGTTCATTTTTGTAATGTAAAGGAGGTTTCCCCCTTGAAGAGGATTTTTTGAAGTTGATCTATCTCTTCTTCTATTTTTTGAGTTGGTTTCATAATAGAAACACACTATAAATAGGCATGAGAAGGAGCATTTCTAACCACTCAACTCATGAATTCAATTCCATTTTTAGGAGAGCGAAGGAGAAAATATGAAGTTCATGCCTCATGAACCAAGAAGAAGTGAAGTGAAGCATAATTGAAGTAGTGTTCTATGCAAGGGTTTTGGCACATCTTTTGAAGGTATTTTTGAATTGTTTTTGGGAAGGGTTTTTTATTTTTTAAGGTCTATTTTAATGACATATTACTAGAATTTGTAGGCCATATTTCAAGTCTATTTGAAATCTGAGTTTAGGCCTAGTTTTAAGGCCAAGCCTTATCCTAGTTCGAGGCCCTTTCTTGCACAATTTTGAGGGAAATTTCTGATTCGATTTTGAAGCTGGATGAGCTCTATTGGAGGGTTTTTTCAAGCGAGTGTATGGAGTCCAAAATCTAGCACTATAGAAGGCCAAGCTTAGTGTGTAGTCTAAAAGGAGGTCAAGGCCTAATTCATCTTTTACATGCTTGTTTTTAATCCCAAAATCATGATCAAATTTATAAATAGGTTAAGGTATGTTTAAGGTATGGAAATAGTGTTAATGGAGTTGTTAGCTGAGTTCTATTGATTTATGAAGCTAATAAGGAAATTTTGGAAAAGACATCAAGGTGACTAGGAACAAAGCTACCAACTTGGCGATAACCGTGACCTCAAAATGAGAACTCTAGTCCAAAAACCCCTATTTTTGCACAAAAAAGATGAAAAACACCTCAAAAATGAAAAGTGTTGATGTTGTATCAACACTTTTTTTGGGGGATAAAATTTCAACAATTTTTTTAGAAATGGTAGTAAAACCCAATTTTTTGCATAAAAAACATGAAAAAACACCCTTGAAATTAAAAGTGTTGATGTTGCATCAAATTATTATTAGTATTATTTTTTAGGTTAAATATTCAATTCTTTTTTAACAATGGTATTAAAAAATAATTTTTTTGTGCAATAAACATGGAAAAACACCCTGAAAATCGATTTTTTTTTTTTTTTTTTTTTTTTGCATCAATTTTTTTTTTTTTTTTTTAATTCCAACATTTTTAGCAATGACATTAAAAATTAAATATCATGAATTTGAAAAGCCTTAAAATTCCAATAGTTTTTGACAATAGAATTACAAATAAAATATCATGACTCCAAAAGAACCTAAAAAATCCATTTTTCAACCATGGCGTTAAAGATAAATATCATGCATCCTAAAAGCCTTAAAATTTTAACATTTTTCAACCATGGTGTAGAGCTATAAAAAGGGTCTCTTTCACCTCTAATTACCTCACATTAATATGTCAATCCGGGAACGTTTCATTATTTCAAAGAGTGTCTCAGTCTGAGGCTATCATTTGCCAGAGTAATGCTAGTAGTACAGTGTTCAGAAATACAAGAGTAAATGGATGCTTGTCTACAGCTTAACTTCTTCAAAAGATTAAATCACACATTCAAAAGACTAAGCAACTTATCAGTCAAGGGTTCGGTAGCAATAACCCATCCCTTTGGAAACTGATGGAAAAGGAAATCAGAGAACAGATCATGGATCTGGGAGCCGGATAGTAAATGCCAATGCTCACTACAGCCTGAGATCGTTCTTCACACCAACACCAATAAATGGAACGGCAGATGAGAAATGGAACAACAATTAAGAAATCGAACAGCAAGTCTGCAATGGAACAACAAATCCGAAATGGAACAACAATTCTGAAATGGGACAGCAGCTAAGAAATAGAACAGCAACTAAGTCTCACAAGCAGTAACAATCTTAATCTATCAGATCAAATGCATTAATCGTAATCAAACGGCAATCTTTCACTCTTAAGGGCGAATCGAACAGCACACACCACTCGAACAACACTGACTGTTGATAAATTATGGAACAGCGCTTGAAAACCATATACACACACAGCACACTTAAATAGTAATCTGATCCAAGTATCAATCTCAGTTAGAAAGAATGCGACTGCGTTTCAAAGTAGAACAGCATTGTTCATAAATCCAACAATCGTAAAGAACATAACTCCCAAGATGAATTCCGTAACGTTAATGAACAGGTGCACAACACAAAATCTCTGTAATGGAACAGTAATAGTATTCTGTCAAGACTAGCAATATTAGATCAACTCTTAAAAGAACAGTAATATGATGCAGAGTCAATACAATTGTTCTATCTGTAGAAGCCTTAATGAATTAAACATAACAAAGCATGTGATGTAAACTTATAAAACACATCAGATTACCAAATAACGTCGATAAGCAAACCACGCATAAACCAAACTTAATAATACAGGAGCAAGTGTCCTCCAGGGCCGGGCCCTTAGCCTCCAGGGGTACACCGCTTGAAGTTATTCTAGACTCAGAGATGAAGTAATAACCAAGTTTGTATTAATGCATAAAGAAAAATTACAATAAACTAGTTCTTAACGAGACTCGATGATCAAAGTTTTGATCTTAAAAGAAATTACATAAAAGCATAACTGTATCTAACTCTCCTCCGAGCTAACAGTGTTGCCCCTTTTATAAGGGTGACGGCGGAGATGTCTAAGTGCAGAAATAGATAAAACAACGATCCCTCAGGATATTCGCCTAACCGTTAGTCCTCAGTCATTTCTTTTCTTTCCTGCGCCGAGCTGATATCTCCACCTCCTTTCCCGAGTTGATTCACTTTGATTTGCTTTGCCTTGTTTGCATTCGGTCTCCCGTCAAAGGGACAGTGGTTAACCCGTCCTTGTCCTTTCCTTTGGAACGACAACTTCTCGTTTTTCCTCCTTCCTGCACAAGGAAATGACAATTGTCAGTGTTTTCGTCTTGCATATTAATCTCACATGTTTTATTATAATTCTTTATCATTTTCCTAGTTCATGATGCAAAAGGTTTGTAAGTTCTAATGAAAATATACTGAAATAATCGTCAAAATCATACTTTCTTCAATACTCCACACACCCCCCTGCTTACCCTATTTCATGCCCTCATGAAAACATTGTAGTTGACATGTAAAACAGTGAGAGAATAGGCTGGAGATGGAATCTCATGTGGAGGCCTACAACCATGATGCATAACTAGTTAGTCAAAGAAATGGCATGTCTGACCCTCAGGCATCTCATACAGGCTTGGTATCCGGGCGCAGGGTGCCAAATAATTGGACTCCGGAACCTATATCCTAACTAGGATGGCCCTGCCCTCAAAACAATTTCGCCATAGAGGTGTAAGCGGTTGGCAGCTAATTTAAAATTCTCATACTTAAACGGTTCCCTGAGCTGGATATTCGGATTAGAGATTTGATACCGAAATTTAGCTGCATCAATGGCAAGGTCTTTGATAGAGAAAAAGTATTCTAATCCCTGCCGAATGAGTGCCTCATGCATGGGTCCTAATGCTTCAATTACACCCAGAGTCTTCATGAGGTTTCTATGTGCTCTCCACAACTGTACTGGGTCCCTAGGCTCAGCCCTTACCCACAAATCTAAGCCGTTTTCTTGCCTCTAGAAAGTATTATAGGCTTTAAGCCATTTAATTTGATTAACCCCAAATGAAATGAATGCCTGCAATTGGATATCCCCAACAAAAGGGCCAGGGTTCAGCTCAGTCTCCTGGTCTAATACAAGGTTATGTAAATAGAACTCACATAGTAGTCTCTGGACTTTTACCCCATAGTGCTTACAGCAGTCTATAAAATCATTAACAGTGTTAATTTGTATAGGAGCACCTGCTTTAACAGCCTTTATTTTTAGTTGCAAATACCGTTGCAGTAGAAACAAGGCATAATTCTTGGCAGGGGCTCTACATGCTAAGACGTCATTGTATAAAGAACACAAGGTATCCATCTGCTTTATAACAATCTAACCTACGAGTTACCTTCGTGACTTTTTCTTGTTCCCTTCGCCACCCTTCAAAGGCCTGGCTTTCGGATAGATTGACATTCCTCAGCTGCTGCTGTAGCTCTTCATACTTTTCGCGAGGGACCGTTTGCTATCTAAGCTTTTCTGCTTCTTGCTAAGCTTGCTTCAAACCCTTTCGTAGGGTTACTGTTTTTGGATCTCTTCTCCATGCAGCAGTGGAGGCCGAGAGTTTTACCTGAACTTTCCTATTGCGTTGCTTCGAGTTCATAACCCTTATCACTCCCGAAAGTGGTGCCTCCGTCTGAATTTCCTTATCATTGGTCATCATCTCATCCATTTCTATCTTGATGTGAATATCAGTCCATTGTTGTTCCTTTTCAATTGGAACATCAGTCTGTTTCTCAACATCATTTGGAACAACAGCTTGGTTCTCGACAGGGTTTTGAATAGCAGGATGAATTCTGGTCCTCTGCCCCTTTGCCTTGAGGGGTTTTGCTAGAGTGGTCACATTTTTCCTTCCTGAAGTCCTTTTTACCCTTTGCCTTGCTTTCAGAATCCTAATCTGTTGGTGGAGCTGGACTATTATATTCAATAATCTCTGTTGTTCCTTTCGCGATTCTTTAATTTCCAAAATTTCCTTAGAAGGAACAGCAGGCTGTTCACTGCGGCCTGGACTGTGACTGATTCCCGGTTTTTCCTTTTGGGGTGTTTCTTCACTGTTCTGCTCTGGCTGTTCTGGGGCAAGAACCCTAACTGGTTCTGTCATTTCTTGGGCGACTTCTCTTTCTACCCCTGTTTCCTCCAGAATTTCTTCTGGTGTCTTCTGGTTAGGAACAAATTATTCCTGTTCAATATCTCCTATCATCTTTTCATCATGAACAGGCAGATTCTCTTCTTCTACCTCCTTTGCATGTGATTCTTCAGGTGCATTTTCCTCCTGGGGTTTCTTTTCGGCATGGAGGTCTGATGGACTGGAAGGTTGGCCATATTCGCCCATATTGGCCAAGACTTCGGCCAATTCATCTTCTCCCACTGGGTCCTGCAATGGGCTACCTTCCTACTGTTCCATTTCCTCCTCCTGCTCGGATTTCTCGGCTTCTTCTTCAGATTGCTTGGCTCCTTCTTCATTTTCTTCTTCTTCTTCAGATTGCTGAGCCTCTTCTTCTTCTTCTTCTTCTCCAGATTGCTCGGCCTCTTCTTCTTTTTCTTCTTGCACTCCTTTTTCATCGTCCTCCCCTTCTGGCCGTGAGGGTTGCTCATCTTCAATTTCTACCAGCCGGCTGGTGTTTTCCTGGGGTTTCTCCAGCCTCCCTCGTAGTTGTGCTAGCTGGACCGATTTTCTACGTTTTTCCGGCCGCTCGGGTGTACAGTGGCATGTTTACGCTTTGCCGATTCCCTACGCTTTTCTGGCCGTTTGGGTGTACTGGTGGCATGTTTACGTTTTGCCAATTCCCTACTCTTTTCTGGACGCTCGGGTGTACTGGTGGCATGTTTACGTTTTGGGGATGGTGCGGTCAATCCCCCATTTATCATGGAAATTAGCTCTTCCCAGCTGCTCTGCTGCTGGGTGAGGCTATGGCTGACAATTAACCGAATCAACCCATGATGACTAACAACTAACTCTACATGCTATGCCTTTTTTATGCTCCGTGCAACGTCATGAAGTAACGAATTCAAAAATGCAGGTAAATTTACAGAGCATTTTTGCTTTAGTACAGCTAAGAGTTTAAGATGTCGTGGTCTTACCACATCTTTTCTGCCTTCACAGGTGATGTAGCTTTGAATGGTCCTTGCCAATTCTGCCCACGGCTCTCCTAGTGTTGCTGGCAGAACTCCCTTTCCTCTAATTGCCAGGCTCTGGCCTTCGTCTTGGAAGATTTCTATAACCTTCTGCAATCTTTCCTTTTTTAACGTCCATACAGGTCCAGTGGCTGGTAGTCCCGAGACTTCTGCGATTATGTCATCAGTGACTGCTATGTGTCTCCCCCTCACTGTGGAGTAATCCTCTTGCAAGTTCTGCAAGAATTCAATTGCCACAGTCTCGTTAGACTCCTGCAAGCGGTTGAGATAAGTCAGCCACCCTGCTCTTGCCAGGATTTCCCGGGCAGCAGCAGAGACTGTCAACACCTACGGTTCTCTCCGAATCGATCTTCCTCCCATGGTTTCACTGTAAACTCTTAATGGAACGGCAACTGTTGGTTCTGTTGAAACACAGAGAAGTTGACAGACGCAAGACTTGTTCAAAATCTAATGTTGCAGAGTATACAATAGAAATGGCTTATGAATATCAAGTCATGCAGAAAAAATAAAAATAGTATGCTGTTGAGCCGTGCTATATCCTAGTACACAAATTCCCGAATGGTGGGCTGACACGTAACCCAGGGAATGATGAGGTTAACCTCCCCCCCGCAATGTGATAGGTTGTCCCAGCCGTCAAATAAAGGAGCAGCACCCACTCTGAAGTAGAGTCATAAAGGAACAGCGTATGGCAATATGCCATGTTTACAAAAACAGCGAATTACCGAAATCGAGGGATAGAGTTGGATCGCTTAATACGTAAGAGACTGCTGTGATATGATGCGAGGCTGGGAGGATAGGACATCTACCGTACATTCCAAGTCTCATGTGGTCATTGTCAACTACTCTGCCATGATTGGTGATAATAAATTTACATGCGTTATATGATTCGGGAAATAATATATGATTAATTAATAAGGTATAAGAAACAGAAGAGTGCTAGTAACTTACCTATTGGTGTAAATAATGTGACTTCGATACCATTAACAGTGCTCTGCTGCCGACAGGTGTCCATAACCTTGGCAGAGTTGTTTATTTCACCCATGGAACCATGATCCTTTGTGTATACTTATGAAATGTTGTGTGATGTCAAAATGTAGGCCATTATGCTGGCTTGGTGACCAGTTAACCATAATGCCATTCACGAGGAAGAAGCAAAAAGTGGGCAGGCCGGCTCGTGATGAGACCTCCTGTTCCAAGGGTTGTTTATTTGATATACCTTTTGGACCATATCCCTGGTGTGGTGGCCATAGTGGGAATGCCACATCGCTTTCGTCCTCATGATCATGGTAGGTTGGCTCTTGATGAGACCCCCTATCCTGCATTTGACAACTTATAAGTCATGCTTGCTCTTTTTTTTTTTTCATAAAGTACTTTCCCTTATTTATACACAAAGGGTGGTTCAACACTCCTTAAGAGTAGGAATGGTGGAAGAAGTCTTAACATCTCAATAGGAAGATATAAACCCTTTGCTCTTATTCCTAAATAATAATCAAAGAGGATTAAAAGGGACCATCATGATAAAGATAACCAATCAGAGCAGAATTAGTAGAACAGTGACAGAAAAAGATGATAAATAAGTGTGTCCTTCCTTCTTTCCTCTTACCAATGCAGAGCAATTTCTTATAAAGATAGCGATTTATGATTGACTAATTTCAGTATGTTGTGATTTTGCATGCATTGCATAAGTGCATGGTTGTATTCTAAAAGACTTGAAAGAACAGGAGCAATAAGCATCCTCAATTTAGAACAGCAAAAGGATCAAGTTGTTTCACAAGGAGAGTAAAAGCATGCAAGAGGTGTTCCTTTTGGAAAAAGGGACAACCGAAGATCACGAACAGCAGAAAATGCAAATGTCATTCCTTTGAAAAAGGAACAGCAAAGATGGAAATTGTTGTTCCTTTGGAAAAGGAACAGTAGAACACACAGATGTCGTTCCTTTGGAAAAGGAACAACAGAACATACCAATGTCGTTCCTTTGAAAAAGGAACAACAGAAATCAAAAATGTTGTTCCGTTGAAAAAGGAACAAAAACACTCAAAAATGTCGTTCCTTTGGAAAAGGAACAAAAAAAATAAAAAATGTTGTTCCTTTGGAAAAGGAACAGCAAAACAGGCAAATGTCGTTCCTTTGGAAAAGGAACAACAAAATAGGCAAATGTTGTTCCTTTGGAAAAGGAACAACAGAAATAAAAAATGTTGTTCCTTTGGAAAAGGAACAGTAAAACAGGCAAATGTCGTTCCTTTGGAAAAGGAACAACAGAAATCAAAAATGTTGTTCCTTTGGAAAAGGAACAGCAAAACAGGCAAATGTCATTCCTTTGGAAAAGGAACAACAGAAATCAAAAATGTTGTTCCTTTGGAAAAGGAACAACAAAATAGGCAAATGTCGTTCCTTTGGAAATGTTGTTCCTTTGGAAAAGGAACAGCAAAACAGGCAAATGTCGTTCCTTTGGAAAAGGAACAGCAGAAATCAAAAATGTTGTTCCTTTGGAAAAGGAACAGCAAAACAGGCAAATGTCGTTCTTTTGGAAAAGGAACAGCAGAAATAAAAAATGTTGTTCCTTTGGAAAAGGAACAGCAAAAACACACAAGTGCCATTCCTTTGGAAAAAGAACAGCAAAACACAAAAAATAAGAAAAAGAACCAAATTACAACAAAATGACAACTGATCCAAAGGGGGTTATTCTTTTGAAAAAGGAACAACCAGAAGAAAATGATGGTCTTTTGAAAAAAGGAACAACAAAAATGATAACAGCAAAACATTGATTCAAAAATATGTACAAAAATGATTCAAGAAAAGAACTTATGTACAAACTATAAAAAGAAATAAATTCCTTAATGAATTACAGGTGAGGAAGACTTCTCTTCCTCCCCCAAAATCTCCATATCAGAGTCTCGGCGTAACTACTGGAAGAAGGACTCCTGAGTGAGTGGTTTGCGATAGAGACGAACTCGGTGGCCATTTGCCTTGAAGACATATCCAGAACCGTCAATAGTGATTAGAGTAAGGGTCCCATTATCATGTACCTTCTGGATTTCGTATGGTCCCAACCAATGAGTCTGGAGTTTCCCGGGGAAGTCCTGAAACCTAGAGTCGTACAAAAGAGCCCAGTCTCCTTCATGGAAGACTTTATTTTTAATGAGAGCATCATGCCATTTAGCTCACTGCTATTGGATTAGGGTAGTGTTTTGAAGTGCAGAGAGCCTAATTTCGTCCAACTCATTGATCTGCTGCAATCGATTAATCTGTGCCTCAGTTAGGTCTAAGCCAACTTCCTGTGTTGTTCGCAATGTTTGGATTTCGAATTCTATGGGGAAAATGGGTTGTTTTCCAAACACTAATTGATAAGGTGAATAACCAGTGGTGCTTCTCCATGTTGTTTTGTAAGCCCAGAGTGCTTCAGGTAGTCTGGCAGCCCAATCACGTCTATGTGACGCAATGGTTTTCATTAGGATTGATTCTATTATTTTATTGCTGCTTTCTACTTGCCCATTTGCCTGTGGGTGGTATGGAGTAGTGATTTTATGCTGGACATGATAGTTGTTGAGTGTTGCAGCTATTCTGTTCCCAACAAACTGTGGTCCACCATCTATAATTATTTCTCTTGGAAGGCCATAACGTACAAATAGATGGAACAGGAACTGTATGACAGAGTCCTCTGTAGCTCTAGGCAATGCCTCTGCTTCAACCCACTTGGTGACATATTCTGTTGCCACCAAAATATATGTTTTCTGGTTTGATGATGGGTTAATTGGTCCAATGAAATCAAGAGCCCATCGCTCGAATGGTTCGATGACTAGCTGTGGTTTCAGAGGCATCTCATCAGACTGACCAGGGCGTCCTGCTCGCTGGAAACTGTCACAGGCTTGGACAAATTTCTTTGCATCTTTGAAAATCGTGGGCCAATAATACCCTGTCTGCAGCACTTTATGTCCAGTTCTGCGATCGGCGAAATGTCCACCACATGGCCCATCATGGCAGGCTTTTAAAATGTCAAAGATTTCATCTTCTCGAATGCATCTCCTGATGTGCATGTCTGCCCCTATGTGAAACAAATAGCCCCCAATCCAAGAAAATCGAGCACTTCGTTGAACAATCTGTTTCCGCTCATTAGGGGTTAGATGCTTTGGTAATTTACCTACTGCTAGGTAATTGGCAACATCAGCATACCAGGGTGTTTGAACAGCCACAGCAAACAGATGCTCGTCTGGAAATTGGTCTTCAACTGCTGCTGCATCGATTGGCTTTGGCATTCTTGAGAGAAAATCGGCTACAGGATTTTCTTTGCCAGGTCGATCCTTGATTGTAATATCAAATTCCTGCAATAAAATCAGCCATCTAGTTATTCTGCCGTTTGTGATAGGCTTGTTTGCTAAATATTTTATGGCAGAATGATCTATGTACAAGATAACAGGATATCCAGTAATGTAATGTCTAAACTTATTGATAGCATGTATTACAGCTAGAAATTCTTTTTCAGTAACAGTGTAGTTTAATTCAGCAGGGGATAAATTTTTGCTAATATAGTAAATTGCATATGGTTTTTTATCCTCTTCCTGCCCAAGGACTGCTCCAATGGCTGTATCTGAGGCATCAGATGATCTCTACAATGACAAATCCCAATTTGGTCCTCGAAGGACTGGGCTGTGGATACGAGCTTCTTCAGATCCTTGAAAGCACGTTCACATTTTTCTGTCCAAAAAAATCAACGTTACCAGTTAGTGCATACAGAGGTGCAGCAATGTGCGAATAATGTTCTATAAATCTCCTATAATAACCAAAAAATCCAAGAAAACTGCGTACCTCTGTTTGAGTGGTAGGAGTGGGAATAAGCAAAAGTATTTGGATTTTGGCTGGGTCTACCTCAATGCCAGCTGCTGAAATATAGTGTCCTAGGATAAGTCCTTCAGTCATCATCATATAACATTTTTCGTGGCTTAAACAAAGCCTCGTAGCAATGCAGCGTTGTAGGACTTTTTTTAGGGTATCTAATGCTGGATCGAAATCATCTCCATATGGTGTAAAGTCATCCATGTATACTTCAAGTCTATCATTTATTAAATCTGCAAAAATGCTAAGGATAGCCCTTTGGAATGTGGCAGGAGCATTGCATAAGCCAAAAGGTAGAACTTGGTAGGCAAATGTTCCCCAAGGACAAGTAAAATTAGTTTTGTCTTGGTATTCAGGGGCAATTTGAATATGATTGTATCCACTGAAGCTGTCCAAGAAAGAAAAGAATTTCTTTCCTGCTAAAGTGTCTAATACTTGGTCGATGAATGGGAGAGGGAAGTGGTCTTTTTGTGTTGCTTTATTTAGCTCCCTGTAGTCCACACAGATTCTCCATTTCCCATTCTTTTTTGGTACCACCACGAGCGGAGAGACCCATTTACTATCAGAGATAGGATAGATGAAATTGACATCTAAAAGTTTTTGAAATTCAGCTTTTACCACATCTTTTAGATGAGGGTTAAGTCTCCTTTGAGGTTGACGAATAGGTCTCGCATCTTTTTCTATATAAATGTGGTGCGTACATAATTGGGGGTCAATTCCTTTCATATCAGGGTAGTCCCATGCAAATGCTTCTTTATATTTCCTTAACAAATGGATGAGCTTCATTTCTTGTTCAGGTGTGAGGTTGGCATTAATATTTAAGGTTTTTCCTGATTCAATTTCCACAATTTTACTATTTGCAACAGAAGTAACAGATATTGTTTGATCATGTGTATCTTTCAGAGGATCTTCTTCTAATTCATTATCAAATGCCGCTTCTATCATATGACACTGTGTGCAAGATCTGGATTCAGTTTGACTAATGAAATTATTAATGGCATCATCTTCTATTTGGTCTTTGAAATCAAGTGCCTCTTGTATAGTTAATGGAGATCTAATGTTATCAGTAAGGTATGATACAGGGTGCTTATTAGTTTTGATTATTGTGACACTTGGCTGCGCTAGAGGATATAGAACTAAGTTCTTGATATTTGGTCCTCTGGTTATGGTCATATTTCCTTGCCGGCAACCGATATAAGCATCGGCAGTGGCAAGCCAAGGTCTACCTAAAATCAATGGATGTCCATCAAGTCGGGTTTTGGGATTTATTATCAAAAAATCGGTTGGATATTCCCAGGAATCAACAGAGACCATGACATCATGTAGTGTACCCTCCGGCCTAACCACAGATCAGTCAGCCAATTCTAGCAAGGTAGAGGTGGGTTCTACAGATGTAATGCCTAGCTTTTGGCAAGTAGTGGTTGTTAAGATATTAATTGCAGCTCCTAGATCAACTAAGGCATTGGACAGGGTCTGACCATAAATTTGGACAGTTACAATTGGATTTCCTGGGTCTTCGTATTTAATGGGTGTTTCTTTTCCTGATAGTAAGTCAGATAGAGTGCTGACTACTTGGACTCTTGGATTATTTGTTATATTCCTCCTTGGTTTCTTTATGCACAATTCTTTGATATTTTTTTCGTATATCGGGATGTCTTGAATGGCTTGGAGGAATGGAATTTTTATGTACAGATTTTGTAATTCTCCCAGAATGTCAAAATCAGGATATTGTATAGGTCGTGGTATGACTAATCGTTCTGGGAACGGAGGAGAGGATGTGGTTGCTTGATTATGAGTTTGTTGTTTATTCACATCCTCTTGTTGTGGTAGATGTTCTCTGGGTAACTGATCTTCAACCTGAACTATCTTATCTCCCTCGGTTTCAATAATACGCCCAGATCTTAACTGAAGATCATTACACTCCCTCAGATCGGCTCCTACCTCTGGTGTTTCTATGATTTGGACAGACTGAACCGGTATATTATTTGGATTGGGGTTGGGTTGGGCTGGGAGTTGCGGTCTCAGATTAGACTGAGGATTTTGTTGTAAGGCTAGCAGTGTAGGTTGAGGGAGCAGAATGGTTCCTACTGGCTGATGCATCGGTCTCTGGCAGTTTGTCTGCCAGGCTGAAATTTGTGAGGTAGGGGGAGTCCATTGTGGGGGGTATGAGTTACCTTGCCAATATGGTGGGGTATAAGGAAGATTCGGCCAACCAGATTGGCTTGCCTGATTCAGCCACGGGTTTCCAGTTTGGAAATGGGGATTGGGATTGACTTTGCCACATATTATATTGTTGAGCATTATACTGCGGAGGCTGAAAAGAAGAAGTTGGGTCTGGAAACATACCAGATTGTCTCGGCTGCCACTGACGGCGCTGGTTGAGAAAATACACCGATTCTGGCTCTTCTTCCGCTTCCTTATATACTACTTTCAATCCAGGAAGTGAGGGACAACTCTCCGTAAGGTGATATTTTGTACAGATGGCGCATGTTTGGACTGCATCCAGTGGACACTCCTTGTGGCTATGCTTTTTCCTGCATCGGGGACAGAAGATTGCCAAATTCTGTTCTGCCTCCATTTGCTTCTGTTTGGCCTGCATAATATCAAGTTGTGTAGTTAGTGTCCCTAGTATATCAGTTTTAAAATTTTCCAATAAATTTCCAATTTCTACACGCGTTACTCCTTCTGTCGGAATTTTATTATCTCTTACAAACCGATCATGTTCTGCCGGTTTTACTCTTGTGCTACCTCTCGAGCTCCTGATACATAAATCAATAATGTCAGCAAAATTTTCTTGATAAATATCCCCTTTTCCCATAATGTTTAATGTTTCAATCCATTGTTCCTTCATGCCCCTTATTAATGTTGTTTTTAACACATTATCAGGTAAAGGTAGTGATGCATAAGGAGATCTTTGTAGATTATACTGAAAACGTTCCACATACTCCTCTAATGTTTCATTCGGTCTAGCTGTCATCTAGAATATTTCGTCCTTCAGTTCTTTAGACCTGCAATAATCCTGATATTTTTTTAGAAAAGATTCTTTCATTTGATCCCAGTTATTTATAACCCCGCCACCTAATCCCATAAACCATCTTAAAGCAACCCCTTTTAATGTAGAGGGAAATAGTTTCAGTTTCTAGGAGTCGGTGGTGTAATCATATCCCCTGCGCAATACATCAAATTCAAATAAAAATGCATCCGGATCTTCTGATGTAAGACCGTGGAATGTAGGGATATGTTGAAGAGGGATTGCTTTCATAGGCGCATTTGCTACAGAATCCACTATGGGGTATTTTAATGTAGAGGTTTGGGTGTTTGGCTGGTTTTGAGCCATTGGGTTGAATATATGCCAATAACCTTTTGTGATATCTAGGAGGGTATTCCTAGGTTGAGAGGGAATGGCTTTAACAGGGATAGTTTTAATAACACTTCCTCTATCCGGGATAATGAGAGTGCCTGATGTCTGAGGAGATTGAGTTTCTTCAGCAATGATTTTTGCAACACTTCCCTTGTTTGGGTTGTTTAATGGCTGAGTTGTTCCAATAGGAGACCTTGGTTCCTCAATTTCCCCTGTCTCTCCTTCTCCTTCACAAAGATTGCTGAAATTCCCTTCCTGCAATAGTTCTGGAGTAGAATTTTCAATTTCTTGAAAGTCCTATTCTTCAGTTTGACTATGCACCTCAGCAAAGGCTACAGATGGTGATCTTGTGGCCTGAAGGGAACTAGTAGGCTGTTTAGAAATGACTCTCCTGGGTCCTACTAAGGGTTGAGATTTTGCTTTCTTGTAGATTTCGTCTATGAAGGTTGGTCGACCAAGGGTCACCGGCCCCTTAGCTTTTTCTGGCTTGGGTAGAGGTTTGGGATTTTTTTCTGGCTTTTTCTGCTTAGTCATGCACTCAAATTAACTACTAAATTCTATTCAAACAATAGCAAATCTGTAGGAAAGCAGACAGAGGATCAGGGCTTTTACATGCTCCACACATAGGTTCTTACCTTCTGTTTTTAAAATCCAATTATTCCCTAACAAGTTCGTACACTACTCTGAAAAAAAGGAACAAATGGCTACACTCTTTCCCCGGCAACAGCGCCAAAATGTAGAGCTATAAAAAGGGTCTCTTTCACCTCTAATTACCTCACATTAATATGTCAATCCGGGAACATTTCGTTCTTTCAAAGAGTGTCTCAGTCTGAGGCTATCATTTGCCAGAGTAATGCTAGTAGTACAGTGTTCAGAAATACATGAGTAAATGGATGCTTGTCTATAGCTTAACTTCTTCAAAATATTAAATCACACATTCAAAAGACTAAGCAACTTATCAGTCAAGGGTTCGGTAGCAATAACCCATCCCTTTGGAAACTGATGGAAAAGGAAATCAGAGAACAGATCGTGGATCTGGGAGCCAGATAGTAAATGCCAATGCTCACTACAGCCTGAGATCGTTCTTCACACCAACACCAATAAATGGAATGACAGATGAGAAATGGAACAACAATTAAGAAATCGAACAACAAGTCTGCAATGGAACAACAAATCCGAAATGGAACAACAATTCTGAAATGGGACAGCAGCTAAGAAATAGAATAGCAACTAAGTCTCACAAGCAGTAAGTCTCACAAGCAGTAACAATATTAATCTATCAGATCAAATGCATTAATCGTAATCAAACGGCAATCTTTCACTCTTAAGGGCGAATTAAACAACACACACCACTGGAACAGCACTGACTGCTGATAAATTATGGAACAGCGCTTGAAAACCATATACGCACACAACACACTTAAATAGTAATATGATCCAAGTATCAATCTCAGTTAGGAAGAATACGACTGCGTTTCAAAATAGAACAACATTATTCATAAATCCAACAATCGTAAAGAACATAACTCCCAAGATGAATTCTGTAACGTTAATGAACAGGTGCACAACACAAAAGCTCTGTAATGGAACAGTAACAGTATTATGTCAAGACTAGCAATATTAGATCAACTCTTAAAAGAACAGTAATATGATGCAGAGTCAATACAATTGTTCTATCTATAGAAGCCTTAATGAATTAAACATAACAGAGCATGTGATGTAAACTTATAAAACACATCAGATTACCAAATAACGTCGATAAGCAAACCACACATAAACCAAACATAATAATACAGGAGCAAGTGTCCTCCAGGGCCGGGCCCTTAGCCTCCAGGGGTACACCGCTTGAAGTTATTCCAGACTCAGAGATGAAGTAATAACCAAGTTTGTATTAATGCATAGAGAAGAATTACAATAAACCAGTTCTTAACGAGACTCGATGATCAAAGTTTTGATCTTAAAAGAAATTACATAAAAGCATAACTGTATCTAACTCTCCTCCGAGCTAACAGTGCTGCCCCTTTTATAAGGGTGACGGCGGAGATGTCTAAGTGCAGAAATAGATAAAACAGCGATCCCTCAGGATCAAGGATCCTGAGGGATTCGCCTAACCGTTAGTCCTCAGTCATTTCTTTTCTTTCCTGCGCCGAGCTGATATCTCCACCTCCTTTCCCGGGCTGATTCGCTTTGATTTGCTTTGCCTTGTTTGCATTCGGTCTCCCGTCAAAGGGACAGCGGTTAACCCATCCTTGTCCTTTCCTTTGGAACGGAAACTTCTCGTTTTTCCTCCTTCCTGCACAAGGAAATGACAATTGTCAGCGTTTTCATCTTGCATATTAATCTCACATGTTTTATTATAATTCTTTATCATTTTCTTAGTTCATGATGCAAAAGGTTTGTAAGTTCTAATGAAAAGATACTGAAATAATCATCAAAATCATACCTTCTTCAATACTTCACACATGGCATTAAAGATAAAATATCACGACTTTGGCCCCTGGGTCGCAGTTTCTCAAGCCAAAGGTTAAGCATGCAGTCATCTCAAGACTCACACAACTTGGTAAACAAAAAAAATCACGACTCTAAAAAACCTTAAAATTTTAGCATGCAGATTTTCACAGTTAACAATATGGTGTTGAGAGCTTCTGGAATATTCTGTGATTTTTTTTCTATGTGGTTCACGTACCCATAGATTGGTGACTACTACGTCCATGGAATATTTGTACCAGGAAGATCCACTCGAATGGATCACTTCCTTCGATCTCAACCACGGAGCCTGTCCCTCATAGTGTCAAGAGAATTGAACCCATGACCTCTCAATAGCAAAGGTGCTTTAACGACATGGACTCAACTAATCGAGTTAACCCACGGGCCTAAATATTGTGTGATTTTGTTGGGGTGTCTAAAAAAATCACATAATATCCTAGAAATCTTAAAATTTCAACATTTTTCAATGATGGAATTAAAACCAAATATCATGATTATAAAAAATATTAAATTTTCAACATATTTCAATCATATAACTATAGACCAAATATCATGACTAAAAAAACCTCAAAAATAAATACCTAAATCAAATAGTCATTTTTTTCCATAGAAAAAGACGCACAATTTTATTTATCAAAAGGAAAAATAAAATTACAATTTACATATGTTGTAAGCATTCTAAAGAAAATGCCTCTCGACAGTGATCTAAAAAGAGAAACTAACAACCTTGAGAAACATGCAACATAAGAAGAGAGAAGTTAAATCTGAAAATTCACAATGAGCTTTTCTTTTTTTTCACTTTATGCCAACCATCTAAACCTAGTTCAACAAGAACTAATGCCAATTCTCGACTTGATTCCATATGAGAAGCTTCTTTTTATGAATAAGAGCTCTTTGAAACATGAGCTCTTTTTTTCCCCCATTCCCATCTGAAGCCTATAAACCTTTAGGTTCAATACCCTTCTAAAGAAGGGTGATGATTCCTAACTGTGCCACGACATCCCCATCCATTCTCATTCTAGGTTGAGCCTGAACATCCACATCTAATTGGGCATGATGGCTCTCCTTGATATCATCTTCTTCATCTTCTGAAAGGTAGTGATCTATAAATTTCTATCCTTTTGGCCTATTGGATTGCCTCTTTTTCTTTTTTGGATTTCGTTTCACCTATGTATATGAGTTCTACAAGTTTCCTATTTGAAAGGAAACTCGACAATGAAAATTCATGTTCACATAATCTAAAACTTGAGACCATTTTTTTGTTTCAATATTATTTGATCAGGTAGACCTTTTCTAAGGTATATCTCCACACATATTTTGGAAAATGTGAAGATTCCTTTCTTTGTTCTTTCTAGGTCCATTTTCTTTTAATTTTCCCATAATATTTCCAATATCCTCAAGGACTTTGTAACGTCAGAAGGACGAGGCAGGTTTGGAAGCCTCACCCAAACCGACATAGTTGAGGCCACCATAGTTGTGGCATCAATCTTAGGGAGCCATGGAGTGATGAATAGCCTATCTTTTCCCCAAAAATCCTTCATTTAGAAAAAATCACAGATCCTTCTGTGTTTCAAATTGGATTATGAAGAAATTTTTGGAGCATAAATAAATGTCATGGTTAGGTGTCCAAAAATAGAAAACCCATTGGTAAATCTTCAGGTTTTGTCCAAAATTCATTAAATATGCTAATAACATCCTTTGAATAGAGGAAAGAAATGAGGGAAGATACCTCAGAAATATTGACTTCCATAGTTGTAACTTACTCCAATTGGTCCACTATATAGGGGCTTGGATTATTTTTACTTTGTTCTATTGGGGCTGAAATATTCCTTTGCATTGCTTCCTTGAAGGAGACAGAAGTTCCATTTGAAATCATGACACCATGAGCACCCCCATGCAGCCTTGAGTTTAGGATTATGGTATAGTTTTTTATGATATTGTAGTCTTTGAGTTGAAAGGAATCTTGGAGAACCTTCCCTTCTTATTGTAGGCATTGAAATTTTGTGGGCATGCCCCATTTATCTTCAATAAACTACTTAAGAGAAAAGATAGAGCCTGAGATTCTTTTCCATGGAATAAAAGTATTCCCACTAATATTTTTGACAGATATCTAGAAAATATTATTTTGATCCTACCATGTATGAGAGTCAAAATTCAAGGACCAAGATAGTTGAGATGGAACTCTTTATAGAGAAGGCACCATAATATACACAAGCGACTAAACAAACCCCTTCTCCACTACCCTTAAGACAGAGGATACAAAAAAAAAAAACAAATTTGAGGGGACAAAGGATGAGAAAAAAATCCCTATTGATCGCATCCATCACTTCATGCTCAACCAACTCACCCTACTAGCAAAATTAGAAATAGATATCTAAATAAGAGAGAATGGGAATGACTATTGTCCCTAGAAAAAAATATAATTGTTCCGACCTCGACCTAATTAAGAATAAAGTGTTCCAACACACATTTGGAATTTTTATCAAATTACATGTATTTACTTTGTTCATAGAGACAAAGCAGTCAAGAGATAGACTATTAATACCCTGTATTCTCGCTCCTTCAGTGGTCAAACAAGCATCACAACAAATGATTGATCAATCCACTGTAGGTAAAGGCTGAAAAATAAGTCTATCCACGTGCAAGAGGAAACCTAGAAGCTTATCATTGCTCCATGGTAGATCCACAGAGTGGGAATCAATGTCTTGGTTCACGACAGGGGGAAAGAAAGATCCACAAACCAAGAAAACCATAGAATCCATCACTCTCTAATCGAATAGTCATTATATTAAGAGTAATTTTTTTAATTCTAAAAGTATAATTCTTTTAAAATCTTAGTCTAAGACAACTTGACACACTGCAATGAAAACTTAAAAATTAACCATCAAATTAACATGTGGTGGGGGCATATTTTACCCATTGCAATGAAAACTTTAAAAACAACCATCAAATTGATACACAATGGGGACAGACTTGATTCATTGTAATGAAAACTTAAAAAACAACTATCAAATAAAGACATAGTGAGGTTGGGTTGCTATTCGAGCATTGAAACAGACCCTACAGCGAAAAAAATTGTAAAACAAATAAATAAATAGACAAATAAACAAGCATGAAAAACAGAACAAAACAAACAACAAAGGAGAAAAAATCACACATAAAAAAAGAAAAAAAATAAAACAACAAATTTAAAAATAATAATAAATGAAAAATAAAAAGTATCTAGGTTCCTGATTTTAGATAGAAGGTCGAACAGAAATGTCGGAGAGCCGAAGCGACTAGGGTTATAGAAAATTGCAGGGATCGTCTCTAATGGAGGGCGGCAGAGGAGGGAGCTCGGCTCCCTCCTACAAAGACGTTGTTGCCAGCAGAGGTAAAACACCAATGGTGAACAACAAAGGTTTTGCGAACGAAAGGAACAGGGATAATGAAAAGGAGACAGATGGGACCAAAACCAAGGAAAACAATAGCACAAAGGACAAAGAGGAAGAAGACAAAAGTCAGGGTTCAAGAGACAAAAAACAAAAAGGACCTTGTAAACCAAAAGCAGAAATCACTCCTAGAGTAATATTAAATGATCCTGCTTTACAGGCACATAAGGAACACATGGGGACCTATGCCATTATCTGTAAATTCATGGGACTATGGCCCACTGAAAAAGCTTTACAAACGTGGATCAAGTATCACTGGAAACCCAAAGGAAGCATTGACCTACATCTTGGGTCAAAGGGATTCTTCACAGTGGTGTTCTCAAACATCGAAGATAAAGACAGAATATTCGAAGGAGGACCCTACTTTTTTGCAGCAGTCGGTCTCTATATGAGGCCATGGAGGATGAACTTTGTCCCAGAGCGGGAGATGTTCTCTTCGGTTCCAGTTTGGGTAAGGCTCTATTCTCTACCTCTTGATTATTGGCAAACTGAATCGCTAGCTGCCATTGGCAATAAACTAGGACATTTTGTCAAAGCTTCTAAAGCCACAAGAAGAGGAAAATATACCTCCTTTGCAAGGATATGTGTGGAAATGGATCTATCAGGAGCGCTTCTGGATGAAGTTATCTTGGAAGTTTTCGATGAGGAGTGGGTGCAGATAGTGGACTATGAGCATATCCCATTCAGATGCCGTAGATGCCATGAACATGGACATCTGTTCAGAGACTGCCCTCTCAGTAAAGCAGACAAAAAAAGTAAACTTAATACTGAAGGACAATGAAAGCTTTCAGAAAGGGGCAAGTAAAGGAAAAGGAGGAAAAAAGGGGCTAAAGCAACAACATAATGAGGGGCAGAAGGTCAGTCAGAACAAGTTTCAAGTGCTGGAAGAGAATGAAGAAATCACAAGAGAAAACCAATATCAGGAGGAAGGTCCTAATGAAAAAGAGAAAGAAGAGGACAACAAACAATCTCAAGATATTGGTCCTAAAAAAGAGGCGATGATAAGTGAAACAAAAATGGAGATGGACCAGGAAATGACTCAAAGTGAAATAGATCTGGAAGACCATGAAATACAAGAAATTCTCGATAAGGAAAACCTAGATCTGGAAGGATTCTTGATGCAGGGAACCAAAGGAGGAATAGATTCACTGCCTCAAGAAGAATGCAATAGAATACAACAGTTGTTTTTATGGAAAAATCAGGAAAGAGAACTGGATAAAGGTAAAAACATTCAGAAACAGGAGCACAGAGTGATGAAAATAATGAAATCAACTCCAGGATTAGCGACTAGAAATCCAGGAAAGAAGAGGGGCGGGAAAAAGAAAAATGAGCTCTTGATGGAGTGTGGAAAGTGTTGGCATTATGACACAGGTTTGGATCGATGGCATAAGTGTTGTCCTTGATGGCAACTCGCTCAAATAGCAGATCACAAGTTCAGGCTCTCAAAATAGTAGAAAATGAGATACCCGCAGGTTCCTGTTCACGAAGTCGCGGATGTACGCAGGTGCGTCGAACAAAAGTTGCGGACATGTACGCAAGTTCTCCGATCAAAAAGTGCAGACGTAAAGTACACGCACTTTCATGCAGAGAAAAGCGCACACATGGGAAATCTTATGGTTGGTCCATGGTATTTAGTCCGACATTTTTGATCCTATGGTTTTGGTCCGTGGTTTTGCATCTAAAGTATTGAACCCAAGTTTTGGGTCCATAGTATTGGATCTCTATGGTTTTGGACCATGGTTTTGAGTAAGGCCTAAACTATAAAAAGGAAAGGAGATCGTTTGGCTTGGGCAACTATTGTGTTGAATATCTTGAGATGAGCAAGATTTGAAATATTTGTGATCGGTTGGTGAGCTGGACCTGAATCAAGGAGAATTTTGAGCATTACAAGACGAATCTACTAAGGGGTCAAGATCTCTTTGGCGCATGATCAGATCTGTAAATCTGATAATCTGGGGTATAATCAAAGTCTGATAAATTTCTATACCCGCAGGCCCAACTCAGTGCAGGCATCGATACCCACAGGCTTGACACATCGCAGGCGCAGATACCCGCAAGATCGACATAGCGCAGGTGCGGATACCCGCAGGTTCAACACAGAAGAGGTGCGAATACCCGCAGCCCCGACGGAGTGCAGGTGCGGATACCGCAGGTTCGACACAGAGGAGGTGCAGATACCTGCAGGGTAAAGAAGGGAATACTGCGGACATATGCAGGTTTCTATTGGTGAAGTTGCATACTTTTTCCTTGAAATATATTTTAGCTACTTTTATCTATTTCTGCAGTGTTCAGGGGTCTGACTTGGTGTCTGGTTACTGGTACTGTGTTCTGAGAAGTTATTGATTCAGTATTTGTACAAGGAAGTTGGTTGATTGCAGATCTATTTGATGTTTGATTGATATTCATGGATCCAGTTTGAAAATTTATGAAACGTGGTCCCTGGAAGAAAAGAGAAGTCCTCTGTAGGTCAACACCTACGTACAAGTACCTCAGCTAGTGCAAGAGCTAAGGGGGTTGTAGCTCCCTTCCAGAAGAGTTTGGAGAACGAGAGAAGGTTGTAGCCTTCTGCAGGTTGAAGCCTGCGTGCTGGTATAAGACTGCACCAGTACAGAATCATTGTAAAAGGAAGTTTCTAATTGAAAGAAGATAGAGACATATTGCAGCAGGTGGTTTTCACCCACATTGGGTTTCCACCTTATATCTTGTGTTCCTTTGTGTGATTGTTTGCTCTCCTTTTTTGTTTCTGCTTACTGTTATATGGTTCTGACACACAGATTAATGATCAATATCTGAAGAATAAATTAAATTATAAGTCAGGAAGGTATACACAAGTTTCATTAGTCAGATCTGCTAATCTTTATATAAGTTGAAAAAGAATTTGATAATATTGATTCACCCCCCCCCCTCTCAGTATTATTTTCAACAATTGGTATCAGAGCAGGTTCTTCAAGAAAAGCTTGATCGCTTGAAGGAAGATCTATCATCATGAGAAACTATGAAAAAGAAGCATCTATCAGGCCACCGATTTTTTATGGAAGCAACTTCGTCTATTGGAAGGTAAGAATCACTGCTTATCTTCAATCTCTTGGTACAGAAGTTTGGGATATTGTGGAAACTGGATACACATTTCCATCAGCAACTCCTACAGATGCAGCTGGTAAGAAGCAGTATGAAACAAATGAAAAAGCTGTCAATACTCTATTAGGAAGTCTATCTCAATCAGAATTCGTCAAGGTTATGCAGCTCAAAAGCGCAAAAGAAATATGGGACAAGATTGTTCTGAGCTATGAAGGAGATGAACAGGTAAAACGAGCAAAGCTACAAACTCTTAGAATTCAATATGAAAGTCTCAGAATGCATAATGATGAAAGTGTGGCTAGCTATTTCCTACGTATAGATGAGATCGTAAATTGTATGAAAAACTTGGGTGAAGAAATAAAAGAAGTTGTTTTGGTTGAAAAAGTTCTAAGATCTTTGTCTCCTAAGTTTGATTCAAAAGTTTCTGCCATAGAAGAAAAGCATAACCTTACCATGTCACAGCTGCACGGAATTCTAATTGCTTACGAGATGAGAATAGGAGGACCATCAGACAGGAGAGAAGCTGCATTCAAGGCTTCAGTAAAAGGAGATTACTATGAGGCAGGACATGTGTCAGAAGAAGAGGAAGAATCAAATTTTGTCAAGAACCTTCAACGGGTAACTGGAAGATTCAGAGGTAAGCTGCCTTTCAAATGCTTTACTTGTGGGAGAGTCAATCATTATGCTGCAAAATGTCCTCATAAGGATAAATTAGACAAAGGTAAGGAACCTGTTAGATGGAACAGAAAACAGAATAAGAAGAGCTATTACACGCATGAAGACAGTGATGGATTGTCAAATAGTGATGAAGATGAACAAGGTAATGATGATAGACTTTTGATGGCTTTTGAAGATGATGATTTCTTGGATGCTATAAATGAAGGTCTTTATGAAGAAATTTCTAAACTTAAAGTTTGTTTAGAGGAAAAGAATATGATTATAGATACTCTAACATTCCAACTTGCTGAAAAGGATAAACACAATGAAGAGTTAGAATGTGAAATTGTGGGACTTAGAAAAGAAATTGAGAAAACAAAAGCCCTTAATCTCAGATTTGCTAAAGGATCTAAAACTCTAGATGAGATTATCAAAGTGCAGTGTTCTCCTCTAATCAAGACTGGTCTCGGATATTTCGAAGAAGCATCTCAAGCTCAGAAGCAAGCGCAGAAGCCATCCACCTCCAAAAGTTATCTTGATGCAGCAAGGAGAAGTGAACAAGTTGACAATCGACAGCAAAAGCATAATGCAGATCACCAGGTAAATCAGGGACAATTTGCTTCAAGAATAGATTATCAGGGGAAATCTACATCAAGGATGAACAGAAGCCTCAACCGACCACAAGTAAATCATTCTCATATTGGCTCAAGAATGGATGGAAACTACAATCATATGGTTGGTAGATTTGATAATCGCAGGAATTTCTTCAATGGCCAATGTTTCTCTTGTCATAACTTTGGTCATAAAGCTGCTCAATGTGTTGCCTACAAGACCATCATGACTAGGGAAGCTCAAAAAAAAGGAGTATGATAGGAATCATGAAAATAACCTACAATAATTTCTCTGCTCCTGAAAATGAAATAGAATTTTCTATCTGTAACAACTTCGGTCATGAAGATTCTGAATGTAGAAGCAGTTTTGGCAAACAACTCAGAAGGAGCAAGCCTCATTGAATTCCAAAACATGGAAAAAGAAAGAAACGCAACCAGAAAGATGTGGGATAGCCCTATATGTGGAGGGATAAGAAAATCAATGGTACATCGACAGTGGGTGCTCAAAACATATGACAGGTAATAAAGAAAAGCTTCAGTCATATAGTGCCTTAGACAAGGAAAAGAAGGTCTCATTTGGAAATGGCACCCCTGCATTCATAAAAGGTAAAGGCTTTGTTCGTTTGAAAGAAAAGGTCAAGGTTGGTAATTTTATGTATGTTGATGGCTTAAAGCACAATCTATTAAGTGTCAGTCAGATGTGCGATTAAGGAACTGAGGTAATATTTCGATCAAATGGATGTATTGTTCATGAGCTGGATACAAGAAAGACAGTGATTAGAGGCATAAGAACTCCAAATAACTTATACGTACTCAAGGGAGAACAACAACAATGCTATTTAAGCAAGAATGATGAACACTGGCTATGGCAGAGAAGACTGGGGCATCTTAGCTTCTCTCATATAAGGAAAGCATACAAATATCAGGCAGTTCGTGATCTTCCTGACATCAAAATTCCATACAATACAATATGCAAATCATGTCAATTTGGTAAGCAAACTAGAACTAATTTCCCTGAGAAGGAAGGATCAGCTAGCAGGCCACTTGAACTTGTTCACACAGATATATGTGGTCCAACTAGGAAGAGATCACCTCGAGGAGAAGAGTATTTCATATTGTTCATTGACGACTTTTCAAGGATGTGTTGGATAGGACTCATGAAGTATAAAGATGAAGCTTTCGAAAAGTTCAAGTCATTCAAAGCCTTGGTTGAAAACGAATCAGATCACAGAATCAAATGCCTCAGATTTGATCGAGGAGGGGAATTTACCTCAGATGAATTTTTCGATTTTTGTGAAGAACATGGAATAAGAAGGGAATTTTCTATTGCAAGGACTCCTTAGCAAAATGGAGTTGTGGAAAGGATGAACAGAACGGTTCAACAAATGGCTTGTGTTATGCTTGATGAGTCTGGAGCTCCCACAACCTTCTGGGGTGAAGCCGCATTTACCGTTGTTACTATTCTCAACAAGACAAACGTCCGGGTAAATAGCACTCAGACTCCTCATGAACTTTGGTACGGTAAGACTCCCACAATAAAGTACTTCAAAAATTTTGGAAGCAAATGCTACATTAAAAGGACTGATGAAAATCTTGGCAAGTTTGAACCTAGAGCAAATGAAGGCATTTTACTTGGCTACTCTCCCCACAGCAAAGCTTACAAATGTTACAAAAAAAGACTTGGTAAAATTGTTGAAAGCATTGATGTAGTGGTTGATGAAGAAGGAAACACTCCTAGGCAGGTAAAATCTGAAGATTTCGAAGAATACTATCTGTCAACATCAAATCAGATTCATGACGAAGAAGAAACCCAAGAGGCACCAGAAGAACAAATAAGGATAGAAGAAAAGACTCCATCTAGATATGTTCAGAAGAATCATCCAAAATCTCAAATTTTGGGGCAGAAAGAGGCAGGTGTACAAACAAGAAGAACCATTTCAGAAGCTTCAAGCTATCTAGCATTACTCTCCTCCACTGAACCGTAGAACGTAAGAGAGGCTTGCAAAGATGAATGTTGGGTCAAGGCCATGGAAGAAGAACTTGAGCAGATTGAAAAGAATAACACTTGGGAGTTGGTTCCTAGACCAAAAGATAAGAATGTCATAGGGACAAAGTGGATTTTCAAAAATAAGCTAAATGAAAATGGGGATGTGGTTAGAAACAAGGCAAGACTTGTTTGTAAAGGATATGCGCAACAAGAAGGAATAGACTTTGAAGAAACTTTTGCTCCAGTTGCTAGACTTGAGGCCATAAGAATGTTCCTTGCTCTCTCTAGCTTTCAGAAGTTCAAAGTATTTCAGATGGACATAAAATCTGCCTTTCTGAATGGAGACTTAAATGAAGAAGTATATATTGAACAACTGGATGGGTTTATTCTTGGAAATGATCCAAAACTTGTATGCAGGCTCAAAAAGGCACTCTATGGCCTTAAACAGGCACCAAGGGCATGGTATTATCGGTTGGATAAGTACCTCCATCAACAAGGTTTTATAAAAGGATCAACTGATAGCAATCTGTATATAAAAATTGACAATGATAAGTTGTTGATACTTGTTGTGTATGTTGATGATATCATGTTTGGTAGCAATGAAGAAGACATGAGTCAAAATTTTGCCTTGGTGATGCAAAAAGAGTTTGAAATGTCCATGCTTGGTGAGCTCACATATTTTCTTGGTTTACAAGTCCAACAAAACAAAGATGGAATTTTTCTATCACAAACCAAATATCTCAAGCAGATCTTGAAGAAATATGGGATGGAGGATTCGAAACCAGTATGTACCCCTATGGTGACAGGATGCAGCCTCAGCGCAAATGATGAATTGGCAGCAGTACATCAACCAACCTATAGATCCATGATTGGTAGTCTGCTCTATCTAACAGGTACCCGATCAAACATTATGCATGCATTGGGTATAGTTGGAAGGTTTCAGGCAAATCCAAAGGAAACTCATCTTCAGGCAGTTAAGAGAATTTTCAAGTATCTTCAAGGAACTCAAAACTATGGCTTATGGTATCCTAGAGGTACAGATCTCACACTTCATGCATACACAGATGCGGATTGGACAGAAGCGTGGATGACAGGAAAAGCACTAGTGGTGGTGCATTCTTCATGGGTCCTAGATTAGTATCTTGGTTCAGTAAGAAACAAAGCTCTATTGCATTATCTACAGTTGAAGCAGAATATGTAGCTGTTGCATCTTGCTACACACAACTCCTTTGGATGATGCAAACATTGCAAGATCTTCAAATCATTTGCACTCCACCTATCTCTATTTTCTGTGACAATACAAGTGCAATCAGTATTTCAAAGAATCTTGTCATGCATTCAAAGACTAAGCACATACCGATCAAGTATCATTTTCTCGAGAACAAGTGCTTGAACAAAAGGTCAAATTGGAGTATGTTCCCTCTAAGGAACAAGTTGCTGATATTCTCACCAAACCACTGCCCAGGGAGACCTTTGAATACCTCAGACAAAAGCTGGGGGTAGTTGATGCATCATCTTGTTGTTGAATCTTGTCTGTTGTAGAGATTGTTGGTTGTACGCGAGTTTCATATGGGGTATACATGTACATATGCTGGTTTATGTGGGTACAGTCGACTTGAAGAAGAGCAAGGATCAAGAGTCCGATATGGGCCTGTCAGAGACAATCTGGAACAAGTTTAGGGGGGCATATATTCTTCTAATAATGCATTGTTGGCATCATCATAGAAGATCTTGGTTCAATTCTTTGGTTGTCTTGATTTCAGGAGGAGCAAGTGCAAAAGGAGAACATGGATACTAATCTGAATAGTGCTTGATAGATGCTACTGATATTTTTCTCTATCTTTCTTTTGTCAAGGTCATGTAACGGCCTATCTTAGTTGCCCCACTATGCCTGGGATGGATAATGTCATATGCATATTATATCATGTATCCCCACTTGGTTGGGAGTCGTATGTATGAGTCTTTGGTGATAGGAAGGTCAGTTATGATGTATAAAGTCATATTTCTTTTGTAGAACATCTTCTTGCAGATCTTGCCTATATGTCAGGGGGAGCTTGGACAGCACAGCAAAGTAGAGATTTCAGCATGTACTCAGGGGGAGCATAACCCTTTGCCCTTGATGTCAAAGGGGGAGAAAAGACTTTGAGTGACTTTGGGTTGCCATCAAGTCCAAAGGGGGAGATTTTTGGCATTATGACACAAGTTTGGCTCGATGGCATAAGTGTTGTCCTTGATGGAAACTCGCTCAAATAGCAGATCACAAGTTCAGGCCCTCAAAATAGTATAAATTGAGATACCCGCAGGTTCTGTTCACGAAGCCGCAGATGTACGCAGGTTCTCCGATCAAAAAGTGCAGACGTAAAGTACACACACTTTCATGTAGAGAAAAGCACGCACATGGGAAATCTTATGGTTGGTCTATGGTATTTAGTCCAAAATTTTTGATCCTATGGTTTTGGTCCATGGTTTTGCATCTAAAGTATTGAACCCAGGTTTTGGGTCCCTAGTATTGGATCTCTATGGTTTTGGACCATGGTTTTGAGTAAGGCCTAGACTATAAAAAGGAAAGGAGATCATTTGGCTTGGGCAACTAATGTGTTGAATATCTTGAGATGAGCAAGATCTGAAATATTTGTGATCGGTTGGTGAGCTGGACCTGAATCAAGGAGAAACCTGAGCATTACAAGATGAATCTACTGAGGGGTTGAGATCTCTTTGGTGCGTGATCAGATCTGTAAATCTGATAATCTGGGGTATAATCGAAGTCTGATAAATTTATATACCCGCAGGCCCAACTCAGCGCAAGTGCGGATACTCGCAGGCTCGACACAGCGTAGGTGCGGATACCCACAGGTTCAACACAGAAGAGGTACGGATACCCGCAGCCCCGGCAGAGCGCAGGTGCGGATACCGCAGGTTCGACACAGAGGAGTTGCGGATACCCGTAGGGTAAATAAGGGAATACTGCAGACGTACGCAGGTTTCTATTGGTGAAGTTGCGGACTTTTCCTTGAAATATATTTTAGCTGCTTTTATCTATTTCTGTAATGTTCGGGGGTCTGAATTGGTGTCTGGTTATTGGTATTGTGTTCTGAGAAGTTATTGATTCAGTATTTGTACAAGGAAGTTGGTTGATTGTAGATCTATTTGATGTTTGATTGATATTCATGGATCTAGTTTGAAAATTTATGAAACGTGGTCCCTGGAAGAAAAGAGAAGTCCTTTGTAGGTCAACACCTACGTACAAGTACCTCAGCTAGTGCAAGAGCTAAGGGGGTTGTAGTTCCCTTCCAGAAGAGTTTGGAGAACGAGAGAAGGTTGTAGCCTTCTGCAGGTTGAAGCCTGCATGCTGGTATAAGATTGCACCAGTACAGAATCATTGTAAAAGGAAGTTTTTAATTGAAAGAAGATAGAGACATATTGCAGCAGGTGGTTTTCACCCACATTGGGTTTCCACCTTATATCTTGTGTTCCTTTGTGTGATTTTCTGCTATCCTTTTCTGTTTCTACTTACTGTTATATGGTTTGACACACAGATTAATGATCAATATCTGAAGAATAAATTAAATTATAAGTCAGGAAGGTATACACAAGTTTCATTAGTTGGATCTGCTAATCTTTATATAAGTTGAAAAAAAATTTGATAATACTGATTCACCCCCCCCCCCAGTATCATTTTCAACAGAAAGCTAATGATAGATTTAGGTAAGATGAAAGATCTAACCAGTTACTCCTTTACAAATCTTTAATTATGAAGTTCATATCTTGGAATATCAGAGGTCTAGGTAGTAAAAGAAAACAAAGAATGCTAAGTAACAGAATGAAACTAGCAACGCCAAACATAATCTTCATTCAAGAAACAAAATGCTCCATTCAAAAATTAAAAAAAATCCATAGCAAATGGCTTAATATATTTGAGTTTCTAGAAGTTAACGCAGAGAACGCAGTTGGGGGCATTCTTACTCTATGGAACCCCCAAAAAGTTAGCATAATAGATGCAGAGGCATCAAGAAATTATTTATCAGTAATTATTCAACTAGTGGGGGTTTCGGACACCTTCCTGGCTACTAATGTTTATGGTCCTCAACAAATAGATGAGAAACTTAGATTTCTTGATTCCCTGGTAGATCTTAGAAGCAGACATGAAGAAATACCTTGGGTCATGGGAGGAGATTTTAACATGATTAAATCTCTTTCGGAGAAAAAAGGAGGTACCAAAATGCTAAGTAAAGATTCAGTAGCGTTCCAATCCTTCACAGAAGATATGAAACTGGTTGACTCTAAAATGCACAATGGCCTTTTTACTTGGAATAACAAAAGAGGAGGTGAGGCCCAGGTCGCCTCCAAGTTAGACATATTTTTGATCTCAGAGAAGCTGATGCTTACTAATAGAGAAATAACTGCTAGTGTTCTCCCCTTTGGAGGCTCTGATCACTGGCCAATTCAATTAGATATCAAGGGGATTGACTCTCCAAGAATAGACCCTTCAGATTTGAGCATATCTGTCTCTCCCACCCAGATTTCATCAACAACATTGAGAAATGGTGGTCCGAAGATCTGCAGATCCAGAGCACTAAAATGTTCCTCCTTCATAAAAGACTAAAGCACATAAAACTCAAACTCAAAGAATGGAACAAGAAGGATTTTGGTAATATTTTTGTAGACAAAAAATCAGTGGAAATTAAACTACAGGAACTAAATCAAGCATTGATCATAGATGGTTTTGATAAAGTCAAAAGTGAGCAAGCTGATAAACACAACCAAGAATGGGAGAATTTATGCAAACAAGAGGAAATATTTTGGAGACAAAAGTCTCGAGTTCAATGGCTCAAAGAAGGTGAACGAAATACCAAATTTTTCCATAGATCCACCATGGCCAATAGAGCACACAACAAAATCTCTTCGATATTGAATGAAAATGGGGAGCTCCAGACCTCTCATAAGAATATAGAAGCCGTGTTGGTTCAACATTTTAGAGGCATCACTAAGGAAATTAATCTAGACAAAGAGCAATGCATTAAGGAAATTACAAAAAATATCCCTAAAATGGTGTCTAGAGAGGACAATTTTAACCTGAATAAACCAGTAATCGAAGAGGAAGTCAGTGAGGTTATCAAAGATATGCAGAATGGAAAAGATCCAAGACCAGATGATTTCAATGTAGACTTTTTTAAGACTTGTTGGAATGTTGTCAAACAGGATATTCTGAATGTTGTAGAGGATTCCAGAAGAAACAAGACTATTATGAAAGCCCTCAACACCTCCTTCATCTACCTGATCCCCAAACAGGATTCTGCCCTAACTCCTGATAAGTACAGACCCATTTCTTTATGCAATGTGGTATACAAAATTATCTCCAAGATTTTTGCTAGCAGACTCAAACCTCTTCTTCCTTCTTTAATTTCAGGAGAACAATCTGCTTATGTCAAAGGAAGAAAAATCTTGAATAACATTATTCAAGCCCACGAGGTAGTTCACACGCTAACTAGAAAAAGGCAGGCTGGTATGATCATGCAATTAGATATTGCCAAAGCATATGACAAGGTGAATTGGATTTACATCAAGAAGATCCTTATTGCTTTTGGGTTCGATCACAACTGGGTCAGTTAGGTTATCACTCTAGTAACTTCTTCCAGCTTTTCAATTTTGGTGAATGGCTCGCCCTCAGAGATCTTCACTCCTTCCAGAGGCCTCAGGTAGGAAGACCCACTCTCTCCCTTTCTCTTTATCCTCATGATGCAAGGACTGGGCAAATCCATTAAGCCAAAGCCTTAGGAAATATTAAGGGTCTACAATTAATGGAGACTAGTCAGGCAATGACTCACCAACAATTTGTGGATGACACCACGCTGCAAGGTATTCCCACAGTCAAAGAAGCTTCAGCGTACAAACAAATCCTAAATGACTTTGCCCTGGCTACAGGTATGGAAGTTAATCTCTCCAAATCAAAAATATTTTTCTTAAATACTAACATTGCAATTCAGAGGAATATCTCCAGAATTCTGGGCTTTCAAAGGGATTCCCTCCCTTCAAAGTATTTGGGAATTCCCCTTACAACTATACCATTGCACAAAAGTATTTGGGAATTCCCCTTACAGCTAGACCATTGCACAAAAGTATTTGGGAACCAATGATCAACAAGATGCAAGACAAAGTCAAAAAATGGACTTTCAAATCGTTGAACCTATCTAGTAGGTTGAAGGTTGTTCTGCAATCTATCCCTGTTTTCTTTTTATCGGCCCTCCCAACTCCCAAAGGGGTCTTATAGCAATTCAGGAATATCCAGAGAGACTTCCTTTGGGGCAAGGAGGAAACAAGGAATAAATGGGCCCTTGTTTCTTGGGATAAAATCTGTAAACCCAAAAGTCACGGAGGTCTAGGCTTGGATGATCAAGAGATTCTAAGTAATGTTTTAGGAGCCAAGCTCTGGTGGAGATGGGTTAAAGAACCAGAGGCTGAATGGGCTAAAACTTGGAAAGAAAAATATGCAAGCTCCTAGCAAACAAGTGATCTTATAAGAATGTCTGGAAACATAAAAGGCTCTTACATCTGGAACAAAGCCTGGGAAAACAGAAGCCTAGTACAAAACAATAGTTTCTGGGAAATCAAAGCAGGAGATCTAGCTCTCTTCTGGGAAGACAAATGGAAACAAGAACCAACGCTGATAAGAGAGTATTTTATGAGCCTCAAGCAAGAAACAAACTCCCAAGGATTATTCAAAGTTAAATATTTTTGGAGTCTTCCTCATGACTCCAGAAAGTGGAGAAACTGGAGAAACATAGACTGCAGAGAGGACAACCACATAAAGATAAGAGCAAAGGAACTCATGAGCATGTTAAAACAAAGGAAGATCTTGGTAACAGATGGGCAGGATCAATTAAGATGGGGCCTCAATAAAGAAGGTACCTTTAATATTAAGGAAGAAAAAAGAATTATCCTGAACCTAGATCCCTATGTTTTGGCGAAATCCTGGCAACAACTTTGGAGCCACCAAGGGTGGATGAAGATCAAGCTTTTCATGTGGTTAGTTCATCACAAGAAAATCTTAACTTGGGACAATATTAGAAAAAGGGGTGTTATTGGGCCTTCTAGATGTCAGTTATGTGAATATCAAGAGGAGACAATGGAGCATATTCTCAATAGCTGCACCTACACCACTTGGTTGTGGGATTCTTTTGACACCATTTTTCAACAGACAGACAGAGATAAGGGAAGTATCATTAATACCCTGAACAAATGGAGAAAAAACTTTTCGGAGAATGAGATCCTTAATTTGGCCTGGACCTTTACGCCAAGCTTCATTATCTGGAATGTTTGGAAAGAAAGGAATAAAAGAATTTTCAAGGAAGAAAAACTACTCCTCTTTGCCTGATGGATCTGATCTTGAAACAAATTAAGGAGACAATTTCCACCATTGTTCGCAATTATCCCAAGAATCCTCCCAAAAAGAATGAATTGAGAACTCTAAGGCATCTGGGAATGAAAGAGATCATTCACCATGGACTAAACAGAAAGGAAAGAGATTTGGAAATGGAAAAGGAGTTCTGGCATCCTCCATCGAAAGGTTATCTGAAATGCAATATTGATGGTGCTTCAAAAAGCAACCCTGGAATAGCAGGTTATGGAGGGGTGTTAATAGATGAAGAAGGAAATATAATCTTTATATTCCACTACCATTTAGGCACAGCTACCAACAATATGGTTGAATTAATGGCAATGGAACAATGTCTAGAGTTTCTAAAACTAAATCACAGCTCAAATGTCATTATCAAAGCAGACTTAGAGATCTCTATGAACGTGGTTAAGAGAATCAGTTGTAGCGCCGGAGAGGGTCTCAAAACACTAGAGACTAATACAAGTGTACCAAAGAATTCAAAAACATCTCCTAAGTCTTCGAACTGTTAGCTTCAATCAGGTTCGTCGAAAAGCCAATAAACTAGCGGATATACTGGCCAACCAAGGAGTGATTAATTCAGAATGCAGGATTGAGATGAAGTGGCAGGAGATGCCTCAGAGCATATTAAAAGCTCTCTGTAATGAACAAGCGGTAGAGGACAGGGAAATTTTTAGACATTGGGCCAAAGGGAAAGGCACGAAATGAAGCTTTCTAAGCAAGCTCAAACATAGTACTTTGGTTGGTACCTTGAAGAAGGGCAAACTCAGAGCGGTTACATAATCCTTTGGTGTAAGTTAATCAGTCTCCTTTTTCCTTCGAATTGCAACACAAGATTTAATTTACAGCCAGCGGATGTATCCGATGTGAGTTCCGAAGCAAGCTTTCACGGGAAGGGTGGCTGGATCTTTCTAGCGGCGGATATTCTCCTGCATTCCTCTTACGAAACGGAAAACTAGGCATTAAGCAGTTTCTAGGCGATCGCTGGGCTTTTGAATGGTAAGTGGTATGGGAATTTTGAGAGCGATTCCACTAGGCTCTCAACACGTGGCAAGGGTGTGGTAAGGAATACCACCCTCCATCGTGCTTTAATTTTCGAGCATCTTGGCTATGCGATTTTTCTCCGAACCGTTCAATTTTGAAGAGGGAATCGACGGTCAGATTTGGCTGTGCTATTTTGTGGGGCCACTTGTCCTATCAGGCTATTCGAAATAGTGAGGTGAGGGTTAGCGAAGTTTGACTTTGGGTTAAAAAATCATAATGGTTAATCAAAGGTACTATTTGAGAGGTCAGCTTAACTTTTTGTAGAATGGAGGGTCATTTCTATGGCAGAATGCCCTTGATATTTCCGGAGTCCATGTTGAAGTCAGGTTTTTTGTATATGTTGTAACATTACTTTTGGTTTATTGGAATAGAAGGATCGTCTCTTGCTTCAGCAAAAAAAGAAAAATAAAAAGTATCTCACTAATAAACAAAATATGAAAAAAAAATAATAATAAACATATTTTAATGGGAAAAAACATAATTAAAATATATATATATATATATATATATATATATATATATATATATATATATATATATATATATATATATATATATATATATAAAATAACAAATGAAATATTTTAAAAATGCATTAAAAACTATGTGCACATATTGAAAAATATATACTAAAAAACATTTTAAAAAATACCAAAAAGTTGAAAAAAGAATAAGGGCAGGGGTTCATTCCTAGAATTCGCCCACTCTCAGCTCTCACCCTCAGTTCATAGTAGAGGGAAAGGTCGATTCCTCGCCTAAATGTGGCTAAAGGACCTCGATAGGGCATTTAAAGTAGCAGTGTGTTGTTATAGTCGTCCTTGTTGATAACCCTTTGGACTCAGGCAGGTGGTCGAGGTGTCGAATCCTGCTCAATTAAGCCTAAAGGGCCACCGGCAAGGCTGTTGGAGCATCTTGCTCACTCCTCTAGCCACCCTGTCAGTGGCCCTTTGGCCCCATCTAGTCAAGGCCCTAGCTACTCAAGGCATCGATTCCTAGAATCGACTCCCCGCCTGAACGGGTCCAAAGTTCACCAGCAAAGTGGTTGTAGCAGCCCGCCTGCCACTCCAACCACCCTACTAATGGCCCTTTGGCCCCTGCCAGGAAAGTTATTGATTCTCATAATGATGGCCCACCTAGCCGAGGCTAAAAAGCTATTGGTAGGGCGATTACAGTGGCCCACTCATCGCTACAATTACCCTAACGACAACCCTTTGGCCCTGCCTGGGTGAGGCGTCGATACGCCCGCTGCCCAATCGCAGACAAATGGTTGTAGATAAGGTAGTTGTAACAATGTGCTTGCCACTCCAACCACCCTATTGGCATCCTTTAGCCTAGCTAGGTGGTGTCCTCGTCCCTAAATATTTTAACTTTTTTTACTATTCTTTTAATATTTAAAAAATAGTAATGCTTTTTATTTTTTAAAATTAATTTATAATCTATTTATTTATTTATTTATTTTTTCAATATTTTATTATGTTTCATTATTATTTATTATTTTTAAATACTGTTTCTTTGTTTTTTTCCTAATTTGTTTTGTATTTTGTTTCTTTCTTTCTTTTTCGTTTCTATATATATATATATATATATATATATATATATATTTGTTTTTATTTTTTTATAATTGATGTTTTTTTAGTTTTTAAATATATATATTTTTAAATTTTCTTGTTTCCCACCTTTTTAAATAAATTTTGATTTTAATTAAATGTTTTATTTATTTATTTATTGAACACTTTTTTTTCAAAATTTTGTTTTAAATGTTATTATATTTATTTTCGGGGGTTTGTTTTTAAATTTTGTTTTCAATTTTTTCAAGTCCTTTTTTTTCGTTTTTCTTTTTTTTTCATTTTTGTAGTTAACTTGTCTTTCTTTTTTTTGTTAAAGTTGTTTGAAAAAAAACATTTGTTTTTATTTTTTTGATTATTTTTATTTAACAAAAACATTATTCTTTGGAAAAAAAAAAAAAACAAACAAACAAACAAACAAACAAAACAAAACCAATATTATTATTTTTAGACAAAATTCAACTTTTTCTAGTCAAAATTTTCCATAAAAAACTTTCATTTGGCATTTCATTTTTAATGAAAATGTTCAAAATGTGTATTTTTTAAATTATATCCATATGCAAAATGTGTATTTTTTTTCAAATGTTTAAAATTATTTTTTTAATGATAATTATTTTATGTGTATTGAAGTATTAATTAACAATACCAAAAAAAAAAAAAATCCTAACTTCAAAATATTTTTATTATTATTATTTTTATTTAACTTTGCAAAAAAAATGAAATTTTTGTTACAAAAAAATATTGCAAAGAAAAACAAAAAATACAAACTTGAAAAACACTTAAAAGACAAACATCTCAGGAAGAAGAGAACAAGAAAAAGAACTTAAAAATTGGTCAAATAACCAACAGTTTTTCTTTGTTTGTCAAGTTGTTTGTGATCATCTAGGCTTGACTTATGGCTTGAGGAGCTGCGACCCAAGGGCATCTAAGATGTCAAAGTCATCTAGGGATCGCACCTAGCCTGGGCCACACTAACCCTTAGCTAACAAGTTTTTGTAGCATGTCTCCTCCCCCTAGCACAGGGCACAACCACCCCCCATGAGTTTTGATCTTGGGTCGCCTTACTGGCGAGGCCCATCCTCCACTCGTTGTGCTAGTGGGACTTGATGTCAAATAACCAATAGTTCAAAAAAATGTGCATACTTAAGAGGTAAAAAAAATAAAGTGTCAAATATATGCCCAAAACAAAAATAATGATGTTGCATCAACATTTTTCAAAATTTGCATGAAAATCACCAACATTTAATAAAATGTCCATACTTAATACGTAAGAAAATTTGAAGTTCCTATTGGAAATGGGGGGGGTTGGTTTTTGGCGGGTGGCGGGTGAATCATTATTTCTTTCCAATTGTTATTTTACCAGTTAAAACATTTATATTTAGAACACAAGATGAACAGTACGAATAAATGCTTTTATTAATATAATCTTTGCAATAAAATAGATACAACATATATATGATTCCAATCTATTACCAAGCACCAACTTGGACTTTTGTGAGGCTCCAACCTCCAGAGCACCAACTTTGTTTTGTCAAGGCACCAACCTTGGACTTAGGAGCACCAACTACTAGGACACCAATCCTTCCAGTTCTAAGGCACTAACCTCAAGGACACCAATCCTTCCAGTTCTAAGGCACTAACCTCAACGACATCAATCCTTCTAGTTCTGAGGCGCCAACACCAAGGGCTCCAACCCTCTGCTGCAAACTGTCTGGATCTGTTTTGTTAAGGCACCAACCTTGGATATATGAGCACCAACTCCAAGGACACCAATCCTTCAAACTTCTGAGGCACCAACCCCAAGGGCTCCAACCCTCTTGTCAAGGCATGTTTGATAGTAATGTTCTGCTCTCAGAAATCTTCTTTTGTTGGGTCCCTATAATACTAGTGATTACCCCATTACTATTGTAGTTGTATCCCTTATTAATATTGTTGTGCCCCTATTGTCCCCATATTGTTATTACTGTGCCCCATAGAATCCCTCCATTGTTATTTTTGTGACTTTATACTATTATTGTTAGGTCGGTTGGGTTATATTGTGACTCCTTAGACTCCTATATATAGAAAGGAGGTTTTTTCATTTGAATCATCCAAGAATTGCTCATTTATGTAATGTAAAGGAGGTTTCCCCTCGAAGAGGTTGAATTCTAAGGCATGGATCTCTCTTTTCTATCTTTTTGTGAGCTGGTTTCATAACATTTGGTATCAGAGCTTTGGATTCTAGGGTTTCGCTGCTCCAAACAGGACATCGTGGCATTTTCGCTATAACTTTTTTCTGTGATGTTTTAGAAGCTAAAAGAAAAACCCATTTGATTTTTGCAAACTCCTGAATTACATTCCAAACAGGTGACCTGGGAAAATCGTCATAACTTTCTCTCTGGGCATCGGATTGAAATTTTGTAAGAAGGTAAAGAAATAGGACGGACTTTAGTTTCTTGTATATCTTTTTCAGATCCAAAGGTCGAAACAGTGACTCGTGGCACATCGTACAAGTTCGCTCTACTGAACTAGTCTATAATCAGGTCATCTTGGGAGATTGTGCATAACTCTTCTTGGAGAATCCAACTTGGATCAGAATGGTGGAATTGGAAAAAGGACACAGAGGGCTACTACAGGTCGCAATTTCAGAACTGGATGATCCGAAATTGCAGAGATACATCAGATTCAATATCAAGCTTCTACAAAGTGAAAAAAGGTGTGTAGTTTTTTTCAAATTTTTTCATAAGCTTGGTTTGAAAAATTAGTTTGAATCAGTAATTGATGCCCCGAAGAAAGAAAATGAAAACACCTATTAAGCAACCTGAAAGCTCTAGCATGAATTATGAAGAAGAGGAAGAAATGCAACATGATATATCAAAATTACGAGACCAAGTGCAACAAGTGTCACTTGCACAAAAAGCAATAGAATCTAAGATGGATGGTTTAAGGAAAGATGTAGAAGCTAAGATGGATGGTTTGAAGAAAGGTGTAGAAGCTAAGATGGATTGTTTAAAGAAAGGCGTAGAAGCTAAGATGGATGGCATGGAAGCTAAGATGAATGGCATGGATGCTAAAATTGATGGCATGGATGATAAGATGGAAGAATTGAAGATAAATATGAATAAGTTGCTACAAGAAATAGTCACCAATGGTGAAAGGGTAGTAAAAGAAACTCATGATGAGAACAAAAGAAATGTTAATCATGATTCCATAGACTCTAATGTTGGATCGAAGACCCACCATATTCCAAAAATCGATATGAGGAAGTTTGATGGTAAGGATCCCGCAACATGGATATTACAGATGGAGCAATTTTTCGATCTCAATAATGTGCAAAACACACAAAAGGTACGTATTGCAACTTTATATTTGGAACCAAAGCAGTTTGTATGGTATCAATGGCTTTGCTCTCATAAACAAATTATCACTTGGGCAATTTTTACGGAAGAATTGACAGCACATTATGAGGATACAAAAAGCAACACTTTTTTTAGCCAATTGATAGGTCTCAAACAAAAGGGTTCAATAATGGAGCACATTGAGGAGTTCCAAAAATTGAACATAAGGGTAAAAAATATTCCAGAGGAGCATAGGATTGATGTGTTCATAGGGACTTTAAAGGATAATATCCAACATGATGTTCGCCTTTGGGAACCTAATTCATTAGAGAAGGCATTCAGGTTAGCAAGAAAAATGGAAAGAAAAATTATGGCAACTAGGAAGCATACTACTCACAACTATAAAGACGGAAGTGTTGTTGCCCCTAGTCCTCCACAACCTATAAGGTTGACACCACAAAAATTAGAAGAAAAAAGAGCAAAAGGGCTTTGTTACAGTTGTGATAGCAAATACACTAAAGGTCATAAGTGTGCTGAGAAGAAATTATTCTACATAGATTGTGAAGAGGAAGAAGAAAAGGAGCAAGAAAGGTCAAAAGAAGAGGATATACTCCAGGAACAAAGCCTATATAAAGAAGAAATGAATCCGACCATATCTTGTAATGCATTGGCAGGAATTACCACTCCTCAAACCATCAAGATAGAAGGACAAATCAAGAAGAAAAAGGTAATAGTGTTGATTGATTCAGGAAGTACCCACAATTTTATTCATTGTAAGGTAGCAAAAGAATTGAATTGCTTCTTATATCCAGCACCAGAGTGTCAAGTGATGGTTGCAAATGGAGGAACAATAAATTGCTCTGGAAAGTGCCATAATATCAAGCTATCCATGGGATAATATGTATTGACTAGCCCAATGCTTTCCATTCCAATGGGAGGTTTTGATGTTGTACTAGGAGTCCAATGGCTACAATCCTTGGGTACAATAGCTTTTAATTTTCAAGAACTTTTCATGAAATTTTCTGTGGAAGGAAAGGAAGTTGAATTAAGGGGTATTGCAGGGAAACCAGAAAAGATAATCAGCTCTAACGGTATGACAAAGCTTCTAAAAAAGGAACAAAGAGGTGTAATTGCACAATTATGTTCGCTAGATGTTTCCACATTGGAATCATCTATTTCTCCAAATCTCCAAAAAGTATTGGACAATCATTCTAAAGTACTTGAGACTCCCAAAGGTCTCCCACCTATTCGTGATCATGATCATGCTATTCATCTGATTCCAAGAAGTGTTCCTCCAAACATCAGGCCGTACAGATATCCCTATGCCCAAAAGAGTGAAATTGAACGTATGGTTGCAGAAATGCTAGAGGCTGGTATAATTCAACTGAGTCAAAGTTCTTTCTCTGCTCCAGTAGTATTGGTGCACAAGAAGGATGGATCATGGCTCATGTGTCCGGATTATAGGGAGCTCAACAAGCTCACTATTAAAGATAAGTTTCCCATTCCAGTCATTGATGAATTACTGGATGAATTGCATGGATCAATTTACTTCACCAAGTTGGATCTTCGTTCAGGATATCATCAAATCAGAATGAAGACTAAAGACATTCCGAAAACAACATTTAGAACTCATGAGGGTCATTATGAATTTTTTGTCATGCCTTTTGGCCTTACCAATGCACCTTCAACATTTCAAGTTTTGATGAATTCCATTTTCAAACCATTCCTTAGAAAATTTGTGTTAGTATTTTTTGATGATATACTAATCTATAGCAAGTCTTGGAAGGATCATGTTGAACATGTTGACATGGTGCTACAATTATTGGAGGAGAAACAATTATATGCAAAAAGATCCAAATGTTTTTTTGGAGTACAAGAGGTGGAATATCTCGGTCATATTATATCTCATGAAGGAGTTAAGGTAGACCCTAGCAAAATTAAAGCCATTAAGGAATGGAAAATCCCCACATCCATAAAGCATCTGCGAGGATTTCTCAGGTTGACAGGGTATTATCACAAGTTTGTTAAGAATTATGGGAGAATAGCAGCACCTCTAACAACATTATTGAAGAAAGATGCATTTTCATGGACTCCAGAAGCAACAAATGCCTTTGAGCATCTTAAAGAGGCAATGTGCCAAGCACCGGTCTTAGCTACACCAGACTTCACAAAAACCTTTATTGTGGAATGTGATGCTTCAGAAAATGGAATTGGTGTTGTTTTAATGCAAGATGAAAGACCCATTGCTTTTGAAAGTCGTCTAATCAAGGGAAAGTTTTTACACAAAGCTATTTATGAGAAGGAAATGTTGGCAATACTCCATGCACTTAAGAAATGGCGACCCTACCTAATGGTAAGACACTTCAAGGTAAAAACAGATCATGATAGCCTTAAATACTTTTTAGAACAAAGATTATCCTCTGAAGAGCAACAAAAGTGGGTCACAAAGATGTTGGGTTATGACTTTGAAATCATCTACAAAAAAGGGAAGCAAAATGTGGTGGCAGATGCACTCTCAAGAAAGGATGAGGATGTTGAAGCATTGTTGTGCGCCATTTCTATTATCCAACCAGATTGGATAAACAAAGCAAGGGAGGAATGGAAGAATGACGAAGAAGTGTGGGCACTTATTCGAAAGTTACAACAAGACTCTAGTACGTCTGATACATTTAGCTGGCAAAATGATTCGTTATGGTACAAAGATCGCTTATACCTCTGTAAGAATTCCCAGCTAAAACAAAAGATTCTTATGGAATTGCACACTTCTCCCTTAGGAGGGCACTAAGGATTTTTAAAAACTTACCACAGGGTTAAGAAGGAATTTTTTTGGGAGGACCTTAAATCAGATATTCAAAAGTTTGTGGTGGAATGTTTGGTTTGCCAACAAAATAAAGTTGAAACAATTAAGACACCGGGTCTATTACAACCTTTATCCATTCCAAGCCAATGTTGGGAGGAGGTTTCAATGGATTTTATCACAGGTTTACCCAAGTCTGAGGGAAAGAGTGTCATCATGGTGGTAGTTGACAGACTTACCAAGTATGCACACTTTTGTGCATTATCACATCCATTTAAAGCCAGTACAGTTTCTACTGCATTTATGGAAACAGTTCAAAAGCTACATGGAAACCCAAAGATTATTGTAAGTGACAGAGATCCCATTTTCACTGGAAATTTTTGGACAGAATTATTTTCTTGTCTTGGTACTCAGTTACCTCATAGCTCATCTTATCATCCTCAATCTGATGGACAAACTGAGATAGTAAAAAAATGTTTGGAAGGATATCTTTGTTGCTTTGTATCTGATAAACAGACACAATGGGTCAAATGGTTGCCTCTGGTTGAATGGTGGTATAACACTTCCTTCCATACAGCAACAAAAATGACCCCATTTATGGCACTTTATGGATATCAGCCACCATCCATCACATCATATTTAAGAGAAAATTCTAAGGTTCAAGCAGTGGAACATCACATCGAACATCAACAACATGTCCTCCAACTCTTAAAGGATAACCTCGTGTTGGCACAGAATAGAATGAAACAACAGGCAGATCAACATCACAAGGAAAGAAGTTTTGATGTAGGTGATTGGGTATTCCTATGGCTACAACCATATAAGCAAATGTCCCTAAAGCAAGCTAAGAAGGATAATAAATTATCACCAAAGTATTATGGTCCATACAAGGTGTTGCAAAAGATTGGTAGTATGGCATACAAATTGGAGCTTCCTGCAGCTTCTCGATTGCACCCAGTTTTCCATGTTTCATGTTTAAAGAAGGTTATAGGCGACAAGCTCCCAATTCAAACAATATTGCCAGAACTTGACGAGGAAGGAAAAATTATATTGGAACCAGAAGCAGTCACAGAAACAAGAACTTGACAGTTACGAAATCGATCAATTTCGGAGTATCTTATCAAGTGGAAGAACTTTTACGCTGAATATTCCACATGGGAGGATGAGAATTTTATATAGAAGCATCCAAAACTACTGAAGCATTGAGGACAACACATTTTTGAAGGAGAGGGGCATGTTGGGTCCCTATAATACTAGTGATTACCCCATTACTATTGTAGTTGTATCCCTTATTAATATTGTTGTGCCCCTATTGTCCCCATATTGTTATTACTATGCCCCATAGAATCCCTCTATTGTTATTTTTGTGGCTTTATACTATTATTGTTAGGTCGGCTGGGTTATATTGTGACTCCTTAGACTCCTATATATAGAAAGGAGGTTTTGTCATTTGAATCATCCAAGAATTGCTCATTTATGTAATGTAAAGGAGGTTTCCCCCTCGAAGAGGCTGAATTCTAAGGCGTGGATCTCTCTTTTCTATCTTTTTGTGAGCTGGTTTCATAACATCTTTACTGAGTTTTTTCTGTTTACAGCTTCACTGTAGTCTCCATGCTACAGCATCAATTGCAACCAATGGCAACCATTCTTCTTATGAAGGAGTACTTACAACTCTTCATGCTGTCCACATAGAGTCTGCTCTAATAATGTCTCCACACATCTTTAGTGAGTCTACTATTAGCTGCACTAAGCTCTGCACAAGAACCACTTCTCTATTTCAAGCCTCTATTCTATCAGTCACCATAAACGCTTCAAGTGTGACTACTTCTCACTGTTCTCTGCTATTGCAATCTCTTACTTCCCAGAAATATATTCACATATGCTTCAATGTCAGTGCTTGCTACTGCTCCCTTCAAACGGTGTTAGATAAAACTCTATTTGTTGCATCACAGAATTGTTCTTTAGAATGCATTTTGTACCTAATTAATTCATTGCTGGTCCTTCGTCTTCCTTCTGTCCTGTTGGACCTTTGGCTCCCTTATGTTCAGCTGGACTACGGCTTCCTTCTGCTCAGCTGGACCTACAGCTTCCTCCTTTCTTTTGGTTCGCCAGCCACAACTAAAATTTTTGTTCTCTCTTATAAAAGCCTGATATGCCTAACCTTTGGCTTGCTCCTTGCTCGCTTGAGCTTCAACTTCCTTAACGCTTGCTCTCTTCTGCTTCCCATCTTTCGGCTTCCTCTGTCTCTTCGAGTTCACCAATACTCCAAGGACAAATTAATTCAGAAGAAAGGCCAAAATACAAAGAAAATGTTGCATATTAAAACCATATCAGAGAGGCCCTTTTTCAATAATAATATTCATACACTAGACTTTTATATTTTACGGAGGATTTTATTGGTGAGGCTATCCTAAAAAGGAGGTCCCACATGCCATGTCATAATCGCAATCGCAATCGTGGCTTCCATAGGTCTTTTATAAGTCGAGCCCATAACATTGTCGATGGTCAATGGCCAATTCCCTTGCTGGATGGAGCGGATGCGATATGGTATTAAACCGTAGTTAATATACCTGTCGGGTCCACAGCCTTATCATAATCAGCGCTTTCAATGTGGCAAGGCTTTATGGCTTGCGATATGCAACGGATGTGATAATATATTAAATCATATTTCAATGGTGTAGTCGGTTCTGCATTATTATCACAATCAGTGGATTACAATAGCCCGAGTTATAATGTTACAATGGGTCCGCATGTAACATCGCATTCGAAATTTTAATGTGGCAAGGCTTTAAAGGGGCTTGCGATATTGCGACGAACGTAATATTATATTACATCATATTGTAATGGTCCAGTGGGTCCATATATATATATATATATATATATATATATATATATATATATATATATATATATATATATATATATATATATATATATATATATCGCAATCACATATTTAATGTGTCATCCCTTTATAACTTATGATATGATATTAAGCTGTATTCCTTAGCAATCCTCCACCATTGATCTGCTCATGATCCAACGGTCAATACTTGGTCCTCATTCAGCACCGTAGATATCTTCTCTCCAGATCTAACAGTTGTGACTTAACCCGATCAACCCAAAATCATCCGTTGATCCTGTTATCACTCAGGTTGTCCTTAAGCTCCGGAAAAGGATACGGCCGAGGTAACCACAGACCAACTTTGGACTGCAGGTTCTAGCCCACCTGCAATCAGAGAGGGCTCTCTCTTTCAGATTTAGCTTTGTTGAAAAGGATCTTAGGCTAGTTATTGAGTTCAGGGGTTTTTGTTCTGATTTTGGTGGGAAAATTGATGTTCTCAGGTAGAGAGGCAGAGCATAGTCTGAAGTTTCAAACCATTGGGCGTGGAGTCGAAAAGGAGGACTGCCGGTGCGTTTTCTTGGTCCCAAGAGAGAAGATAGAGCAAGGTAGCTGCAAATGAAACAATGTTTCAGGTTTAAAGGATGGGATGAATGCTAAGTAAAGAGGGGCAGTTAAGAATCCCTCAATCAGCTTAACAGGGGAAGATAACAGAGCTCTACCTAGGGGCAGTAAAGAATCCCTAGATAATCGGCACACACAGGTGAATCGGGGTAAATATGAGCCAGAAGGAATTCATATTCATTACCAATTCATTCAGAGGAAAACATAAAGAAACAGCAGAAATTGAGCATAGAGTGTATTTAAACAAATTCTAAGCTAATCTTTCTTTCTGCTATTTAGATAATGGTAAACAGTAAATAGAGGTAAGAAGCACTTATTGTATCAGGTTGCAGCACAAGAATTCCATCTTTAGTCTCCAGAAAAACATTAACAACACATCAAACAGTCTCTTCTCAGAACTTTGGGCAATCTTTGATTACAGAAACAATTTCAGGTATACAGTGCGAGTCTATAGTGAAAAATACCAATTTACCAACCCTTGAAACAATGCTGAGGGCGGTATATATAGGGAAAACTCTCTACAATTTGTTTATTACATCTTGACCTAAACAGGTCCTAAAGAACAATTAATTTGACCTAATACTATCTGAAATAAATGCATGAAAATATATTTGGCTGCGCTCAGGGCTGTCGTATCAAAATGAAGTGAATGTGCTTGTCCTCGGTGGCTTGGTGCAATTGCCTCTGCAATAACTGTGCATGGGTATCTGCTCCATTGTAGTTTGGTGGCCTTAAATGCTTCAACTGTGATTTGAGAGCTGGGATGGGCTTTCACCGCCTGATTTGACTTTGTTGGCGGCCATTCAATGTTAACCTGCTTTGGGAACTGAAGGTTTCCATTAAACAATTTAACTGGTACACTTTGCTGCTTCTCTTTCCTCTGATACTCTCTGACAAATGAATTGGGTTGCTTTTCTCCTTTGTTGTGGGTCTAATCACAAGTTAATGGTCGTTGTTCGACCTTTGTTTCCTCTAGAACTGTCTTCTGCTCCTTTCTGCATGCTTCGCGAAGAAAAATAGGTCATTCGGCGCCTTTCGGGCTTGCTGGGGGCTGCGCGATGAGAAGATTCCCCATTTTGGCTCATTTTATCTAGCGATGCGCGATTTGCGCCTAGCGCAAATCACACATCATTCAGAAACTGATTCTGGGGCTCCAGAGTGCGATTTTCGCCCTTCGCGCCAAAATTGCTGATGACGTCAACATGACATCAGCATGACAGACCTCGTACGGCGGATGACGTGGCAGGATGACGTCAGCATGATGACGTCAGCATGTACGGAGGTGACGTGGCAGTACGGCGGGTCTGATGATGTGGCAGGACACGTGGCAGGGACGTGGCAGGGTGACTCGGTGGTACAGTGACAGGAGGCCACGCAGGCGGATGACGTCAGCGTCGACGTGGTGCTGACGTAGGATGGAGGAGTGCAGTAAATGGTTTCTGGGCGCACCACCTTTGAGGAAGGGTGGTTTTGTCAAGGGGGGCTCCGCCACAGCCCAGGAGGCGACGCATGGCGGGAGTACGTCGGGAATACCGCCCATCTCCCGGACGCTAACCTTCGGGCGACTTGGGAGAGGGGAAAGCCCACCCACCATTGATCTGTGGGGCGGGTGATCGGACGGTCGGCGGCGAAGGTTAGGCGGCGGAGGGATAAGGGGATGGAATATACACGGAATATTCCAAATTTAATAAAGCGCGGCGGAGGGGGTCAAAACTATGGTTTACGTGGGTTATGGGGGTTATAAACGGGCGGGTTAATATATTTACACTTGGGACTTTGGCATAAGGGGTAAAACGTGGTTTTTTGAGGGTTTATGAGTGGGGGTTTAATGATTTGTGCCCAAAACTTTAGGTTAGGGGCGGGAAAGAGGGTTTTTGAGGGTTAGGACTAGGAAATAACGGTTATTAGCCTGACCAGGTGCCAGACTAATTCCTTTAAGACTTGGATGGGATAAAAATAGCCTCAGATGGACTGCCTTTCCCCGGACTTTAGGGGAAATATGGCTATAGTGCCAGGGAGGGGATATTTAATATTTTTGGGATTTATATACATAGTTTTAGTAGGGGAAGGGGATACAGATTAGGGATTTAGATAATACAGTCAGTAGTTAATATGGAGATGACCAGAAAGCGCTAAGTTAAGGGTCCTTAGGCTAATTTTGGGGAAAATAACTTGTAAATAAATGAAATCCTTGAGCGAAGCAGATCTTCACCAAGGCAGCTGATATGGAGAATGATGGAACTAAGAGGAATCAAGCAGATCTTGACCTCTTTGGGGAATTTAGTAAATGACTTGGGAAATGAGAAGAAGGGGAAGTTAGTTATATCTAGCTCGAGCTCCCCCAAATGAAAAACTGCCTGATAACTGTGATCTGAAAAGATATAAGACTTTAAAACACAAGATTGATCATGAATCATCATTCTGCAACCTCATAGCTACCTACCCAGCCTACCTTCCTAACATTTTTTCTTCTTTTTGGGTAGGTGCACTTAGACTTGCAGACCCTGATTTACAATTTTTCTTTTGAATGCTTTCCTATCTAAATCTACACTTATTTCTACCAAGGGCCCAGATTAAGCAGTTGGGTCCCTTTGATTCTCTACCTATCTACAAATCTGCCAAGATTAAACTATTTGGACAAATACATTCTCTATATTCTAAATAGGAAATTGAAACCTAGGGAGACCAAGATTAGACGATTTGGACCTCCCTTAAATGAAAACTCTTCAAAACTGGAACAACTCATCAAAATTGGAATACAGCAGTGCTATTTGGACTAGCACAGTTCATGGCACCTTGTGGAAATATGGAACACTTTTGCAACAAAGTATGACATATTTGGCATGTAAAATTGTCAATCATGAAAGATGAAACCCTGTTGCAACAGGAGGCTAACAGTGGCTCCACTTGGGGATGGCTCCTCCTTGTGAAAAGCAAAGAACAGCAGGTCAGACTGCCTTGATTCTTCTATTTGTTGCTATAGACTGGAAACACTTCTTTGTTCTGGCTGCTAAAAATGTGAAACTTTGAAATCTGAAACATTCTCTCCTCAATTGAGTTACTGTGAACTGTATAGCATCGCCTGCTTTCTTCTGCGTTCTTGATAACTATGTACAATGCTGCTGGAACATGCCTTTGACTGCAAATAGTTCTTTTCTACCATGAATTGCTTGTAATGTGACAGTTTTCCTCTTGTTGTTTTGTTGAAATTGGTGTAGAGACAGAGCTCTGGGAACTGGAATATTTGCATTGGTTGTGTCTTCATAAAATTTACTGTTGTTCCTTAAGCAATCAGCCTGCTTGTAAAAAATAAAAATAGAATGCTAATATATACAAATATTACTGTACAAAGATATATACAAAGCTGCATTATGTCCCTTAAAAGGGGTCATGGTAATGTTTCAGCATACGGCCATTAACAGGGCCTTCTTCAACAGTGTTGTCCTCTATAGACCTGAGAAAGTATGTGTTATTTCCCTGAACAGCAGAGACAACAAATGGCCCTTTCCATAAAAAATCAAACTTAGCATGTTTGCCCTTGTCTTCTCTTCTTGAATCCCACCTTAGAACTTTGTCACCAATACTGAAATCCTCAGCCTTAACTCTCTTATCAAACATCTTTTTGAGCTTTTCTTGCAAAATTTGAGCTCTGTCGTAAACTTGTTCTCTGGTTTGCTGGAGATGAATGGTCTGATTGATTCTTCTTTGAATGTCATTTGGTTCAGCCTAAATCTCTTGTAACAGCTTGATAGTAGGAATGCCCAGGGATGAAGGAAATCTGGCCTCCATGCCATATACCAGCTCATAAGGGCTCATCCCAATTGATCTTTTGCTTGAAAGTCTGTCTGCCCATAGGGCATTTATCAGTTTTTTGTGCCAGTTCTTCTTGTTTTCTTCTAGCACCTTCTTTATGATGTTGATGAGACTTTTGTTTGAAGATTCTGCCAGGCCATTACCTTGAGGGTAATAGGCTGTAGAGTGGCCCAGGGTGATATGAAACTTATGGCAGAAACTGATCATCTTTTTGGACTTAAAGGCAGCGGCATTATCAGTGATGATTTTCTCAGGGCAGCCAAATCTAGAAAGGATATTGCACTCAAGGAATTGGATAATGATAGTGTCATTGGCTTGTCTACAGGGAATGGCTTCAACCCACTTAGTGAAATAGTCGGTGGTTGTTAGGATCCATTTGTGTTGGCCTGAGGAAGAGGGATGGATTTCTCCAATGAAGTCAAGACCCCATTGTTGAAAAGGTTGTTCGGTTGAGATGGGTTTAAGGGGCAGGGGTAACAGCTTTCTCTTGCCCTCAAAAATTTGGCATTTGTGACATGACATGGCAAACTTCTTTACATCTGCAAAAAGAGTGGGCCAATAGAAACCAGCCCTTAAAATTTTATCAGCAGTGGACTTCCAATATAGATGTCCTCCACAGTCACCTGCATGGAATTCTTTCATGACATTGTTAGTTTCATTCATGGTTAAATAGTTAAGCAATATACCTTCATGATTTCTCCAAAACAATGCACCATCTATGACACAAAACTTTAAAGCCTTCATTTTCAAGAATCTTTTCTTGGTCCTGGACAATCCTGGGGGAGCACACAGGTTTAACAATACAAAGCATATATCAGCGTACCAGGGGCATTGCAGAAATATTTCACTGATCTGTGGAGTCGCCAGCTCTTGTTCATTGTCCAGCTGGTTAATGTCTAAGGCTTGAAAGTTTGTTTCGGACATCAGTTTAGATAACCCTTGTCCCTTTATCAGCTTGGTTGGTTTTATTTCTATGTCATACTCAAGGATGCTTGCAATCCACTTGCCTCTTTTGCCTTCTAATCCTTCTTGTGTCAATATGTCTTTTACAGCAGCGTGTGGAACATAGGCAATCACATGTGAATACAGTATGTACACTCTAAAATCCTTGATGGCCTTAACAAGTGCGTAGGCCTGCTTTTCCATTATTGGGTACTTCAAAGGGGCATCTCTTAAGGCTCGGCTGAAAAAGGCGATTGGCTTTTCAGCTCCCTGTTCATCCTTTTGCAGCAGGACAGTGGCTATTGTGTGATCAGATGCAAACGAAAATATGATAAAATCTCTGTCAAACTATGGGCTAGTGAGGATAGGGGTTTGGGTTAATGCGGTTTTGATACTTTCAAATGCTTGCTTGGTTTCGAGGGACCATCTTATGTTGGCATCCTTCTTTAACATGTTGCTTAACAATCGTATTAGTTCAGCTAGATTTGGAATAAATCTTCTTAGGAAGTTGATTTTCCCAAGGAATGCTTGTAGCTCTTTAATGTTTCTTGGAAATGGAATCTGGAGGATGGCTTGGATTCTTTCAGGATCAATTCTAATCCCATCTTTTGATATAATGTGGTCAAGTAACTTGCCTTCTTCTAGGCCAAATAGGGACTTCTTGGGGTTCAATGAAATGCCATATTTCCTTCATGTCATGAAAATTTGCCTAAGATGCTTGAGGTGTTCTTCATCAAATTTGGAAAATGGGGTTAAATCATCTAGGTAGGCAACTAGGAAATCATGTATTTCCTTGGCAAAAGCAATATCCATTGCTCGTTGAAAGATAGCACCAGCGTTTTTAAGACCGAATGGAATCTTTACATACTTAAATGTTCCCCACGGTGTGGTAAAGGCCGTCTTGTCTTGGCAATCCGGGTGAACAAGTATTTGGTTGAAACCTGAAAAGCCATCTAGCAAAGAGATTCTAGATGACCCCACTACTCTTTGTAGGATGTGATCCATTTTGGGCAAAGGATAGTGGTCTTTTAAGGAGACTTGATTTAAATTTCTGAGATCTACACAAAGTCTGATTTCACCTGTCTTTTTTCTTGTAGGAACAAGATTGGACACCCACTCAGAAAATCTGATGGGTGCTATTATGCCTGCTTCAAACATCCTCTTTACTTCCTTCTCAATCAGGGGAAGAAGCATAGGGTTAATTCTTCTAAGTTTCTGTTTGAAGGGTTTCTGGTTTGGTTTTAAGGGAATGGTGTGTTGGATCACCGAGGTGTCATAGGATTTCAAATCCTCATAACTCCAAGCAAATACATCTTGGAACTCTTTGAACAAATCAATGTACTTGGGCTTTTGATCTGGTGGCAGGTTTTTGGACAGTTTGATCATTTTTAGATTTTCTGTCGTCCCAATGTTGTGTTCTTCTATATCAGTGTTTATTGGCTGCAATTTTGGCTTTCTGGGCACATCATTAGCATCAAACATGTCTTCTAGTGGGGTCAGGCCAGCAGGCATAAAATTATCCTTTAAGTCAATGATCTCTGCCTCTGTTTTGTCTATTTCTTCCAAGTGCATTTGTTTCAGCTGTTTTATGTTTGTTTTGTCGAAAACAGTCGGGTTTAGGATTTGTTTGGCTGTTGCAGTTGTTACAGCCTGCTGATTTTCAGTTGCTTGCTGTTGGGAGTCGTTCATAGCATCCAAGTCAATGTTAATATTTGAAAATTCATGCTCAAGGGTAAGGAAATTATTAATCTGGGCATCATTTTCGAACACTTGCCAATCTTTAATGTTATTTGGGACAGCGGGCCTATGTTTTATTTCCGCTGTGAAGTGATGGTTTGGGTCAAAGGGAAGCTTACATGTACTTGCAAAAGTGGCTAGGCTGTGAGCGTGAATGTTGTGATTTCTTGAAATCTTGTCAAGCTTGAATTCAGTGAATGCATTGAGTATATTAGTGGCAGCAGTCCTATAGGCTCTCATTCTATTATCATTTGTAACAAAATTACCTTTCATCTGTTGTATGATTAAATCAGAGTCACCTAGGATAGACACTTTTTTAGCTCCTAGAGCTTTGAGGAGTTTAAGGCCTAGCAGCAGAGCCTCATACTCTGCCATGTTGTTGGTGCATTTGAAATTCAGTCTGTAGGCATGGCCTTGCGCATGATTGTTATGTGTGTTGTGAATCCAGACACCTGCCCCTGCCCCTAACTTGTTGACAGAGCCATCAAACTCTAAATACCATGTGATTTCTTGCTCACGGTTAGCGCTAAGAGTTTCAGTCATTATAGGATTGGGCAGATTTAAAGTTTCTGTTTGGGGAAGTTCTTCTAGCATGCTGGTTGCATTAACCGTTGTGACAGTCTTATCAGTGTGTGCAACCGATTCTTCATTAATGTGCGTTTGTTGTTCTAGAGCCAAAGGCTCATCCTCAGTTGGAGAATTTGTGTCATCATTAAACAAAATAAAGGAATCCATGTCAGAATGTATTGAGTAAATGGGAAAATTTTCAGGCTTGCTCTCACTACTCACCACATATTTCATCAGCATTTCTCTGTACAGTCTCTTTGGTTGCCCAAAGACAGAAATGGTGGCATAGGAGAGGTCCAGTTGAAGGGATCCTTGCAGCTTTGCTCCCCATGATCTTGATAGGAGCATACCGTACTTTGGTGGGATGTCAGCCACCACCACATCCATGAGGATGGTCTTGTTGGGATATTGGACTAAGGAGACACACAAGTCTTTGATGAGGCCTAAACATTTGACTTGACTTGAGTCAAATGAGTATAAATCTTTGTAAGGTCTTGTGATATCGAGGTTCAGTTTATCCATGACTGCCTTGGGCATAAGGTTGTGTGAGGCTCCTGAGTCAAACATAGCGTTGTGCAAAACTTTGTCATGTATATGCAAATTGACATAAAAGGGTGGAATAGGTCCATGTGTTGATTTTCCATTGACTTCTGGACCGAATAGCAGTTCAAGAGAATCATCCAAAACATTTACATCGTCTTTGTTTTCTGGAATCTGCAGCGATCTTTGAATTTGTTGCCTATATACATCGTGTTTGGCAAGTTCTGAAAGAGGAACAGGTATTTTCAATTTACCTATTTCTGCCTCTAAATTAAATGGTTTTTCCAATGGAGTCTTGGTGTTGATAATGGCATTTTTTTCTGTTTCATTTGAATTATCAGCGATTCGCTCTTGTTTATCAGCATTGTGGGGATTGACTACTTGCGGTTTTACAGTTTCAGGAGGGCTTTTTGGAACGTTGTTCGAATTTTCTTTTGAGGAAGGAGGTGATAGAGGCTGCTCAACAGAAGGCTGCGTGTCTGTTATGTCTTCTATAGTCACTTGTTGCGGGTTTGGGACAGTTGTATCAGCTGGTTCTGTCATGACAGCTTTGTTTTTAATCTTGTTGGGCTGTTTGCCTTCCTTTGTTTTACCAGGTTCAGAGATGTCAATGGTCCTAGTTCTCAGCTTATATTGTTTGTGTACTTCATACACAGCAGTATCATATCCTTGTTTAAAATCAAAAGACTCACCAGACTTAGTCTGAAACTGATTGTAATCAAGTTCATTTTGGTCTTCTTGGCTCAGGAAAGTCTGATGCTCACCCTTTAGATCCATCAAATTCATGTGAGTGTCTTCTGTGGGTTGACTAGAAGTGGATCCTTCAACATAGTTATCTTGAAAAGGAGGTCTTATGTCATGGTCTTGGCTAGACCTACCAGCATTTGTGTTCTGCGTTTTCCTGAAATTTGGGTTCCTCATGGTATTGGACTGTTATCCTTCCCATGATGCTTTTCTTTCAACGTTTTCTACTCTTTCTCCCAATCTTTGCAGGCCATTGATAATAGCATCAAGCTTCTGGTCAAAGGCTGAGGGTTCTTCCTTAAAGGTGGTTCTTCTTTCCATCCTAGCTCTGTTTCTTTTGGAAATTAAGTTGGCCTCAACGCTGACAGCAACATTTTGCATGTCTGCAAGGGTCTGAGGAGCTCTTTCTTTTAACTGGTATGCCATATCCGGGTCAAAACCATCCGAAAATTTGTACAAGGCAAGGTCAAGGGGAGGCCTCAGATTCTGTGGAATTGCATTATAGACATTATTGAATCTTGCACAGTACTCCAAAACAGTTTCTTGAGGGCCTCTTTTAATTGTATCATATTCAGCTAGTATGTGCAAGGGATCTTTCTTTTTCTCCCATCTGTTGGTAAAGGATTGGTAAAGCTCATCTGAGGTGGTTATGGAATTTGCAGCAAGTGATCTGAACCAAATTCTTACATCACCTGTTAGAATTTGAACAAAAATTCTCATTCTCACACAGTATCATCATCTATTTCATAGTTTTCAAAATAGTCTTGCATCTTTTTGGTATGCTGAATGGTTGTGAAAGGACCAGTGGAATCAAAATACGTGATTTTCGATTGGTAATCTTGAGGTAAAGCCCCGGCATTAGCAGGTAATTGCAGGGGTGCATATCTATTGGCCATATTGGCAGGGATAAGTGGAACAACGGGGGCAAATGGAACAACTGGGACGATAGGGATAACTGGAATAACAGGAACAGCAGTAGTGGTAGTTGTAGTATGTGCAGTGAATGGAGGTGTGGAAGGGGAAGCAGGAGTTGAACGGAATAAATTTGACAGGATTTGGAACACAGCTTGGGTAAGTTGTTTCACGAGTTTTATTAGCGAAATCTTCTTGTCTTTCTTGCTTCCTAAGGATCTTCGGGATTAGGTTCGGATTTTCAAAAATAGCTGGGGGATTAGGGTCTGGATTTGACCTTGTATATCGTGTTTTTATTTTGGGAGCCAGCTTCCGAATTTTTTTTTGGTATTTTTTTGGGAATGTTTTTAGAAATAGCAAAGAACTAATCAAAATTTGGGACAGCTATTTGTAACTTAAAACTAGCATGAAGATTGACTGAAGCAGCATTTATTTACTCCTATTAATGCAAAGCAAAGAACAGTTTCAAAGGCTTCCTGGCTGACATTCAGGCTTCATCTGTAGTTTTAAGAGGTAAACAGCAATTGAAAAGATTGATTTATGGTCTCAGCGGAGCTTTCTTACCTTCTTCGTGAAACTATCTGAGGAAATTCCCCAGTGGAGTCGCCATTATGTTATCACTCAGGTTGTCCTTAAGCTCTGGAAAAGGATACGGCCGAGGTAACCACAGACCAACTTTGGACTGCAGGTTCTAGCCCACCTGCAATCAGAGAGGGCTCTCTCTTTCAGATTTAGCTTTGTTGAAAAGGATCTTAGGCTAGTCATTGAGTTCAGGGGTTTTTGTTCTGATTTTGGTGTGAAAATTGATGTTCTCAGGTAGAGAGGCAGAGCATAGTCTAAAGTTTCAAACCATTTGGCGTGGAGTCGAAAAGGAGGACTGCCGGTGCGTTTTCTTGGTCCCAAGAGAGAAGATAGAGCAAGGTAGCTGCAAATGAAACAATGTTTCAGGTTTAAAGGATGGGATGAATGCTAAGTAAAGAGGGGCAGTTAAGAATCCCTCAATCAGCTTAACAGGGGAAGATAACAGAGCTCTACCTAGGGGCAGTAAAGAATCCCTAGATAATCGGCACACACAGGTGAATCGGGGTAAATATGAGATAGAAGGAATTCATATTCATTACCAATTCATTCAGAGGAAAACATAAAGAAACAACAGAAATTGAGCATAGAGTGTATTTAAACAAATTCTAAGCTAATCTTTCTTTCTGCTATTTAGATAATGGTAAACAGTAAACGGAGGTAAGAAGCACTTATTGTATCAGGTTGCAGCACAAGAATTCCATCTTCAGTCTCCAGAAAAACATTAACAACACATCAAACAGTCTCTTCTCAGAACTTTGGGCAATCTTTGATTACAGAAACAATTTCAGGTATACAGTGCGAGTCTCTAGTGAAAAATACCAATTTACCAACCCTTGAAACAACGCTGAGGGCGGTATATATACGGAAAACTCTCTACAATTTGTTAATTACATCTTGACCTAAACAGGTCCTAAAGAACAATTAATTTGACCTAATCCTATCTGAAATAAATGCATGAAAATATCTTTGGCTGCGCTGAGGGCTGCCGTATCAAAATGAAGTGAATGTGCTTGTCCTCAGTGGCTTGGTGCAGTTGCCTCTGCAATAACTGTGCATGGGTCTCTGCTCCATTGTAGTTTAGTGGCCTTAAATGCTTCAACTGTGATTTGAGAGCTGGGATGGGCTTTCACCGCCTGATTTGACTTTGTTGGCGGCCATTCAATGTTAACCTGCTTTGGGAACTGAAGGTTTCCTTTAAACAATTTAACTGGTACACTTTGCTGCTTCTCTTTCCTCTGATACTCTCTGACAAATTAATTGGGTTGCTTTTCTCCTTTGCTGTGGGCCTAATCACAAGTTAATGGTCACTGTTCGGCCTTTGTTTCCTCTAGAACTGTCTTCTGCTCCTTTCTGCATGCTTCGCGAAGAAAAACGGGTCATTCGGCGCCTTTCGGGCTTGCTGGGGGCTGCGCGATGAGAAGATTCCCCATTTTGGCTCATTTTATCCAGCGATGCGCGATTTGCACTAGGCACAAATTGCGCATCAAAAACTGCCTCAGAAACTGATTCCGAGGCTCCAGAGTGCGATTTTCGCCCTTCACGCCAAAATTGCTGATGACGTCAGCGTGACAGACCTCGTACGGCAGATGACGTGGCAGGATGACGTCATCATGATGACGTCAGCATGTACGGAGGTGATATGGCAGTATGGCGGGTCTGATGATGTGGCAGGACACGTGGCAGGGTGACTCAGCGATACAGTGGCAGGAGGCCACGCAGGCTGATGACGTCAGCGTCGACGTGGTGCTGACATAGGATGGAGGAGGGCGGTAAATGGTTTCTGGGCGCACCACCTTTGAGGAAGGGTGGTTTTGTCAGGGGGGCTCCGCCACAACCCAGGAGGCGCTGCGTGGCGGGAGTACGGCGGGAATACTTCCCATCTCTTGAACGCTAACCTTCGGGCGGCTTGGGAGAGGGGAAAGCCCGCCCACCATTGATCTGTGGGGTGGGTGATCGGACGGTCAGTGGCGAAGGTTCGACGGCGGAGGGATAAGGGGCGGGAATATACACAGAATATTCCAAATTTAATAAAGCGCGGCGGAGGGGGGTCAAAACTATGGTTTACGTGGGTTATGGGGGTTATAAATGGGCGGGTTAATATATTTACACTCGGGACTTTGGCATAAGGGGTAAAACGTGGTTTTTTGAGGGTTTATGAGCGGGGGTTTAATGATTTGTGCCCAAAACTTTAGGTTAGGGGCGGGAAAGAGGGTTTTTGAGGGTTAGGACTAGGAAATAACGGTTATTAGCCTGACCAGGTGCCAGACTAATTCCTTTAAGACTCGGATGGGCTAAAAACAGCCCTAGATGGACTGCCTTTCCCCGGACTTTAGGGGAAATATGGCTATAGTGCCAGGGAGGGGATATTTAATATTTTTGGGATTTATATACATAGTTTTAGTAGAGGAAGGGGATACAAATTAGGGATTTAGATAATACAGTCAGTAGTTAATATGGAGATAACCAGAAAGCGCTAAGTTAAGGGTCCTTAGGCTAATTTTGGGGAAAAGAACTTGTAAAGAAATGAAATCCTTGAGCGAAGCAGATCTTCACCAAGGCAACTGATATGGAGAATGATGGAACTAAGAGGAATCAAGCAGATCTTGACCTCTTTGGGGAAGTTAGTAAATGACTTGGGAAATGAGAAGAAGGGGAAGTTAGTTATGTCTAGCTCGAGCTCCCCCAAATGAAAAACTGCCTGATAACTGTGATCTGAAAAGATATAAGACTTTAAAACACAAGATTGATCATGAATCATCATTCTGCAACCTCACAGCTACCTACCCAGCCTACCTTCCTAACATTTTTTCTTCTTTTTGGGTGGGTGCACTTAGACTTGCAGACCCTGATTTACAATTTTTCTTTTGAATGCTTTCCTATCTAAATCTACACTTATTTCTGCCAAGGGCCCAGATTAAGCAGTTGGGTCCCTTTGATTCTCTACCTATCTACAAATCTGCCAAGATTAAACTGTTTGGACAGATACATTCTCTATATTCTAAACAGGAAATTGAAACCTAGGGAGACCAAGATTAGACTGTTTGGACCTCCCTTAAATGAAAACTCTTCAAAACTGGAACAACTCATCAAAATTGGAATACAGCAGTGCCATTTGGACTAGCACAGTTCATGGCATCTTGTGGAAATATGGAACACTGCAGCCTGCAAAGTATGACATATTTGGCATGTAAAATTGTCAATCATGAAAGATGAAACCCTGTTGCAACAGGAGGCTAACAGATCCTTCACCGTCGATCAACCCATGCAAGATCCAACAGCCTGCATTAATCTTGGGTGAGCAATTTGCAAGGGAAATAACCACCCGAAAAAGTGGTTTTCTCTCTCCACCCGAGTGCTATGTGTTGCCCATTGAATGGAATCGAGCGCTCTCCTCTAAATACCACTTACTGCCTAGCGTCCACCCGAAAACCACTGCCACTATTATAGACCCACCAGTTAATTATTGAACTTGAAAACCACTACCACTATTACACAGAGTAACGACTCTCCTCTCCCTTGACTCTCCGCTCTTCTCTGGTCTGATATGGCTCCACGATGGCTTCCGAAACTCTTTGCTTTAATAGCTCTTCTATGATATTCCTCCAATATCTCATGATATGGCTCCTCTGTTAACTGCTCTTCCACCGGCTTCTCCTCCTGATGTGTGTTCTTCTTTGTTCCTTCTCTTGGCTTCCAATGACCTCTTCTTTGCTTTGATAGCTCTGCTCTGATAGCTCCTATGACTTATGATATTCTCTCCAATGGCTTGACTGTCTCGGATTTCCTCTGGTTTCTCCTCATGGCTTCTTGCTCTGCTTCTCCTAGAATATTGCCATATTAACATCAATGACAATCTAGGTCAACAGTTCCATGAATATTCCCCATCAAAAAAAAGTATGATGTTGCATCAACACTTTTCAAAATTGGCATGAAAATCACCAACATAAATATTAAAAAAAACATACTTAATAGACAACATCAACACTTCAAAATTGGCACCAAAATCACCAACATTTAAAAAAGAAAGTTCATACTTAATACATAAGAAAATTTAAGTGTCAGAAATATGTTTCTTCAAAAAAAAATCTTTATGTTGTTTCAACACTTCTGGAAATCCACATGAAATAATGATTTGATGTGACCTCTAAAAAAACAAGAACTTGGTACAATTATCGTTAAGTTGGTAACTTTGTTTAGGGCAAAAGAACAAAGTGACCAAGAAGCCGGATAAAGAAGAAGGACAAGCGGTTTTGGTTAGGCTTGAATGTGCAAACCTAAAGGTGGCATGGTATGGGGAAAACGGTACTAAAGAAAGTGAATTGATTATGAGAATTGGTGTTGACAGGTCCAAGGAACAAATTAAAAGAGTAGGTTGGTTCCTACAAATTGTTGAGTTGGTGCTTAGCTTAGGAGATTGGAGTCTTATGAAGGTTGGTGCCTATGAATTTGTTGAGTTGGAACTTAGCTATGTGGCTGAAATCTCTTGTAGGTTGGTGCCTACGGAAGTTGTAAGTTGATGATTATGAGGATTGGTGTCCTCGTACTCTTGACAGGTTGGTGTTAAGAAACAAAGTATATTATACATTAATCTTGATTCCTCTTCTTGATAACTACTTGTGAATGTTAGATTTCTTCTTTATTATTTGTTATGTCTTCTTCATCAAGCAATTATACAAATGTTCAATCTTCCAGGAAAATAAGGAGACAAGAGACACCAAAAATTAAGCTAAAAGCTAGGCCAAAACCCCACAAGTGGAAAACTCAAAAAACATTTTCTTATAGAACCATATCAAAATGAGATATCCAATACCAAGACCAAGACTACCACAAAAATTCCAAATCCATCCCTCCTCCAAGTCACCTCAAAGAATCAATGCTAATGCAAGTCAAACCTGGTCCAATTCTAGCCATCCTGAAATTTCAATCCTAAAATGTTAGGCTTGAAATCTCAGGCCCACATTAGCACAAAAAAATTTGGTATGTTCACATAATTCTATCCCCACACATGTGGGTTGTCAAAATAAAAAATTTGGTTATAAAAAGGGATATTCTTCTAGCCTTGGTCTTGAATTTCTCTCTCCTTTGACTCATCCTTCTCTTCTCGTTTTATAGGTTCATTTATGCTTCTTGTTGTGTGATTGGATTATCTCTCACGTGATACAAACTGCCTCTTATATATATTTTTCCAGGAGGGTCGAAAAGATGTCACACTGGAGGTCCAGGCCAACGTGTTCCAAGGAGGGCCAATTTGAAATTTTGTGGACAGTTAATGACTCAACATAAAAATCATTTTTCTTTTTCTTATAAATTTTCCAATGGGATATGACTCAAATACATTTTCTTTTGACTCAATATAAATTATTTTTTACTCCTTTTAACTCTATAAGCTTGAAGAACATGCTTTGACCAAAAATATAGTAAAAATATATCAATGATAAATTTACATTATGAAGGCTGACTCTAGTTACAACTTCAACACTCTTTCTTAACTAGGTAGGTATTCATAATGAATCAACATGATATTCTTAAGTTGACATATTCATATAAGAAAGGATCTGGATTGATAAGCATCAATAATGATGGCATCATCATAACTAGCATTGTCAAATTACTGCAGCTTTGACAAGTACGTTCTATCTCTCCACTAGATCATAGCACAATGTTGGGAGGAATTAATTTGGACACCACTACCTCTCAAGGCAATACCCCACCTAGATGTTCTTAAGGTATGTCCTCACAGGACTATTTCCTAATCCGAAGGAAAACTTTCTCCTCTGAACCATTCTTTATCAAGTCCATGCACTTGACTCTTACAGTTATTAGTCCTCGTCAGAGTACATGAGTTAAGAATGTCCATCCCTGATGCTTATCTAGTCCACCATTATCCCTACCTATGTTCATGCACTAAGATTACAATGGTTAGTCATGGCCATAATACATGACACATGGAGAACTGTTAGGTCCCTAGACTACTAGTGTAACCCCTTATTGTTATTAGTACAACCCCCTTATTATATTTTTGTGCCCATTTAGTCCCCATATTGTTATTTTTGTGCCCCATAGAAGCCCACTATTGTTATTAGTGTGCCCTTAGATTATTATTGTTATGTCGGCTCTGATTATATTATGACCCCTTAGACTCTTATATATAGAAAGGAGGTCTTGTCATTTGTATCATCCAAGAATTGTTCATTTGTGTAATGTAAAGGAGGTTTCCCACTAGAAGAGTCTTATTTCTAAGGCATTCATCTATCTTTTCTATATTTTTGTGAGTTGGTTTTATAACATTTGGTATTAGAGCTTTGGATTCTAGGGTTTCGCTGCTCCAAACAGGTCATCGTGAAATTTTCGCTATAACATTTTTTTGGTGACGTTTCAGAAGATTAAAAAAAAAACCATTTGAGACGAAATCTCTTTGAACTTCTTATCCAAATTTCAGATATTTTCTTGCTATATTTTTGGAGATATGATCTCAGGAAGTTAGGGTTTTTGCAAGCTCCAGAATTTCATCTAAAACAGGTCATCGTGGAATTTTCACTATAACTATTTCTCTACGAAGTTTAAGAAGCTAATAAAAAAACCCATTTGAGAAGAAATTGGTCTGAACCTTGGCTCCAAATTTCATATATTTTATCACAATATTTTCAAAGATATAATCTAAAAAAGTTAGGGTTTTTACAGACCCCCGAATTACATTCCAAACAGGTCACCTTGGGAAAATCGTCATAACTTTGGCTTTGAGCATCAGATTGAATTTTAGTTAGAAGTTCCAGAAAGAGGACGGACTGCAGTTTTTTTGATATCATTTTTAGAACCTAAGGTGGAAACAACGACCTGCGGCATGTCGTACAAGTTTGCTCTACTAAACCAGTCTATACTCTAGTCATCGTGGGAGATTTGGCATAACCCTTCATTGGAGAATCAAATATTGATCAGACTTGCGGGGTTAGAAAGAGGACTTATAGGGCTATTACAGACCAAAATTTTAGAACTTAAAGATCCAAAAGTATAGAGTTACAGTCATTTCAAGATCGAGCTCCTAAAAACAAGAAAAAGCGAGATGAGGAAGTTTGATGGCAAGGATCCGGTAAACTAGATACTACAAATGGAGAAATATTTTGACCTACATGGTGTAACATTGTTACAAAAGGTATGTATTGTATCTAATTATTTAGAACCGAATCAATTTTTATGGTATAAAGGGCTTTTTTCTCGTAAACCACTTGTCACGTGGTCAATTTTCACAGAGGAAATGATAGCACATTATGAGGATACAAAGAGAAACACCTTATTTAGCCAATTGATAAATCTCAAACAAAAGGGTTCAATGGCAGAGCACATTGAGGACTTCCAAAAATTGAATATAAGGGTAAATGATATTCCAGAGAACAAAATGGTTGATATCTTCATAGGGACTTTAAAGGATAACATTCAACATGAGGTTCGTCTTTGGGAACCTGATTCATTGTAGAAGGCATTTAGGTGGGCAAGAAAAATTGAAAGCGAAATTATGGAAACAAGGAATCCCACCACTCATGACTATAATTATGGAAGTGTTTTTTCTCCTAGCCTTCCATAACCTACAAGGTTTACACCACAACAATTGGAAGAAAAAAGAGAAAAAGGGCTTTATTACAATTGTGATAGCAAATACACTAAAAGTCGTAAGTGTGCTGAGAAGAAATTATTTTACATATATTATGAAGAGGAGGAAGAAAAGGATCAAGAAGCATCAAAAGAAGAGAATATACACCAACAACCCACCCCAGAGAAAGAAGAAATGAATCTGACCATATCTTGTAAAGCATTGGAAAAAATTACCACTCCTCAAATTCTCAAGATAGAAGGACATATCAAGAAGAAAAAGGTTCAAGAAGTGAAAGATCACATCGAGAAAGAAGAAATGGATCCAACCATATCTTGTAATGCATTGGCCAGAATTACCACTCCTCAAACTATCAATATAGAAGGACATATCAAGAAGAAAAATGTTCAAGAATTGAAAGATCGCATCGAGCATCAAGAAATGAATCCCACCATATCTTGTAATGAATTGGAAGAAATTACCACTCGTCAAACTATCAAGATAGAAGGACATATCAAGAAGAAAAAGGTAATAGTGTTGATTGATTCGGGCAATACCCTTAATTCTATTTATTGTAAGATAGTCAAGGAATTGAATTGCTTCCTATATCCAGCACCAGAGTATCAAGTGATGGTTGCAAGTGGAGGAACCATAAATTGCTCTGGAAAGTGCCATAATATCAAGCTATCCATGGGAGAATATGTATTGAATAGCCCAATGCTTTCCATTCCAATGGGTGGTGCTGATGTTTTACTAGGCATCCAATGGCTACAATCTTTGGGTATGATAGCTTTTAATTTTCAAGAACTTTTCTTGAAATTTTTTTGGGAAGGAAAGGAAGTTAAATTGAGGGGTATCGAAGGGAAACCTAGAAAGATAATCAACTCTAATAGCATGACAAAGATTCTAAATAAAGAAAAATGGGGCGTAATTGCACAATTATGTTCACTAGAGGATCCCACATCGAAATCATGTATTTCTCCAGATCTCCAAAATGTTTTGTACAATCATTCCAAGGTATTTGAGACTACCAAAGGCCTCCCACCTATTCGTGAACATGATCATGTTATTCATTTGATTCCAGGAAGTGTTCCTCCAAACATCAGGCCTTACATATATCCATATGCCCAAAGTAGTGGGAACTCATTCAAAAGTTGTAGAAGATCCCAATTCAAACAGTATTGCAAGAACTTGACAAGGAAGGAAAAATCATATTGGAACCTAAAGCAGTCACAGAACTAAGAAATCGACAGCTATGAAATATATCAATTTCAGAGTATCTCATCAAGTGGAAGAACTTACCCGCTGAAGATTCCACATGGGAGGACAAGAATTTATACAGAAGCATCAAGAACTACTCAAGCATTGAGGACAACACTTTTTGAAGGAGAGGGGCATGTTAGGTCCCTATACTACTAGTGTAACCCCTTATTGTTATTAGTACGACCCCCTTATTATATTGTTGTGCCTATGTAGTCCCAATATTGTTATTATTATGCCCCATAGAAGCCCACTATTGTTATTATTATGCCCTTACATTATTATTGTTATGTCAGCTCTGATTATATTATGACCCCTTAGAATCCTATATATAGAAAGGAGGTCTTGTCATATGTATCATCCAAGTATTGTTCATTTGTGTAATGTAAAGGAGGTTTCCCCCTCGAAGAGCCTTATTTCTAAGACGTTCATCTATCTTTTCTATCTTTTTGTGAGCTGGTTTCATAACATTTGGTATTAGAGAGAAATTATGGAAATAAGGAATCCCACCACTCATGACTATAATTATGGAAGTGTTTTTTCTCCTAGCCTTCCACAACCTACAAGGTTTACACCGCAACAATTGGAAGAAAAAAGAGAAAAAGGGCTTTGTTACAATTGTGATAGAAAATACACTAAAGGTCATATGTGTGCTGAAAAGAAATTATTTTACATAGATTATGAAGAGGAGGAAGAAAAGGATCAAGAAACATCAAAAGAAGAGGATATACACCAAGAACCAACCCCGGAGAAAGAAGAAATGAATTCGACCATGTCTTGTAAATAATTTGAAATAATTACCACTCCTCAAACTCTCAAGATAAAAGGACATATCAGGAAGAAAAAGGTTCAAGAAGTGAAAGATCACATCGAGAAAGAAGAAATGAATCCTAGCATATCTTGTAATGCATTGGCCAGAATTACCACTCCTCAAACTATCAAGATAGAAGGACATATCAAGAAGAAAAATGTTCAAGAAGTGAAAGATCACATCGAGCATCAAGAAATGAATCCGACCATATCTTGTAATGCATTGGAAGAAATTACCACTCAAACTCTCAAGATAGAAGGACATATCAAGAAGAAAAAGGTTCAAGCAGTGAAAGATCAAATCAAGCATCAACAACAAGTTCTCCAACTTTTAAAGGATAATGCCACTTTGGTGCAGAATCGAATGAAACAAGAGGTAGATCAACATCGCAGTGAAATAAGTTTTGATGTAGGTGATTGGGTATTTTTACGACTACATCTCAAGCAAGATATTGATGAGAAGGAAATGATGGCAATACTACATGCACTTAAGAAATGGTGACCTTACCTAATGGGAATACACTTCAAGGTAAAACTGGATCATGATAGTCTGAAATAATTTTTAGAACGAAGATTATCTTTAGAAGAAAAGAAAAAATGGGTCACAAATATGTTGGGTTATGATTTTGAAATCATCTACAAAAACGGGAAGCCAAATGTTGTTGCAGATGCACTCTCAAGAAGGGATGAGGATGTGGAAGCATTGTTTTGTGTTATTTCTATTATCCAACTAGATTGGATAAACGAAGCAAGGGATGAATGGAAGAAGGATGAAGAAGTATCACCACTCATTCAAAAGTTGCAGAAGATCGCAGTTTAAACAATATTGCCAAACTTGACGAGGAAGGAAAAATCATATTGGAAACTAGAGCAGTCATAGAAACAAGAACCCAACTGCTACGAAATCGATCAATTTCAAAGTATCTCATCAAGTGGAAGAACTTACTCGCTAAAGATTCCACATGGGAGGACAAGAATTTTATACAGAAGCGTCAAGAACTACTCAAGTGTTGAGGACAACACTTTTTGAAGGACAGGAGCATGTTAGGTCCCTATACTACTAGTGTAACCCCTTATTGTTATTAGTACAAGCCCCTTATTATATTGTTGTGCCCATGTAGTCCCCATATTGTTATTATTGTGCCCCATAGAAGGCCACTATTGTTATTATTATTATTGTTATGTCGACTATGATTATATTATGACCCCTTAGACTCTTATATATAGAAATGAGGTCTTGTCATTTGTAACATCCAAGAATTGTTCATTTGTGTAATGTAAAAGAGGTTGCCCCCTCGAAGAGGCTTATTTCTAAGGCATTCATCTATCTTTTCTATCTTTTTGTGAGCTTGTTTCATAACAAGAATATTGTGTCCATCCACACTCCATCTCAAGCAGGGAGGAGATATCCACAAGCCCAAGCTTGTCTCTAATATTCTCATCCTATTCCTTAGGAAGTAATTTCCTCAATTCATTAGATACTTTTTCACCCTATGGAGATCCATTGTAACTTCTCAACTCCTATCTACACCACATCTTAAATCATAACGAGCTTTAACCTTGATAATATTCATATCAAATCCAACATGTCATCAAATAGTTCATAAAAATATTTTATGGAGCCAAACTACTTCACAGCTAATAGTATAAACTTCCTTATCATCTTCCTTCATAGTGCAACAGAATCCTGCCTCATGTTATTTCAAGAAATCATAACATTTTCCAAATAGTTCCAACCATCAATAGTATTTGTATTCATCATCAACACTGCAAACTCAATTGATGTGTCCTTGAATCAGATATATCAAAGATCCAATCAACTCAAGTAGTAATGTATCCATACAAGCTTTTGTATTACCCTCTTTCCAGTTGAGGTAAGTGAACTTATTCCCGTTTATTCAAAGAACCTTCTCAAATATTTCTTTCATGTTGCCAACTAGTGCTAAGTGTTGACTTATTTAATGCAACCTTCAAATTGTTTTCTTCTTCTTCATTTACATGTTCTAGGAAATTCTTCATGCTTTGCTATATTATTTCATCTACTTTCAAAGCTTAACTAGTTCTTATTATCAGCTTGCAAGCTTTATTAGAAGGCCATAAAAGAATAAATATAGTTAAGCAAAGTAAAAAGATAGTATCAATAGCAGTAATTAAAAAGTTGTAGGGTGCTTATCTTTTGAGGAAGTTTATCTCCCTCTTAATCTTGGACCTTTTCATCAAACTTGTCCTCAAATCTGCATGATGTCATTTTTGTCATCTTCAAGAGCCAAATTTTATTATTTTCAACGGAAACAATTAGTTAGGGATTTTGTTCCTAGGTTTTTTTAAATTCAAATCTTTATTAGGGTTTACAAACCCTAGATGATTCAAGTTCCAAAATCTTCAATTCCTTTCATTATTTTAAAAGTTTCAATTTCTACAAGTACACTAATGTGTTAGTTTCAAACCCTATAAATGATATTGGCAAGCCTACTATACAAAAGAAGGAGATCATAGATGTTTCGTTCCTAGATCAAAAACCTAGTTTTCATGTGAATTCTCCATGAACTAGTAGACTTAACATTTTATTGACATAGCAAGATAATTTTGAAATGATCAGAATTTTGTACGTACCTCTTCAACCTTACCTATTCATCCTTGCATAGATTTGGTCCTTTGACATTTCTTCAGTTTACATGTATCATCTTCCTTTAGACCTTCCATTATTGAATTAGGATGCTAACCATAGATATTTCTTGGGGCTGCTTACAATTTTCTACATGCATTGTCTATATAAAAGGCTTTGGTCTCTCCACAATCTTCAAATATCTTATCACAATTCTTCACTATATCAGAATCATCGGCTTTTTTTATCTAATTAGTCCTTCCCTTGAGTATAAGTCTCGGTGGCATAACTGCTTCTCATAGTTGTGTCACGGGAAAGAGCTTCATATACCTTTCTTATCACAGTCCTTTCTACAAGGAGACATAATGTTGCTTCTGATAATTTGTCTCTTACATAAATATATTTTAGAGATAGACCTCAAAAATTTGGCTCTTCACATAATTCACACCCAATGTTTTGACCTTTAATTATAGAGATGATCATTTTGGTCCCTTTTACAAACAATATACCATAGACTTTCGGTCCAGCAGGGTGATCTTCCAAAGAGCTATAACAAAATGTCACAGGTTTGTCCTCCACTATAACGAGGTCAACTTTAGATTATCATTAGAGAAATTTTGAGGTTTAAAATAGGCCTCCTACAGAATATTATAAAATAATAGTGGAAATAATAAAATAAGATTAGATTACCTCATCAAGTTTCGGAGGGAAAAAAGAAAAAACTGATTTTTCAACTTCTCTCCCTATGATTTTACTCAAATTTCAAGCGGGTGCACTCATTGGATGCAAAATTTTGCATCCAAGGAGTACCCATATTTTATACTTTCAATGGACCCTAGTAGACAAAAAATATGAAATACATGAAAAAACGTGATTGCAATCACTCCTTGGATGCAAAATTAAATTATGCATCCAACGAGTGCTCTCAATCGAAATTTGAGTAAAATCATAGGGAGATGAGTTGAATATATGAGTTGAAAAAATATATTTTTTATTTTTTATATTTTTATCTTTTTAATTTTTACTTCAAAAATGGTTAATCATCCCCCATGGTTGACATCATCATATTGAATCATGTTAGTTCTTATAAAGTTGACTTGTGTCGTACATTTTTGTTTTGAGGCCTATTTTTTACCTCAAAACTTCTCTAATGAATGGGAATCAAGCCCTCGCACATGTCACAAAGGTGATAAAACCCAGGTCTTCAAACTTGCACATAAACTTTGTCCTTCACATATAAAAGCATATATCGTGAATTATCATCCCTCAGGTCTTCACATATAATGATAGAACAATGTGTCTCAGATTTCAAATATAATCACTAGAGACATTGTCACAAAAACACATATATATTGCCACATAATTTGCATAATACTTTGCACAAGTTGCCATAGAACTCAGATTCTTCCATAGAGAAATTCATCATTTAAACTTGACTATTCAAAAAAAATTCAGATGCCTTGTATATTTTAGAGCTTGAACGAGTGTAGTCATTACTTGTTGTCAATATATATGCCTTGGATTTCGTATTTATGTAGCTACATCAAGCTCGGATGTCATATGGAGATGTTATCACAATAAGCTTGAGCGTCTCAAGGAAATATTGTCATAGTAAGAGAATTGGCACAAAGGTTTGAACTATTCTTTTAATCTTCTTTTCTTGCTAGAGTGAGAGTATATGAATTTCTTTTATCTCTCTACACTTCAACCTTCATTCCTTTTGTATTTTACAGAGATGGATAACTTGGTGTCATGTCCTTGGGCTACTAGAGATGAGGAGATACTTAGAATTTTATCTCAATAGCATTCATGTAATAGATGTAACGATCTTAGCCTTTTAGGTCTTCTTGCATCCTAGACTTAGTCCTACTTAGGGCTTCTTTACTAGTGCTCTTGTCTTCACCATAACTCTGATACCATGTTGAGAAACCAAGTATAGTGGACATTAGGCTTGATTCCTCTTCTTGATAATTACTTGTGAATGTTAGATTTCTTATTTATTATTTGTTATGTATTCTTCAACAAGCAATTATACAAATGTTTAGTCTTCCAGGAAAATAAGGAGACAAGAGACACCAAAAATTAGGCTACAAGCTAGGGTAAAACCCCACAAAGGGAAAACTCAACAATAGTTTTCTTCTAGAATCATATCAAAATGAGATACCTAAGACCGAGACCAAGACCAATACCAAGACCAAGACTACCACGAAAATGCCAAATCCAGCCTTCCTCCAAGTCACCTCAAAGAGTCAAAGTCAACACAGGTCAAACTTGGTCCAATTATGGTCATCTTGAAATTTCGAGCCTGTAGTAGCACAAAAAATTTCGGTCTATTCACTGAATTTTTTCCTCACATGTGCAAGTTGCCAGCCTCATAATTTCGATCAACAAAAGGTATATTCTTCTTATCTTTAGATTGACTTTCTCTCTCCTTTAACTCGTCTTTCTCTTCTCCTTTTCTATGTTCAAATATGTTTCTTGTTGTGTGATTGGATGATCTCTCAAGTGAGTCAAACAACCTCTTATATACAGTTGTCTAGGAGGGTTGAATAGATGTCACTCTGGAGGTGAGGCTGACTTGTTCCATGGAGGGCCAACTTGACATTTTGTGGAATAATGACTCAACATAAAAATAATTTTTCTTTTTCTTACAAATGTCCAAATGGGACATGACTCAAATACATTTTCTTTCGACTCAAGATAAAAATAATAATAATAATAAATATAAATAAAAATTGACTCCTTTTAACTCTATAAGTATGAATAACATGCTTTGACCAAAAATATAACAAATATGAATATAAATATGATAAATATATATTAATGATAAATTTATATTATGAAGACCGACTCTAATTACAAATTCAACAGTTATAGCCTGCAATTTTTATAAATTGGTTCTTATAGAGGAATGGTGTCCTCACAAATGGTTGTATTGAATTGACAAGTGTTTCTTCTTCAATTTTTTGAGTTTCACTTTTGATCTTTGTGTTCATACATTGTAAATGATTAATTATGTGATGTGAACTCAACTTTAAGATTAACTAAGTGAAAATTTGTTAAAAATATGTAAATATTGATTCACCCCCCCAGTGTTTCCAACAATTAATATCAGAGTGGGTTCCTTTAGACACAACCTAACATCTGGAAGGTAGACCTCAGAAGCACGGATGGAAAAATAAAGAAAGTGTGGCTCCAAAATCTCGAAGGAAGTCTTATCCATAGACATGAATATAGAACTTTGTAAAGAAGAAGAAGGAAATAAAAAGGGACGACTCTAGGAGAAAGTTGCATCATTGATGTTGAAGCATAATTTTTATAATTGAGAGAGAAAATATAAGGCTTAAGGAATAGTTGCAAATCCTTGAAAAGAGAGAAAAAAATGTCAACAAGTCAGCTCAAGGAAAAGGCTTAGGACTATGAGAAGTTAGAAGTAGAAGTTGATCAAAAACTAAAAGAGCACGAGCAAAAATATGAAGAAATAATATCCTTGAAAATCAAACTTTAAGAAGCCAAGAGAATAGAAGAAGTGATGAAAATCCAATTGAAGAAAAAAGAAGAAAAATGTGAGAAACTTGAAGGAGAGATTGTCTCATCAAGGAATGAGGTAGATAAGCTCAACAAGAACTTGAAAAATTCTCAAATGTTGGATGATATTCTTAGCAAACAAAGATCACCATACGAAAAAACAAGTATTGGTTATGTGGGTGATATTTTGGTTATGTGGGTGATATTTCAGACAAAGAAGATGCAATCTTTACATCACCAGAAAATCCCAAAGGCCATGCTGATAAATTTCTTCAAAGCTCCAACCACAATGGATGCAAGGGAAGAAATCAAGATGAGGTTGGAAGAGCTACTTCACCAAGAAGCTATGATGATGCTCTCAAGGGGTCCATACATAACTCAAGTAATAGTGTAATAAGAGACAAAGGTCAGCAAAGAATCAAATCCTCTCCAACGAAAAACAACTTCAAAATAACTACTTCATTAAGTCAATCATACTTAGCCAAGTATCAATCTATATTTATTGTCATTGCTTTTCATGTACAAACTTTGGACATAAAGTAAGGGATTATAGAGCGTATGGCAGGAGTGATTGTGTAAGTAATAGATGACCTCAACAGAATTCCAAAAACAAGTTTGTGGGAAATCAAATCATAGGTCCTAATGGCTACAATAGTAGAAATCATAATTCGTTTGCTCCATTATTCAAGTATAATACACAATGATATAAATGTCACAACTTTGGACATTTAGAATGTGATTACATAAGTAGCACAATATTCTCTCCTAAGAAAATAAAGGAAGAAAAAATTCCTTCCAAGCATAAATAAAATGTCACAAAGGTGTGGAGAAGAAAATAAGAAGAGCTAAAGATGGATATGTAGGTTCAAAACATAGGTCTTTGTGGATAGCAATTTACAGTTGATGCATTGGACCAACACAATACATAAGAGATAGCTTATGCTTCCCTGAAAGATTCAGGGTCCACCTCATCAAGGGATCAAAGGTGTGGGAACTTGATATGTTCAAAGGATGATTGAAGAGTAGGAGAGATCCCAGGGGCTTGTTCAAGAAAAGAAGAGAGGCAACAAATGAGACTTGAAGAAGAGGCTAGAAAAGATGATGATTGAGGCCTTGGAGACTACTAGAATATTGGATGTAGAAAGAATGGTTGATTGAATCAAAAGTTTTGCATCCTTAGAAAATTCAAAATTGAGTAAATCATTCAAGACAAGGCCATGAATCCAAGTATCACATGATGCAAATATATTTGCTTTTGATAGGGAAAAATCCGTGAATCCATGGAGTGACTCCTAAGTAAAGTAATTGCAACAATGGATGTTGGCATCGGAAAAACGAATTCCTTATAAAAATATATTTGATGGTACCAAGAGTGGGTATACTAAAATTGTTTCCAAAATAGCCTCATGTTTGGTGTGCTTCGAGGGGTTGACTATTGTCATACTTGGGGTATATGTTTATACATAGATTGAAGGTATAGTTTTTATAAGTGATCAATTTATCAAGGTTTGTTTGAATATGGAAGCTGGTTCATTTTTAGAAGACTGGAAAATTATGTTAAGCATCCACCTTTGGAGGAAAATAGAAAAGGTTGTTGTCACAACCTAATGGATTTGTCACTCTTAAATCACTTTAAAGGGGAACTTGCAAGATTTGCATGATTTGGGTACCTTGAAGGCTAAGTTTCGGTTTTGAAGACTCATTTTTCATCTCGGAATACGTTTGTATGATGGATATGTCTTGTAGATAACCCATCTTTGGATATCCTTAGGGATGATGGAAAAAATTCAAGTGAATGACCATGTGCCTTATTAAAGTGATCAAAGATGGATTTATGGCGATGATAGTGCACATCATTCTAATGTGGATACTTAATTCCTTGAGAAGGCAATAATTGGGTATGTTGACATCATATGGAAACAAAATTCATGACAAGTTGAAGGGCACCCTCAAATCCCATCCATTGTTTCTTACACGAAAATTCTGAATTTGAAAAGTTTGCTTCTGTAAGATCATGCCATTCAGTTAAACACTCTTGAGTTCTTCCTCCCCTTCTGTGATATCCCTACATAAAGGTTTATTTAAGAATGGGGCTAAGAAATATATTCCTTCTCCCTTGTTAGTTGATTAATCCTAAGAGAAGCCCTTTGGTACATGATACATGCAATCAAATAGGAAAAGATCATAGAGACAAGAGTGAAGCGACAAATGTATCATTATTACACAATAAGCTTGTCTTCCAAGAACAATAAGACTTAAAGAACATGGTGTTTTTTGAGTCACAATATCTTGTGTTTTCCAGGTCATGGCTTACATGATAACTTGGAATATTAGGAAAGTCCTAGATCTCAACAAGATGAATTAGAGGTAACAAGCTATGTCTCACCTTGATGAGACATTGGGATCCATTGAGAAGTTGTCGTTGGAGGGACATGTGGAGGATAGTGCCCCAGATTCAAAAATATGTTGAAAATCACGAGGAATGGATGTTTGAGGATGAAAATGATTTTGGTGAGGAAGAATAATATGTAGTGTAGAATAGGATCATTTGTATGTAGAAAAGAATGAAGTGGGTGAGAAAGAGGAAAACAACCTAGAAGAAAATCAAGATTATGAGGATTTATATGAAGAATAAAAAAAGTGAAGGTCCAGAATGAACACCAAAACATGTCTACTAATAACGAGATTAAAATTGCAAGAACCTATTATTCATGGATTTGAAAATCCAATAAGGGTGAGTTACAGGGAAAACATGATAGTAGTGTGCATAAAGCATTCCCCTTTGAGGGTGAAATTTTGTAGTAGCAAATTATGGTGAACATGAAGGATGGATTCATCAATAAGTAAGAAGGTTCAAATAAAAGCACAACAATCAATGATCCAGCAACCTATTGTTCAATAAGCCCTTATGATAGAGACACCTAACTTGGCCTCTGTGGATTTAGGCTTGTCAAGTCTTGAAGAAAGTTTGAAGTTTCAGATAATGGCACAATTGTATTAGACATTATTTATATACATATGACGTTGTGAGATATTGGAGCACAAACTCAAGGAGAAATACTCAGTGACAAAAAAAGAGGAGAAGATGCATATAATGGGATCACCCTTGCTATTGATGTCAAAGGGGGAGACAATATAGATAGGGGGAGTAGTTGACAAGAAGTATGAAGAGAATGCAATAGGGGGAGTAGTTGAAAACAAGTATGAAGAGAATGCAGACAAGGGGAGCATCCATCAAAAGTAACAAATATCAAAGTATTTCCATCAATAACAAAGAAGAGATTGTTGAAAATGGTTGTTATTGATGTAAAATTTTGTCCAAATGAAAGAGGAAATTACATAGTAAATAGCATATTCTAATACTTTTCCAAAAGTATATAGCACTCCTATAATTCCAAGGTATGAAATATTTTATCAAGATGATCCAACCAAAGTACAAGTAGGCCCCATTTGGATACCCTATATTTGAAGGAATTTTTACTCTAAGATATATGGTTGGAAAGCTTATTTTGAGACCTTTCTAATGGTATATGGAACACCTTATAAGTCCTCATAGTTGAGGAGAAATGATTTTTTTAATATGCATTATACATTCTACTAGTTGCACTAGTCAACCCAACCAATGGACAAGGCAACCTTGCCCCAGTTTCCAAATGCACTATAAATAGGCGTGAGGAGGATCATTTCTAACCAATCGACTCAAGAATTAAATTTTGTGTTTAGGACCACAAAGGAGTAGGCTTGAAGGTCATGCCTCATGAACTAAGAAGAAGTGAAGTGAAGTCGAGTTGGAGCAACTTTTTGTTGTACATTGGATAAACCAATGCTCCCCGTGTATTTTGTGGCATGGACTAACTGCCTCTCATGGATCCTTATCTCTGGTGATGTGATCGTTGACTAACACCTACGAGTTTTGGTCTAAAGGAAATCGTGATTCCCAACAAGTGGTATCAGAGCATAAGTCATGAGTTCGATACACCCTCGGCTCACGTTGGGGGGAGATTGTTGGACATTGGATAAACCAACGCTCCTCGTGTATTTCATGACATGGACTAACCGCCTCTCATGGATCCTTATATCTGGCGATGCGATCGTTGACTAACATCTACGGGTTTTGGTCTAATGATAATCATGATTCCCAACACTTTCTGTGAAATGGTTTTGGGACATCTTTTTACAATATTTTGGCATTGTTTTTGGGAAGGGTTTTAGGTTGAATGAGGTCTATTTTAAGTACATATAACTAGAATTTTTATTCCAAATTTCAAGTCTTCTTGAAAGTTGATTCCGGGCCTAGTTTGAAGTTTGAGTCTTGTCATAGTTGGAGACCATTTTGTTGCACAATTTTGAGGGAATGCTCTTATATGATTTTGAAGTTGGTCGAGATTTGTTGGAGGTTGTTTCCAAGCTTTCTGGAGGTTGAACTCTAGTGTTGTAGAAGGCCAAGTTTAGTGTGAAGAGTAAAGGGAGATTGAGCCCTAATAATATTTTATAGAGTTGTTTTTAAGCCCAAAATCAGGACCAAATTTCTAAAGAGGTGGAGGTATGTTTAAGGTGTCACAAAAATGTTAAGGAAGTTTTTAGCTTAGTTTTGTTGATTGCCAAAGTTATTAAGGAAAAATTGTAATAGGTTAGAGCCTAAAAAAAATACTTCAAGGTGACTAAGGAAAAAACAAATGGTGACTAAGAAGTAGGATAAAGAAGAAGGACAAGTGATGGTGGTTAGGCTTGAAGGTGAAAACCTAAAGGTGGCATGGTAGTGGGACAACCCTACAAAATAAAGTGAACACATTATGAGAATTGGTGTTGACAAGTCCAAGGAACATATTGAAAGAGTAGGTCAGTGCTTACAAATTTCTAAGTTGTTGCTCAGCTAAGGATATTGGAGTCTCTTGAACCTTAGTGCCTATTAAGTTGTTGAGTTAGAGCTTAGCTAGGGGACTGAAATATCTTGTAGGTTGGTGCCTACGAAAGTGAAAGTTGGTGATTCTGAGGATTGGTGTCCTCGTCTTTTTGACATGTTGGACCCTGCAATTTTTGTAAGTTAGTGCTTATAGTGGATTGGTGTCCTCACAAATGGTCGTAATGAAATGAAGATTGTTTACAAGTGTTTCTTCTTCATGTTTTTGTCTTGCACTTTTAATATTTGTGCTCATACATTGTAAATGATTGATTATGTGATGTGAACCTAATTTAAAGATTAACTAAGTGAAAATTTGTTAAAAATAATGAAATATTGATTCACATCCCCTCTCAGAATTTCCAACACAATCTTGGAAAATAAATAAAAAATTTTAGATATTGACAATCTACATGTTAGGGTTGATACCTATATAATATTTATATGAATTTTAGGTGATTTTGTTATTCTTTCACTTACACAATCTTCATACCCAATTGTTTTTTTTTTCTATGATTGATCTATGTTTATTATATTCTTGTATATTTGATACCTTTCTTAAGAAAATATTTTTGAAAATGTGTTTAATGGTTTCAAAATAAGGTTTTGATTAAGCATATAATCCAAAGAGTAAACAATTATATCTGAATTGAGATATTCCTTGTATGTCACTAGATGGTAGTATTGCAATCTTGTAACCATGTAACAAGGCCTTACTCTTCACATAATATATTAATATCAATCTATAAACCTAGCCATAAGGAAGCATTCCAACCACATACTCTTTATTCTTCCTTACTTCAACTTTATTATTCCCTACATTATTTTCAACACCCTTTTCTCTGGTAGGGGGTTTTCCAGTTTCAATTTCTCTTCCTCACTAGACATTTTTTATGAACCCATTAGAACTGCAAACAATCTATAAATATCCTTTTTGATTTCACAATTATTTGACTTTGTAGGGAGCACTAGATGTAACAAAAAAGTTACCCTGCTCCAAATCTCATAGAAAACACTTTGGATAATATCAATATCAAAAATATCCCCATGAAGTATATGAAGAGGATTAGAGGATTGATCCCCCATCTCCTACAAAACTTATTTATGTTGGTCATCCTCCATATTTCCTTTACCTTCTTGAAATCTTCAAATCTTTTGAAACAATAGTCAACCAATAAGGAAAAAAATAAGCTTTATGTTAAGGATAAGAGATAACCATTATGGATTCTCATCAAGAAAATCTTAAGGCTATTTACAAAAATTATGTCTATTTAGTAATGTGAAAGGTCATCTTATCACCAATGGCAGATTGTTAGTGGAATAATTTCTTTGTATCCATTGACACATCCTCCTCCAAAATCCTCACATATCATTATCCATTTTTTATCATCTTGACAAGCACATGGAAGAATACAACTACCATGCTTGAGGGATTTTAAAATAGATTCGTTCCTAATTACAACTAAAGTTCCTATCTTGATTGTTAATCAATGACACAATCTAAGGTTAGAAAAGATTTTTATTGTTCCTTTTGGGCCTTTCATTTTGAAAATATGAGGTTTTGAGCCATTACTCAAATTCATATTGAATATTGTACCCATGATGTGTTATATTTTCAACCTAAATAGACAATGAGAGATAAACCTTTACTACTATTGAAAATACCTCCATAGGGTTTTGTATTCCACGACATCCATGTCAATAATCTAGAATTTCACTAACTCATTTCCTTGCATTAAAAGAAATATTTATTTGCAAATATATATCATTTATCCAAAATTAATGAAATATTAATGAATTAATGAAACATTCAGAATGTAACAAATTAAAGAGTTCAAATGTAGTGAAGTATCTCGAAATGAATTTATGCACTATTCTAAATACTCAAAAATTAATTACATTTTCCACAATAATGCAAGCATAATTCAAAAAAATCAAAGTAAAGGAAATCTCTGTCTAAAAATAACAAAATAAAGGAAATAATTAGTTGTTTCTTAATTGGTAATTAATGGAAAAACAGAATCAAAAAGAAAAAAAGGTATGAAATTAATACATAAAATTAGGGGATGGGGACTATGAACATGTCCAAGTTTTGTGATATAATTATTAGTTCTAACCAAATCATGTATCTATTTGTTATAGCATCTTTTGTCACATTCTCTCATTAGATGCTCACAATTGGACTGGGCAAATCCCTTTTCCCTTGCAAATCTATCCTTATCTTAAAAAAATGTATTTTTCAAAATATATAAGGCTTTTGCCCATTGTAAACTCGTGTATGTACACATTTCCTTTGAAATCTTCCCACATGTAGCCTTTTAAAATTTGAAAAAAATATATAATTCAACTATTTTCGAGCGAAGTTTACGGGTTAGACTGGAAACCCTCCTACAAGAGCTCATAGCATAACCAACTCAACTGGTTTTTGGTGGTATAAATACACCCTATGGGTTGGCCTCAAATCAGCCTAATGATGAGCATCCTTACTTTGCCAAATTTCCCTAGGTCAGATATGTGTTATCCTATGCTCTTTGAGCTTCCCTATCTCTAGGAAACCCTCGTTTCCTTGCATTGATGTTCAACCCCTTTATCTTGCATCTTATTGCTATTGTTGGAGAAGAGGTCTTTGTTGGCCCAAGTAGGAAGGATCCGGAGGAAGGTTCGTTCGGTGTTGACAATTTATACTAGGTTGTATCATGACTACCTCTTTGTTGATGCGATTTCAATAAAGAGACTCTTATTCCATTCCCATTTGCATTGTCTATTTCTTATTAATATGAATGTATAATAGATACTTTTATGGAATGACTTTATTATATGTATATATGCTTTGAATGTTGTAATTCGTGGCTGGTTTCTTATTCAACTCGCAGGTCTACAACTTCAAGAGGACAAGTGAGGGTTTGGACCTTGTGGGAACAACATCAAACGTAGGACCTACATGTATGCACATAAAACCTACTTTTTCAATTCAAAGTGTATGTATTTTTGTTTGAGTTTGCTTGTTTATTTTTGTGTTCTTGTCTATTGGGGCTTCCAAGCCTAGTCTTAGGGAATTTTCCTGCAAACATTATCCTTTTCCATTACACAAAATCATGAAAATGGTATAATTTCATACATAAATTTAATGAGTGACCTAAAATAATATATATATTTAAATTATTTATCTATTTAATATTTATCATGATACGACAAACATTCATAGAAATATTTCATGCAAATATTAATTGTTACAAGTTACTTAGAAATCAATTTAGTTGATGTGAATTAAATCTAATAGCTTTTAATTTTAATATTGATTCACTTCTTTCCCACATGGCATAGAATAGACGGTGATAGGGTGTTTTGTTAAGGCACTTCGTGGTGAGAACGTCATAGGTTCAAAACCCTATGGAAAAAAATCCAACCACACTAAGGGCTAGTGTGACCAGATCAAGTGCGATCCCCCTGTGATTTTAACATCTTAGATGCCATTGATATGCGTTTTCTCAAGTCACAGGTTAGGCATGTCATTCATCTAAAAACTCACATTACCTAACAAATAAACAAAAAAATATTGATTCACTTCTTAATCACCCCTAGAGTAATTTTATTCCTCACAAATTCTACAAAGCCACATGTTACACTCGTGAAAATGAAAAAAAAAAAGGACAATATTGTCTCAATATAATAAAATTCACACAACTATCACTTAACCTTCTCTTGATGCTAAAGTGACATTCGCCACTCCTAATTACCGCCCCTTAATAGGTCACACAAGATTATAACCCCTCTTAGTATTTTGAAAGATAATACCCACACTAGTTAAACACCTCATCACGTATTTAAATAATTCATTTCCAAACTTTTTTATTTCTAATTTACTTCATGCTTCCTCTTTCCTCTCCTTTTCCTAAAACCATGCATAGAAAAAGAACACCTTTAGCAATTTCCTTTTATCTCTCCATGTTTCTTGTTCCACGTATTCCATGCATAATATACTTAAATTATTTCACCTTTGATCTTTATGTATAATTCTATGTATTATTTAAAATTCTGATCTCTTTAATATTTTAACCAGCAAAATTTCATTATACATTGTGTTTTATTTACCCCTTTTGTTTCATAATGTTAGTATAGATTTTAAAATAATTCTTAAGGCAATCATGTCCAAGTCACAAGCTCCACTTTAGAAAGAAAGTTAAAGTATAGTTTTAATTGAAACCAATATGACTTACCAGTATGATTTAAGTCAGAGAGTGAAGTTCATTCATATGCATTCCAATCTGATAGAGAAGGTAATATTTCAAGATCAACTCAAGGGTAACAACTATACTTAAAATTTGGTTGAAGTAAGATTTGAAATTTTCACATGGTTAAGTGTGTCTTATTTTAACTTTAGCTTTTGTTGCAATAAACATTATTTTATAGTTAATATATGCATCATATATGATTTTTTAAAAGAATCCAATTTTTATTAAAAAATCTTTTTTCTAATGTTAAACAATTACTTCAATCACTCTTTAAGTTCCAATAACAATAGTTAATGAATAGTCTTTCAATCAATGATTTATCTCTGTTTTATTGCACAATATACCACAACTATAAGAATTAAGGTAGCCAAGGATCCATGCCATGCACATTTATTGAAACACACACCAAATAACACATTCCAATGTAAAATGTCATCATATTTAACTGCAATTTGTTCATAAATCATGTTACAAGGTGTCACTAACTCCAAACCCTATGGTTCATTGCAACCTATAGTTGTGTCACAAATAGATAATGCATACATAATTTGCATGTTAGTTAGCATGTGGTACACCCACACATGCCCTCCATTTGGAGCATTGGGTACTTGTTACCGCTCAAACTAGCAAGGGGGTCCTAGAGGGGCACTTGCTAGGTCAAGAGAAACAATGAAGCTAAAGTCCACTGTCACCGTATCTAAAGCTTCCTACTCTTTATGGACTTTCACTGGTGGGAGGAGACCTGATATATAAAGAATCACTTATGAAGGATAGATCAACAAAGATGGATGTGAAGTGATCTCGATGACCCTTTCCTAGGAGAGACTCAAGAGTGGGACTTGCTTTTTAAGCAAGGCGCAGGGTTTCTATGATAGGGGAATAGGGATTTGAGGACTTGGCTTAGGGAATGTGACTTGTAAAGGAGATTCCTAAACCCTAAAATCCTTGTTGAACTTGGTTTCCCAAGTGGTTTTTGAAGAGTTGACTTTGATAAGATATGGGACCAAACGAGACCAAGTGGACCCAGGTTAGGTCAAGAGGAAGGAGTTTGGCAACCAATGATAGAATTGACCTAAAAAAGGAGGAGAAAGGGATCAAAGAAGTGATTTTCATTTAAAGGTGCAAAATTATCCCTATGAGGAACTAGCCTGAGGAAACTTAAGCAAAAACCAATCTCGAGGCTAGGTCTTGGGATATTTCACAACCCCACTGTCAGAATTTTGGAGGAGGCTTAGGATACACACCAGCGTAGTAGAGGCCAAGAGATTGAAGTTTTTCTATGGATGGTTTCTCAGGAAAATGACTCCCTAGGAACCCTAATGTGGTTAGACCTAGAATAAAAAGGGAGAGGTGAAGAAAATTGGTTCTTTAAGTGATCACATTATGGTATATCAGTGCCTAATCCTTTGGGGTGATTGGACTCAAGAAGAATATGAGAATGGACTTCGTTTCTAGGTCAAGGAGGCTTCAAGGACAACTTCCCTTGTCATTAAGGCAAAGGAGAGTGACCTTAAAAGCTTTTACACTTCATTTTGCAAGGTAAGATGGCTTGCCAAGATAAATTCAATCATAGAATTATCCCTAGGAGAATTCATTCAATATACATGGCCCATACATAAAGAGATGCTATATAGAAACGTAATTTCGCAGTAAATGCATGCAACAAGTAGCCCTTGTATAGTAAAAATCTCATCATCAATGCATGTGACAGTAAAAGAAGAAATAACATTAAATGTGTACTTACATGTAAGAGAATATATCCAACCGTCAATAAACTTGTCAATCAAGAAGCTCCAAGATAAGAAAAGACAATCCATACATCAAAATTCATCCATGCTCCAAAATTTTGTCCACCAAAACGGAATAATGAAAATCTCAAGAGATATACAAGTCCAAACCAAGTGATGATGAGAAATTAACTCTCATCATTTGTATTTATACACTCCCAATGAGTTTGATTTAGCTACTTGAGCCTACATTAGCCATTAACATAAAAATAATGTGCAAATAATTAACTTTTGGTGACAATCCCACCAAATTAGCTCATAAACAAAATAACAAGCCTTTGAAGAAGTTGAATGATCAATAATACATGTCATTGGGCTCTTTAATAAGCCTGAAGAAGTTCATAAGTGCCATAATGATGAATAGGACTCCCAATGTAATGGACAAGGCGTTCGCCCCTTGTTCTCCACATAATAAACTTGTTGGTGCTCCCAAGGGGGTGTGAAGGCACACAAGTGACCTCATGGGTCTCCAAGTGAGTCAGAGATGTTTGTAGATCATATGTGAGGACTTAGATGATGATGTAAGTGATGCCACATCAACATACAAGTTTTGGGTCATCTGCCAAGTGTATGGTACAACTATGGGATTGGCTAGGCAAAGGTGAACCAGGTGCATCTTCCTTGTCCAATAGGTGAATCTCAAGCAATCTCTAAACATACCTAGGGATCCATGGAGTGTTGTCTATTGTTGTGGAGGCCCATGGCTCTCAACACACACACCCTACATGTGCCAATGTAGCCCTCTGGAGGGTCGGGACCCTGTATAGGGAGACCAAAACCAAAATGGAGACCACCTGCAATCCTGCATAAGATTCAATGTGTCCCCTAGCATTCCAGTACAACAAGTCATCAAGGAAATCGAGTAAAAGAGCTTACAAACCATAGACAACAAGTGGATACTTCATAATAGCATCTCCTTCCATATTGGGATTTAGCGTGTGCTAAAGTCTCCAAGCTCGAAATGGCGTTAACCAAGTATCTTATTAGGTGGTTTCTACTTCTAAAGGGGATAGTATGTCCAAGGTACATCCTTTAAAGGGTGGTGTCACGTGATAAAGAGATGAATGGAGTAGGGGATGAAAAAGAGCATCCCTAGGCCACATGTTGGGTACAAGGGTAGCTAATAAAAGGGAAGCCCACACTTGGGTATATAATGTATGGGAGGGAGCAATTGTTGTACATGACGTGCCCCGGCCTTGATTTTTTCACCCTTCTTTATATGCCTTTTTCCTTTTATGATTTTTCTTTATTTGACTACTTGAGGCTCAAGAGATAAGAGTCGATGTGTGAGATATAGTTGTGGATACCCCCTTTAAGGTAGGGTGGTTCATTGTCCATCAGGAGTTGGGACAATCTTGGGTTCCTCAATGATAAAGGAGGCTCATCTAGGGCATGTAGGAACCAGGGCAATGGCCATGATGATGGCGTAGAGCTCATGTATTAGCTTTTGCCCATGTGCTAAATGTGTTTGTTTCGACCATCTTTTGCATTTTGTGGTACATCTTCCTGTTGAATGTGACCAATTATGCTTTTAATTTTCTTTTAGCTGCATTAACCTCTAGGGTATCATTCCAAGCACGACCTAAAGTGTGGGCAAGGGAAGGGGAAGCTTAACCCTATGTGGACTCAGTGCAGGAATGTGGACCCAGGTGGGAGAAATAATGAATGGGGTTATAATGAGGGGAAGGTGAATAAAATATATGGATGAGGAACCGAGACCATGCAACCAAAATCAAGGCTCCCTATGTAATACCATCCCTAAATCCCAAAGGTTAGTAAAAGAGAACCCATGGGACTAGGTTCCAAGGTTAACATCCATAAGAGGTTAGGGGACAAGAGCACAGACCTAGCCCACACTTTCCGTCGAATCCCCCCATCAATCCATGCCGGAAGTGTCCATGATAAGCAAACTACAATACTCAATTACCAAATGACAAGGCATACTTTTAGGTTCGAGAGGCCCACCTTCAAACATATGATCATGACAAATGGGTGAGGGACCACATGGCTGGCTCAGAAGGCAGAGAAAAGGCACAACGAGCTAGTTGATGGTTGCAAAGGGGCTATTGGCTATCGGCTGAGAACCATCTTGGAGAAAATATTTCTTCTAGGGATATCACCACAAAATGGTGGGTAACAATACCCACTTCACTATATCGCAAAATTTCTTCATTTACCAATGGAGTTTTCTCATAAATAGCAATTTTGGCCTTTCAACTATGGCACCTTGAAGTTCTAACATAACTAAAATGCAAAATAGATTTATTTTACTCTCAACTACAGAATTTGTTTCAAAACAATTTCTACACCTATTTTAATTCACAAACATCATCCCCAATTTGCACAACACTATGGTCATTAATTAACGAAGTGTACAACAAAGATGGAAGAGAATAATAATAATGCCCATCTTTTCTTAGAAATTTTCCACCAAGTTGGCTAGAAATGAGCAATTCATCTTCGAACCGTAGATAGTTGTTATTAATCTCACCCCCAACACAGGGTCTACCATAAATCCTACTCACAAGGTAGGCTACAAGCCCAAAAGGAAGAAGAAAATATTATTGGGGTGTTGGTTCACTAAAATCAACCCATAATGCTCACAACTCAACCAAACCCATACACCTAGCATGCATAATATTAATACAAACTCCACCAATCACTTTGACTATCATTTGATTGTTCATGGACATCTTCCTCTCAACTAATAACAACCATAGTTATCAGAACCAGACTAGTCATTGAACCAATAAACCCCCCAAATTGAGAACCAGTCAGACCCGTACGAAAACAGGTAAAAAAAATGGACCAAAAAATCGATCAACCAAAAACACATAAAATATTCAAATTTAAATAAAAACATATATATTCATGTGCATCCATATGAATCCAAACCATTTATACACAAATAAGCAAAAGTTCTCATTTATATAGCATGTAAGGGTGCACATAACCAAAATAGCACCGAGTGCAATCCATCTCTAAACTGAAAATACATCAACAAACAAGCTCCACATGGCCTCTAGCATCCAAAAAAAATATGCTACAACAAATACCTACATATCATCAAAATCATTGCCTATATTGGGATCTTCATCATTAATATCACTCTTTAAGCATTAAAAAAGATAGAAAAATCATAACATATCTAAGTCAAGATTTTGCTTGAGTGATGGGTATTTTTTTTAGTAGGGCCATGATAGAGGAGTTCAAGAACCAATGCCACTAACATTAAGGTACATAAAGGGTTTGGTGCTCTCGATTAAATATTGGTTCCATATCCTCAGACATGAGAAAATACAATGTAGCTTTGCAATCCCCGCAATCATGAAATCCTGGAACTGCTAGATTTTGAGTGAGATCTAAAATTCCACTTTCTCCATATGAATTCCAATGAGGTCAAAAACACTTTCAAACATCTCGAGTCATTTCATGGTGATGTTAAAAATTTAAATAAAAAGATGAAAATGAAAGATAAAGGAAAATGTCACTTTTACTTTAAAAATTTAACACTAAAGTAAAAGTGACATTTTCCTTTACTTTTCATTTTTATCTGTTTACTAAATTTTTATCATTACCATGACATGCACAGCAATAGTAGGGCCATATGCTTGAATATTAGATACCTATTCTAGACTAGTGCCTAGCTAAAACAAACATTAAAAGAAAAAAAGTAGAACAATCCCCAATTGTTGCATCCTACATGGCTTTACCATACCGAACCAAACAAAAACGATTTAAGTCACTGTCGCCGGTTTGAACCAATTTTTGCCTCAAAACGACCAAACCGATCTGAACCAACCGATCCGGTCTGGTCCTTATAACACTGATCACAACCCAAACTCGTGCATTTTGCTTCTTTAACACACATTCCCTTGAGAAATACATCCCAAGAAGTGCTCCCATGTAGGCAGAAGACTTTGAACCATTGAGTATCCTCTAAGAAACCATAGAATCGTAGATCTTCATTCATTTACACTCAATTCTTAGCATCAATATATGGTTTCATATTTTCTTTTCTTTACCAATCTTGCTAAGCATTGCATCAATGAATTGTCCCTTAAAACCAACCCAGTGTGTTATCAGTGAAAAAACCCTCTAACTTATCATGGGCTCACATTGCTCTCAAGCTCATTTGTTCCCTATATAGGTTGCCAATGATGATGGACACAAAAGACCATTTGAATTGTATTTGAATAGAGAAAAAATGGAAGAATAAAATTACAAAACCAAAAATGTGGTTCATACTTTAATTTTACATGATATTTTGTGTTTCCTTCAGGTAAAAAATAAATTTGTTTGAACACATGAAATAAAGGTGGCAGTGACTTAACAACATTTCACGATTTTATTTTATATATTATGTTTCAATTTTTGTAAATACCTTACTATCATATATTGATTACGAGACAAAAAAAACCAAACCAAAGTCTATTTAACATTGTTTTTGTTTCGTAGTCTACCTTTGACTTTAAGCTTCACACTAAAAATTTATAAAAATATTTATAAATCAAAATATAAACCATATGATTCAACAGCTAATCAAATAACTTTATCAATACAACATATACCTAATATATTTAAATGCAACTTATATATAATGTAATTAAATATAACACAAATACCAAAATTTTACATGACACATTCATCAATTAAATCCATCCCTAACCCTTCATATCATAATATTGACACACCACAATTTAACACTACATATCATAATAAAGATACACTGCAATTTATTATTAAAGAGTATTATTTCCATAATTTATATAGATAGCATTATCAGTCAACGCCACTCATTTAGTGGTTAACATTGAACACATGAACCAAAACAAGGTGCAAACATGATCCAAATGTACCTAAAAATATAGGTTGTTATAGTTTCTCTTTGAGTAATATCGACAGATTTATTTCCTCTTTCTTTTTCATTTTTTTGTGTCCGAATAACTCTTGTTTTTAATGGCATAACCCTTTTATATTTATGAATTATGGGCACACGTTCCTTCTTTGTTCATGAATCCTGTAATCTATAAAGAGCTCTCCATTTTGAAGAACTTGGGTACTAACACATTAGGATTAAGATTGTTTATTAAAATTAATAAAAAAAATTAAGCTAGACTGGTTAAATTTTTAAGTTAGAGCTACTTGAGCAGAGTACAAGTTACTCATTTTTAGCCATTTAAAATCAATAATTTTTGTCCAAACCTTATTTTATGTCAAACTAGGGAATAAGAATGACCTGGGGTATATGATATATGCATCATTAACTCATGACGCAACATATTCAAGACACCCCTAAAAATACAAACTGGGCTTCCCTAAAAATACAAAATACAAACTGGGCTTGCCTAAAAATACAAAATACAAACTGGGCTTCTGCATTTTAGGTAAAGCCACTTTGGACCAAACATGTCACTAATGCGATTGCAACATACATGAGGATAATTCCTTATTTCAACCATCCAAACTAAACCCATGGTAAAAATTTTCCAAAACTACACTAATCAATTTGCTAATTTTAACAAATAATGAATTTATCACTAATCCATCCATCTTTTCCCAATGACTTGGGAACTAAGTCCTAAACTTGAACCATTCTGTGAATAAAGCATCGATAAATAAGTAGAAATAAATCAAGCTTATATAGAAAACAATCTGGATGATTAATAAGACTATCCAAGCGACTATTGGAAGATCTGTGACAAGCTAAATCAAAAGTTTGGATCCGATTGTCAATCGTTCATTGGTAAGTTGGAAGTGACCCAATTTGAAATCTTTCAGACACCTCATTTGAAGCAGCGGTAACCCTTATAGCTGGTATTGGCACCCATGCTGTTAATTGTTAATCATCAAATAACTTTAGGAAGAAAGGATGAATTCATTGTGAATAATTATTGGAAGGCTATCTAATAAAAATACCAATAATATAGCTATGCCGCCTAGAAATGATCTAAGTGGACAAATTTGTAGCATCAATGACTTCCAATGAACACGCCGAGATGAAAAATAAATAGACATACTGCATACGATCATTTGACATACAGTCCACAAGGAACTGTTCAAAATTGTAAACCTAAATTCTGCTAGCAATCAAAAGTCTGGCCCTTTTCCATCATTAGAAGTATCTGATTAACGAAATCAAGCCCTGCATTTTGGTTGTAATAGCCACATCATATCACATTGCAAGTACCATTGATTCATTATAAGATTGCAATAGCCACGATTCTGTAATTACTTTATGGATGCAATAATACATGAACCCAACGGGTTGTTGGATTGACAGACTGAGTAAATGTCAGGCTTACTAGGAATTTCCACTATTATCATCAATATTACAGGGTTGTATCAATAATGAAACCCTTCCATTAAAGTGGCCACAATACATACTAGACCCTTCTGTCGTTGTTGTGGGTAGAGTTCAACCATACTAGACCTTCCTGTTGTTGTCGTGGACAGAGTTCAACTATATTTGTAGATTAGAGAATAGAAATCAATAAGAATGCGCCTTCTTACCAAAAGAATGGCCCCAGGTTCCTGTACGAACTTGCTTGTTCGAACCACACTTGGAACTCCAAAGAAGGAACTCCAAAGAATAGAATTAGTAATTCCCCAACTAGAATGCCAAGCTTTGCATTAAAAAGCCCTTAAATAAGCTTTAGCTCTACGAAGACTGTGGAAGAGCTTTTGCAATAATATTAACAGCCAATTCTGTAGCTACTCTTCCATGAGAGAGACTAGAATAGCCAACTCGATTCACATGTCAGTCCAAAGGCAGTAAACCGCAGTCAACCGAAAACTAAGCCAGTGTATCTTGTGGTGCAGAATAAGATCAGTGGATATCTGAGACTATACAGAGTTAGTTGTTGAAAGCAATTGCAATAACATCATGATAAAATAGGGATCCTCGTATTCAAGCAATCTTCAGTAGGGTTGTCAATAGTATTGTTGTCATTCCAAAGTCTTTGGCGCCATGCAACACCACACCTTGTAAATTGATATATAATACCATGTGTAAGAAATAGTAATAGATTGAAATCATGTTACAAGACAACAATGCTGGTTACCCAAATTAATGTGAAATTGCTTACCGATGATTTTCTTTGTGAAACATTTGCTTGCTTGTGGCTGCTGATATGAGATGGAGTTCCTTGAACTGTTGCCGGGACCATACCAGCTCCTGTTTGCTTCTCTTCTCGCCTTTTGTTAAATATGTAAGTAAAATCATCTGCAGATGTTGGATCCTTCTCATTCCAATCGCCAAACTTGGGCAGAGGTGCACTTCTGTCAGGCTGCACCATAAGAAAAGAACCCAAATATTGGCAATTCAACTAACATGGAAATTGGCAGGCTTGAATACTTCAAAGAAAGTACTTAAGTTTTTTGGATTAGGCTCCCAAACTGCCTAAACAAAAATACACCTCACCAGTAAAATGCATATCGGGATTGCTACAAACTTGCGAAGGTACATCCTTAAATTATTATTGAAAGACATGTATCTCAACAATTATGCAAGAAAGATGAAGAATTGCAGACGATATACTGGAGTCCTAAAATATATTAGTGGCAGTAACCATCTAAACACAAAACCAGCCATATTTATAACAGACGAAGAGAAAAAGCTTTGATTTGATTGCAAACATCTCTTTTTCAATTAAGAAGGGCAAAGTTATCTTATATCTCTATCTATAAAACTCGAAGGAAAAAAATGTAGCCAATTTATTACTGTAAGAATAGCTCCATAATGCTGAGTTATAGTAGCAATAGTTGGCATTTAATACTATGTTGAAAATATTCAAATTCATGTTCATAAAATTTGAAATTTCACAGATGAACCAAAGTTGAGTTCTTAAAAAAGCATTCACACTATTAGCATGAGATATTATCACAGTCACGTGACTCAAACTCAGGAATGACTAAGCAAAATCTGAAGGGTAAGAATATGACCCGGACTTATAAGAAACTTAGGAAAACCTTGAAACAAATCTTGATTAAACCAGCTTAAATCCATCTTGATATATTAAGCACCTAGAGGAATCCAAAAGCAATGGAGGCACAAATTTCTGAGTTAAGATGCAAAAAAGAACTGGGTTAAGACAAATCTATGCTCATTTATTTTATTATTAGATTATTTTTTATTCTTATGATCCACATTTTATATTTTTTTCATATTATAGTCATCTTTTGTTTTTCATTCATTTTTGCATTACATACCTCAAATTTTCTTTCAAATTACTTGTGTTGAATCTTCCAAACTCAAAATTCTCAAATGAATTCAATCGATTTGAGTGTTGGTCAAACCCACAATGTCTAGAAGAAATTGACCAGATTTGAGAGAGCTTGACCCAACCAAACAAAATCTTATCATTTCAGGGCCAAAAGGGAAACCGGCCAGTACTGGGCAGACTCAACCTGTCCTGTTTCAACAGATGTTATCTTAAGGAATGAATGAAAATCCGAATAATGATCAATCCTGCATAAAGTTTGACATAAAAAAATCACTTTACTCGGCCACAATTACTCATGCTTAATTTAATGACATAAGATAAACAGTCTCTTGGTCATGCACAAGACCAGAGCATTTATGCAGCAAAAGTAAGCTAGAGCTTTGAAATTAGAAGTTTCAGGCTTCAGCCTTGCAGCAACATGGATCTGATATTA